>JAEOAD010000032.1:9255000-9897500 GCA_036365145.1 Orientallactaga sibirica | reverse complement strand
CTCATTCTTCCACATTTGTCATTGATTCGGTTTAGGGAAAGATGATCATCTGTCTGCTAACTTTAACTTCTTACTGTTGTCAGATGTCCTACTCAGAAGTAAATGACTCTGGTCTGAGTACCCTATTCTTTCCTGGTAGTGAAGCATCCATTTGAGCTTTAACAGGGAGAAGAAGAAATAATTTTTGAGGATGCTGAATTATAGCAAAGCTTGTTTTTCCATTGTGTTCCAAGTCATTTCGGGGCATTGGAGAATAAAAGCAGTTGCTTATATTAGTGAAGATTATGAATTTAATTTCTAAAGCTTATTTTTTGAGCTGTAGTCACCAAAGCTGAAACTGACAAAGCAGAGATTTTCTGGCTATTGTAGAAGGGTTGTGACATCTTTGACACTGTCTTTGATGAAAGAAAAAAATAAATCTAAGTTCTGCCTAACAAACCTGAGATCAAATGTTTCTAGGAGTAATTCCATGTTTCTTAATTTGTAAAATGAAACTACATTTAAATTTAAGATTCAGCAATGTAATTTAGGGGGAAGTAGTTAAAACAGAATGCAGGAAATTCTCAAAATTAGTTTCCTAAGTAGTAGCCTTAATTGCTAGACTAGACACTAAAATATGCCTGACTTTCCTTTCATATTGAATTTAGATTTTGAAATGTAATAAGTATCTATTGGTTTTCTTACTGCAAATAAGAATATTTACAAAATTGGTTATTAAAAGGTTTTAAATTAAATATTTTTACATTGCCATACTTCCTTTCTTCCAGGATGTAAATTAGAGGTTGTGAAATTAAAAAAAAATCTGAGTCTAAAAGTTTGTGTTATATCCTATAAGTTGCGTTAAACACCGAAAGCTGTCCAACTCCCTGAGACTCTTAAAAAGATACTGATTTAGAAGCCTGGTGTGGTAGTTTAGATGCCTTCAATCTCAGCTCTTGGGAGGTGGAGGCAGAAGGATTAGCAGTTCAAGACCATCCTGGGCTACATGAGACCTTATCTTTAAAAAAAAAAATCAGAGAAGCTGGGCGTGGTGGCGCACGCCTTTAATCCCAGCACTCGGGAGGCAGAGGTAGGAGGATCGCCGAGAGTTCAAGGCCACCCTGAGACTACATAGTTAATTCCAGGTCAGCCTGGACCAGAGTGAGACCCTACCTTGCAAAACCAAAACCAAAATAAATAAATAAATAAATAAATAAATAAATAAATAAATAAATAAATAAATCAGAAAACAGGGCTGGAGAGATGGTTTAGCAGTTAAAGCATTTGCCTGTGAAGCCAAAGGACCCAGAACCCATGTAAGCAAGATGCACAAAGCGGCGTGCATGTGTCTGGAGTTCATTTAGAGAGGCTGAAGGCCCTGGCGTGCCCAATCTCTCTCTCGCTCTTGCTCTCTCAAATAAATAAAATAAATAAATATTAATTTTTAAAAAAAATCAGAAAACAGAAGCCAAAACCAAAAATAAGATATTGATTTGGGTCTATCTAATTTGGTATTAAGCTTTTCAATACTTTTTGGAGATAAGGTTTGAGGTACAAGTTAATCTAAAACAAGATGGAAGGAAAAAGCAGACTCAAAACATGTGAGAATCAAACCACCTAAAAATACAACCTTTCTACTTGAACTACTTTGTAAACAGGCTTTGAAATGGATCTTGTCATGGTGCAACTTTTTATTGGTAGCTACTATAATTCACTTAGTACACCTTCTTTCTTGCTGTGGCTGAGAATTAAGGTTAGAGTGGAAGAGCAATCTGTTCAAATGAGAAAGGAGAGAATCCAAAAGCTAAGAATAGGTGCTCATTTGAGTAGGGACTTTGGGAAAATGAGCTGCTGCTGCTGCTGCTGTTGCCTTGAAGCCCACGAAGTGCTCTCTAGTGCTCATTTTTGCTAATGGTGGCTCTTTGAACTGGATATGAGGAAGCATCTGGTGCCCCCATGTGGAATCCTTATGATACAGCATCCATAAGAGAACCCAGTTCCTCAGGATTGGAAATTCAACATAGGGATATAGGACATTGCCTAGAATTCTAGAGTTTGACAATATGATTTGATGGATTGATTCTCCAAGAATCAAACTTCTAGTACAAAAAGAGATAGACGGCTGGAGAGATGGCTCAGCGGTTAAGACACTTGTCTGCAGAACTAACAACCTAAGTTCAGTTCCCCAGTACCAATGTAAAGCCAGGTGCACAAAGTGGTACATGCATCTGGAGTCCATTTACGGCAGTTGAGGCTCTGGCATGTTCATTCTCTCTGTCTCTCTCTGCTTGCAAATAAATATAATAATAATAATAGTATTGTTTTTTTCAAGATAGGGTATTGTCCTAGCCCAGGCTGGAATTCACTCTGTAGTCTCAGGATGGCCTTGAAATCACAGTGATCCTCTTGCCACTGCCTTCTAAGTGCTGAGATTAAAGGCATGCACCACCACACCGGACCAATAAAATTACTATTTTTTATTTATGTTTTTATTTATTTGAGAGAGTCAGAGACAGACAGACAGACAGACAGAGAGAATGGGCATGCCAGGGCTTCCAGCCACTGCAAATGAAGTTCAGACACATGTGCCACCTTGTGCATCTGGCTTACATGAGTCCTGGGGAATTGAACCAGGGTCCTTTGGCTTTTTAGGCAAATGCCTTAACTGCTAAGCCATCCTTCTATCTCCCAATAAAATTATTATTTTAAAAAAGAGATAGATTGTCTTTGAGATGTTAAATAGAGATTAAAGATGATGGCTAGCCAACCACTTCTGAGGATTGACTCATGATATTTGTTATATTGTTTTTTTGCATTTAATCCCATCATTTGGGAGGCAGAGGTAGGGGGATCACTGATTGCTGTGAGTTCAAGGCCAGCTGAGAATACATACTAAATTCCAGGTCAGCCTGGGCTAGAGCGAGACCCTGCCTCAAAAAAAGGCGCCATACACACACACACACACACACACACACACACACACACACACATAATTTTCAAAGAAATCAGTCTGTTTTCCCTACCTGTATCCTGGAGATCTGATGGTGGTTTTATGCCCATCATTATGAATCTTGGTTATAATAAATAATAAATTGAGAACCATTTATTGTGTCCTGGCTTCTCTTCTAGGTTGGGGACAATAAGGGAACTAGGGATGGTGAGTAGTAGGGAAGGCCAGAAATAAGCTTTCCTCTTATAAAACTGTTAGAACTAAAACAAACTGCTTCATTAACATCTTAAAATTTTCCAACAAATAATTCTGAGTCTTTTAAATTCATGAAATATAGTGAAATATCTGTATGTGTTTCAAAACAAGATGTCAGAACTGTGCCTGGTGGAACCACATACTAATGAGGCTGTCCTGGAGCAGAGTCTCTGGCAAGGATTCTGTTGTTAGATGCTGACTAGTGAAAGGGCTGATAACGAGCATGTGACAACAGGGCTTTTCCTGTTGAAGACATTAAACATCTTTTGGCTTGAGCATTTTAATTAGTTTTCACAGTTTTAGCAATAGGGATGCCAGGAAGTAGAATAGAATTAACTGAAGATTTTTGCATGTAAGATGCTGCATTTTGATAGAAATAAGAATTGTGGCGTGATGAGATTCTTTTAAGGCCATTGTAGGACTATCCTAGCTGTTGTATGTTAGTGCTGTAACACCTGTCTGTTTTGTATCATGGTCTCTCAATTTTTGCAAAGAAAATAATTGTGGGCTTCTCTTTAAAAGGACACAGAAGCCATGAAGAGAGCACTCGCCTCCATAGACTCCAAATTGAACCAGGCCAAAGGTTGGCTCCGTGACCCCAATGCCTCCCCAGGTAACCTTGTAGTTCTCCTTTTCTGATATGTACACCAGCTAGAATACAAATAAATGAAGGAAAGTAAGAAACCTCCCATAATCTCATAAATCTGAGATCACTACTTTAACATTTTCAGCATATACCATTCTCTGATAGTTTTTTTGGTTGGGTTTCACTGTAGTCCAGGCTGACCTGGAACTCACTCTGTAGTCTCAGGGTGGCCTTGAATTCATTGCGATCCTCCTACCTCTGCCTCCTGAGTGCTGGAATTAAAGGCGTGCACCACCACACTCAGCTCTCTGATACTCTGATAGTTTTTTTTTTTTTTTTTTTTTTTTTGGTTTTTCAAGGTAGGGTATCATTGTAGTCCAGGCTGACCTGGAATTCACTCTGTATTCTCAGGGTGGCCTTGAACTCATTGCAATCTGTCTATCTCTGCCTCCCGAGTGCTGGGATTAAAGGCAGGTGCCACCACGCTTGGCTCTCTGATAGTTTTTGACTAATTGAAGAAGTACTGGGTTGAAAATCAGAGACCATGTTACCTCTCGTCATGTATACATAAAACCAAACTAAGTGAGGCATTGTTTGCAAATTATTGACTCGTTCCATTCCCTGAATTAGATAATTATTTTGAAGGAAAGGTTTTTTTTTTTTTTACTATTTCCCATAGTATAGACTTCTATTTATGTAAACTAAGTACTTAATTAAACATATTATATAGTGATTCCAATAAGCACTAGAAAGTGCCTTGACTGTATAAAGATAAGACCCAAGGGCTGGAGAGATGGCTTAATTGAAGCCTAAGGACCCCGGTTCAAGGCTATTCTCCAGACCCACGTAAGCCAGATGCACAAGGGGGTGCATGCATCTGGAGTTCGTTTGCAGTGGCTGGAGGCCCTGGAGCACCCATTCTCTCTCTCTCTCTCTACCTGCCTATTTCTGTATCTCTCTCTCTCAAATAAATAAATAATAAAATATTTAAAAAAAAAAAAAAGCCACGTGTTAGCAGCTAACTTACACTTAACACTTACTATTTTAAAAAAAAAAAAAAAAAAAAAAAAAAAAAGATAAGACCCAAGTAGGTCATTGAGTTTGGCTTGATGGATTTTCTAATTTAATATTTATTTAGTTTTAGATTAATATTTGAATGAATATGAAAACCCTAATGGAAGTTAGAGGTGCTAAGTACTGTTAAGTTGGTAGACTCTGTTTTCATTATCCATATTCTTACTAGAAGCTTCTTAGGATCTTGAAGTGGATACAGTTCCAAATATCTTTTTTAGCAGTGTCTGTGGTCAAAACCTCATCCTGTGGTTGTGAGGGCACTGCTTGGCTGTCAGGTATCAGATGGATTACCTTCTGTTCACCTGTCACTTAAAGTCATTTATTCCTTCATGAATGAAATGACTTGTAAAGTATCCTCTCTAAATAATTAATGTACCTACACTGTAGATATTGAATATCTCTATTTTAGGGGATGTTGGTGAGCAGGCCATCAGGCAGATCTTAGATGAAGCTGGAAAAGTCGGTGAACTTTGTGCAGGCAAGGAACGCAGGGAGATCCTGGGAACCTGCAAAATGCTAGGGCAGATGACGGATCAAGTAGCTGACCTTCGAGCCAGGTAAAGTTCCCGCACTCAAAAGTGAGTCCATTCCAATTTTGCTGATTTAACTTTGGCCAATACATACCATAGGTATTACATTAATTTTTCCAGACTGAGATCAACATTCCCTTATCTTAATTTTAAAATATGCAAGTGACTTATAATAAAATTAGACTGTGTTCTATAATTGAAATTTACCGAAAATAGGGAATGTTGAAGTCTGACCAGGTTAGATATCTTTTCTGAAGGATGGGTAGAAAGAAATGGAAACAGCAACATAAGCCAGTTCGAGGCTAGCCTGGGTTTCATGAGAACCTTTCTTTAAAAAAAGAAAGAAAGAAAGAAAAGAAACAAAAAAAGAATCAGGGCACGGTGGCTCATGCCTAGAATCGCAGCATTCAGAAGGCTGAGTGAGGTAGGAGAATCCCTATTAGTTCAAGGCCAGCCTGGGCTAGAGTGAGACCCTACTTAAACAAACAAACAAACAAGAATGAAAACATTGGGGTTGGAGACATGGCTTAGTGGTTAAGGTGCTAGCCTACAAAGCCTAAGGACCCAGGTTTGATTCCCCAGTACCAATGTAAGTCAGATGCACAAGGTGGAGCCTGTGTCTGGAGTTTGTTTGCAGAGGATGGGGGCCCTGGTGTGCTTGTTTTCTCTCTCTCTCTATCTGCCCCCCTCTCTCTCATAAACAAACAAACAAACAAACAAACAAACAAACAAACATTAAAAGAAAAGAATGAAAACACTGGAATGATTTCAATACCACTTTTTGTATCAGTTAAATAGAACTTCCTCTAAGTTGGTCTCTTTTGAGTTTGAATTTCCTCATTACTTACATGGTTTCATAATTCTTTTTGCCTTCTTTTTTGTCCTTCTCAACTCTTGGCTTTTAAGCTTTTTTTTCTTATAAGCAAATATATTTAGCTTGTTTTTGAGAAAACTCAGTATGATGTAAATTTTTACAAATTTATACATATAAAATACATATAAAATATAAAATAATATAAAATATATATATTATAATATATAATATACATATAAATATATATTATATATATAAAACATATATATATAAAATATATTTATATATAATATAAAATATAAAATAAATACATATAAAATTCCAAGACTTTTTTGAAATGTTGTCATATAGACATGCAGAAAATTGAAATTTGCTGAGACAATAGTGTAGATGAAGTTGAATGTTGCTTTGAGAATGTTATGAAACTTCTTTGATCATTGATATGTATAGGCCTAGAAACATACTCAACGTGTTGTATACCATTATATTTGGTCTTAGAGTAATCACACTAAGAATACAGATCCTAAAGTACCTCTTCTGGACCAACATCACCTTTTAAAAAAGAAAATTATTTTGAGCTGGAGAGATGGCTTAGTGGTTAAGGCATTTGCCTACAAAGCCAAAAGACCTCAGTTCTATACCCCAGGACCTATGTAAGGCAGATGCACAAAGTGGCACATGCACCTGGAGTTATTTACAATGGCTAGAGGCCTTAGTGTGCCCATTCACTCTCTTAAATAAATAAATATAACATTTAAAAAATATTTTATTTTTTGTTTATTTATTTCAAAGAGGGAGAGAGAGAAAGAGAAAGAATATATGGGTGTGCCTGGCCTCCAGCCGCTGAAAACAAACTCCAGACATATGTGCCACCTTGTGTATCTGGCTTATATGGGTCCTGGGGAATCGAACCTGGGACCTTTGACTTTGTAGGCAAGTGCCTTAACCACTAAGCCATCTCTCCAGCACCTGACACCACTTTTTAAATCTGATAATAGCATTCATTTCCACCTTAAGAAGATGCATATGAACAGCCCTACACAACACTAGGCATACTTTCTGTGGGGTTGTAGACTCACTATAGCCATGCAAGCTCCAGGGTTTTATTCAGGTTGTGGCTCTGTCTTGAAGGGAAGAAGCAACAGCTTAAATAAGTGTGAGCTCATTGCACCCAGTGAGCTTTCTCCTGCTGAGCATCTGTCTCTCTTGTCATGAGCAAGACAAGAACTTTGCAGAAGGGACAAAAAGAAGTTTTGTTCTCATTCGGAGAAATGCCAATGCACTGTGACAAAATTCTTGGCTCTTCTGATTTCTCATTTCTGCCTCTTTTGTCTGCAGCCTTTTCACAGTGTGGTAGACAGTTTTCACTTGGAATTCTCAAATACGCAGTTGTATATGTCTAGAGAGGGATGAATATAAGCAAGAGAATGCGGCACTTGTATTGGATAGACCATTAATCTGTGAAGAGAAAAGGCCCACAGTGATGAGTAGACGTGGGCCTGCTTCACCCTGCGGCCTGCAATATCCTTTCATGAGAAAGATTAGAAACTTACCTTCACATTGTCTTTTACAAAATACACTCTGCTTTTATTGTTTTATCATTTAAAAATTTTGTTTGTTTGTTTGTTTATTTGAGAGCAACAGAGAGAAAGAGGCAGATAGAGAATGGGCATGCCAGGGCCTCCAGCCACACTGCAGAGAACTCCAGATGCATGTGCCCCCTTGTGCATCTGGCTTACGATTGTCCTGGGGAATTGAGCCTCGAACCGGGTCCTTTGGCTTCACAAGCAAGCACTTAAGTGCTAAGCCATCTCTCCGGGCCTTCTTTTATCATTTTAGTGGCTAAAACAATAACATTTTCTTAAAAAGTTTTAAAGTTGCCGGGCATGGTGGCACACGCCTTTAATCCCAGCACTTGGGAGGCAGAGGCAGGAGGAGTGCCATGAGTTCAAGGCCACCCTGAGACTACATAGTGAATTCCAGATCAACCTGAACTAGAGTGAGGCCCTACCTCAAAAAATCAAAAGAAAGAAAGAAAGAAAGAAAGAAACAAACAAACAAACAAACAAACAAACTCCAATATTTCAATAAGCAGGATGTGAAGACCAATGAAAAATTATTTTAAAAATGGAGGTGGAGGTGGCTCCGTGGCTAAAGTGCTTGTTCACATGCATGAGGACCCAAGTTCAGATCTCAACACATGTGTAAAATGCCAGGTGTGGAGATACATGCCTGTAACCCCAGGGCTGGGGAGGAGGAGGCAGGAGCATCCCTACCTAGTTAGTGGAGCACAACTGATCTCTGGGTTCTCTAAGAGACCCTGGGTCCACGAAAAAAGGTGGTAGAGCAACTAAGACACCTGACACTGACCCTTGACCTACGTACACACCTGCACACATGTGTGACCATGTGCATAAACGCAAACAAACCTTAAACTCATACAAAAAAAGACCTTGCTCTCTAACCCCTTTGCTAGTCATAGCCTTCTTCCCCATTTAAAAAAAATTAGTTATTTATTTAAGAGAGAGGCAAGCCGGGCATGGTGGCGCACGCCTTTAATCCCAGCACTCGGGAGGCAGAGGTAGGAGGATCACTGAGAGTTCAAGGCCACCCTGAGACTACATAGTTAATTCCAGGTCAGCCTGGACCAGAGTGAAACCCTACCTCGAAAAACCAAAAAACAACAACAACAACAAAAAAAAAAAAAAAGAGAGAGAGAGAGAGAGGCAGATAGCGAGAGAATGGGCATGCCAGGGCCTCCAGCCACTGCAAACAAACTCGAGATGTATGTGACACTTTGTGCATCTGGCTTTACATGGGTACCGCAGAATCAAACTTGGGTCATTAGGCTTTGCAGGCATGTGTCTTATCCACTAAGCCATCTCTCGAGCCCCCCAAATTAAAAAAGTGATTAAGTTGTACATTAATAAGATGTGGTTGTATATATTTGTGGGGCACAAAGTGATACTTTGACTTATGAATAAAATGTGGAGTAAATCAAGCAAACTAATAATCAAGAAAAATTTAATAGAGCAGAATACTGTGTATTTGTTTTATCTTTTTTTTTTTTTTTTGGTTTGTCAAAGTAGGGTTTCATTCTAGCCCAGGCTGACCTAGAATTTGGAATTCACTATGTAGTCTCAGGGTGGCCTTGAACTCACTGTAACCTTGTTACCTCTGCCTCCCCCAAGTGCTGGGATTAAAGGTGTGCACCACCATGCCCTGCTTTTTTTTTTTTTTTTTTTTTAATTGTAGGGTCTGGCTCTAGCCCAGGCTCAATTCACTCACTATGTAGTCTCAGCAATCCTTCTACCTCAGCCTCCCGAGTGCTAGGATTAAAGGTGTGTCACCATACCAGGCCTGTTTATCTATTGTAGGTATAACTGTACTTTATATATAAAAAGGGTAGCCAGGCATAGTGGCACACGCCTTTAATCCCAGCACTCGGGAGGCAGAGGTAGGAGGATCACCTTGAGTTCAAGGCCACCCTTAGACTACATAGTGAATTCCAGGTCAACCTGGGCTAGAGTGAAACCCTACCTCGAAAAACCCAAAAAAAAAAAAAAAAAAACTTAAAAAAAAAAAAGGAAAAGCCATGCTTTGAGATGCTTTGAGTGTCTTTGCTTAGTTCTGTTTTCTTGTGTTGTCAGAGATGACTTGGGGAAAGGAAAAGACAGCTATGTTAACAAAAATGACATTTTCTGGTGTTGGGAATATTTTGGTATTATTAGAAGGTATAATGATAGCCTCTGTCTATCCGAGTAGAGGACAAGGAGCCTTGCCAGTGGCCATGCAGAAAGCCCAGCAGGTATCTCAAGGTCTGGATGTGCTCACCGCAAAAGTGGAAAATGCAGCTCGCAAGCTGGAAGCCATGACAAACTCAAAGCAGAGCATTGCGAAGAAGATCGACGCTGCTCAGGTAGTGAGGATGTCTTCGGGAGGGTGGGCCGTCAAAGGGAAAGTTCTATGAGCATCCTGCATCCCTTCCTCCCGCCACTGTCCCTCCCTCACCATAGCTTACTGTGGATGGGTAATGGGTATTCCTAAAACTGGTTCCCAGCAGTTTCCAGTGTTAACATCTCCCTCACCATCTCAGGTTTACACTAATGCTCATTTGTCTTTTGAAAGAAAGACTTTAATTTGTAGTACTTTATCTTGTTCAAAGTAAGCACTCTGAATACCAAGAGAATCCTACTTTCTTTCTTTTCTTAAAAATTATTTTATTTATTTGAGAGAGAGAGAGAGACAAAGAGGCAGATAGAGAGAGAATGGGTGTGCCAGGGCATGCATCTAGCTTTTGTGGGTCCTAGGAAATTGAACCTGGGTCCATTGGCTTTGCAGGCAAGCACCTTAACTGGTAAGCCATCTCTCCAGCCCCCCTCTTTTTTAAAAATAGATATAAATATTTTTATTGTTTATTTGTGAGAAGAAAGAGAAAGGGAGGAAGGGAGTGCCTTAACCTTAATTCTTTTGGCAAATAATACACTTGGTTCTTTATTACTTTCAAAACCAAAAACTAATAAATATACTCAGAAAAATAGAAATAACAGCCAGGCATGATGACACATGCCTTTAATCCCAGTACTCGGGAGGCAGAGGTAGGAGTATCGCTGTGAGTTTGAGGCCACCCTGAGACTACATAGTTAATTCCAGGTCAGCCTGGGTTAGAACAAGACCTATCTTGAAAAAATAAACAAACAAAAATACCTGATTAGGGCTGGACAAGATGGCTTAGCTGTTAAGGTCCTTGCTTGCGAAGCCCAAGGTTTGATTCTGCAGGTCCCACATAAGCCAGACGCACATGGTGGCGCATGTGCCTAGATACTCTACTGCGTTAACAGATGCAATGGCTTTGGGAGAAGGTTTGTCCAAGACGATAGTGTTCTGAATAATGAACATGGGAGGAATTCCAGGCTTCTTCTTTTCTTTTACAGATACATTTTGATCCTGTGTTGCCACAAAATAATGATGAGTTTCCCTCAGACGGCAAACACTCTGATCCATTCACTTGCAGTCTTGAAATGGGGGCAATTTCGAACCTGGCATTTCTGTGTAATCAGTTTTGCTCCATATAAGTCCTTTCCCCATGTTTCTAACTCCTTTAACACACATCACCTGACTGTGCACAGCTGAGTGTCGCCCATGAGATAGTGGGGCAGCTGCTCCTGTAGCTGGATGCAGCCGCACAGTGTCGCCTGGCAGAAGGTGCCGTCCACGAGGATCTGGTACAGCCCGCAGACCCCAAAATCTTTGCGGGAGAAGCCAAGGTGCTTCTTGCCGTGTTTCTGCTGCGTGATCTTCGTGCCGGCTTCACCCTGAAGCCAGCACACCAGGAAGCGATGCCGCTGCCTCTGTGGCTGGCTCCACAACCCTTATTCTCTTTTGTTGCTTATCTTTTCCCTTCCCAGTATTGGGACCTTGTCATATTAGTCAGGCACTCTATCAATGAGCTAAACCCTTAGCCCAAAATATTTTATTTTCATGGAAATGAACAGAACTGAGAATGTAGCTCCATGGTTGATGGTATTATTAGCATACCCAATGCTGGGTTTGATTTTCATCACAAAAAACAACAACAACAAAAACAAGACAAACAACACCAGGAAAGAAGAAATGAGCAAGTGATTTTATGTTACCCCTCTCTGTAAAACAGTACAAATTAACACTGTCAAAACGATGACTGGTAGCTGGGCATGGTGGCGCACGCCTTTAATCCCAGCAGCCAGGAGGAGGATCACCATGAGTTCAAGGCTACCCTGAGACTGCATAGTTAATTCAAGGTCAGCTTGGGCCAGAGTGAGACCCCACCTCAAAAAACCAAAAAACAAACAAACAAAAAGAATGATGACCGGTGTACTGTGTACTTATTTTGGAAATGTTTTGGACAGCCTTTAGTTTAGTTTAGTGTGGTTCATGTGCACTCACATCATTCTCGATTTTTGTGTGCAGAATTGGCTTGCAGATCCAAATGGTGGACCTGAAGGAGAAGAGCAAATTCGAGGGGCGTTGGCTGAAGCTCGGAAAATAGCAGAATTGTGTGATGATCCTAAAGAGAGAGATGACATTCTGCGTTCCCTTGGAGAAATAGCTGCTCTGACTTCTAAAGTAGCAGATTTACGAAGACAGTATGTATTTAATTTCTTTCTTTTTTTTTTTAATTTGAGAGAGACATAGGGAGAGAGAGTGAATGGTCATGCCAGGGCCTCTCAGCCACTGTGAATGAACTCCAGACACATGTGCCCCCTTGTGCACATGTGCAACATTGCATGCTTACGTCACTTTTGCGTCTGGCTAAATGTGGGACCTGGAGATTTGAATGGGCATTCTTAGGCTTCACAGGTAGGTGCCTTAACTGCTAAGCCATCTGTCCTTAATTTCTTAATTTCTTTTTTTTTTTTTTTAAAAACAAAACTTTTATTTATTTATTTGAAAATAGAGAGAGGGGATGGGTAGAGAGGGAGGGAGTGGGTATGCCAGGGCCTCTTGTTACCGCAAATGAACTCAAATGCTTGTGCCACTTTTGCATCTGGCTTTAAGTAGGTAGAGGGGAATTGAACCCAAGTTGTCAGGTTTTGATAGCAAGTACCTTTAACCACTGAGACATCCCTCCAGCCCTGTATTTAATTTCTTTTTTTTTTTTTCTCCTTTACTTGAGAGAGAGAGAGAGAAATAGGTAGGGGGCAGGGAGTTAGAGAGAATGGGTGCGCCAGGGCCTCGAGCTGCTGCAAACAAACTCCAGATGCATGCTCCATCTTGTGCATCTGGCTTATGTGGGTCCTGGGGCATTGAACTTGGGTCCTTTGGCTTTGTAGGCAAGCACCTTAGCCACTAAGCCATTTCTCCAGCCGTAATTTCTGTAACTCTACTTTAATATCTCTCCTTCTACCACCTAGGTTAGATGTACGTGTCATGCCCCTCCTCTGTGGTCTCTACTCTGAGATATGGTTGGTCAGATAATAACTCTGTTGTTTCAGTAACATAACCAAGGCTCAGTAATTTATTGCTAATTATATAGTTTTAAAGTAATACAGTTAGAACTCCCTTTAAAGCCGTGTTTTTATTTCTAAAATAGGACCTTTCTTGTCATTTTTGTGACATAATCTGTTCTCTAGACATATGAACAAAATAATTTTTTTGTTTTCCTAGCCCAGCTGACCTTAAAAATATTGTTATTTATTTATTTGCAAGCAGAGAGAGATAGAAGACAGAAAAACAGAGAGAATGGGCAAGCCAGGTCCTCTAGCTGCTGCAAATGAACTCCAAATGCATGCACCACTTTGTGCATCTGGCTTTATGAGGTTATAGGGGAATAGAACCCTGGTCGTTAGGCTTTGTAGGCAAGTGCCTTAACCACTGAGACATCTCTCCAGCCCCAAGAAAATATTTTTTGTGGTTAGCTATGAAAAGACTCCTGTGCTGGGTGTGGTGGTGTACGCCTTTGATCCAAGCACTTGGGAGGGAGAGGCAGGAGGATTGCTGTGAGTTTGAGGCTAAACTGAGACCCCATAGTGAATTCCAGGTTAGCCTAGGCTACAGTGAGAACGTACCTCAAAAGAAAAAACTAAAAAACAAAACAAGCCAACCCCCCCACCCCCACAAAATGGAGGTTGTGGATACCTGAGACCAACTTCAGCAACAATTCAAAATTTGATTATATACCAAGGGCAGTTATTAGAAGATTTCTGCCGTATGCCCTAATCTTGAATTAGTTAGGTGAGAAAAATGTGTCACTTACAAATTGTGACTTATCAGCTATAAAATATAATGTCTATATAGGTAGGTCTTTGTTTACTAATGTTACCTCATAATATTACCTGTGTTCTTACTGCATTTTACAGTCCTCAAAGTCAGAGACGATGTATTGTTAGGACCTAACCACAAGTTCATTTTTATGTGATGAGGTAATTAACGTTAACAATATAACAGTAGACCTTCATGTGTGGCCACTCATGCCATCATTATTCTTATAACTGTAACATAAACATACACATACGTAGCTTTTTGGCAACAGCAGTAGCCATGATCAGAATCATGGTAAGTACTTTTTTTTTTTATCTAGCTTTATAATATGGAAGGTTATCAAAATTCAAAATAATAAGCTGTTACAGCAGCAAGTTAGTCATTCTGATGGATGGGTTTATGTTTTTATTTTTATAAATGATACGGAGAAAGTTATTTTGCTATGACTAAGTGGGCTCAGGACAGAAAATTAGTTAGATTTGTTTTTTTTTTTGGATGCATGTTGTATTTAGCCCAGGCTGGCCTAAAACTTGGCCTTGTAATTAGAAGAAGCTCCACTCTTCCCCCTTTTAGTCTTGTAGTTGCTGAATGCCATTCCTTATGTCTGTTTCAGTCTTTTTGTGCTCTTTATTAGAGGGTTCTTCCTCTGGCTTTTACCTACCATGGCCCAGGATTAACATGACTTTCCAGCTTCAGATCCCACCACGGGTTGGCTAAGCAGTGTTTTCAAGTATGGAGCAGAGGATTGCCTGGAAAGGTTTTTAAAACTGGACCTCTGGGTTGGGGAGATGGCTCAGCTGTAAGAGAGCTTGCCATGCAAGTCTGAAGGCCTGAGATAGAGTGCCTGATTCCCATTGAGTTCAATTCCCCAGCATCTCTATGAACAGCTGGGCATGGCCATGAATACCTGTAGCCCCAGGCCTATGGGGAACGGAGATGGATATTTGCTAGTGCTCGCTGGCCAGTCAGTCTGACTGAAAAAATGGGAGCTCTGGGTTTACTGAGAGATTCCATAGCAAGGAAACACCCGATGAACAACAGAAGATACCCAAAATTCTCCTCTAGCCTCTCAGCACACACGGGGCATGTGCATCCATCCATACATGTGCATGTACAACATACACACATCACACCACACATACTACACATGCACACATACACAAATGTGTCCCTTTGGACCCCATCCCAGACATAATTTGTCAGAATCTCTTTTTTATTTATTTATTTATTTATTTATTTATTTATTTATTTATTTTTGTTTTCAAGGTAAAGTCTCTCCTATTCTAGCTCAGGCTGACCTGGAACTCACTCTGTTTCACCAGGCTGGCCTCAGACTCACAGCAATCCTGCTACATCAACCTTTCAAATATTGGTGCATGCCACATGCTTGGCATCAGACTCTGTTTTGATGATTTAAATATATTTGAATATCTGTATTCAAAAATAATTGCTGGGTGTGGTGGCACACGCCTTTAGTCCCAGCACTCGGGAGGCAGGGGTAGGAGGATCACCAAGAGTTTGAGGTCACTCTGAGACTACATAGTAAATTCCAGGTCTGCCTGAGCTAAAGTGAAACCCTACCTCAGAAAACCAAAAAAAAAAAAAAAAAAAAAAAAAGAAAAAGACCCCAGATGATTTTCATTCGTACTGCACTTTGAGAACCCCTAGAATGTAATTGAATATCTTTCCTGATTCCAGGTATGCTGTCTTTGAGTAGATAACCACACTGTCCAGTCAGTTATGGAAAATGTTAGGGATTCTGTGATACTAGCATGAGCTAATAAAGATGGTAAGAGTGAGCACTCTTTAAGATGGATGTGGTGATGCCTGCCTATAATCTTGGCACTGGAGGATCAGAAGTTTAAGGTCATCTATATAGGGAGTCCAAGGCCAGTCTAGACTACATGAGACTTTTTTTAAAAAAATATTTTATTTAGAGCCGGGCGTGGTGGCGCACGCCTTTAATCCCAGCACTTGGGAGGCAGAGGTAGGAGGATTGCCGTGAGTTCGAGGCCACCCTGAGACTATATAGCTAATTCCAGGTCAGCCTGGACCAGAGTGAGACCCTACCTCGAAAAACAAAAACAAAACAAAACAAAACAAAAAATTTATTTATTTATTGGAGAGAGAGAGATACAGAAATAGGCAGATAGAGAGAGAGAGAATGGGCGCACCAGGGCCTCCAGCCACTGCAAATGAGCTCCAGATGCATTCACCCCCTTGTACATCTGGCTTACGTGGATCTTGGAGAATCGAGCCTCGAACCAGGGTCCTTAGGCTTCATAGGCAAGTGTTTAGCTGCTAGGCCATCTCTCCAGCCCACTTTTTTTTTTTTTTTTTTTTTGAGGTAGGCTTTTGCTGTAGCCCAGGCTGACCTGGAATTCACTATGTAGTTTCAGGGCGGCCTTGAGCTCATGGTGATCCTCCTATCTCTGCCTTCCGAGTGCTGGGATTAAAGGTGTGTGCCACCACGCTTGGTTCTTTCTTTTTAAAATTTTATTTGTGCTTGAATGTATATGTGTGTGCGTGTGTGTGTGCACGCGCACATGCGTGTGTGTGTGTGTGTGTGTGTATGGGCATGTGCGTGCCTCAGTGCTTGTGTAGAGGTTAGAGGACAACTTCCGGGTCAGTCCTCACCCATCCTGTCATTTGAGGCAGGATTTCTCGCTGTGCAGTCTTTCTCTACTGTTCTTTGCCATGCTCACTCACCATGAGTTTTGGGAAATTCTCCCGTCTCTGCCTCCTGTCTCAACATGGGCTTTTTACTTGGGGTTTGGGAATTGAACTCAGGTACTCCTCTATCTTGAGCAGCAAGCAGTTTATCCACTGAACCATCTCTCCCACTCATGACCTTGTCTTAAAAACAAACAAAAAAAGTGAGCACTAGAATTCTGAGTCCTGACTCCATGACAGCAGGTACTGAGGTCTTGGACAAATTATTTAGCATTTTGAGGATTAAGTAGTATAAGGAGAGTGCTGTTACTGGCAAAAGTAGGACTCCAAAATAGTAATTACTGCCAGGCGTGGTGGCACACGCCTTTAATCCCAGCACTTGGGAGGCAGAGGTAGGAGGATTGCCAAGAATTTAAGGCCACCCCGAGACTACAGGTCAGCCTGAGCTAGAGTGAAACTCTACCTCAAAAAACCAAAAAAATGGGGCTGGGAAAATGGCTTAGCGGTTAAGGCATTTGCCTGCGAAGCCTAAGGACCCCAGTTCAATTCCCCAGGACCCACGTAAGCCAGATGCACAAGGGGGCACATGCATCTGGAGTTCATTCGTGTGGCTAGAGGCCCTGGCATGCCCATTCTCTCTTTCTCTTTATCTGCCTCTTCCTCTCTCTCTCAAGTAAATTTAAAAAAATCCCCCAAAATAAAATAAATTAAAATAAAATAAACATACCATTCCTTTCAATTGATGCTAATAATAATTATTAGCAATTTGTCATCTCATTAGCACTTAAGCCATCTCAGTGTAAATCATGTCTACAATATAAATCGTAACAGAATGGCTGTTTTTGTCTCTGTAGGGGGAAAGGAGATTCTCCGGAGGCTCGAGCATTGGCTAAACAGGTGGCCACGGCCCTGCAGAACCTGCAGACCAAAACCAACAAGGCTGTGGCCAACAGCAGACCTGCCAAGGCAGCTGTCCACCTTGAGGGCAAGATTGAGCAAGCACAGCGGTGGATTGATAATCCTACAGTGGATGACCGGGGAGTCGGTAAGGTGTTCTCATTAGACTGGTCTCCTCAAACAAAGCCCCTCTGAGGTCTGTAGGAAGGTGCTGAGGGGGCTCTCCAGCCACTGGAAAGTCACTTTGCAATGGGATTCTTTTTCCCCTTGTAATCACTAGAATCTCTGTGATGTAATCAAGAAGTTTCAGAACATGAATGATGATGCTATGGTCAAATAGAAAGATGTGCATAACTGAGACTGAACTAATTTCTGCCTGACCTCTGTGTCCTTTCACTCTACGGAACTTCTGTTTCTGTAGTCTTTGCCAGGTACTCAGTGAAATACAAGTTTTTGAAAATTGTAGTAAAAAATACCATAACTTCGATGGGTGTGGTGGCCCATGCCTTTACTCCCAACACTCAGAAGGCAGAGATAGGAGGATCTCTGTGAGCTGGGTTTGAGGCCAACCTAAAACTAGAGAATTCCAGGTCAGCCTGGGCTAGAGGAAGACCCTACCTTGCAAAACAAACGAACAAAAAAACTTAGGTTATTTTGGTTGTCTTCACAGTGCCCTGTGAAAGCTGAAGATTTTATAACCTAAACTTTTGATTTGGGGGAGATTTTAGAATAGACCTGTGAGTAGTTTATTTTATGATTACCTAGTAAGTCTTCTGAAGCGGAAAGATCTACTGTATTTATAAATATAAATATAAATGTTTAAATTAGTGATGCCCAGTGTCAGTGAGAGGCTACAGAACTGGGAAGATGTATGGGTAGGAATGAACTGACACCAACCAACTTTTTTTTTTTTTAATTGACAACTTCCTTAATTGTAGACAATATCCCATGGTACTTCCCTCCCTCCCCCCACTTTCCCCTTTCCAACTTCTTGAATTTGATGTTATATGTAAAGAGCTCCTAAGATACTCATATTGATTCATACTCAGCAATTTCATTTCTAGGAATTTTCTTTAAAAAATAATTCATTTCTAGCTAGGTGTGGTGGCGCATGCCTTTAACCGCACTTGGGAGACAGAGGTAGGAGGATCACTGAGAGTTTGAGGCCAGCCTGAGATTACATAGTGAATTCCAGGTCAGCCTGGGCTAGAGCAAATCCCTAACTCAAAAAAAAAAAAAAAAAAAAAAAAAACCAATAATAATAATAATTCATTTATAAGGAATTCAGATAAGAACTTATGCAAGCAGTGTAAATATATAACCGTAATTAGTAAATAGTCTTGGTTAATATGATAAAATATGACTCAGATATTTAGGTCATATTTCTGTTTTTGTTGTTTTTATAGTGCTGGGTTCAGACCCCAGGACTTGTGCATGCCAGGCAAGTGGTCCTCCTAATTCTTAGATGTTTTATTTTGTTTGTTTTTTGTTTTTTCCAGGTGGGGTTTTGCTCTAGCTCAGGCTGACCTGGAATTCACTATGTAGTCTCAGGCTGGACTCTGACTCACAGCCATCCTCCTACCTCTGCCTCCCAAGTGTTGGGATTAAAGGCATGCACCACCACGCCCGGCTCAGGGCCTCTTCCCTCAGCTTCCACTGCAAATGAACTCCAGAAGCCATGTACCACTGTGCATCTGGCTTTACATGGGTACTAGGCAAATGAACCTGAACTGTCAGAGTTTGTAAGCAAGCACCTTTAACTACTGAGCCATTCTTTCCAGCCCCCTTAGATGTTTTATGAAGATAGTTTATGGGGCTGGTGAGATGGTTTACAGGTTAAGGCATTTGCCTGTGAAGTCTAAGGACCCAAGTTCTATTCCCTAGTACCCAAGATAACCAGATGCACATGGTGGCACATGTGTCTGGAGTTCATTTGCAGTGGCTAGAGGCCCTGTTATGTGCTCTTTTCCTCCCTCCTTTGCTGTCTCCCTCCCTCCTTTGCTCTCTCTCTCAAAATTAAAAAAAAAAAAGATAGTTCATGAAGTGGGAAACTGCTTGTGGTAACGAAAAAGAATCAATGAATGAAAATTGGACTTTGGTGTAATCCAGTGGTAGAGCATGTCCTTAGCATATGTGAGGCCCTAGGTTCTATCCCAGCATCCAACAACAACAGAAGGTAATGTATAGTTTGTTTCTTCATTTATGTTTTCTGAATTTCCACGGTGTTTTGTCAAAGATCCCTGTACTCCTATTAAATGTTATAAAAAAGAGAAAACACAGAAACCAGAGTGGCGTTGGGCATGGTGGTGCACGCCTTTAATCCCAGCCCTTGGGAGGCTGAGGTAGGATGATTGCTGTTGGGTTTGAGGCCAGGCTGAGATTGCATAGTGAATTCCAGGCCAGCCTGGGCTAGCGTGAGACCCTGCCTGGAAAGAAACAAATAAACAATACTCGAGTGGTGCTGCAGTTGTCTTCCATGTGAATTTCAGTGGTTTTTCTCTTGGTCCAGGTCAGGCTGCCATCCGGGGGCTTGTGGCTGAAGGACATCGTCTGGCTAATGTCATGATGGGGCCATATCGCCAAGATCTTCTTGCCAAGTGTGACCGTGTGGATCAGCTGACCGCTCAGCTGGCTGACCTGGCTGCCAGAGGGGAAGGAGAGAGTCCTCAAGCCAGAGCACTTGCATCCCAGCTTCAAGACTCCTTAAAGGTTCATCTCAGGACATGGCTCAGTAGACTTTTTATGCTTATCATTATTGAAAAATGATGGATGGAGAAGAGACTTTTAAAAATATTTAATTTCTTGGGTTTATACAAAATGAAAAGAATGTGAGGAAACCAGAATTTAAAAGCTCATAAGTAATACCAACTGAAGTTGTGTTTTTCCAAATTTCATTCAACCAAGTGATCTTTTATGAGTTTTGCTCTATGCATATATCACTTTACTATTATCTAGTCAGTTTCTTGTTTATTTATATTTGTTTTTTTTTTATTTTCTTTTTAAATTTTGTTTTTTGAGGTAGGGTCTCACTCTAGTCCCGGCTGATCTGGAATTCACTATGTAGTCTCAGGATGGCCTTGTACTCATGACTACCCTTCTACCTCTGCCTCCCGAGTGCTGAGACTAAAGGCGTGTGCCACCACACCTGGCTTATTTCCCTTTTTTGGGGGACAGGGTCTCACTCTGTAACCCAGACTGGCCTGGAACTCACACTGATATCGAATTCTTGGCAGTCCTCCTGCCTCAGCTTCCTGAGTATTGGGATCATAGGTGTGCACCACCATGCCCAGTGATTGAGTTTTTCTATAAACTTATTTCCCATTCTTGATTTCTTTGCTTTGAAAATAATAAATTGTTCAGAAAGTTAGCACTTTATCTACCAAACAGTTAATTTGGTCCTTATTGGGCCTGTCTAGTGCACTGGGAATGGTGAGGGACTCTGATTTTTTGTTTTTCAAGGTAGGGTCTCACTCTAGTTCAGGCTGACGAGGAGTTCACTCTGTAGTCTCAGGGTGGCTTTGAACTCATGGTGGTGATTCTCCTACCTCTGCCTCCTGAGTGCTGGGATTAAAGGTGTGCGCCACCATGCCTGTCTGGGACTCTGTTTTATCCTAAGGTCTTTTTTGGGTTCAACCCCCTGATTCGCATTGTTATTGGATAGAGACTGCCTAGAAAGGAAGTAAAGTTCCATGATTGAGTAGAGAAGTCTCTAGGGACCTGGGATCATATCTGTGCCTGAAATAGACAATAATGTCTTAGAGGAAAAAGTCACAAGTTAGAAATGTGCTAGCTCTTGCTTTGTACACAGCTGATATTCAGTTAATATTTATTGTATGAAACTAAATGAATGTGTCAGTGAAGTGAAGAAATTAGCAGATACACTTTTGGCACATTGCTTGAAGTTTTCACTTGTAAATAATATTTTTAAGGATCTGAAAGCCCAGATGCAGGAGGCCATGACTCAAGAGGTGTCGGATGTTTTCAGCGATACCACAACTCCCATCAAGCTTTTGGCAGTGGCAGCCACTGCGCCTCCTGATGCCCCCAACAGGGAAGAGGTAGGTGTTTGAGGTCCTCCAATTCTTCTCTTGGCTAGACACACAACACATACACACACACACACACACACACACACACACACACACACACACATACTTTTTCTTTATCTCTGTCTTCTGTAAGGATAGAATATGGTCATAGTGTATATCAGCTACAGAAGTTGAGACATTGGATGAGCAAAAGAGAGAGATTTTAGTCTGAGCACATATATCAGTGACATAGGTCTTTAACTGTAAGCAATAGAGCATCTGGCCATTACACCAAGACACATGAACATGGCAGCAGGCTACAGAGGCATTATTTCAAAAGGAGAACACGTTGAAACTGGCATCTTTATGATTTTCTTGGCCTTTTTTCTCATAGTAGGGATGGCTCTAGGTATCATGTACAAGACAGGAAGAAGTGAAGGAAGAAAGGTATTCTAGTCATAACTATTTTATTTAGGGTGTTTTAAAACTCAGCACAGAAGTTAGGATAATCCCTTTGAAATTATTTGATGTCCTTTTTCTAATGGCACCCTTCCAGTGTGGCTCCTTCCTGTTGTCGAGTAAAGCCAGTGTCTTTATAATGGATAGAAAGCCAGTGATGTGCTGGCAAACCAATTTTCCAGGAAACAAGAAGCAAAATCCCTGATTTTTAAATCAATGTTCGTTGGATTTTCATGATATAAATACAAATACTTGTGCCATGGTTCTCGCTCTCTCTTTCTCTGTGGAGGAGGGGGCATGCCAGGACCTCTTGCCACTATGAACAAACACTACATGCTTGAGCTACCTTTATGTGAGTGACTTGGGAATTGAATCTGGGCCAGCAGGTTTTGCAAGAAGCACCTTCATCTGCTGGGCCATCCTGACAGCCCCATTCTCTCTCTCTCTTTTTTTTCTCTCTTTTTATTTTTACAAAAAAATCATTTCTTTGTATATATGTATATGCCAGGGTCTCTTATTGTCAATTGCCTGTCCAGCTTTATGTGGGTGGCTGGGGAATTAAACTTGAACCAGCAAGCAAGTACCTTTAACTGAGCCATCTTCCAAACTCCACCCTTCTTTCTTTCTCTCTCTCTCTCTCTCTCTCTCTTTTAAAGACAAAATCTTGCTTATATAGTCTAGATTAACCTCGGACTTGGGGAAGTTCTGTCTCAGCCTTTCAAGTGTTGGGTTGTAGGTGTTACACTGCTGCACTCGGCAACCATAACCAAACTCAAAGCTGAGTTGGGAAGAGATGGGCATGTGTGATGGGCAGTTGTAACCTGGTGTGAGTCTTTCAAAGTAGCTTCAGCATGTCACGGATACTGGTCCCCCGTCTACTTCTTTGACCTCATGCTGGTCCTCCTCTTCCTCGTCATTCTCCTCTATTTACCTTGACCTTCTTCACTTGGATTCTTAGAGTACCTTGTATAAGTTTATTATGTTCTAATCTCCAGTCTGAGGCACTTGTTCTTCCCATAGACTGCATTACTCATTCACTTTCTTTCTTTTTCTACTGAAATGTTTGGCCATGTGAAAACTTTCCCTACCTTGGGTCCCTAGGATTTCTTTTTTCTTTTCTTTCTTTTTGGTTTTTTGAGATAGGGTCTCACTCTAGCCCAGAACCTGGAGCTCACCCTTGGAATTTGGGATTGACTAGAGCGATGTGAGGAATACAAGCGAGAAAGGAAGCCAGCACAGACTGTTCTTTACTGGAGGGAGCTCAGCTTTCCCAGGGTGAAGTTGCTGCTGCTGTATTTGAATGTGGGAGAGAGTAGACATATATATGGTGAGGAATGCGGGGGGGGGGGGTGGTGGTCTTTGGGAGAGAAGATGGGGGGAAGGTAAGGCCTTTTCTTTTGTTTACTTATTGTCTGTCTGGGTGGCCTGATAGCTCCTGGGGCCGGATAGATCTTTGAGAGCTTGCTTTGTAACAGATGTCCCTTCTCATGCTGTGGTCCAGGAAAGTATAATGATCCACGAGGTCAGTGGTCTGAGGCCAGGGGGTCATTAACCCTTCCCTCACTATATAGTCTCAGGGTGGCCTTGAACTCACAGTGATCCTCCTACCTCTGCCTCCCCAGTGCTGGGATTAAAGGCATGCACCTCCATGCCTGGCCCTAAGACTTCTTAGTCTCTGAATTTTACTTTTCTCCTTTGTGTTTATCAACATTTGACATGTTTGTATTTATTTATTTTCAATTTTTTAAAAATTTAAATTTTATTTATTTGAGAGAGAGAGAGAGAGAGGGAGGGAGAAAATGGGTACACCAGGGCCTTTAGCCACTGTAAACGAACTCCAGACCATGTGTCACCTTGTGCATTTGGCTTACATGGGTCCTGGGGAGTCAAACCTGGGTCCTTTGGCTTTGCAGGCAAGTGCCTTAACCATTAAGCCATCCCTCCAGCCCTATTTATTTATTAATTGTTTTGGTTTTTTTTCTTTTTTGAGATTTTATTTGTTTATTCGAGACAGAGAGGGAGAGAGAGAGAAAGAGTGAGAGTGGGCATGCCAGGGCCTCTAGCCACTGCAAACAAACTCCACCATGTGCATCTTGCTCATGTGGGACCTGAAGAATCAAACTGGGATCCTTAGGCTTTGCAGGCATGCACCTTAACTGCTAAGCCATCTCTCCAGCGCCCCCCCCCTTTTTTTTTCAAGGTATGTTCTCACTCTAGCCCAGGTTGACCTGGAATTCACTATGTAGTCTCAGGGTGGCCTCGAACTCTCAGTGATCCTCCTACCTCTGCCTCCCTAGTGCTGGGATTAAAGGCGTGCGCCACCTTACCTGGCCCTATTTATTTATTTTTTGAGGCTGGGTCTCAAGATAATGAGTCTGTTTCCTTCTTCTTGTTGGGTTACTAGGTGATTCAGTGCATGGTCCCCTTCTGCCAGGATGATTTGCTACTTTTTCGTTCTAGTTCTCTCTGAGTTTCAGACGCCCAGATCTACCTGTGTGCAGTTTCCTTCCACTGAGAAGCCTCCTGGGTTCCTCTGCAGTGTGTGTGCTTCCACTGCCCTTCCCCTTGTCACCTGGCTCTTTGTTGTTGTGTGCACATGTAGTGTGTGTGTGTGTGTGTGTGTGTGTACATGCACACGCAGAGGCCAGAGAACAATCTTGGGTGCGTCCTCAAGTGGGCCACTCACCTCTCTTTGAGATGGTCTCATTGGCCTGGAGCTCTCCAGTCAGGCTATTCCATGATCTTCCTGTCTCTGCCGCCCCAGCACGTGTGTGCACGTGGATGCTGGGGGTTGAGCTCAGGTCCTCGTGCTTCCAAGAGAAGCACCTTTCTGATGGGTCTATCTTCCCAACCCCTTAATGCTCCTTCTAATACCACTTTGACCCAGATCTCTGTTTCTCAGTTCATGCTCCGGGAGTACCTAGTGGGCATTTTTCCCATGGTGTACAGGGGCAGAGTGGTCACCATGTTATTGGTAATGGGACATCTGAGGAGACTGGCACTTAGGTTAGGACTCACTCCTTGAGAATATTCCAGTCACTCACACTAGAGCCTCCTGTGACTTTATCTGTATTTATTTGTTTCCTCCTCCTTTCTGTGTGAATATGTAGTATGTGTGATTTAGTGTGGTGGGGTGTGTGTACACGTGTGTGCAGATGCATGTGCTCCATGCAGAGGCCAGAGAAGAGTGTTGGGCATCCTCTTCTCTTCACTAGTCCACATCTTTCCTTGAGATGGAGCCTCACACGGAACCCAGAGCTGCGGTTTCTTTGGTCAGACTGGCTAGACCTCCACTGATTCTTTGGTCTGTGCTCCCTACAGCACTGGGGTTACAAGCATGCATGGCGTGTCTAGCTGTTTCCAGGGGTTCTAGGGCTCAAACGCAGGGTGAACCAGGCTCTCTCTGGGCCGCATGCTTGCATAACAAGTGCTCTTACCCACTGAGCCTTCTCCCCAGCCCTTTTCTCTTCATTCATCTGGAGATAATAAGGGAACAAGGATTATTTAGTCTTCACGTTCTTTGACTGGTTGCAGAGTATATACTGCTGAGTGCATCTTGTTTGTACTTGGTAAGTAAGTTTGCACTAAGACTCAGCAATGTGTCTCTTGACATGTGGGTGTGGGTGTGTACATGGTGCTTATGGCTAATCCTCTGAGGACATACATAAAGGGCAAGGCTTGGCATTTGAATATTGTCTTAGTAATAAGAGTTGATGTCACCTCTCAAATCTTTGAGCAGTTGCTGCATCTACTTAAAGAGACTTTCTTAGACTGCCTGACTCATTTTATTGAAATAAATGTTTTTGTTATCTTTTTTTTAATTCCTCAAGGTGTTTGATGAGAGGGCAGCAAACTTTGAGAACCATTCAGGAAGACTTGGAGCCACAGCAGAGAAGGCGGCGGCTGTGGGCACTGCTAATAAATCCACAGTGGAAGGCATTCAGGCATCAGTGAAGACAGCTCGAGAACTCACACCCCAGGTTAGGATTTGCTCATTCCTCATTTCAATACTCATATGTCATTCAACAAATAAAGTTTATTTAGAGCACTTTGTATACTTTTTTCTTTTTTGAGGTAGGGTCTCACTCTAGCTCAGGCTGACCTGGAATTCACTATGGAGTCTCAGGGTGGCCTTGAACTCATGAACTCATGGCGATCCTCCTACCTGAGCTCCCAATGCTGGGATTAAAGGCGTGTGCCACCATGGCCAGTGCTTTGCATAATTTTTTTTTTCTTTTGGTTTTTCGAGGTAGGGTCTCACTGTAGTCCAGGCTGACTTGGAATTCACTATGTAGTCTCAGGGTGGCCTTGAACTCATGGCAATCCTTCTATCTCTGCCTCCCGAGTGCTGGGATTAAAGGTGTGTGCCACTATGCCTGGTTTTGCATAGTTTTTTTTTTTGTTGTTTGTTTGTTTTTTGTTTTTTGAATTAGGGTCTCTTTCTAGCTCAGGCTGACCTGGAAATCACTAGGTAGTCTCAGGATGGCCTCAAACTCATGATGATCTTCCTACCTCTGCCTCCCGAGTGCTGGGATTAAAGACATGTGCCACCATGCCTGGCTTTTTGCATCCATTTTTAACACTTACATATCCATAGTGTGAAACTTGTAATTTCTAGGAGTTTAAGAAATTTTTATTTTATTTTATCATTTTAGTTTTTTGAGGTAGGGTCTTGCTGTAGCCCAGGTTGACCTTGAATTCACTTTGTAGTTTCAGGGTGCCCTTGAACTCACAGCTATTCTCTTAGTGCTCCCAAGGGCTGGGATTAGAGGCGTGAGCCACCACACCCAGCTAGGATTATTATTTTATAGTACTTTTAGATTTCTATTGTTTGAATTATTATTTTAAAAGTTTTTAAAAATATTTTATTTATTTGAGAGAGAGAGAGAAAGCAACAGAAAGAGAGAGAGATGAGCACCCAGGGCCTCCAGCCACTGCAAACCAACTCCAGACACATGAGTCATCTTGTGCATCTGGCTTTATGTGGGTCTTGGGGAATCAAAGCTGAGTCCTTAGGCTTTGCAGGCAAGTACCTTAACCACTAAGCCATCTCTCCAGCCCCAAATTATTTTTATAATGGTCAATATTGGTTTTGAAAGTAGAAATACCTAGTAAAGGGGCTGGAGAGATGGCTTAGCACTTAAGGCATTTGCCTGCAAATGTAAGCCAGATGCACAAGGGGGCGCATGCATCTGGAGTTCATTTGCAGTGGCTGGAGGCCCTGGTGCACCCATTTTCTTCCTCTTTCTCTCTCTCAAATAAATAAATAAATAATTTTTTTAAAAAAAATACCTAGTAAAGAATCCCTCATCCCTAACACACATATATAATTAGGAAAATATTTTGCTAATTAAGAAGTTGGTTTGGGGCTGGAGAGATGGCTTAGTGGTTAAGGCACCTGCCTCCTAAGCCTAAGAATGCTGGTTCCAATCTCCAGCGGATCCAATCTCCAGGTCCCTTGTTTAGCCAGATGCAGTGACACAAGGGTGCAATGTTGCACTTGACCACAAGGGGGCGCACGCATCTGGATTTTGTTCACAGCAGCTGAGAGGCTGCTGGTGCACCCATCTCTATCTGTCTCCCTCTCTGTCTCTCTCAAAAAAAAAAAAAAAAAAAAAAAAAAAAAAGAAGAAGAAGTTGGTTTGTAAACTGGGTGTGATGGCACACGCCTTTAATATCAGCACTTGGGGAGGCTGAGGTAGAAGCATCACTGTGAGTTTGAGGCCACCCTGAGACTCAGCCTGGGCTAGAGTGAGACCCTACCTCGAAAAACCAAAAAAAAAAAAAAAAAAAAAAAAAAAAAAAAAAAGTTGGTTTGTAATTTTAGAGTTTATATCTCCAGTATCTCTTTGAGAGGCTTAACAAAACCATCTGTTTCCATAACTTGTTTTCTTTCTTTTCTAATTTTTAACTAAGGATCATAATTATATAACCAATGTATAGCCAGTAAGTTTGGGTGCAAAAGAAGACTGGGAACAAGAATAACTAATTCGAAAGGAATTAAAGTTTTTTTTAATATTATTTATTTATTTATGTATTCAAGAGAAGGAAAGAGGGAGAGAGAGAATGGGTGCTCCAGAGCCTCCAGCTACTGCAAATGAACTCCAGATGCATGTATCCCCTTGTGCATCTGGCTTATGTGGGTCCTGGGGAATTGAACTGAGGTCCTTTGGCTTTGTAGGCAAGCGCCTTAACCACTAAGCCATCTCTCCAGCCTGGAATTAAAAGTTTTAATAAGTGACAATCACTCTCTCTCAACTTGTTTAACTTCTGCATATGTTTCCTGCTAACAAGTTAAGGTCTCTCTCGTACCTTTTCACTTTCTCTTTCCATGTAGCTGCAGATAGAATCCAGGGCTTTGCACATGGTACACAAACACTCTACCACCCCAACCCAAACTGAAAGATCACACTTGTCCAACCTTATTTTTCCCTCTTGGAGACAGGGTCTTGCTGTCTTGCTGTGTAGCCTAGGCAGGCCTTGACCTCATGACAGTCCTGCTGCCTCAGCCTCTTAAATACCAGGGTAATAGGTATGTGTCACTATGCCAAACATCTTCCACTCTTTTTACAACATTTTATAAAATATGAATATGACTAATTAAAAAGCAAGTTTCATGAAACAAAATGGAATTTCAGGATAAAACTGAGATTAAACACACACACACACACACACAAAGTCAGAACTGAGGAACTAGCTCAGTTGTTAAAGTACTTGCCTTGCAAACATCGCAAGTTTAAATCCCCAAGCCCATGGAAAAAAGCTAGGTTGGGGCCTGGAGAGATGGCTTAGTGGTTAAGCACTTGCCTATGACGCCTAAGAACCCCAGTTCCAGGCTTGATTCCCTAGGACCCACTTAAGCCAGATGTACAAGGGGGCGCATGCATCTGGAGTTCGTTTGCAGTGGCTGGAGGCCCTGGCATGCACATTCTCTATCTGTCTGCCTCTTTCTCTGTCTGTCTGTTGCTCTTAAATAAATAAATAAATAAAACAAAAACAAAAACAAAAGCCAGGCTTGGTGGTGTGCACCCAAAATCCCAGTGCTGGGGAGGTAGAGACAGGTGGATTCCTAATGGCCCCTGGCCAGCCAGTCTAACCTAAATAGATTAGTTTCAGGCCAGGGAGAGACTGCAGCTCAAGAAAAGGTGGATGGTACCTAAGCAGTGAGGTTGTCTTCTGGCCTCTACAAGTAAATGTACCCACACACATGTGCCTACCCTTATATTACAACCAACACAACACAACACACAACGATCTTTAAAACAACTTTGGAAAGAATAAGGACTTTAGGGGTAGATCTAGGCTTGAATCCTGTGTGACCCGTTACTAGTTTTCTCATCTCACAGAGCTAATAATTCCTTCTAATGGACTGACTTGAGGATTAAGAATATACGTGTACAGGAGCTGGGGGCAGAGCTCAGTCAGTGAAATGCTTGCCTTGCAAACAGGGAGACCTGAGTTTGACCCCAGCACCCATGTAAAATGCATGGTGGTTGCATGCCTGTAATCTTAGTGTAATCCTAGTGCTCAGAGACTGGACACTCCCTGGGAGTTATCGGCTAGCTAGTCTAGATGAGTTGTCAAGCTCTTGGCCACTGAGAGATCTTGTCTCAAAGGAGGTACATGGTGGTCCTGAGGATAACATCTAAGGTTGTCCTCTGGCCTAGATGCACATGTGCTCCTGCACACACAGATATGCCCACATACATCTGAACATGTACACACATTCACGTACAACTCGCTGAGACCTCTTGAGTATGTCACTTAAATGTTCTGAGGCTTGGGCTGGAGAGATGGCTTAGTGGTTAAGGCGTTTGCTTGTGAAGCCTAAGGATCCAGGTTTGATTCCCTAGTACCCATGTAAGCCAGGTGCACAAGGGGACACATGTATCTGGAGTTTCTTTGTAGTGGCTGGAGGCCCAGGCATGCTCATTCCCTCTCTCTATCTGCCTGTCTCATAAATAAATAAATAAATAAATAAATAAATAAATAAATAAATAAATGGCTGTATATGGTGGTACATGCCTTTAATCCCAGCACTTGGGAGTCAGAGGTAGGAGTTCAAGGCCACCCTGAGACTAGTGAATTCCAGGTCAGCCTGGGATAGAGTGAAACTTTACTTCAAGAAAAACAAACAAAAAGGCTGGAGATACAGCTTAGTGGTTAAGGCTCATGCCTGCGAAACCTAAGGACCCAGGTTTGATTCTCCAGGTCCCATATAAACCAGATGCACATGGTGGTGCATGCGTCTGGAGTTCTTTAGCAGTGGCTAGAGGCCCTGGCGTGCCCATTCTTACACTCTATCTCTCCCTCTCTCTGTCTCAAATAAATAAATAAATAAAAATAAATCTTAAAAAAAAATGACCTGTAATATTCACTGTGTAGTCTCAGGGTGGCCTTGAACTCATGGCAATCCTCCTTCCTTTGCCTCCAAAGTGCTGGGATTAAAGGCATGTGCCACCACACCTGGCCTCAGCTTTATTTCTTTATGCTTGTTTTTTGGTAATATGGGAGATTAAATTTTGGCCCTCATGCATGCTAGGCAAGTTCTCTACCACTAAGTTATATGGTGATTTAAAAAAGTATTTTTATTTATTTATTTGCAAGCAGAGAGAGATAGGGAGATAGAGAGAAGAGAAACAGAGAGAATGGGCATGCCAGGGTCTCTAGCTGCTGCAGCCGAACTCCAGATGTATGCACCACTTTGTGCATCCAGCTTAACATGGGTACTGGGGAATTTAAATTGGGTTGTTGGCCTTTGCAAGCAAAGGCTTTAACTGCTAAGCCATCTCTCCAGCCCTATATGGTGGTTTTTAATACAAAAGAGTTGATATCAGAATTTAAATATGTTCTTTTTAATTGTATGTTATTCTGAAATATTAGATGCATGTCTATCTCCATACCTTATTTCCTTCTTAAAATCAAGCCATCAGTCTAAAACCTTCACATGAAGGGCCCACTGTGATGTCTGTTCATGAGACCAAATAATGTGTTCATCCTGAAAAGAGACTTGCCCGTTTTTTGTCCTCATAGTGCCATCTATAGGTAAAAGTGAGAAAGTTTTTACTGTGTGTTTTAGTGTGGAGCTTCCGTGGTATTTAAAGGTTGCATTCTTGTTGACAGGTGGTCTCTGCTGCTCGCATCTTACTTAGGAACCCTGGTAATCAAGCTGCTTATGAACATTTTGAGACCATGAAGAACCAGTGGATTGATAATGTTGAAAAAATGACAGGTAGAATTTTGTATGAGATTCTTTTGCTCTTATTTGTGAATCACGAGAAACTCCAGCAGGGCAGGTGATGTTACTCAGCCGTCATTGGATGAATGGACAGTCCTGTGCTCAGCAGTGTACTTGGCCCCTGATTAAGGCTGCTGAGCAGTGGCGGCTTCTTATTTAAGCTTTGCAACTTTGTCGGAAGAGAGATTGTTTGAGCCTCGTTTTATTTTAATACTGCCCTCCTGGTGTGATGCTTATTGTTACAGTGCCTATCTTTTCTTTGAATAGTGTCTTTGCCCAGTCTGAGCTAGAGTTTGGTTTCAGAGGCTAGGAGGCAGTGTTTGTGGATACAGTAAGTGTCCCTGTCATTTTCAGAGGGTTCACATTTCAGGGAACCACAATAGCTACCATTTAACACGACTTGTCTCAGAGTTTCCTCCAACTTATCAACTACATAGTTGTAAGAGGGGAAAAAGCAAAGGAGAAACCAACTACCAACTGACTTGTGTCTGTGCCACTGAAGACGCACTTCTGCATTTCCCTGCTGCTCTGGAGGGAGGGAGAGAACAGGAGGGAAGAAGGGAGGCCCACAGGCTCTTTGCTGTCCCTGTGGCACCTGCCGACGGGTCTGCAGCAGCCAGAGATGAAAGCGGAGCTCCCAAAGTGTCTGAAGAGAGGAGCAGAAACAAGAAGCAGGCTGTTAGGTTATTGGAATCCTCCGTGTGGCTCATCTCGGGCACTGCAAGGTGCCAGCAGTCAACAGATGGCTGGGGAGTGAGACGGGGCAGGAGAAAACAGTTCAGCAGATAATGTGGTGGTGATGTGATGAAGGTTTCAGACTCAGTCCTGGTTTCCTCCTGATGCCTTTGCATGTCTGCTTGTCTATAGTGGACATAAGAGGACCAGTGACCACGGTTCATATAGATTCTGTGAGTTCCTGTGGCCTTCTGGTCTATGTTTTCACTTTTTTTTTTAAACTATCATACTCATCTGGAAGGTTTTGATTGTACATGAGGCTTTGAAATGAAGAAGAGAATTCTGAGTGTTGTACTTTGTTATAGAAAGAAATGGACAACAGGATTATGGAGTCCCTATTCTCCTAAAGGGAAACTAAATTCCATTTTTGTTCTCCTGACAGGGCTCGTGGACGAAGCTATTGACACAAAATCTCTGTTGGATGCTTCTGAAGAAGCAATTAAGAAAGACCTGGACAAGTGTAAGGTGGCCATGGCCAACATTCAACCTCAGATGCTGGTCGCTGGAGCAACCAGCATTGCTCGTCGAGCCAACCGAATCCTGCTGGTTGCTAAGAGGGAGGTGGAGAACTCTGAGGATCCGAAGTTCCGTGAAGCTGTGAAAGCCGCCTCCGACGAACTGAGCAAAACCATCTCCCCAATGGTGATGGATGCCAAGGCTGTGGCTGGGAACATTTCTGACCCTGGTAAGCAGCAGTGCATGGCATGGCTGAACCCAGCCACAGGGCCGACTCAGAAAGACGAGGCGTGAGTAGGTCATAGGCACCCTCAGTCACCACATACAATCTGAGAACAAAAGGTATGGACACGACCGGGCGTGGTGCTCGTGCCTAGACTCCCAGCAGCACTCAAGAGGCTAGAGTGGGAGGATTGCTGCGTTTGAGGTGTCAGGGTTGTAGAGCGAGAAAAACAGAGGACAACTCTAGACATTTACTTTGAGGGTGCTGTGTTCATCTTTCCCTGTCCAGCTGTCCGCAGTACTGTCAGGCTCGTTGGTCTGTGGATCACCTTCTCTGCTTTTCTTGATATCTGGGCTGAATAGTTCCAAGTCCTGCTGAGTCACTTGGGAAATGTCCCAAAAGATGCCATGATAACCAATTTACCAACAATTTTAGTTCATGTTAAGTGGTGTAACTTCTCTTATACTTTTTGTACATTTAATACCGTTTCTTTGTAAAGCATTTTCTATCAGGTCTGCGGGGCTTAAATTAGCCTGTGGGTTTGGTTTCTTAGGCCTTCATGAAAGAATGTAGATGGTGTTCAGCTACATTTTGTTCATAGTCTGAGAACCACTGAAGGACAGAATAACTGTAGCCATTCCTTTGGTTGGACTCATTTGAGTTCCTTCCTGTTGGAACACCACTATTTCCAGTCTCCTCTAATGAGGAGAATCGAGTGGGAGTGGGAAGGAGGGGCTGCCTCCTTCATCCCTGGCCCAGGAAGAACCTTCCTGATATTCTCAGTGCACCGTCACTGTAGCTGTGCTTGGTGTCCTCATTGGAGTTTCTAATATTTCAGTAGTTCAGGATCAGGGTTAACATGCTGAGCACCAAGTAGGGCACAGACCCAGAGAGAAAGGTGAGATGGGCTCTAGGGAGTGTGTGCCCAGTCTGAAACTGACATCCCCCATGTTCTGCGCTGGGCAGGCCTAGCTAATGGCTGTGTCATCGTAAGAGAGGTGCAGGGTGCCCTTTGGGCCTAGTGTTCACACCCAGAATTCTCCTGATTGTTAGTTATATAACCAAAGGTACCCTAAATCACTTAAGGACCAGCTGGTTTGTAATACTGCCTACATTTTTGTCAGACCTCAGGGCATCTGACTTTCTCCCCTCCTCCCTTTAGCCAGTGCCTATCACGCTTCCTGGCAGCTTCACACCTAGCTTTTGTTAAGAGAAACCAGTTCTTCTGCTGGACAGGCAGTTCTCTGGGACACTGGCCTGCCCAGCTGAAAGTGAGTGTTTTGTGTTCAGGCTTGCAAAAGAGCTTCCTGGACTCAGGATATCGGATACTGGGAGCTGTGGCCAAGGTCAGAGAAGCCTTCCAGCCTCAGGAGCCTGACTTCCCACCACCTCCACCAGACCTTGAACAGCTCCGAGTAAGTAAATTCACAGAGATGGGGAGAATTGAGCAGCAAGGTGTTGCGACCATATTGAGAGGCAGATTGTGTTTTAGAGTCTCAAGAACCGGGTGACTTTGCTTGGCTTTTCGTGAAGTGTAGTCAGAGGCAGATCTTGGTGTTCATTCCCAAATCGAGTGGTGTTCTAACCCAGCCCTTATGCAGGTATGGGTGGGTATCAGCCTGCCATGATACTTCCAGCCCAGAGCAGGGGCTGGCTTTGGTAAGTGTGGTTGTGATGGGGGATGAGGGAGTGGGTAAAACTTTACATCCGTGCTGAGGAAATTGTTAATGGGAAAACTGAGGTGGTTAGAATCTTGTGTAAGTTCTTTCCTTGACTTTTCCCCCTCTCGTTCCAGTAACAAAATGATTGCTTCTTAAAAGAAAAGTTAGGTTGATAACCCGTTGCCCACAAAGTCCCATGAATGTATTTTTTATTATGTTTCAGGAAAAAGCCAGCTAGATAATATCTTACAGACACAAATCCTAGAATCAGAAATAAAGATTGTATTTAGCTCTTTAGTGCAGCTGAGGTTTGGAAGTACATTGACGAGGAGGGTGGCTCGTCACGGCAATGGCTTTGCTTAATTTCTTGAACATGTTTTCTCATATTTAATGTCAGTGAAAGATGTCAAGTTGTTCAAAGACAAAATCAGGTCAGGGCACGTAGGTAAGGAATAGCGCTTCCCCAGCCTCTAGTGAGGTTTCTTAGAGTTAGGGCCAGGGAAGAGAGATATTCCCAGAAAATGCCTCCTTGTGTCATTAGTCGAGTCATGATTTAAGAATCAGGGTCTTCGAGGTCATTTGGCAGATGGGGAACCTGAGGCTACAGCAAGAAGTTACTTGCTTTTCAGCTGCCCTTGGGTAGAACCCGCACCAGATTTGACATCTCCTGTGGGGATCCTGGATCTGGTAGTGCCTTCTGTGACTCCCCTGGGATATGACCAGTACAATAGCTGCTTGTTTTTTTGTGAAGAAGATAAATGTGTCTGTGAAGATTGTAGCAGATGGCCCTTGTGGCTCAGTTTGGGTGGTCTTACATGGAGTCAGCGTGGGTTTCGTAGAGGCCTTTTAGAGGAAAGAATTCTAGCTGGGAGAAGCTCCTAGGGCTTCACTGACAACCTCCTTCTTCTTGTAGCTGACAGATGAGCTTGCTCCTCCAAAACCACCTCTGCCTGAGGGCGAGGTCCCTCCACCCAGGCCCCCACCACCAGAGGAAAAGGATGAAGAATTCCCTGAGCAGAAAGCCGGGGAGGTGATTAACCAGCCAATGATGATGGCTGCCAGGCAGCTCCATGACGAAGCGCGTAAATGGTCCAGCAAGGTGAGAAGCAGGGCTCTTCGTGTTGGGAAAGGCTCTCTTCTCAGAGGACTGTGCGCAGCTCAGGAAGAAGAGTGCAGGAGTCGTTCCTGCTAGGTTCCTGCGTTTCCAGCCGTTTGTTCCTCTTTTTACCTGGGAGCTAATGAGAAGTTTCTGGTGCCTGCTGACGTGCTGCTTTTCCTTACAGCAGAAGTGAAAGCAGGGATGCCTGTGGCTAGAGCAGAGGATTCTTTTCCTCTTTGTCCACTGGAGTGTCAGCTGCCCTGATTCCAGATATTTGGGGGTCTCTTTTTTTGGGAGGGGGTGTCTTTTTTGAAATTGGTTATCTCTTGTGGGTCATGCTAGATTAAATGTTTTCTATATTCCTTCTGTTTTTGCATTAAGAAGCAGGTAGATTGGTGTCTCAGAAGTCATGCGCTTTGTCCTTTCTCAGAATCATCCTACCTCAAGAAAGCGCCAAGCTTCCTCCCACTCAGCGAATTTAAAGTGTGTTATTAACGTGGCGGGTGGACGTTTGATGTCATAGCAGTCCTGCCAGTTTTCTGCTAAGTGACAAAAAAATGAGTGGTAGGTTTTCTAGATAAGAGCAAAAATATTGTTGGCAACGTAGCAATGAAATATAGTTCTTGGTTCTAAACTGTTTCTAATACAACCCCAGACCTAGCTCTTTATTTTATTTTATTTTATTTTGAATATTCTCAATGCCTCTAAGCTCTTGTATTCAATGTAGTTCCTAGGGAACGTTCTTCTTCTTTTTTTTTTCCAAGGTAGAGTCTCACTCTAGCCCAGGCTGACCTGGAATTCAGTGTAGTCTCAGGGTGGCCTCAAACTCACGGCGATCCTCCTACCTCTGCCTCCCAAGTGCTGGGATTAAAGGCGTGTGCCACCATGCCCAGCTTACCTAGGGAACTTTCTTTACCTGTAGTTAATCTTGGATTTATTTTTTCAGGCTAGGAAATTGATCTTAATTTTTAATCCTGTGTTTTTCTAAAGTGTTATCCTAGGTTCTAAGAAGGATTGGAGACCTTGCTGTTGTACCTGACCTATGGAATTATTTATGATGGTATCTCTCCAACTGGGGCATGCACGCCCCTGGGATCATGTGATAGAGTCCCTGTGTGCATGGGGAGCTGGGGAGAGTGACTGTAAGAGCAGTTTTCCTCAAAGAAAATTGAAATCTAATTATAAGAAACATATTGTGCAGTAGAACACAAAATATATGTGAATTATAAAAGTAAAACTTGAAAGGAACAGATAGCATTAGCTTCTATATTTGTCCTGTTTGTCTTTTGTGGCCTGAAGTCTTTAGGTCTGACTTGAGAAGCAGCGATTTGCGGACTTTTAAGTAGTATAAGGCTTAGGAGCTACTTGACATTTATGTGGGAGTGGGAAAGGAATATGTGTTCACATCTGTCCATCTGTCTTTGTACATCTTCTCACTGTGAACCCTGGCAGCAGTGAACTCATCCCCTAAAAAATAGGGATGAGTCTTGGTTGAGACAATTTAGGATAGGGTAAAGATTTAGATTTTAGATGGTACCAGAACCCCTTGTTGGCCCTGAATCCTCCAACTTCATCATCACTCTTTGGAGATGTATTTACAATAAGGATTTATTTTTGTTTTTTTTGAGGTTGGGTCTCGCTGTAGCCCAGGCTGACCTGTAATTCACTAGATAGTCTCAGGGTGACCTTGAACCCATGGCAATCCTCCTACCTCTGCCTCCCAAGTGCTGGGATTAAAGGTGTGTGCCACCATGACCAGCAAGAATTTATTTATTTATTTATTGATGATTTTTGATTTTTCTTTTCTTTTTTTAGAGGTAGGGTCTCACCCTAGCCCAGGCTGACCTATAATTTACTATGTCATCTCAGGGTGGCTTCGAACTCACGGCGATCTTCCTACCTCTGCCTCCCAAGTGCTGGGATTAAAGGCTTGTGCCACCACACCTGGCAATATTTTTGATTTTTCGAGATAGAGTCTCACTCTAGCTCAGGCTGACCTGGAATTCACTATGTAGTCTCAGGGTGGCCTTGAACTCATGGTGATCCTCCTACCTCTGCCTTCCAAGTGCTGGGATTAAAGGCGTGCTCCACCATGCCCTGCTAAGAATTTATTTTTTTATTTAAAAATCTTTATTTCTAGCTGTGCATGGTGATGCATGCCTTTAATTACAGCACTCAGGAGGCTGAGGTAGGGGATCGCCATGAGTTTGAGGCTAGACTGAGACTACATAGTGAATTCCAGGTCAGCCTGAGATAGAGATTCTACTTTAAAAAAATTTTTGCTGGGCGTGGTGGTGCACGCCTTTAATCCCAGCACTCGGGAGGCAGAGGTAGGAGGATCGCCGTGAGTTTGAGGCCACCTTGAGAATACAGAGTGAATTCCAGGTCAGCCTGGGCTACAGTAAGACCCTATCTCCAAAAACCAGGAAAAAAAATTTTTTTTTATTTCTAGAGACAGGGTCTCACTCAATAGCCCAGACTGGCCTTTATTATTGTTATTGTTGTTGTTGTTGTTATTATTATTATTATTTTGTTGTTGTTTCAAGATAGGGCCTCACTTGAGCTCAGGCTGACCTGGAATTCACTCTATAGTCTCAGGGTAGCCTCAAACTCATGGCACTCCTCCTACCTCTGCCTTCTGAGTGCTGGGATTAAAAGCATGCACCACCACACTTGGCCCTATTATATTATTATTATTTTTAAATATTTTATTTATTGATTTGACAGAGATAGAGATAAAGAGTGAGAATGGGAATGCTATGGCCACTAGCCACTGCAAACATATTCCAGACACATGTACCATGATATGCATTTGGCTTTACATAGGTACTGGGGAATTGAAACCAGGTCCTTAGGCTTTGCAGGCAAATGCCTTCACCACTGAGTTATCTCTCTAGCTCTTCTTTTCTTTTTTTTTAAAAATATATCTTATTTATTTATTTATTTATTTATTTGAGAGAATGAGGTAGAGAGACAGAGAGAGAATGGGTGTACTAGGACATCCAGCTACTGCAAATGAACTCCAGATGCATGCACTCCTTTGTGCATCTGGGTTATGTGGGTCCTGGAGAATTGAACTGGGATCCTTTGGCTTTGCAAGCAAACACCTTAATACTAAGCCATCTCTCCAGCCCTTTATATATTTTATTTATTTATTTATTTTGAGATAAAGAGGCAGAGAGAGAGAGGGAGAGAGAGAGAATGGGCATCCCAGGGCCTCCAGCCACTGCAAATGAACTCCAGATGCATGTGCCACCTTGTGCATCTGGCTAACATGGGCCCTGAAGAGTTGAACCGGGATCCTTTGGCTTTGCAGGCAAATGCCTTAACTGCTAAGCCATCTCTCCAGCCCCTATTTTCTTTTCTTTCTTTCTTTTCTTTTTAAAATCTTTATTTATTTATTTATTTATTTATTTATTTATTTGAGAGTGACAAAGAGAAAGAGACAGAGAAAGAGAGAGAGAGAGAGAGAGAGAATGGGTACACTAGGCCTCCAGCCACTGCAAACGAACTTCAAATGCATGGGCCACCTTGTGCATCTGGCTTATGTGGGTTATTGGGGAATCGAGCCTCGAACCAGGGTCCTTAGGCTTCACAGGCAAGTGCTTAACCTCTAAGCCATCTCTCCAGCCTTTCTTTTCTTAAAAAACACAGGGTGTCATTCTGTAGATCTGGCTGGCCTCTTAATCCTACCTCTGACTCCCAAGTTTTGGAATAGATGTGTACCACCACACTTGGCAGGATACAACTTTTAGGAGTCTTTTATATATTTATTTACTTTTTGAGATAGGTCTCACTCTATTCCAGGCTGACCTGGTATTCACTCTGTAGTCTCAGGGTGGCCTTGAACTCACAGCAATCCTCCTACCTCTGCATCCCAAGTGCTGAGATTAAAGGCGTGTGCCACCACACTCGGCTTCCTATTTCCTGTTCTCTTATGAGCAGCCATTTAAAAAATGTATTTGTTTATTTGTAAGCAGAAATGGGTAGGAGGAGGGAGAATATGGGTGTGTCGGGGGGGGAGCCTCTAGTGATTGCAAATAAACTCCAGATGTATGTGCTACTTCGTGCATCTGGCTTTACATGGGTAACTGGGAGATTGAGCCTGGGTCCTTAGGCTTTGCTGTTGAGTGCCTTAACTACTGGGCTCTCTCTCCAACCCCAACCATTTAAAAAACTTAAAAAATTTTTTTATTTGAAAGGAGAGAGAGAGGGAGAAAGAATGGGTGCACCAGGGCCTCCAATGGCTGCAAATGAACTCCAGTTGCATGCACCACTTTGTGCATCTGGCTTTACATAGGTACTAGGGATCGAACCTGGGTCTTTAAGCTTTGCAGGCAAGTGCCTTAACCGCTAAGCCATCCCTCCAGCCCAATGAGCAGCCATTTTGAGCTGCTTTGAGAGCTCCTCCGAGTTCAGCTTCATTCATTACCTGTATATTATTGAAAGTCTGTATCTTACTCAGTCTGTGAACTAATAAGTCAAGTTTGAGACAAGTGAGAGGCTGTTCTGTAAAGAAAGATTTAGGATATACTCAGGCCTTGGTATTCTCGGTGGATGCAGTGAGCCACTGACGCTTTATCTCTGAAGACCTGGAGAGGGGGAGAGAGATGGTGTGAGATGTAGGCTTTTCACCGCTGTGGGAGTGGAATGTGATGTCTTCTTGAGGCTCCTTGTAGCTAGACAGCCCAATTCTTATGTTTTATTTGTCTGTCTCTTCCTTGTTTGGCACTTTTAATCTGGGACTTCTAATACCTAAAGGACAATTTATTTCTGGTAGCTGCAGCATTAACTTGTCACTTTCTGTCTGTTCCAGGATGTGTAGAACAGTGACCATATTGATTCAATAGGGTGTCCACACGTTTTTGTGTAAAGCAGCTTGTATGGCTGCATTCCCTCCATTTTGACTGGGTTGTGTGGCCACCCAAATATATTCTGACTTAAAGTTACTCATCAAGGTTACCTTGAGCAGCAAGTATATACCACTTGCCTTCTTGGTGTAACTCTTTGGGAACCCTCTGCACCTGAAGCAAGTCCCTTTTCTTCATTCACCTCAAGGTGACTTGACCTGAGTTGGTGCTTAAGGCTAAGTCCCCATTCTATGGACCTTGGTTTATATGGTTCCTGGAGAATATGCCATTTTCTTTCCCATCCTAGGCAAGCTTTGGTTACTAAACCAGCTGAAGCTGTTTCCCAAGTCCGGCCGTTCTTACTAACCCTATCCCCGTTTCTCATCCTTCCTGCCATCAACCAAGCCGCGTATCCCAGCTGCTGAGGTGGGTATAGGAGGTGTAGCTGAGGCAGATGCGGCTGACGCTGTTGGGTTCCCTTTTCCCTCTGACATGGAAGACGATTACGAACCTGAGCTGCTGTTAATGCCACCTAATCAGCCGGTCAACCAGCCCATTCTGGCCGCGGCTCAGTCCTTGCATCGGGAAGCTACCAAGTGGTCTAGTAAGGTACTGATTGGCACCCCCAGTTGGGGGCTGCTCCAAATGCATCCGGCCATGTGCAGCCTTGACACCTTGCATCACTCATGATCTGTGCGGGTCCTGTGAGTCTGAGCAGGGCGGGCAACTGTCTGTCTGCACCTTATTAGGACTGGCTTCACAAGTTTGATAGGTCTGCTAATGCCAGACTGAATTGCATTTATGTTTGGGGTATAAAGAGAAATGGGTCACTTTCGTAAGGATTCATTTACTTACCAACTTTGTGGCCGTTATCGGAGCTCTAAATTCCTTGCGAAGCCATGGATGCATCTCTCAATGACTTCTAGGTCAGGGGCCACTGTAGACCTTTGAAAAGTCCCTTGGCTTGACCACTGAGCTTTGCCTGTCCCCCACTGGCCGCTCACTGATGGCTCAGGCAGAGTTGATGAGCGTGAGAAGCTACATCATATGGCAGAGTCTCAGGGGAGGACTGCTTGCCGCCTTGCACTTGGCTGTGTGACAGATGCTGGCCTTGAAGGGAGTCCACAGGGACGGGGGCTTCACTGACTGCTTGTTCGGGTCTTTCAGAGGGAGGGGGTGGCAGTGGCCGCAGGGACTGAATGCTCAAGGCCACAGGCTAGGCAGATCAGAGCTTTGGCCTTGGGGACTGAACTAACACTAGTTGGGGGTGGCAGTGATCACCTTTTTCCAGTTGAAAAGTCGCATGTTGCAAGAAAGGACTTGAAGATGATGGGTCATAACTAACCCTTTAACTTTTCTAACCATAGTCCTACATGATCTCAGGTCGGCACTGGAAGAGGCATATGTCCAGAGGGTCTCATCTAACACCCCCTTCCCATGACCTCTTCCCATATGTGGGCTTTCCCGAGATATTACATACCTTGCAGCATAAACGAGGCACCATTCACGGTGCCTGTGGTGCTCCACGGAGCGTGCCCTGCAGTGGCATGGTTTGTGTGTGCCTCATTCACTAGATAGAAATTGAACAGCGTGAGGGGAAAAATGAGGGGAGCCTGGCCACTTAGGTAAACAATGTAGTTGTTATAATTTTAGGTTGTTATGGGCACAAATTAAAAAAAAATATTTACTTGAGAGAGAATGAGTGTGTGGGCGCTCCAGGGCCCCTTGCTGTTGCAAATGAACTCCAGACACATGCACCACTTTGTGCTTCTGGCTTCACGTGGATGTACTAGGGAATTAAACCCAGGCCAACAGGCTTTACAAGCAATCAAGTGCCTTTAACCACCAAGTCATCTCTCCAGCCCCAGATTCTTACGTATTTTATTATGACTCATGAGTGAAACACATGAAACCAATGCCAAGTCCAAGAAAACTGCCATTGCTGAGAGAGGAAGGAGGTTCCATGTAGAGCCTAACTCAGGATTTTTATTTTTATTTATTTCTTTCTTTTTTTTTTTTTTTTTTTTTTTTTTATTTAAGAGTGATAGGGAAAGAGGCAGATAGAGAGAACATGGGTGTGTATCTGGATTATGTGGGTCCTGGGGAATAGAGCCTCAAACCAGGGTACTTAGGCTTCACAGGCAAGCACTTAACCGCTAAGCCATCTCTCCAGGCCTATTTTTTTGTTTTTTCAAGGTAGGTCTCACTCTAGCCCAGGCTGACCTGGAATTCATTATGTAGACTCAGGGTGGCCTTGAACTCACCTCAAACTCATCCTCCTACCTCTGCCTCCTGAGTGCTGGGATTAGAGGTGTGCGCCACCACACCTGGCCCTGGTTCCTCCTTCAGCATCCTCTTTGCTGACGGTTCCTTTAATTGGAGCCCTTGTTCACTGAGGCAACTGAAGGATTGATTCTTAACCTTTTTACATAAGTTGATATATTCTTTCACGTGATAGGACAAAAAGAGGCAGTACAGAGAAGGCTGAGCAGTCTAGATTAGAAAATATCACCCCCCTCCCCATCATTTCTCAGGCAGAGAATATAGTTTACTTGGGGCTTCAAATTCCAGGGAAGCAGGGGGTTCTTGGCTGCTGTTTACAAGTGAAGATTTCAGCTTCTGGAAAGGCTCCTCTGTATTTTTCCTCTCTGGCCAGTTCTATTGCATTCTCCCCCGTTACAGAAATGAAAATGCCTGTTGAACTGACCCCTTGGCCTTGCCCCCATGTTATTGACCCAGTTAACCTGCAGATGCCGATGTGCTTGTTTAGTGCTGTGCCTGGGCGCTCATGCTGCCCTTCCAGACTAATCCCTGGCTCTTGTTTTCATTCAGGAGATTCTGTCTCAGTGAGTGCTGGGGCAAGTGCCCTGACACACTCTTCTGTTTCTCCAGTGCTTTCTGTCACTCGAAACAATTCTTTTTCCTTTTCTCATCCCTCCAGAGGACTGCTAGAGCAGCGGGCTCCCTCTCTCTGCTGTTTTTCTGCTTCCTTAACTTGGCAAGTGTGTGGGCAGAGCTCACACTTGTATCTTTGCTTCTCTCTAGGGCAATGACATCATTGCAGCAGCCAAGCGCATGGCTCTGCTGATGGCTGAGATGTCTCGGCTGGTAAGAGGGGGCAGTGGTACCAAGCGGGCACTCATTCAGTGTGCCAAGGACATTGCCAAGGCATCTGACGAGGTGACTCGGTTGGCCAAGGAGGTTGCCAAGCAGTGCACAGATAAGCGGATCAGAACCAATCTCTTACAGGTACTGGGGAAAATAATCTGTGTGTGTCTGAGTGGGAAGTATGAGCGGGAGAAAAGCAGCGGACAAGGGGAAACCTGGGTGAGTAGGGAAGACGTTCTCAAGAGGGGAGAAAAACAGCAGCAAGAGGAGTACCTTTAGGAAAGTCAGACTCAAAGTTTATATCCTGGGGTTGAGGAGATAGCTTTATTCTTTTAAAAAAGATTTTATTTTATGTTATTTATTTGAGAGAGAGATTTAAGAGGCAGAGAGAGAGAGAGAGGAGAGGAGATGAATATGGGCATACCAGGGCCTCTAGCTACTACAAACGAACTCCAGATATATGCACCACCTTGTGCATCTGGCTTACGTGGGTTCTGGGGACCTGAACCCGGGTCCTTTGGCTTTGCAGGTAAGTGTCTTAACTGCTAAGCCATCACTCCAGCTCCTGGCTTAGTTAGAGTGCTTGCTATGCAAGCATGAGGGTCAGACACAGCCCAAGTTCAATTTCCTAGCACCTATGTACACAGCGGGATGTGGCTACCCATCTGTAACTGTAACTGTAGTCCTGCTGGAAGTGGTGACTGGAGAATAGCTGGGGCTTGCCAACCAAAAAAATAGCAGCTCCAGGTGAATGAGAGATTGCCTAAAGGAAACAGGTGGATCCAGCCTTCTCTGTGTATGTATGTGCATAACACATATGCATCTGCACATGTGTGCATACACTACACGTATCCTGCACCACACCATATTTACGCTACTACGCGCGCGCACGTGCGCGCGCGCACACACACACACACACACACAAAATTATGAATGCTTTCATTTAGGAACAAAAGGACAGGACTGAATCTAGGGATAAAACCAGTGTATTTGTGCTGCTCATGAAGTGATTGGCTTCTGCATGCCAACCCGCCCTTAGGAATAGAGGGGATGTCTTACCTTCAAGGTGCTTGTAGGCAAGATAACCAACACACACCCCCCAAACCCAACTTTCTCTTTAGGTATGTGAGCGAATCCCAACGATAAGTACCCAGCTCAAAATCCTGTCCACAGTGAAGGCCACCATGCTGGGCCGGACTAACATCAGTGACGAGGAGTCTGAGCAGGTATGTGCTTGCTGCCTTGGGCTCCTTGACGTTCAGTTTCAGCTCTGGGGTGGTTTTACCTCTGCATCAAGGATTCAGTATGTGGGATGGTGTCTTAAGACTCAATCTCAATAGGACTGTCTGTTGGAGTGATGTCATAAATTTGGGCTAGGAAGTGAAGCTTTTAATTTATAATGTTTTACAGGTGGAAACTGAGGCAGAGTGAGGTCAAGTATGTGAAGAGACACTGTAAACAGCAAGCAGTTAGGGCTCTACTAGGTCTTCGTCCTCCTAGGATAGGTTGGCTCTCTTACGGTCTCCCCATCCACTGTGCCTTTCAGTGACTGGCAGACACAAGCAAGGATGGTAGGGGCGGTTCTCTTTGTCAGTGCTACTTCCATGTTGTTTAGCAACCACTTCTTGGATAGTGTGCTTTCTGTCCATCCTAGACCACTCAGAATATCCGTCAACAACTCTCCCTGTCTCCCCGGTAGGCCCTGCTCCGGGCCATTGTTCTTGTCTCTTAGGGCAGGGAGCACATCTTGGCTGCATTGTCCACAGAGGACTCATAGGTAGTGTAAAACTGAAGAACGTGAGTGAGAGACTATCACTGTACTCTGGAAACACAAATAATTTGGGAGATCAACAGTTCGTGATCCCTGGACAGAGTCTAGGGCACTACAGAGGACACAGGGCTACTAGAGCCTTGGTGTCAGCGTTGTTGGTTCCACCACCAGTGTTTCAGTCCAGCAGCTCACCTAGCCCTCTCTTCTAAATATGGAAACTTATCTCTATTCCTAACTTCCATTTGTTGTAAGCAGGGTTTGGGCACCAGGCTGTTTTCCTTTTGTGTCACATATTCTGCCTAAAAAATGGGAGGAAATGAGGGAGGGAGGGTAAGATTTAGGTTTAATCATAGAGTTGGTCATTTGACAAAAGGTATTGGGAATATTAACTGTGTTCTGTTAAATATTCCAGTTTTTTTTTTAAAGTAGAAACTGACAGTGTAGGAGAACAGAAACAAACACAGGACTCTGAGTAAGAAGTCTTGAGTCTCATCACGAGTCTGGTGTATGTTCTGCTGGCAAGGCTCCAAGTCCCTGTGTTAGCAAGTGAAAAAGATCATCCGATCGGGAAATCTAGCCATAGTTATTTCTCTTAGAGCCTGTGAACTCTCTAAGATTTAATGTACAAGTTTTATGCATGTGAACATTTTTCTGAGAACCCCCACAGTCTTCATTAAATCCTCAAAGGGTCTGTGACATATAGATAGTAATGACTACTGACCTAAAGAATCATTAAGCTGCCTTTCTGAGTCAGATCTAACAAGAGCCTAGTCCTGTAAGCTTATGTGTTTGGAAAATTAAAACTTCCTTAGTTGTACATGGATTTATAAGGTGGTCAGTTGCTTGCTTTGTGCATTTATTTTCTGTGATTAACTATTTATCAATGTCTATGGGCCAGCTACTGACCTAAGTAGTAGGGAGCATCAGTGAGCAAAACAAAATCTCTGCCCTGTGGACTTGAAAAGTCTGGAGACAGATGACCAAACAGACAAACCAGAGCCCCAAACACCTCAAATAATCGGGGTAAAATGTACAGCATGTCAATTAGTGATGACGGATTTGGTGGAGAAGGCAATGCTTCTCGAAGGCAGCAGTTAAGCAGAGATCAAACCATGGAGGCAGGATTGCATCAGGCGCTGGCGTAACGGAGACTGCATTTTTCATTGCAGGCCACCGAGATGCTGGTTCACAATGCCCAGAACCTCATGCAGTCTGTGAAGGAGACTGTGCGGGAAGCAGAAGCTGCTTCAATCAAAATTCGAACAGATGCCGGATTTACACTGCGCTGGGTTAGAAAGACTCCCTGGTACCAGTAGGCACTTAGCCAAACCTGGCTGGTACAGGAACCTCTACGAAATAGAGGGCATGGTCTTGAGTTTTAGGAGCCACCCAGAGTTGCTGGGGGTTGAAAGCCACAGCCTGGTCTAATATGCCAGAAAGGAATGGGAGGGAGACTCTTCCCCTAGCAAACATTTATACTCTTTTGTCATGGATACTTTGACCTGAGGCTCCATATAACCCTGTACTCTCAAACAGTTATTCTTGCACACACTCTCTCCCAACAGAAACCGGTGGACTTGGTTTCTAGCTCATGGATTTCACATAAGCCCAGAATTCCAGAACCAACACTAGCCAGGCACCTTGCTTTTTCCTGATCTCTAGGGGACATTTTCTTTCCTACTTTCATTTCATGATACCCCCCCACCCCCCATTTTGCCCTCCAGGCTTCTAAGACCCAGGTCAGAGGCAAGTCAGTTAAGTAACTGTATATACATTAAAAAAGAAGAAAAAAAACAGAAAAAAGAACTGTCTCCAAAGTGGACGTTGAACTTTCCATGCTGCCGCTGCCCCTGCCTGCCTTTCCTGTGCTGCCCAGGTCCTTTCCAGAGGTGGCCATCACTCTGCAGGGAAAGGTAGCCTCTGCAGGGGTGGCCCAACATGTGTAGCCCAGTTTCATTTCCTGCTCTTCCTCCATTTGCCTCTTCTAGTTTTTCAACACGTAAAAGCAAACTTCACTGTTAGGAGGAAATCACAGAATCGCATCATTCTGTCTCTACTGTGCCCTCGAGCAGTATCTGTGCTAGGGAAATGTACTGCGTCCCATATCCTGTCTTGCTTGGCTGCCAAGATGACTTCCAGAAACACTGTGTCCTGGTGCTCTCTGCCACTGGAAAGGCAGAGTTGCCAGGGTGTGGCTGTACCTGTCCTCCGGGTGGGCCACTCCCAGGCATTCCACGCTTCCTCACTGCCTGAGAGGTCTGTGCTGAGGCCTTATCATTCTTATTTAGTTGTTCCGAGCTGAAATGCTGCATTGAAGTTTTAACCAAATCATGTCTCCTATACTGGACTTTGGTACTCTTCTTCTATGCCCTTCCTAAACAGGACTTTGAAGATACGTAGGTCTATCATTTTTCATTTTCCATTCAGATGGGGTTATTGTCCAGGCTGGACTTTAACCCCTGGTTTTAAGTGAACCACCTGCACCAGCCTCCTGACTAGTTGGGACTACAGGCTCTTGTCACATCTGGCCCATTTTTATTTCTGAAAGATCCTTTTTTGCCTTTTGAAATTCAGTTCTAAGAATGAGTGCTTGTCCTTTAAGAGGACTGAGTAGAAAGGTAGTCCTGTCTGAAGGACACTTCCTATCCAAGAGAGAATGGTACTTGCAGACTAAAAATTCTGGTGCTGCTGGGATGAATCAATGGGAACTGCTCTTATGATTCCTGACACCTTTAACCAGCTACGACCAAGCCCCTCATATCTTCTCTTAAATAGAATTGTTCAACAGTCATGAGCGAGAAACTTAATTAGCACAATAATATGTTCCCTAGTCGACAAAGTCAGTGTTTACCTTTTTAGCATTTATCCCTGCTGTCTAAAAAGTATTCCCAGCTCATAACACCATACTTCTTCCCAAATGTAGAACCAGATGAAGAGTTCAGACCCCTCGCCTGGACATCTTCCCCCACATGCTTTGTTCGATCCCAGTACTGAACCTGAAAATCCTACGTTGGTCCTGTACACTCACTCAGGCTTCCTGTTTCCTCTTAACTGATTATTTTCAAGGCCCTCAGCATAGCTGTATAGTTGCTTACCTGATATAAATGCAATATTAATGCCTTTAAAGTATGACTCTATGCCAAAGATCATCTTTTGTTTTATTAAAAATTACTTAGAGGAAATAAGAAAAATCATGTTTGCGCTCCAAATTCTTCCAGTGTTTTGAGATACTGGCTTACACTTAGCTTTTCTTTAATGTCAGTGCTTACAATGAGGCAAATAAATAAATAAAGAGTCCCTGATGATCTAGAAATGCCACCACTAAAAAGACTTCATTTATAAGCTAGGATTTGTTATATGCAAATATTTTCTGCCTCCTTTCTGTTTAAAACAATAAAATACATTTATATAAATAATGTTCTAAATGATGGGTATGTTATTTTACTAAACTTTTAGGTCAGGAGTTTCCTTTGTTTCTTGAAGAAAAGCTAATAAAACTAAGCCTCAAGACCTGGAAACTAAAGAATTTTATTTAATCCAACAGAAGAGTAGAAATCAACAGTAGCATATTTATTGAATAAGAATCTGTGATAAAGGGACAGCTTTGGGGATTATACATCAGGAATGGAGGTGATAAAAGTTAGCAGTGGGCAGAAAGCTGCCAGATGCTTTGGATCATTCTTGGTTGAAGCAGACTTTCACCTTAGAAGCTTCTAGCTATTCCTGGAGACCATCGCTGTCCCCTAAAAAGCTGAAGTTGTGAAATGTGCAGGAGAATCACAGGACCAATTTTTATATGGCAAAGCCCAGTGTAGACAGGGATCCACTGGGGTTTTATGGCAGAACTAGCTTTTGGGGTATAGCCTCCTTGCTTGAGGAAACACTAAAATAGAAACATGTTCCTCCCTAATTTTCTAGACCTTAAACAAAAGGTGACAGTCAATTAATTACTAAGGGGTGCTGTCTAGTGTTGCCAAGTGTATTTATCACTGCTCTCACTTAGACGTGGCCGTGGAGTCAGCGCAGCCATCTCCAGCACCGCCTCACCTTGCTGTTCACCCCGTGTCACAGGTACTGCTTTTCAGCTGCACTGTAGTTAATGATTTCTCAAATTAGTGATTCTAAAGACAGGAAGAGCAACATATTCCTAGGGTTCTTCTTTAACACCATGTAAGAAGTGAGCTCGTAACTGAATGTCCTTCAAGAAACGGGAACTCCTTCATGCGGAAAAGAAGCATCTGTTCCTTTGCTCTTTAGGGTATGATTCCTTAAGAACTTTGAAAAAGGGAATATTCTGGGATTAACTAGATTTCTGTGTTTGAAATATATTCTACTACTACTGGACCCATATTGATACTTTCACCCAGTCTGTGGCCAGAAAGGTGAAAACAGGAATAGCTAGCACAAGCTAAATTTAGGGAAGGACCACTCAGAAGTGCTTCAGGTAACCTGCACACCTTGTAAAGATACAAAAGAAAATCTGGTAAGAGTTCAGCCTGCCTTACTCTGAGAATGTTTGATCAACAATCAAGTTTTTTTTTTTTTTAAATCAAGCTAAAGAATTATCTATTTGTTGCTTTCATCTTTTTTTTTTTTTTCCCGAGGTAGGGTCTCACTGTATCCCAGGCAACCTGGAATTCACTATGTAGTCTCAGGCTGGACTCAAACTCACAGCGATCCTACCTCTGCTGGGATTAAAGGCATGCTCAACCACACATGGCATTGCTTTCATCTTTTTATTGACAGTATAGTCAGAGCTAGAAAGGACTTTCTAGAATCTATCATAAATAAGTACAATAATTTAGCTATAAAAGGAATCTGCTGGGAGGCTTTAGCAGTAATTACTAGAGGCAGGGGACTCCTGCCATACATACTCCTTGGATATGACAGAAGATAGCACAGGAGGAAAGTCAGTCTAAGTACAGAGAGCTGTGATTCGGGACTGTGCACAAAGAAAAGTGTTGTGATTGTTTTCTTGAGGTAAGAACTCTAAAAAGCAAGGTATTAAAAACTGGAAAAGCAAATGAACTGGACAACCAATATTGGGCAAAGGGAATACAATACAAGTTTGGCAACATTTTTCTTTTCTTCATTTTTAAAAATTTTTTTTATTTTTTGAGGTAGAGTCCCACTCTAGCCCAGGCTTACCTAGAACTCACTCTGTAGTCCCAGGCTGGCCTTGAACTCACAGTGATCCTCCTACCTCTGCCTCCTTAAAGGCGTGTGCCACCACACACAGCTAGCATTTTGCATTTTGACTGTAGCTGCAAATCTGAGATTACTCACTGAAAAAGTTTTTATTAGAAGTTGCAAAAACTGGCCTTTTTTATTAGATAAGAGATAGAATGGATGTCCAAGGTTGTAAGCAAAGGTAAGAATGCTATGGCTTAACAGTTGCACCAAGCACAAGCACCTGAACAACATACATGAGATGGCTGTAAGAAATATCCTTAACATAAGGAAGTTATATTGAGGAAAATGAAAGAAAATCATGGAGTTACAGGATAATAAAATTAGTAGCATAAAAAAATGAGATGCAAATAGGAAGAGCAAGCACTTAAGTCTTTCAGCTTTCTTCTATTTCTTTGTTTAATGAAGTGAAATAATTGTGCAAGGACTTCTAAGCAAATGGAGGTGAATGATACAAAACATTATATAGAATGGCTTCCAAGTAAGAAGATCAATAAAGAATCATAAATCACTACTGAGGATTCTGTTTTTGCCTCAGTACAGCGTTCTTCCGTGTTCACGGGACAGTAGAGACACTTTTAGTGCTTTCAGCAAGGAGTCTATCATGATAGACTTGGGATGCACGTAATATAAGAAGGAGCTCTCCCTAAAGTCAAGGATCCAGGCAAATCCAACCATTTAAGGAGAAAAATGGATAAAAGATTAAAACAGAGAAGGTAGGAGTGAAGTAGACATTTTTCTCTTCTCTACACAGGCATGAGCCTTCACGCTAACTAGGTTTAGGTAGGACTGGATAAAGCTTTATAAAACAAAAATGGCAAAGGTTTCACTCAAGTTTCTCTTATACTAGCTTGCTTAAGAGCACATACCTTTGTGCTTGCAATAACTTCCTAAGAGCAGAAGTAGCATTCCCTTTATTAAAGGATTTGCACCTTTGATGCAAATGATTTTGACTGTGCTACCTAACAGCTGAATGATGGCACAAACTGAGATTGTGTATTTACTGCAACAAGGTCCTTGTAAATCAAAATCTGAGCGCTACATAAAAAATCTTATTTATAAAAAATATTACACCAAGAACAGTGAGATTGGAACAAGGAGCAGCATGCTCCCTGCTAGGGCCATGTGGAAGTGGCTTTTGCTACAGTGCTTGCTTAATGGCACAAGTGAAAAGCTGAGTAAGGCAAACACTTTGAAGAGGCAGTTTTTCTGTAAACTTCTTGGGGCGGGTCGGGAATTTCCTGTTAGGACAGACACCGATTTAAGATGGTTAAGATCAGAAGATGTGACACTTGGCTGCACCTGACACATTAAGACGACTATTCTTGCTTCTGGATGAGACTGGTTCACTTGTTTTAGGAGAGAGATTTTCACTGTAGCCTTCTGCCTTTATTGTTACAATGTGCAGCATTCAGCTGGTAGCCCCTATGGAAAAACCACCTCCAAAATCTTCTGAAGTGAAAAGATAAAAAATAAGCTAAGTCTTTAGAAAATCTCCTTAGCTTAAGCTCCTTAAGAGCCCTACAGCATTACTAAGCAACTTGGTTAGCAGTGTAGCTCGAAAGAGATGTTTGAACTGGAATATGTACGCCCACCCACTTGGTACCTAATAGTAATAAACTGTAATGACACTTGGAAAACAAACTGATCTTGAGGAATTTTGGCTTCTTCTCATGTCCTCACTTGGAACTTTCCAGCTTTTGTGACATATTTGACTCCTTTAAATGGCTTATATTTCTCCCCATACATGTCCAAGCGGTTTACTTTTAAGCCTGTGTCAAAAAAAAGAAACAAATTATTATTATTCCAGTAATAATACAAAATTGTTCAGCAATGGGTATATAGTATATAGTAAATCTGACACCAATCATTTGGAAGCCATGTCTTCTGTCACTCACTCTGAGGGTGAGGCTAATTCTACTTTCTGTGAATATGAATGACTGCCTCTCTGGTGCGTAAAAATGAAGAAGGGTGTGTGTGTGTGTGTGTGCGTGTGTGTACTTTCCCAAATCCTGATGCCTGGGAGGCTATAGTGCACCACAGCACCATCTAAAAGGCAAATGAGCTGCTACTCTTTTTAGAAATGTGTGTGACTCTTCCAGATTCTAGCCCCAATTACCCTTGAACACACATCAAACTTATCTTTACCTGAAATAGCAAGCTGCTGGATCTTGAACTGTATGTTGAGGCTTGGATTCTCTTCTGGCTTAGGTGCTCCCGACTGTAAATTTACTAGTCCTTTAAGACTTGGAAGCTTTTGTGGGGCAATTTTTCCCACGTCCCACGTTAGTACCTTAAAGAGACAAAAATCAAAAGTAATCTGAACCATTTATTATAAAGACAAAAGCTCAAAAACAAGGTTCAAAGACACCATAAGCTTTGATACAAAAGGAAGCAGGATGTCTTGGAAAGAGGAGACCTGATAGCCACAATAAGTCTACCACTAATTAGCTCTGTGATTCTGAATGAGGAGTGAGGATAGAGAATTACCATTTACTTTAGGACATATCCCTGTGCTTAGCACTACTTCTACTGTTCTCGATGAAGTAAGTGCATACTATCATGTTTTTACAAATTAAAAAACTAAGGTTCAAAAGATTACCTAACTCCATCAAGATCCCAAAGCTAATAATGGCAAGCTTAGAATATGAACTTGAGGTAACTGATTTCAAATAGTCTTTCCATTATGCAACTTTCTCTGTGACTATTTTTCTATAAAATATGAAGAAGATTATGCTGGTGTTTTAAAACTTTTAGATATGGAATCCTTTGTTCAAGAGAAACTGTCTATGTGGAAGCTTAGCAACAGATGAGAAAGTGAGGCTGTTATGGTTAAAGCTAGGGCAGAGGGGCCAAGGATCTGGAATTCACTTGCCCATATTTACATAATTTTTGGGAAGGTTCTTTGACTCCTGAAGGATGGGGTTAGATGATCTTTAAAGCTTTATGGTTTTATTCAAAAGTATGCCTTTTCATTTATCAATGATTCTGCCACTGAAAATAATAATTCTACCCAAGCAAACAGGAATTAGAGAGGAAATGATTTTTTTGTTTTGTTTGTTTGTGTTTGGTTTTCCGAGGTAGGGTTTCACTCTAACTCAGGCTGACCTGGAATTCACTATGTAGTCTCAGGGTGGCCTTGAACTTGGTGATCCTACTACCTTTGCCTCCCAAGTGCTGGGATTAAAGGCGTGCGCCACCATGACCGGCTATTGTTTTTTTCTTTTAAAAACCCTCAGCTAGAGACACATATAAGAATGAGGAAGTACATTTCCCCAGTATCCCCTACAGATGAGTATGAAATAATGGGTTTAAGTTAAAAATGAAGAAACAGCTCAAAATGACTACAGCATCATCTTATATCTACAAGAATTTTATCCCTTTTATCTACTCAGTAGCAAATGTAGCATTCATTCTACAGCCAGCAGCAAAAATATAGTACAGACAACTCCTGGGTTTCATAGGAATTTTACTTTTAAACAACACACTAAGTCTTATCCCTGAGCCCCAACCATAAAACAGATTGCAGAAATACTCGCTCACTCTTGACTTTAAGTGGTTGTACCTTAGTGACTGGATCAAATGTATAGCTGCCTTGTGTTGGTGTCAGATTCATATTCAGCACAACTTTTGGCATGTGAACTGTCACTGTAATTCCTTCAATGGTTTTCCCCATGTTCTGCTTTGGTCCAATTGTTACATCAAATCTGCCACAAGAACTGTTCTCCTTAAAGCTGATACTATGCTTCACATACACTGGAATTGCCACTAGACTAAAGGAAAAAAGCAGAAAGATACAAAAACACATATACAGACAGTTAAAGATATGAGACAATTCTAGGGGTGGTGTGAGAACCCCTGTCCAGAGTGTACTATCCTGCCCCCAACTCTACCACAGGGCTTTATTACTCTAGAACTACAGATTCAGCACCCATACAGGGGGAGTTGTAAGCTAGGAACGATATGAGTTTGTGGCAACAAATACACAAATCAATATAATTTAATTATAAACAACTGGGATGAATGGCCTTAGTTAAAAAAAAAATTAGGTGTGTGCCTTTAATCCCAGCATTCAGGAGACGGAGGCAGGAGGATTGCTATAAGTTCAAGGCCAGACTGAGACTACATAGTGAATTCCAGGTCATCCTGGGCAAAAGCAAGACCCTACCTTGAAAAACCCAAAAATAATTTGAATAATTTAACGGCCTAGAGAGATGGCTCACTGGTTAAGAACACTTCCCACACAAGCATGAAGGCCTGAGGGGGCCTGAGGCCGTGGACTGATTTCCACTCATATTAATATCGGTGTGGTCACACGCATCTGTAACACCAGTCCTGAGGGGAGCAGAAAACAGAATTGCTGGGGCTGGTGAAAAACGAGCTCCAGAACCAGTGAAAGACTGACTCCATTTCAAGGGAAAAGAGGCGGATGAGCAATGGAGTGGGGACACACAATGTTTTTCTCTGGTCTCTACAGGGATTCACAGGGATGCTGCATTAGCACATACATGTGCACAGACCACACAAAACACACACATCATCAGTATACATGCACAGACACAATAATTTAAAGTTATATATAACAAAATAGGGTCTACATGACAAATGTTAAGAAATAATTCCTGCCGGGCGTGGTGGCACACACCTTTAATCCCAGCACTCAGGAGGCAGAGGTAGGAGGATCACCGTGAGTTCAAGGCCACCCTGACATGACATAGTGAATTCCAGGTCAGTCTGGGCCAGAGTGAGACCCTACCTCAAAAAACCAAAATAAATAAATAAATAAAATAAATAAAAAATTTCCTGATTTGCAGTTTTACTTTACCCAAATGTTTTCTGATATTTTGAAGGAACAAACAAGCTATCTACAGCCTATAATGCTGAACTTTTCCTTTAAAATTGAATTCAAGCTCTCTATGGTACTGTATGCTTATTTTTAATCCCAGCAAATTTTAGGAGGCTGACTCAGGAAGATCAGGCATTTGAAGCCAGTCCGGGCTACAAAGTGAGACTGTTTTAAAAATCAAAAACAACAACAACAACAAAGAGCTGGGCGTGGTGGCGCACACCTTTAATCCCAGCACTCAGGAGGCAGAAGTAGGAGGACTGCCATGAGTTCAAGGCCATCCTGAGACTACATAGTGCATTTCAGGTCAGCCTGGGCTAGAGTGAAACCCTACTTTGAAATACCGCCTACCCCCCACCCCAACATAAAGCAGAGAATAGTGACTTGAAACAAGTAATTCAGGTATTGTCTGTGGGGGTGTCTATTTTCTGTTAGTCACAAAATTTACAGACCATGGTAAAATTAAGGGATCAGGTTCATGGTTTTGGCCAGATAATTAATGCATAGTCCATATGTTGGCTCTTAGTTACAGGTTTTACTCTGGTCTTGTTACTACTTCTCCACATTTGGAAATTCAAGGTACATTGGTTTTTTTGAGGCATATTCACTAGGTTTCCTGGTGAGCCATATGTAAAGTAAGCAGTTATAAATGCAAGTACAAGATTATCAGAGTAAAACAGGGAAAGATGAATTGTATTCATCACATTAATATGTGATGATAGATTCTGGCCGACACATCAACGTACTTTTGTGAGCTGACACGGTATGATATGAGTCGGAAATTTCCATCTGGTGGAATAAATGATAAAACCCTTTCAGATTCCCAACGCTTGAACCGGATGCAGGGGTGGAAACTGACGTCATCTAGAAGCCTTGGGTTCTGCCAGGAAAACAGAAAGTTGTATTCATACAGTATGAGTACGACTGCACTACTCATATATTATGAGAAATTAATGATTCCTAAAAAATGTCATGTAAAAAGTAATGTATGAATTTATTGTGACTACAACAGCATAACCTTACAGTTTCACAAACATTAATGCTTGCAAATATTATATATATTATTTTATTTGAAATTTACTAAATACTGAGGAGAAAAAGCAAGTAGCATTATCTCCATTCCATAGGTAAAAAAGCTAAGGTTCAAAGAACTTAACATCAAGCCAGGCATGGTGGCACACGCCTTTAATCCCAGCACTCGGGAAGCAGAGGTAGGAGGATCACCGTGAGTTCAAGGCCACCCTGAGACTACATAGTGAATTCCAGGTCAGTGTGGAGTAGACTGAAACCCTACCTCGGAAAACAAAACAAAACAAAACAAACAAAAAAGAACTTAATGTCAAGAGAAATTGGTGATAGAACTCATTTTTCTTCTTCTTAAAAAATTTATTTGAGAGAGTAAGCAAGAAAGAAGAGTCAGACAGAAAGAGTGAGTATAGGCATGCTAGGGCCTCCTCCCACTGAAAACAAACTCCAGATGTCTGTGCCACTTTGTGCATCTGGCTTTACATGGATACTGAAGAATCAAACCTGGCCCTCAAGCTTTGCAAGCAAGTGCCTTTTAATACCTGAGCCATCTCCCCAGCCCTCTCTTAACTATTAGAAGTGAGTCATGCTGAGTTTAAAATGATACAAAACACTAATTCCCTTTTATGTAAGCAAAGCAAATATTCAGTAAAAATAACACTGGAAATTTGTAGAAACCAGTTAGCCAATTTTAAGCCACTTTTAGCACACTTTGACAAAGATCTCCCTTCAGTCTTTCCATAAAGGCCATGCTCAACATGTAAGCTACTATCTTGGGAATATGTGCTAGGAATATTTCTGTAGTAATTTGTAATCTACGATACATTTTAGTAGTATTTCATTTAGCACTTCCAATCTATTAGGCATACAATGGGCTTTAGAATAGAATAAATCTTACCATGAAAGAGAGAGAGAGATCAGGCATCCCAGATAGCTTAATGCAAGCATCAATGACCCCCTGAATTTCTGCAAAGACTGTAGATCCTAAAGAAAGAAAAAGGGTGATAACATGTATGGAATCTTGGCCTTTACTAGAGCTGTCACTGTATCTGGAGTAAGAGAGCCATTCCTTGGGTGTTAAGACTTAGTGAAGCTTTGCACTTCACAGGTCAGTGGACAGACAGTATCTGTTACACCACTTTAGACAGCCTTTTCACTGAATGGTGACCTGTACCTAACTGGCCTAGAATATAATTCTAAGGAAAATCAAGTCTGTTTCCTTTATAGAGTCAATCTTTTATGACTACTTGAGTTGGAATTTAAAATATATTTAATAGAATTTTAAAATGGGACAGGTTTCTTAGGAAATGGACTAAGCTACTGGCTAACCTTTTTCGTTTTTCTTTTTCAAGGTAGGGTCTCACTCACTCTAGCCCAGGCTTACCTGGAATTCACTGTGTATTCTCAGGCTGGCCTTGAACTCTCAGCAATCCTCCTACCTCTGCCTCCCGAGTGCTGGGATTAAAGGCGTATCAACTAGCTGTGTGATGTTGAGCAGGTTACTTAATCCTTGTCTTAGTTTCTTTATGTGTAAAATGTGAAAGGAGCTTTTTCAAAAATAAAAGTTTACTCTTCTAATATTAAGTACCACTGTTTTCTCTGGCTGAAAATATAATCAGAAAAGGGCCTTTAAGTACTACACGTAAAGTAGTTGTGGAAGTGTATGTGACAGTTATATAATAATGGTTAGAATGAACTGTAAAAAGGAGAGGTATGGAAGGTAGTAACTGGCCTGAAGTAAGACATCTTTAGTTCTGATTTGCAAACGTTTGGCATTTCTCAACCAGTGCATATGATCATTATATGTAATCACTGAGCAAAATAAACAGATTTATAAATCAATAGAAAAATGAATGTTTTTCTTCTGAAACCTCACTGCAAAGGGATTTCAATTTTCTATTCAACTTGGGTCAGCTGAATTTTTTTCCCCATAAGACCACATGTACACACTTACCTGATTTATCTATAATGGCATCAATTTCTTCAACTACATCAAAATAGGCTTCATTGTTTGTGTACTTTACTCCTGCTCGGCGCCATGGGATGTTGGACAGCTGCCCAGTAGGGAGTGTGTCCCCAACATTACTACTACCTAGAAATTGGAAGACAGAAAGCAAAGCTGATGTGTGTAAAATGGTCATCAGAAACACTATCATCAAAAAAAGAAGAAAATAGCTAGGTGTGGTGGCGCACGCCTTTAATCCCAGCACTCAGGAGGCAGAGGTAGGTGGATCGCTGTGAGTTTGAGGCCACCCTGAGACCTGAGATTACATAGTGAATTCCAGGTCAGCCTGGGCTAGAGCGAAACCCTACCTCGAAAAACCAAAAAAAAAAAAAAAAAAAAAAAAAAAAAAAGAATGCTTTCGCTGCTGTTTCAGTGTAGGTGGTCTCTAGAATTTTCCAGACATATTCCATACCAACATGATCAAATTTCTAGAGGACAGAAATAGGCTATGGGCTCCTCTACCTGCCAAACCAAGATAAATGCATTTACTTGACTTTTGCTTCCTGTATGTTAGTAGTGACCTAAGCTAACTCTAGTAGCTTAACAATGGAATCTCCTCCTACAACCACTAATGAAAAGGGATGCTGGCTGTTTCAAAACCTTCTGCCAAAAATGTCACCACTGTGAATACACAGTGAGAACTTGGCTAGTTGGTATTCTGAGGAATTCGACAAAAGCGACTGCCAAGCTGGCCACAGTGGAGTAAATAGATGAACACACTTACTTAGCTTATTCCCACTTTAATGCAGGCATACCACTAGGGATGTAGCTAATTAGAGTGTTGCCTAGAACGAGCAAGGACCTGGGCTATATCCCCTGCACAACAACAACAACAAAAAAACCAGTTTCTTAAGGTCAACATACACTTTTAGCAAAAATATGACCGACATTCAGTATCTGGCTAATTTCTGGGCAAACTGATACATGTATGGTTATCTAAAACAGAAACCCTCAAACTGTAACTTAACATTTTGGTTAATTTACATTTCCAATTCAAAAGTTGCCAAAAAAAACTTTACAAAACTTAGCAATTAGGGCTGGAGAAATGACTTAGTGGTTAAGATGCTTGCCTACGAAGCCTAAGGACCCAGGTTCTATTCCCCAGTACCCACATAAGCCAGATGCACATGGTGGCACATGTGTCAAGTTTGTTTGCAGTGGATGGAGGCCCTGGCACACCCATTCACACTCTCTCTCAAAAAAAAAAAAAAAAAAAAATAAAAAATAAAATCTTAAAAGAAAAAAAAAAACCTTAAGCCAGGCGTAGTGGCACATGCCTTTAATCCCAGCACTTGGGAGGCAGAGGTAGGAGGATCATCATGAGTTCAAGGCCACCCTGAGACGATATAGGGAATTCCAGGTCTGCCTGGGCTGCAGCGAGGCATGCCTGTAATCCCAGCACTTGGGAGGCAGAGGTAGGAGGATCGCTGAAAGTTCGAGGCCACCCTGAGACTACACAGTGAATTCCAGATCAGCCTGGACTAGAGTGAGACCCTACCTTGGAAAATCAAAAAAAAAAAAAAAAAAATTAAAAACTGTTATTCAAGTATTTAATTTAAAAATATTATATATATTTTATTGACAACTTCCTTAATTGTAGTCAATATCCCATGGTACTTCCCTCTATCCCCCCCCACTTTCCCCTTTGAAACTCCACTCTCACTCTCCATCATATCCCCTCCTCCTCTCAATCAGTCTCTCTTTTATTTTGATGTCATCATCTTTTCCTCCTATTATGATGGTCTTATGTAGGTAGTGTCAGGTACTGTGAGGTCATGGATATCCAGGCCATTTTGTGTCTGGAGGAGCCCGTGGTGTTTAATTTTTTCCCCTTAGTGTGCTTTGTTCTTCAGTGTAAGCTCTAGGAGCACTGACCTTTCATTGCATCCTGAAACAGTTCTCATAAAGGACGACGAAAGAGCTACTGAATGACTTGCTGCTGTCTCTCCCCTACTTTAGGTGAATGCACTGGAGAGGCATTTACAAATGGACGAGTATAGCTGGACTGGCTTGTGACTTTTCATAGAATCTTCCTCTGGAACACTGGGTGTTTTAATTTCTAGTTGTGCCACAGAATTAAATCCAATTAGAAGCTTATAAGAGAAGCATAAGGCCTACTGTACATGAGTTCTCACAAATGGACGAATTTTCTACTTCTTGGGGTTTATTGTTTTGTAGTACTAGGGAATGAGACTAGTACTAGGCAAATATTCTACTACTGTGTTGCCCTAGCCCTAAAGATCCTTTGTACCTTAAGACTCAGCCTCTTCCAATGAAAGGAAAGATATATCTATTTTAATGTTATTGATAAACTTAATTCTGCCAAAGTAGCTATCTCAATAATCTGTCAGATCATAAGAAAAAATGAACAGCTCATAAACTTTTTTTGTTTTGTTTTGTTTTTTTGAGGTAGGGTCTCACTCTGGCCCAGGCTGACCTGGAATTCACTATATAGTCTCAGGGTGGCCTCGAACTCACGGCGATCCTCCTACCTCTACCTCCCAAGTGCTGGGATTAAAGATGTGCGCCACTACACCTGGCTCTGTTCATAAAGTTGTAATGGTTCAGTTCCTACTATAGTTTCGTCTTTCATACCTGTAATGGAATTGACAACAGAACGTAGAATTGTTGGTGGTTTAATCAGTTCTTTCAAAATGTTAGACTCAGTAGCCAGTGGAAATCCATTGTCTAACATCTCTTCCAAGAGTTCATAAACTATAACCACATTATCTTTAATGGCAGCCTCTGAACATTCACCAAAGTAGTCCTAACAAAATATTCATAATGTTGAATGAATATCAGAACACATGAAGAAATGCAACCTAAATATAAATACCTTTTGTTCAGAAGAATAAACTTCTAGTAGCACACTGTTTAAGATGTTCCAAATACATAAAACAGGCAGGAACAATTCTCTGAAGTCTTACAAACATTCTTCTTTAATATTTTCAGATTGCATTCTATTATATAAGCTATAAACTTCATTGGCCCTGATTAACCCATCCTTAAGTACAAATAGTTAAGTTTTAAACTATTTGGCATATTCATCAAGAAAGAGAAAATAGCCGGGGAGAGGGTAGGAGGATTACATGAGTTTGAGGCCAACCTGAGACTACATAGTGAATTCCAGGTCAGCCTGAGCTACAGTGAGATCCTACATTGAAAAACTAAAGAGAGAGAGAGAGAGAGAGGGAGAGAGAGAGAGAGAAAATAAATACAAATATTGAAGAGTTCATAACCAAAAAAATTTCAGGATCATCCAGAGACCTCTAGTGGTGAAAATTACTGTTTCCTGATAATATAACTAACAATACACATATAAAAAACAATGGGGCTGGAGAGATGGCTTAGCAGTTAAACACTTGCTTGTGGAGCCTAAGGATCCCAGTTCGAGGCTTGATTCTCCAGGACCCATGTCAGCCAGATGCACAAGGGGGTGCACGCATCTGGAGTTCGTTTGCAGTGGCTGGAGACCCTGGCGTACCCATTCTCTCCCTCCCCCCCTCTCTCTCTCTCTCCCTGCCTATTTCTGTATCTCCCTCTCTCTCAAAGAAATAAATAAACAAAATAAAATATATTAAAAAACCAATCTTCCTTTAAAAAAAAAAAAAGATGAACAGGCTGGAGAGTGGTTAAACTGCTTGCCTGTGAAGCCTAAAAATGCTTGTTCAAATCTCTAGGTCCTACATAGCCAGATGCAGAGGTGATGCAAGTGTGCAATGTTGCACATGCGCACATGTGTGGAGTTCATTCACAGTGGCTGAAAGGCCCTGGTGCACCTATTCTCTTTCTCTCTCTGCCTCTTTCTCTCTCTCTCTCAAAAATAAAAAATAGTCATAAAAACAATGAACATGATGACTCTGTTTAGAAACAGAGACAGACAGTACACATCAAAACCTGAGCAATTAACAAATATGATCGTGTCTCCTGCCTTCAACTAACTTGCGTAATTTAAGTTAGAATGGCTCGATGGATAACCAACCTGAAAAGTGTCAGCAACTCGATGCAGGAACTCAATGACAAAGAGAGGGGGCACTTCAGTCTGTATGACAGACACAAAGAAGAGTTTATCCCGGTAGATACTGATGAGGTAGTGGTGAGGCGTTGAAATGACAGGTGGTACATTTTCAACATCAGCAGCTTTCTCCTGAGCTTCAAAGAAATAATCACAGACAGACTGGCTCACAACACTCTTCCAGTGCTTCTCTAGAAATATGTCACCAGAACAGTTGATGAGAAATAGACTGTGGATCATTTTCTGTGGGAAATAAAAAGGGTTTACATCTACTGTACATTAAAAAGAAAAGAAATAACCTTTGCATTACCATGAGATGAAAACCAGTAAAAGGAAATACAAGTAACTGCAGACGAGTTATCACTTACATAGAACACAGATTCAAAAATCCTTAAACTGGCTGGAGAGATGGCTTAGCGGTTAAATGCTTGCCTATGGAGCCCAAGGACCCCAGTTCGAGGCTCGATTCTCCAGGACCCACGTAAGCCAGATATACAAGGGGGTGCATGCATCTGGAGTTCATTTGCAGTGGCCGGAGGCCCTGGCGCACCCATTCTCTCTCTCTCTACCTGCCTATTTCTGTATCTCTCTCTCTCAAATAAATAAATAAAAAATAAAAAAAAATATATATATATAAACAATCCTTAAACTGGGCTGGGCCTGGTAGTGAACACCTTTAATCCCAGCACCTGGGAGGCAGAGGTAGGTGGATCACCATGAGTCTGAGGCCCCCCATAAGCTCCTGAGACTACACAGTGAATTCCAAGTCAGCCTGAACTAGAGCAAGACCCTACCTCAAAAACAAACAAACAAACAAACAAACAACAACAAAAACCTTAAGCTAAACCTAGCAACAAATTTTAAGAATGGATTTATTCCAAGAATGCAAGTTTGGTTTAACACAGGACAATTAGTCAATGTAATATACAATATAAATAGAAGACTAAAATGACCATTTCACAAAATTCAGAAGCATTTGATAAAAGCTAACATCATTTTATGAAATAAAATGCTTCGTCTAAGAATAGAAACAGCTTCAAGCTTATAAAGAGCATCTAGGAAGACATCAGTTAAGAGGCTGAGGCTATAGCTATAGTTGGTAGAGTGCTTGACTAGCAATCAAAGTCCAGGGTTCAATCCCCAGCACCCCATAAAAATCAGCATGTTTATAATCCTAGCAGTACACAGATGAATACAATAAAACTGCCCAAACCAACCAAATCAAAACATCAGTTAAGGTCAAATTTAATGGTCAAAGACCAAAAGCTTCCCCTTAAAAATAAGAACAAAGATGTCCATTTTATTCAACATGATATCGGATTTTTTTCCCCCAAAGTAGGGTCTCACTGTAGCCCAGGCTGACCTGGAATAGTCTCAGGGTGACCTCGGATTCATGGTGATCCTCCTACCTCTGCCTCCCAAGTGCTGGGATTAAAGGTGTGTGCCACTACACCTCGCTCGGTTTGGTATGGGAAAAATTTTTTTAAATAGATCACCTTTATCTTTCTTTTAATTTTTTTTTATTATTTTATTTAATTTTGGAGAGAGACACAGAGAGAGACAGAGAGAGAGAGGGAGAGGGAGACAGATAGAGATGGGCGTGCCAGCAGTCTCTCAGCTGCTGTGAACGAAATCCAGATGTGTGTGCCCCCTTGTGGTCAAGTGCGGCATTGCGCCCTTGTGTCACTTTTCATCTGGCTAAATGTGGGACCTGGAGATTGGAACCGGGTTCTTGGGCTTAGGAGGCAGGCACCTTAACTGCTAAGCCATCTCTCCAGCCCTGGTATGGGAAATTTTATGCAGGGTAATTAAGAAAATGAAACAAAAGACCTCCAAACTAGAACATAAGAAGTAAAACCATCTATAAACACAGTCTTGTATATAAAAGTCCTATGGGGGGCTGGAGAGATGGCTTAGTGGTTAAACGCTTGCCTGTGAAGCCTAAGGATCCTGGTTCGAGGCTTGATTCTCCAGGACCCACGTAAGCCAGATGCATAAGGGGGCGCATGCATCTGGAGTTCGTTTGCAGTGGCTAGAGGCCCTGGCACGCCCATTCTCTCCCTCTCTCTCTCCCTCTCTCTCCCTGCCTATTTCTGTATCTCTCTCTCTCTCTCAAATGAATAAATAAATAAAAATAAAATATTGAAAAAAAAAGTCCTATAGGGCTGGAGAAATGGCTTAGGATTAAGGTGCTTGCCTGTGAATCCTAAGGACCCATGTTCAATTCCCTAGTACCCATGTAAGCCAGATTTACAAGGTAGTACATGCGTCTGTGCTGGAGGCCCTGGCAGGTTCATTCTCTGTCTCTGCCTCTCTCTCTCCCCCTGTCTCTTTTTCATAAATAAATACATATATATATATTAGGGCTGGAGAGATGGCTTAGCAGTTAAGGCATTTGCCTGCAAAGCCAAAGGATCCTGGTTCGACTCTCCAGCACCCACATAAGCCAGATGCACAAAAGGGCACACGCATCTGGAGTTCATTTGCAGTGGCATGCTCATTCTCTCTCTCTCCCTCTCTCTCAAGTAAATAAATAAATAAAATATATTTAAAAAATAAATATATATATATTTAAAAAGTCCTATAGCACAAACACACACACAAAACTACTAGATTGAGTTCAGCAGGGTTATAGGGTATAAGATTAATATAAAAAAGTGAGGATGGGAATTTATCTCAGTGGCAGAACATTTGACTATTAGAGCAAGGATTTGGATTTGGGGGTGGGATGCCTGGGATTAGCTGGGGCTCCTCCCAACTTCCTGGTGGCTGGAGTTGAATAGCTCATCATGCCCTCCCTGCCATGTGGGCTAGAATCTCTGAAAAGTCTTTGATGTTGCCTGAAAGACATTTCCCTGTCTCTACCAGATGCAGCAACAAGAAAGGAAATACAATTTCACTCTGCCAGTCCGTAATGAGGCTCACCTGTATGAACTAACTCATCCTCCAAACTGGATACATACTCAGAAACAGAGATTACAGCTATTTAGAGTGGCAGTTCTTCTGGCTCTGGAAAGACATTAAAGCTAACTACAATTTTGAGGAGGCACTTTACTCAAACACTGAGCACTATGGCACTTAGAATTCCTCAATCACTGGGGGTCTTTAAGAAAAGTTATCCAGAGAAGAACGATTTATATGGGTACTAGGAATTTTTTTAAATTTCTTTTAAAAAATATTTTATTGGGCTGGAGATGGCTTAGCGGTAAAGGCGCTTGCCTGAGACGCCTAAGGATTCATGTTTGACTCTCCAGGGTCCACGTAAGCCAGATGCATGGTAATGCAAACATGCAATGTCATACATGTGTACAAGGAGGTGCATGTGTCTGGAGTTTGATTGTAGTGGCTGGAGGTCCTGGTGTGACAATACTCTCTCTCTCTTGCATAATAAAGGGGGTGCTGAAGAGATGGCTTAGTGGTTAAAATGTTTGCCTATAGAGCCAAAGGACCCAGGTTTGATTCCCCAGGACCCATGTAAGCCAGATGCACAAGGGGCGCATGCATCTGGAGTTCGTTTGCAGTGGCTGGAAGCCCTGGCATGCCCATTCTCTGTCTGTCTCTCTTCTATCTCTCTCTCTGCTTGCAAATAAATCAAATTTTTAAAAAAGGCCAGTCTGTTGGGCTTGCCTCAAAAAACTGAAAAAAAATTTACTTATTCATTATTTGAGAGAAAAAAAGAGGCAGAGAGGAGGGAGAGAGAATATTGGCACACCAGGGCCTAGCCACTGCAAATGAACTCCGGATGCATGTGCTACCTTGGGCATCTGGCTTATGTAGGTATTGGGGAATTGAACCTGAGACCTCAGGCTTTGCAGGCAAACACCTTAACCACTAAGCTATCTTTCCAGCCCTCTTTTCTTTTCTTTCTTTCTTTTTTTTTTTTTTTTTGGTTTTGCAAGGTAGGGTCTCACTCTGGTCCAGGCTGACCTGGAATTAACTATGTAGTCTCAGGGTGGCCTCGAACTCTCAGCAATCCTCCTACCTCTGCCTCCCAAGTGCTGGGAATAAAGGCATGCACCACCACGCCCGGTTTTTCTTTGTTTTTAATTTGAGAAAGACGGAGAGAGAATGGGCATGCCAGCGGCCTCTCAGCCTTTGTGAAGGAACTACAGATGCATGTGCCTCTTTGTGGACATGTGCAACATTGCGCACTTGTGTCACTTTTGCATTTGACTAAATGGGGGATCTGGAGAATCGAATGGGCGTTCTTAGGCTTTGCAGGCAGGCGCCTTAACTGCTAAGCCATCTCTCCAGCCCCCACTTTTCTTTTTTAAGCAGGGTCTCGCTTTAGTCCAGGCCTACCTGGAACTCATTGTGATTAAAGGCATACATACATACATTAAAGACATACTATGCCCAGCACAACTTCCTAACTTTAGCTGGTAGACTCTTCAGTTTTATTTATTTTTCATTCTCATTTATTTATATGAGAGGGACAGAGAGGAGGAGAGGGAAAGGGGAAGGAGCAAGAGACAGAATTGGTGCATCAAGGCCTCTTCCTGTTGCTAATGCACTTCAGATGCATACGCCACTTTGTGCATCTGGCTTTACATGGGTACTGGGAATTGAACCTAGGCTGGCAGGCTTTACCAACTGAGCCATCTCCTTAGCCTGATTTTTCACTTTTAAATGAATAGGAATATCCTGTGATGAAACCTGAAGCTAAATTTTTATATGCTATGCCATTTTTGTTGTTGTTTTTTGAAGTAGGGTCTCACTGTAGCCCAGGCTGACCTGGAACTGACTCTGTAGTCAGTGTTACCACATCGGGCTTTTAATTTTTTTTTTTTGAGACAGTCATATGATATAGTCCAGGATGGCTCAGAACTTGCAATCCTCCTGCCCCAGCCTTTCAAGTGCTGGGATTATAGGTCTGTGGTATCTTACCTGACTACTTTAAAAAAATTAAAAGCCAGGAGTGGTGGCTCATGCCTTTAATCCCAGCACTTGGGAGATAGAGGTAGGAGGATTGCTGTGAGTTCAAGGCCACCCTAGGACTACTTAGTGAATTCCAGGTCAGCCTGAGCTAGAGTGAGACTCTACCTTGAAAAATCTAAATAAATAAATAAATAAAATAAAATAAAAATTAATATTCACACGTCGTTAGTGGTGCCACAAATAGTGTAGTGAATATGATGTTTTGGTTTATGATTTAAGAAGAAGAGTTGAAGGATAATTTCCCTATAAAAGGCAAAACATTATAATGTTTTTTTTTTTGGTTTTTCGAGGTAGGGTTTCACTCTAGCCCAGGCTGACCTGGAACTCATTATGTAGTCGCAGGGTGGCCTTGAACTCATGGTGATCTTCCTGTCTCTGCCTCCCAAGTGCTGGGATTAAAGACGTGCGCCACCACTCCCAGCTACCTTCTAGTTTTTATGCTGAGAAAGTATAAAGTATATTTAAGAGGTGACACAGGTTATTTCAAACCATTCCCCCTCTGGAAGTATAGCTCTTATGTACCCACAATACACCCTATAGAGGTAATTCGTTTTGAAGCAAGTGACTGTAGTTTCTTTATTTTAAAGCCAGATTTCTATTCATCCTCTTAAGCTGGTGAAAAATTCTTTCCAGGAACATTTCACCAAAGTGGTTTTTATTGGCAGCAGTTCAGGTTTCAGAAGAGTACAGTAAGTTAAACCAGGTAGTGGATTTACTGTTGTTAGCCCGGTGCTGAGATCAAAGCACAGCACTTGCAGTGCTTAGCTTTAAACCCTATCTTAACCTTCCATAGCAGGAAAAGAGACCTTAGTTTCTCTTTTTTTAAAATGTTATTTATGTATTTGAGAAAGAGCCAGAGATAGAGAGAAAGAGAGCAAGAAAGAATGGGTATGCTAAGGCCTCTAGACACTGCAGATGAACTCCAGATGCATGTGCCCCCTTTTGCATATGGCTAATGTGGGTATTGGGGAATTGAACCTGGGTCCTTAGGCTTCACAGGCAAGCTCCTTAACTGCTAATCCATCTCTCCAGCCTGAGATTTAATTTTTTCTATCCATATTATGACCAACTGCGTAATGCATATAACAATTAAGTAACACCATATGGAACAGTAGAAATTAGCTCGCTCCTTCCTTCCTTTCCCCCTCCTTTTTTCTTTCTCTCCTTTCTCCCCTCCCTCCTTCCTTCTCCCTCCCTCCCTCCCTCCCTCCCTCCCTCCCTTCCTTCCTTCCTTCCTTCTTACTTTTCTTCTTACTTTCTTTCTGAGGTAGGTCTCATTCTATCCCAGTAGGGCCTCAAACTCAGAGCAATCCTCCTATTTGTGCCTCCTGGTTAAGGCATGCACCACCATGTTGGGATTAGCTTGTTTCTTGAAGTACCTATGCTTGTAGTTATTTCTTTTATTGTTTTAACAAAATTTCTGGGAAAACGATACACTCACTGCTATCACATCATTTTTTTGTTCCAGTAACTTTTTGTTTTTCCTCGAGGTAGGGTCTCACCCTAGCCCAGGCTGACCTGGAATTCACTCTGTATTCTCAGGGTGGCTTGGAACTCACAGCGATCCACCTACCTCTGTCTCCTGAGTGCTGGGATTAATGGTGTACACCACCATGCCCCACTCCCACAAAACAGAATTGGGGTCGGGCATGGTGGCGCATGCCTTTAATCCCAGCACTGGGAGGCAGAGGTAGGAGGATCGCTGTGAGTTCAAGGCCACCCTGAGACTACATAGTTAATTCCAGGTCAGCCTGGGCCAGAGTGAGACCCTACCTCAAAAAACAAAACGAAAAACAAAAACAAAAACAAAACAGAATTGGGATCAGAGGCAGTCCCATGTGAACGTTGATTTCAGATTAAATGCTTCACAAACCCTCTTTACTAAATGTTCTTTCATCCTAAGGTCTTAAAAACAATACAATTACAACATTGCTTAATTGTATGATGGATGCTAAGTGTCTAAAACAGAAAGTACTTTTTCCTTTTTTGAGGATCTTGTTTTGTTGCCTAAGCTGACTGTGAACCTTTGAACTCAAGCAATTAGTCCTCTTGTTTCAGCCCTGGAGCAACTGGGACTAGAGCTCTGTACAACCACATCTGGTTTTTTATTTTTAAAAAAGTAAGAAAGGGGCAGGGGTGGTGGTGCACGCCTTTAATCCTAGCACTCGGGAGGCAGAGGTAGGAGGATCGCCCAGAGTTCGAGGCCACCCTGAGACTACATAGTGAATTCCAGGTCAGCCTGAACTAGAGTGAGACCCTACCTCAAAAAAAAAAAAAAAAAAAAAAAAAAAGAAAGAAAGAAACAAAAAAAACTCCAATATTTCAGTCAGCAGGATGTGAAGACCAATGAAAAATTATTTTAAAAATGGGGGTGCAGGTGGCTCCGTGGCTAAAGTGCTTGTTCACATGCATGAGGACCCGAGTTCAGATCTCAACACCTGTGTAAAATGCCAGGTGTGGAGATACATGCCTGTAACCCCAGGGCTGGGGAGGAAGAGGCAGGAGCATCCCTACCTAGTTAGTGGAGCACAACTGATCTCTGGGTTCTCTAAGAGACCCTGGGTCCACGAAAAAAGGTGGTAGAGCAACTAAGACACCTGACACTGACCCTTGACCTACGTACACACCTGCACACACGTGTGACCACGTGCATAAATGCAAACAAACCTTAAACTCATACAAAAAAAAGACCTTGCTCTCTAACCCCTTTGCCAGTCATAGCCTTCTTCCCCATTTTTAAAAAATTAGTTATTTAGCCGGGCGTGGTGGCGCACGCCTTTAATCCCAGCACTCGGGAGGCAGAGGTAGGAGGATCGCCAAGAGTTCGAGGCCACCCTGAGACTACATAGTTAATTCCAGGTCAGCCTGGACCAGAGTGAGACCTTACCTTGCAACCCCCCCCCCCAAAAAAAAATTAGTTATTTATTTAAGAGAGAGGCAGATAGCGAGAGAATGGGCATGCCAGGGCCTCCAGCCACTGCAAACAAACTCGAGATGTATGTGCCATTTTGTGCATCTGGCTTTACATGGGTACCGCAGAATCAAACTTGGGTCATTAGGCTTTGCAGGCATGTGTCTTATCCACTAAGCCATCTCTCGAGCCCCCCAAATTAAAAAAAGAATTAAGTTGTACATTAATAAGATGTGGTTATATATATTTGTGGGGCACAAAGTGATACTTTGACTTATGAATAAAATGTGGAGTAAATCAAGCAAACTAATAACCAAGAAAAATTTAATAGAGCAGAATACTGTGTATTTGTTTTATCTTTTTTTTTTTTGTTTTTTCAAAGTAGGGTTTCATTCTAGCCCAGGGATTAAAGGTGTGCACCACCATGCCCTGCTTTTTTTTTTTTTTTTTTTTTTTTTGATGTAGGGTCTGGCTCTAGCCCAGGCGCAATTCACTCACTATGTAGTCTCAGCAATCCTTCTACCTCAGCCTCCTGAATGCTAGGATTAAAGGTGTGTCACCATACCAGGCCTGCTTATCTATTCTAGGTGTAATTGTACTTTATATATAAAGAGGGTAGCTGAGCATAGTGGCGCATGCCTTTAATCCCAGCACTAGGGAGACAGAGGTAGGAGGATCGCCTTGAGTTCAAGACCATCTTGAGACTACATAGTGAATTCAGGGTCAACCTGGGCTAGAGTGAAACCTTACCTCAAAAAACCAGAACAACAACAACAACAACAACAAAAAAGGGTAGAACTTTGTCTCTTAAGACAAAGTTTTTGCCCACATTGTCCAGCATAATTTAACCTACAGTGGGCATTGATGATCTTGGTAAAAGTAGTTTTAGTGGAATGCTGGAAACAAGACATTGCCTCTTTAAGAAAAAGGGACACTTTTTTTCTCTTTCTTTTTTTTTGGTTGTTTGAGGTAAGGTTTCACTGTAGCTCAGGCTTACCTGGAATTCACTATGTATTCTCAGGGTGGCCTTGAACGCATGGTGATCCTCCTACCCCTGCCTCCCAAGTGCTGGGATTAAAGGCATGCGCCACCACGCCCAGCAAATTTCTTTATTTTTTGGTATGTGTATGTGTGGGTGTTTAAGGTTGGGTGTTTTATTGCTCTCGACCTTATTTATTGAACCAGTCTCCCCGAACCCAGACCTCAATGGTTCAGCTAGTCTAGCTAGCCAGTATGCCTAAGGAGTTCCTGTCTAGAAATTTCCTGTCTCCAACTCTCCAGAGCTAGGATTACAGGCAGAAGACCACCACACTGGGCATTTTACCCGGGTTTTCGGGATTCAAACTCAAGGCTTCGCAGTGGCGACACAGGCTCTTTACCCACAGAGCCACCGACCTATTCCCAACAAACGCTTCCCATCCTATTTTTATGTTACACGTCACTGGTTCAGGTCTCATCTTTCAAAAGTTTCTTCTGGTTAACACACACACACACAACCTTTCTACCTATATCCACCTAAATTACTGTTTCAAACGTCAAGTCCCAAACTCCACACATAAAAACATTCTTCGTCCTCTTGCTGTGAGAGCTCCCTAATTTTATACCAACTTCAACTGCTCAACCATGCAAGTGTGGGGGCTTCCGGTTCCCACACATTCACATGTCAGCAGCCCATCCCTCCCTCCCTCGCTTCTCCCACACAACCCCTGGCAACCTGCTCAACTTCGTCTCATCACCTCTCTTCCGAACAACGGCAACACCCTCCTCACTGTTTTCCAACCCTCCTCCCCGCCCGGCTCCCTCATTCATCTCATCATCCATCCTCTGATTGGACATTCTCCAATCCAAAGGATTTTGGGTCCTCCAAACCCAGGGGGCCTGGGAGTCAAGTCGTCAGTACTGCAGCACGCGATGGATGACCCAGTCAGTGTCATGTCAGTGTCAGGGATTCGGAGCCGGGTCCTCTCTCTGGACCCAGGCAGAGAAAGCCGCGAGGACCCCGCACTTTGGAGTGCCCAGTACATTGCCTGACTCGACCTTTTGACACGGACAGAGACACCCCAGTGAAGTTTGACTTGGGGGGGGGGAGGTGTCGGACGATGTGGGACATTTGGATGGCAGGTGCACGAATTCCTTCCGGCCCAGCTGATCTAGAAATCCCGGAAGGCCAAGGAGTTGAGGTAGGTGTGGTCCGGACCCCCTGGGCAGCAGGGACGCTTCCGGAACCCCAGCTATTCAAAAGACTCCCCAGTTGTTGATTTTTCTTTTTTGAGCTGTCCCCAGTCTGCACACTCCCCGCCCCTCACAACTCACCCCGACACCAGGGCCAGTCAGGGATTCGGCGCCGGGTCCTCTCTGCACACCGAAGCTCGGGGGCGGGGGGACGGGGAGGAAGCCGAGAAAGCCGCGAGGACCCCTTGCACTTTGGAGTGCCCGATAGATTGCCTGACTCGAAGCTTTCAGAGTGGCCAACCAGGTCCGCAGCTTGAGAAAGATTAAAGAAGCGGAAAGTTGTTCGTGGAGAGATGTCCCTTGAGGTTGAAGATCTAAGTCTAATTACATCACCCGGGATCTGGGGGAAAAAAATACCCCCCCAAAAAAGAACAAACCCAGAGAGGTTTGCACTACTAGAGCGCAGGCATTCACCCGCCGCCTAAACTCCGTCGCGGAGTCCCTTTTACAGCAGGGTAAACGAGGTCGTGAAGGGGCGGGGCGTCTGCTGGAAAGCCCTAAGGCCACAGCCAATGGTTGTGGGCTAGGCTCAGCGAGTGGGCGGAGTCCGATAAGGGGCGTGGTTTTGGGGGAAAGAAGGCGGTGACGCGAGATTGGAGGCGTGACCATAGTGCCAAAGGGGCGGGGCGCGCGCTAGAGCCGAACTAGGTGGGGAGCGCGAAGATGGCAGCGGCTGAGGAGGAGCCCAAGACCAAGAAGCTGAAGGTGGAGGCGCCGGCGCCGCTGAGGTGAGCGTGGCTGGGCTGGAGGAGGAGGGTGACGACGGGCACTCTCAGCATCCACGTGGGGCCGCGCAAGCCCGGACGATCGGTGGGGTGGTGGGTGTCCCTCTGCCAACCCGTGGGACCTGCGGCTCGCGGGGTTGCCCGCGTGGCCGTGACTTCCCCGAGGCACCCTCTCTCTTGTTTGGCCCTGCTCAGATACAGCTTGGGGCGCTGCCAAAGCCTTGGACCAATCAGAACAGCCGATCGGGGCGGGGGGGGTTTCCCCCACCCAGCCTGCTCCTGGCGCCACGTGCGAGTTCGCCCGGGCCGGCTTTGGCGCGACCCTAGAGGACCGGTCCCGCGTTGCATCCGTGCGCTGCCTGCCACCTTCTCTGTCCTCTCAGGAGCTGGGGGGGATAACGCCAGAGAGGTCAACGCCTGCGGGGAGTCCGGGGTGGGGGGCAAACGATAAGACATTCTTGGGGATTTTTTTTTTTTTCAGAAAGGTGGAAGGGCGCCTCGACCTGTTTCCGTCACCTTTCTGAAATACATCACCTCTGGAAACCCTCCACTGGGACCCAGGTCCAGCCCATGAGGCTTTGCTGTGGTAGCATTTGGCTGAATGGATAGGAACGATTTTTTTTTTTCTTTTCCTTTTTTCTTTGCACACTTGGCCCCATCCGAGATCATACTGCACCTAACACCTGCTTCGCGTGGAATTATTGATGGTGCAACTTTTACTTAGAAAAAAAAGTCGTTTGAAAGCCGGGCGAGGTAGCGCGCAGGTAGCGTCTTAGCCCTTGCCAGGTAGAGGTAGGAGGATCAGCTGTGAGTTCGAGGCCAGCCCGGGACTACAAAGTGTCTTCCAGGTCTGCTTGGGCTAGAGTGAGACCCTACCTCGAAAAACCAAAGAAAAAAAAAAAGTCGTTTGTTAATAGCATTTATTTCTAGTCAGTTTAAAGTGCACGTAGCTTGCTCAAACTTTGATGACTTTGAAATGTTTATTGGAAGGCAGTGCTTTTTTTCTATCTAAAAATAGACACAGCAAACTGACAAAATTTTGATACTGATTATACAAGACAAATCCCATTTCCTCCTAGCATATGCTACCGCTCTGCCTTCAAAATAATGATTTATTCACAATTGAAAAAAAAGGCTACTTAGGGACCTAATGGTTTGTTCTTGCTGTTTTGAAAGATGGATGACCAAATCCCTTCCGGTCCGTTTAACATAAGCTTACTGCTTTAAGAGGGTGCCAGCCTCATGACAAGAACATAAAATGTTTAAAAACAAACTATTAAGTATTTTAAAAAGAAAACTTTCAAACTATGTGTAAAATAAAGCAAGAATGCACCTTTCCCCTATTATCCTACTGAAATACAGTCTTTGGATTTTTCTCTTAATAAAAAATAATATATATAATGCTGAACCATTTTCACAGTGCTTTATTATCTTTTAAGCTTACTGTCTCGACAGCTCTATGATGTAAAGACGCTAAAAATTACTCATTTTATAGATGAGCCCAAATTAAACATTTAAGGAACAGAAATATGAACTGAGGGCATCTAGATGCGTTTATTATTGGCTCCATTGTGCCTATGCAACTACTGAGGACATGCTTGTATTTGCTTATGTACCTTTAAAATAAATAATAAAGGAGTCAGGCATGGTTGTCCACACTTTTAATCCTAGCACTCTGGAGGCTGAGGTAGGATTATCATGAGTTGAGGCCAGCCTAGGCTACAAAGTGAATTCCAGGTCAGCCTGGGCAGAGTGAAAAACAAACAAACAAACAAAAATAATGAGCAGTAATGTTAAATGTTTAAACAAGTATAAGCCAGGCATTTTCCACATTCTACGTATTTTAAGTTAATTCCATAACAACCATATAAGTCATTACTATAATTACTTCTATTTTACCAATAAGGAAACAGTTACACATCTGTCATGTCTATTCAAAACTTGTAAGGTAGGCTGGAAGGATGGCTTAGCAGTTAAGGCGTTTGCCTACAAAGCCAGAGGACCCAGGTTCAATATCCCCAGGACCCACATTAGCCAGATGCACAAGGTGGTGCATGTGTCTGGAGTTCGTTTGCAGTGGCTGGAGATTCTGGCGTGTCCTTTCTCTCTGTCAAATTAAAAAAAAAAAAAAAAAAAAACTTGTAAAATAGCTTAGATAACTAAAATTCACTTTATACAATGTACCATCTGCAACCTGAAGTCAAAAGATTAGATGTTTTGAATACTGGCATACATCTCTTCAATTTTATGCAGAGACCTTTGGAATTGGCTGTTCCTACTTTTATGACACTGTATTGGTTTGACTTTCAGATGCAGTATGATACTCCATTTATACCGAATTACTCTGTGATGACTTGCTTGGCAGTTTAGAAATAGCCATCAAGGGCTGGAGAGATGGCTTAGCTGTTAAGGCACCTGCCTGCGAAGCCTAAGAACGCTTGTTCAAATCTCCAGGTCCCACGTTTAGCCAGACGCAAAAAGTGACGCAAGGGCACAATATTGCACATGTGTGCCTGGAGTTTGTTCACAGCGCCTGAAAAGGCCCTGGTGTGCTCATTCTCTGCTTCTTCCTCTATCTCCCTCTGTCTTAAATAAAAAAAGAAAGAAATAGCCACCAGTATTGCTTAATTGAAAAGAAAAACAGATTATAAATTCTAAGCATAATTTAATGTGTGGAATCAGTCATTGGGGGACAAGTAAATGAATGAGGTATTTGTAGATGTCAGGGAAAGCATTTAGGGATTTGTGAGAAATTTAGTTAGCTCTAGGGAAGTAGTTCTTTTTTTTTTGTTTTTTGTGTTTTTGGTTTTTTGAGGTAGGGTTTCACTCTGGCTCAGGCTGACCTGGAATTCACTCTGTAGTCTCAGGGTGGCCTCGAACTCTCGGCGATCCTCCTACCTCTGCCTCCCGAGTACTGGGATTAAAGGCGTGCGCCACCACGCCCGGCTAGGGGAAGTAGTTCTTAAGGAGGGGAAATTTTTGTTCCAGAAGGAACATTTGACTATGTCTGGAGATATTTTTTGGCAGGGAATAGGTAAAAATTTAAGAATGCTGCGAAACATCTGTAATGCACAAGACATCTTCTGTGGCAGAGAATGGTTAGGTCAGGATTGTCAGTAGTGTTACGGGTCAGAAACTGCTCTAGGGAGAGGATCTGCTATTTTTTTGAGGCTGCTTTTCAGGCCATGAGAGTTGGCAAAGTTTAAAAGAAAGAGTCAACTTTAACATGTTTTCAGGTGGTTGGGGGAAACAGTGATTAAGTGCCAGACATTTATTTTTGTCTTATTTAATCCCAGCAGCCTGTGGAGGTAGGACTAATGATTCTTGTGTTCCAGATTTAGAGCTGAACAACATTAAAAAAAAAAAAAAAAAAAAGCATTTTGGGGAACTTCTCCCAAGATGAAGATGTTCCATCTTATTTATCAATATTTAGGACTATTTAATATTCTTTTCTCTCCTTTGGAAATCTTATCCAAGTTCATTTCTTCAGCGGTCACCTCTAAGAAGACACAGCACCTTCCAAGTCATGTTTAGCACATGCCAACTCTGTTCTTTCAGTTTGTCTTTCAAGTATGTGCTATTTTAGGCATGGTGCTAAAAACTGGGTGGAGAGAAAAAGAAGTAAGATTCAGGTACTGTTCTGGTTTGGACTAAATAGGGCTTGGAGAAATGACACTTGAACAGTTAATAACGATGACTAGAAGTTAACTAGGTGTGAAATAGGGTATCTGTCTTTATAGGGAAGTTATTTTGGAATCCCATCCTCTTAGGAATTGTAGAAGGTTATTAGGTGTCCAGGCTTTATACTGGACACACTCACATGTGATTTTTCTCTGTATCTCTTAGCTCTCAGAGCCTAATTTTAACTGTTCGGTGAATATCTCTGTCTGAGTGATTTGCTGATCTTCAAAGTCATATGTACCCAAACAAATCCATCTCTTGTCCTAAATGTTCACCTTTGCCCATGGTTCCTGCATCTGTTAATGACAGTTAATCTCCCCTTCTCCAATGATTTTTGCTTAAATTTTCTATCATCTTTCCATCTAGTCTCTATCTCGCATTTCAAGTTCTGCCTTATTTATTTATTTATTTATTGTAGCACAACTTTATTTTGCACACTTTTGGTCTCAGCACTCGGGAAGCAGAGGTAAGGGACTGCTGTGAGTTTCAGACCACCCCGAGACTGTATAACAGTAAAATGAGGCTGAAATGCTTTTTTTTTTTTTTTTTCCAAGATAAGGTCTCGCTCTAGCCCAGGCTGACCTGGAATTCACTATGTTGTCTCAGGGTGGCCTCAAACTCACAGTGATCCTCCTACTTCTGCCTCCTAAGCACTGGGATTTAAGGTCTACACTGCCAGCATGCCTGGCTTGAAACACTTTCACTTTTTAATTAATTAATTTTTATTTTTAACTTTTCCAGTTTTTTAAAAATATATTTTATTTATTTATTTATTTATTTGACAGAGAAAGAGAGAGAGAGAAAATGGGCATGCCAGGGCCTCCAGCCACTGCAAAGGAACTCCAGATGCATGTGCCCCCTTGTGCATCTGGCTAGCGTGGGTCCTGGGGAATCAAACATGGGTCCCCTGGCTTTGCAGACAAACGCCTCAACCACCAAGCCATCCCTCCAGCCCACTTTTCCAGTTTTTTTAAAAAATTTTTTATTATTTTATTTATTTTTGGAGAGAGACACAGAGAGAGAGAGAGACAGACAGACAGACAGAGAGGGAGAGGGAGACAGGTAGAGATGGGCGCGCCAGCAGTCTCTCAGCTGCTGTGAACGAAATCCAGATGTGTGCGCCCCCTTGTGGGCAAGTGGGGCATTGCGCCCTTGCGTCACTTTGCATCTGGCTAAACGTGGGACCTGGAGATTGGAACCAGCATTCTTAGGTCTAGCAGGCAGGTGCCTTAACCACTAAGCCATCTCTCCAGCCCTTTTCCACTTTTTTAAAATTGGGAATTTAGCTCCATTGTTGTGCTCAGTTAAAATTCTGCCTGTGTACAAAATGTTCATGACTAGTGGGGGAAGGGAGGAAAGAAAATCAAAGTTACAAACAGTTTTCTAGTCAGCACGTAAGCCAGTGGTTTTTGGAATCAAATTTGTCTTTTTTAATGGTTTTTTTTAAAAAAAAAAAATTTAGAGCCGGGCGTGGTGGCGCACGCCTTTAATCCCAGCACTCGGGAGGCAGAGGTAGGAGGATCGCCGAGAGTTCGAGGCCACCCTGAGACTACAGAGTGAATTCCAGGTCAGCCTGGACCAGAGTGAGACCCTACCTCGAAAAACCAAAAAAAAAAAAAAAATTTATTTTTATTTGAGATGGGGTGGGGGTGCAGAGACAAACAGTGAGCAGACGAACTCCAGACTCATGTGCCACCTTTTGCCTACATGGGACCTGGAGAGTTGAACCAGGGTCCTTAGGCTTCGCAGGCAAGCGCCTTAACTGCTAAGCCATCTCTCCAGCTCCAAAATTGTCTGTTTTGGTCCTTATTAGCCGGACATCTTGGCAGCCCCAGCATCTACATGTCCCATGCCTCTGTAGTCTCACCTCTAAAGTGGGTTTAGCAAGAGTATACCACATAAGACTGTTAGGGATTTTTAATAAAATGGGGCTGGAGAGATGGCTTAGTGGTTGAGACTTGCCTATAAAGCCAAAGGACCTAGGTTCGGTACCCTTAACCCACTTGGCACGCCAGATTCTTTGCAGCAACATGGCACTCTCTGCCCTTCTGTCAAATAAATAAATAAATAAAACAAATTTATTGTTAGATAAATGTCTAATCCCAGCACTTGGGAGGATCAAACTGTGCTTAGTTCGGAAAATCAGGCCACCCTGAGACCCTTTTAAAAATAGTGAATTCCAGGTCAGCCTGAGCCAGAATAAGACCCTTCAAGGTTACCTCAGCCTGGAAAAAACCAAAATAAATAAATAAATAAATAAAAAAGAAAGAAAGAAAGAAATAAAATCTTTAAAAACTAGGCAGAGGTTAACAAGATAAGCATCTCCAGGGACTAAAAACCAAAATAAATAAATAAAAAATAATAGAGAAATCTGAAAAATATGGATTGGACTCCGAGATGGTTCAGGAGCTGTTGGAATAACCGTAGAGAAGCTAGAGCCTGATAACCCTGGATGAAACTGGCGGGGGGAACGAAGGGTGAACTCATCTGCTCCCAGCTGTTGCTTTAAAAAGCTGTGGGCCTGAAGTGAAGACAGAAGATGCTGAGCTGCCAGATGGCTCCGCATCAGGAGCTGTAAATTCTCCACCATCACCTAGTATAAGAGCACTGGGCTTGGAGGTCATGGACTCTGACAGGCGTGGCCTACCTGAAAACTACTGGGAAAAAGGGGGGAGTCTGAGCTTGTTAAAACACAGGGAAGATCCTTACCTAGAAATAAATATCACCACCAGGATATAAGTTCGAAAAAACAAAAACAAAACAAAACAAAAAAGAATAAAAGGGCTGGAGAGACAGATCATGCAAGCGTGAGGCCCTGAGTTCAGATCCCCAGCACCCAGGTAAAACTATAAATGCTGGGCCTGGTCGCATGTGCCCGTACCCTGAGCCCTGGGGAAGTAAAATCCCTGGGGTTTGTTGGCCAGTTAGCCTAGCTGTATTGGTGAATTTCAGGTTCAGTGACAGACCCTGTCTCCAAAAATAAGATAGGAGTGATTGAAGAAGACATTGTCCATTCAACTCTGTCCTCTCCATGCACCTGCACACACAGGTGTATTTACTCACATAGGAGCTTGCATGCATGCATACATGTGCGCACACAACATACACAATAAAACCCAAATGAGGGCTGGAAAGATGGCTTGGTGGTTAAGGCACCTGCCTGCCAAGCCTAAGAATGCTGGTTCCGATCTCCAGATCCCATGTTTAGCCAGACGCAAAAAGTGACGCAAGGGCACAATGCTGCACTTGCCCACAAGGGACACATATGTCTGGAGTTGGTTCACAGCAGCTGAGAGGCTGCTGGCATGCCCATTCTCTCTATCTCTCTCAAATAATAAAAAAAAGAATTTAGGGCTGGAGAGATGGCTTAGTGGTTAAGGTGCCTGCCTCCTAAGCCTAAGAACGCCAGTTCCAATCTCCAGCTCCCACGTTTAGCCAGATGCAGTGACACAAGGGCACAATGCTGCACTTGCCCACAAGGGGGCACATGCATCTAGATTTCGTTCACAGCAGCTGAGAGACTGCTGGTGTGCCTATCCTCTGTCTTCCTTTCTCTTTCTGTCTCTCTCCCCCCCCCAAAAAAAATTAGTTGGGCGTGGTGGTGCATGCCTTTAATCCCAGAACTCCGGAGGCAGAGGTAGGAGGATCGCCATGAGTCGAGGCCACCCTGAGACTACATAGTGAATTCCAGGTCAGCCTGAGCTAGAGTGGGACCCTACCTTGAACCCCCCCCCCCCCAAAATTAAAAAACCCAAATGACAGGTGTGTATAGCCATTACTGTATAGAAAATACTTGCCCTTTGGAGGTATAGGATGACATATGAAAATGACATAATTGAATTAGAACATCATTGGAGTAGGGTGTGGTGGCACATGCCTTTAATTCCAGCACTCAGGAGGCAGAGGTAGGAGGATCACCATGATTTTGAGGCCACCCTGAAAATACTGAGTAAATTCCAGGTCACCCTGGGCTAGAGTGAGATCCTACCTTGAAATACCAAAAAATAAAACCTTATTGGAAACTATACTGAGTTGGTGGTGATTTGACTCCTTGGTTTGTAAGAATTAGGCTATGGGCTGGAGAGATGGCTTAGTGGTTAAGATACTTGCCTGCCAAGCCTAATGACCCAGGTTCTATTCCCCAGTACCCACATGAAGCCAGATGCACAAAGTGGCACATGCGTGTGGAGTTCTTTGCAGTGGCTAGAGGCCCTGGCACACAGAAAGAGAAAATAATAGCTCTTTCTGTCTCTGCTTGCAAATAAATAAATATTTTTTAAAAATGAGGCTGGTCTTTTGTATACCCCTAGCAGAATCATTTTGAAGTCTCTGGGAGACTGAACTTACGTAAGTATAAAGTCCACCTATGTATATCTCAGCTTGCAGGAGTCATTCCTTGCTTGTATTTTCCTCTTGTCTTGCATTTATTTCCCACACAGACGATTCCAGTGAAAAAAGAGAGATGGCAGTTCCCAACTCCCAGCCAAAATCTCGAGCCCAAAGAAAGACACTATTTTTCTGCATACACATGTCAGTTTGGAGAGAATTCTCACTAGTTCTGTTTGTGTTACATACCACCATTGAATTCTTTACTGTGTCTGATGCAGGAATTTGGGACAGCCTTGGACACAGTTTCCCTCCCTCCCCCGCCATTCTGGGATGTGTGGGGGTAGGTGGTGCAGGTGTATGTGGGGAGTGAGTGAGTATGGTAGTATTCACGTATATGGGGGGAATAGGGATGGGCTTTGAGTGGGACACTGTAATCAACATTCTCATCAGGACCTTACAGAGTAAGGTGGGAGATGGTTTCATTCCCTCAGCAAGACAGAGATCTATTATAGCATGCAGAGAAAACACTTATTAAAACAACCCTCCTCTCTACCCCTCCCCTCAGATAACTAACAAACAAAAAGACTTATTCTTTAGGGTCCCGTGATTTTTTTTTGGGGGGGGGGTTCCAAGGTAGGGTCTCACTCTAGCTCAGGATGACCTGGAATTCACTATGTAATCTCAGGGTGGCCTTGAATGGGTCCCGTGATTTTTTTATGGAACTTTGCTTCTTAGCCAGAAAATGGATTTTCTGGTTGTCTGTTATTGGAATTGTGCATTATTGCAGAGAGTACAATGTCTGTTTGATTTCATCTATTGCAACTGGAAGTCAGCAAACTAATAACCCTTGGCCCTCCTAACTGATCACTGGTCACTTCATTACATCTTAGCAGGCTGTGTGTTTTTGTTGAATTAATGAATTCTTAACTGCTTAAAGATACATATTTTTTAAAAGATTTTATTTGTTTATTTATTAGAGACAGACAGAGGGAAATAATGGGCACACCAGGCCCTCTAGCCACTGAAGACAAACTCCAGATGCATGCACCACTATGTGCATCTGGCTTACTGGGACCTGGAGAATTGAACCAGGGTCCTTAGGCTTCGCAGGCAAGTGCCTTAACCGCTAAGCCATCTCTCCAGCCCAGGTATATTTTTTTAAGATTAAAAAAAAATTATTTATTTATTTGCAAGCAGAGAGAGAGAGAGAAGAGAAGAGAAGAGAAGAAAAGAGAAGAGAAGAGAAGCAGACAAAGAGAATAGGCATGCCAGGGCTTCTAGCTACTGCAAACAAATTCCAGATGCACATGCCCCTTGTGCATCTGGCTTACGTGGGTCCTGGAGAATCGAACCGGGATCCTTTGGCTTCACAGGCAAATGCCTTAACTGCTAAGCCATTTCTCCAGCCCTGCTTAAAGATATTTTAAGGTTGCTGGGCATGATGGCACATGCCTTTCCTCCCAACACTCAGGAAGATCACTGAGTGTGAAGTCAGCCTGAGACTACATACTGAATTTTAGGTCAGGCTTGGCTGGAGTGAGACCCTACCAGATGCATGGAGTAGCACACACATCTGAAGTTCCTTCGAAGCAGCTGGAGGCCCTGGCAGGCCCGTTTTTTTTTTTTTCCCTTGTTTGTTTGTTTCTTTTTCTTTTCTTTTTTTTTTTTTTTTTTGTTTTAAGAGTAGGGTCTTACACTAGCCCAGGCTGACCTGGGATTCACTATATAGTCCCAGGGCGGCCTTGAACTCACAACAATCCTCCTATCCTCCTACTTCTGCCTCGCTAGTGCTGGGATTAAAGGCGTGCACCGCAATGCCCAGCTCTGTTTTCTTTCTGTGTCTCTCTGTGTGTCTGTTTCTCCCTGCTTGCAAATAAATAAATAAAATGAAATACCAAAAAATCCAAAACAAAAATCAACCAGGAGATGGTTCAGTGGTTAAAGGTTCTTATTTGTAGAGCCTGCTGGATTAGGTTCAGTTCCTTACCCACCAACCTAAAGCCAGATGAGCATTCATTTGCAGCAGCAAGAGACCCTGTCCTTTCCCCCACCTCCTTCTGTGTGCAAATAAATAAATCAAGTTAACAAAGCAAAATAAACAAAATTGCAAAAGAAGCTGGGTATGGGAGCCAGCCTGGGACTACAGTGAGTTCTAGGTCCGCCTGGGCTAGCAAAAGGCCCTACCTCAAAAAAAAAAAAAGGAAATGTGTTTCTAGATTGAATTCCTGGTGTTTGGGAGACTAATGAGCTTTTCATTGTGGTGATCATTTCTTGTGTTCGTCCATGGGGAAAATTCCCTGAGAACAAAATCTACACCTCCTATATAATAGTAAGGCTTTATTGAAACCTCGTGGTCAGTGTTTTCCTTTCTTTTTTAATGTAGTAGAATCAGAGGAGTGAGTTTTCTGAACGAGTGAGTTTACAAAGAAGATGCCAGTTATCTGTCCACATGATGAATGTCTTTCTCCTGGGTTAGCAAACTAAGGCTGTTTGCAGTGCAATTAGAGTTCCCAGAGCAGTGAAGATCCACAGCGCCCTTCGGAATTTCTTTGTGTGCTGTGTTACACAACGTACTATGTTACCAATGGGTAATGCAACAATTGGTCTTTTAAAGAAGTTTGTCTGAGGGCCAGAGAGATGGCTCAGCAGTTAAAGGTGCTTACTTGCAAATCCTGCCAGCCTGGTAGGATTCCTCAGGACCCAGTTAAAGCCAGGTGCTTTAAAAATAAAAGTGCTGCCAGGCCTGGTGGCACACGCAATTCTAGGCCAGCCTGGGCTATACTACAGAACCCTTTTTAAAAATAATACTCGTGGGGTGTGGTGGCACATGCCTTTAATCCCAGCACTCAGAAGGCAGAGGTAAGAGGATCACCAAGAGTTCAAGGTTACATAGTGAATTTCAGATCAGCCTGGACCACAGTGAAACCCTACCTCAAAAAACCAAAAAAAAAAGAAAGAAAGAAAGAAAGAAAGAAAGAAAGAAAGAAATAAGCCGGGTGTGGTGGTGCACGCCTTTAATCCCAGCACTTGGGAGGCAGAGGTAGGAGGATCACTGAGTTCGAGGCCACCCTGAGACTATATAGTGAATTCCAGGTCAGCCTGAGCCAGAGTAAGACCCTACCTCGAAAAACCAAAATAAATAAATAAAAAATAATAAGTAAATAAAATCTTTAAAAAATACTTAACAAGATAAGCATCTCCAGGGACTAACAATAGAGATGAAATGTGGTTGGACTCCGGGTTCAGGAGCTGTTGGAATAACCGTAGAGAAGCTAGAGCCTGATAACCCTGGATGAAACTGGCGGGGGGAACGAAGGGTGAACTCATCTGCTCCCAGCTGTTGCTTTAAAAAGCTGTGGGCCTGAAGTGAAGACAGAAGATGCTGAGCTGCCAGATGGCTCCGCATCAGGAGCTGTAAATTCTCCACCATCACCTAGTATAAGAGCACTGGGCTTGGAGGTCATGGACTCTGACAGGCGTGGCCTACCTGAAAACTACTGGGAAAAAGGGGGGAGTCTGAGCTTGTTAAAACACAGGGAAGATCCTTACCTAGAAATAAATATCACCACCAGGATATAAGTTCGAAAAAACAAAACAAAACAAAACAAAAAAGAATAAAAGGGCTGGAGAGACAGATCATGCAAGCGTGAGGCCCTGAGTTCAGATCCCCAGCACCCAGGTAAAACTATAAATGCTGGGCCTGGTCGCATGTGCCCGTAACCTGAGCCCTGGGGAAGTAAAATCCCTGGGGTTTGTTGGCCAGTTAGCCTAGCTGTATTGGTGAATTTCAGGTTCAGTGACAGACCCTGTCTCCAAAAATAAGATAGGAGTGATTGAAGAAGACATTGTCCATTCAACTCTGGCCTCTCCATGCACCTGCACACACAGGTGTATTTACTCACATAGGAGCTTGCATGCATGCATACATGTGCTGCACAACATACACAATAAAACCCAAATGAGGGCTGGAAAGATGGCTTGGTGGTTAAGGCACCTGCCTGCCAAGCCTAAGAATGCTGGTTCCGATCTCCAGATCCCATGTTTAGCCAGACGCAAAAAGTGACGCAAGGGCACAATGCTGCACTTGCCCACAAGGGACACATATGTCTGGAGTTGGTTCACAGCAGCTGAGAGGCTGCTGGCATGCCCATTCTCTCTATCTCTCTCAAATAATAAAAAAAAGAATTTAGGGCTGGAGAGATGGCTTAGTGGTTAAGGCACCTGCCTCCTAAGCCTAAGAACGCCAGTTCCAATCTCCAGGTCCCACGTTTAGCCAGATGCAGTGACACAAGGGCACAATGCTGCACTTGCCCACAAGGGGGCGCATGCATCTAGATTTCGTTCACAGCAGCTGAGAGACTGCTGGTGTGCCCATCCTCTGTCTTCCTTTCTCTTTCTGTCTCTCTCCCAAAAAAAAAAAAATTAGTTGGGCGTGGTGGTGCATGCCTTTAATCCCAGCACTCCGGAGGCAGAGGTAGGAGGATCGCCATGAGTCGAGGCCACCCTGAGACTACATAGTGAATTCCAGGTCAGCCTGAGCTAGAGTGAGACCCTACCTTGAACCCCCCCCCCCCAAATTAAAAAACCCAAATGACAGGTGTGTATAGCCATTACTGTATAGAAAATACTTGCCCTTTGGAGGTATAGGATGACATATGAAAATGACATAATTGAATTAGAACATCATTGGAGTAGGGTGTGGTGGCACATGCCTTTAATTCCAGCACTCAGGAGGCAGAGGTAGGAGGATCACCATGATTTTGAGGCCACCCTGAAAATACTGAGTAAATTCCAGGTCACCCTGGGCTAGAGTGAGATCCTACCTTGAAATACCAAAAAATAAAACCTTATTGGAAACTATACTGAGTTGGTGGTGATTTGACTCCTTGGTTTGTAAGAATTAGGCTATGGGCTGGAGAGATGGCTTAGTGGTTAAGATACTTGCCTGCCAAGCCTAATGACCCAGGTTCTATTCCCAGTACCCACATGAAGCCAGATGCACAAAGTGGCACATGCGTGTGGAGTTCTTTGCAGTGGCTAGAGGCCCTGGCACACAGAAAGAGAAAATAATAGCTCTTTCTGTCTCTGCTTGCAAATAAATAAATATTTTTTAAAAATGAGGCTGGTCTTTTGTATACCCCTAGCAGAATCATTTTGAAGTCTCTGGGAGACTGAACTTACGTAAGTATAAAGTCCACCTATGTATATCTCAGCTTGCAGGAGTCATTCCTTGCTTGTATTTTCCTCTTGTCTTGCATTTATTTCCCACACAGACGATTCCAGTGAAAAAAGAGAGATGGCAGTTCCCAACTCCTAGCCAAAATCTCGAGCCCAAAGAAAGACACTATTTTTCTGCATACACATGTCAGTTTGGAGAGAATTCTCACTAGTTCTGTTTGTGTTACATACCACCACTGAATTCTTTACTGTGTCTGATGCAGGAATTTGGGACAGCCTTGGACACAGTTTCCCTCCCTCCCCCGCCATTCTGGGATGTGTGGGGGTAGGTGGTGCAGGTGTATGTGGGGAGTGAGTATGGTAGTATTCACGTATATGGGGGGAATAGGGATGGGCTTTGTGTGGGACACTGTAATCAACATTCTCATCAGGACCTTACAGAGTAAGGTGGGAGATGGTTTCATTCCCTCAGCAAGAGAGAGATCTATTATAGCATGCAGAGAAAACACTTATTAAAACAACCCTCCTCTCTACCCCTCCCCTCAGATAACTAACAAACAAAAAGACTCATTCTTTAGGGTCCGTGATTTTTTTTTTTGAGGGTTTCTCTAAGGATGACCTCTCACTCTAATCTCAGGGTGGCCTTGAATGGGTCCCGTGATTTTTTATGGAACTTTGCTTCTTAGCCAGAAAATGGATTTTCTGGTTGTCTGTTATTGGAATTGTGCATTATTGCAGAGAGTACAATGTCTGATTTCATCTATTGCAACTGGAAGTCAGCAAACTGAATAACCCTTGGCCCTCCTAACTGATCACTGGTCACTTCATTACATCTTAGCAGGCTGTGTGTTTTTGTTGAATTAATGAATTCTTAACTGCTTAAAGATTCATATATTTTTAAAGATTTTATTTGTTTATTTATTAGAGACAGACAGAGGGAAATAATGGGCATACCAGGCCCTCTAGCCACTGAAGACGAACTCCAGATGCATGCACCACTATGTGCATCTGGCTTACTGGGACCTGGAGAATTGAACCAGGGTCCTTAGGCTTCGCAGGCAAGTGCCTTAACCGCTAAGCCATCTATCCAGCCCAGGTATATTTTTTTAAGATTTAAAAAAAAATTATTTATTTATTTGCAAGCAGAGAGAGAGAGAGAAGAGAAGAGAAGCAGACAAAGAGAGAATAGGCATGCCAGGGCTTCTAGCTACTGCAAACAAATTCCAGATGCACGTGCCCCTTGTGCATCTGGCTTACGTGGGTCCTGGAGAATCGAACCGGGATCCTTTGGCTTCACAGGCAAATGCCTTAACTGCTAAGCCATTTCTCCAGCCCTGCTTAAAGATATTTTAAGGTTGCTGGGCGTGATGGCACATGCCTTTCCTCCCAACACTCAGGAAGATCACTGAGTGTGAAGCCAGCCTGAGACTACATACTGAATTTTAGGTCAGGCTTGGCTGGAGTGAGACCCTACCAGATGCATGGAGTAGCACACACATCTGAAGTTCCTTCGAAGCAGCTGGAGGCCCTGGCAGGCCCGTTTTTTTTTTCCCCTTGTTTGTTTGTTTCTTTTTTCTTTTCTTTTTTTTTTGTTTTAAGAGTAGAGTCTTACACTAGCCCAGGCTGACCTGGGATTCACTATATAGTCCCAGGGCGGCCTTGAACTCACAACAATCCTCCTATCCTCCTACTTCTGCCTCACTAGTGCTGGGATTAAAGGCGTGCACCGCAATGCCCAGCTCTGTTTTCTTTCTGTGTCTCTCTGTCTGTTTCTCCCTGCTTGCAAATAAATAAATAAAATGAAATACCAAAAAATCCAAAACAAAAATCAACCAGGAGATGGTTCAGTGGTTAAAGGTTCTTATTTGTAGAGCCTGCTGGATTAGGTTCAGTTCCTTACCCACCAACCTAAAGCCAGATGAGCATTCATTTGCAGCAGCAAGAGACCCTGTCCTTTCCCCCACCTCCTTCTGTGTGCAAATAAATAAATCAAGTTAACAAAGCAAAATAAACAAAATTGCAAAAGAAGCTGGGTATGGGAGCCAGCCTGGGACTACAGTGAGTTCTAGGTCCGCCTGGGCTAGCAAAAGGCCCTACCTCAAAAAAAAAAAAAAAAAAAAAAAAAAAAAAAAAAAAAAGGAAATGTGTTTCTAGATTGAATTCCTGGTGTTTGGGAGACTAATGAGCTTTTCATTGTGGTGATCATTTCTTGTGTTCGTCCATGGGGAAAATTCCCTGAGAACAAAATCTACACCTCCTATATAATAGTAAGGCTTTATTGAAACCTCGTGGTCAGTGTTTTCCTTTCTTTTTTAATGTAGTAGAATCAGAGGAGTGAGTTTTCTGAACGAGTGAGTTTACAAAGAAGATGCCAGTTATCTGTCCACATGATGAATGTCTTTCTCCTGGGTTAGCAAACTAAGGCTGTTTGCAGTGCAATTAGAGTTCCCAGAGCAGTGAAGATTCACAGCGCCCTTCGGAATTTCTTTGTGTGCTGTGTTACACAACGTACTATGTTACCAATGGGTAATGCAACAATTGGTCTTTTAAAGAAGTTTGTCTGAGGGCCAGAGAGATGGCTCAGCAGTTAAAGGTGCTTACTTGCAAATCCTGCCAGCCTGGTAGGATTCCTCAGGACCCAGTTAAAGCCAGGTGCTTTAAAAATAAAAGTGCTGCCAGGCCTGGTGGCACACGCCTTTAATCCCAGCACTTGGGCGGCAGAGGTAGGAGGATCACCATCATTTTGAGGCCACCCTGAGACTACATAGTGAATTCCAGGTCAGCCTGAGGTAGAGTGAGACCCTACCTCAAAAAAAAAAAAAAAAAAAAAAAAAAAAAACCAGGGCTGGAGAGATGGTTTAGAGGTTAAGGCACTTGCCTGCAAAGCCAAAAGACTTCTGTTCAATTCCCCAAGATCCACAAGGGGGTGCATGCATCTGGAGTTCATTTGCAGTGACTGAAGGCCCAGGTGTGCCCATTCTCTCTCTCTGTCTCTTCACTCTGCCTCTTTCCCTCTCTTAAATAAATAAAATATTAAAAAAACTTAAATAAATGTGCTGCAAGCATCTGAAGTTCATTTGCACTGCAAAGAGCTCCTGGTGCACCCATACTCTTCTCATTGTCTCTCTCCTCACAAATAAATAAAAATATTTTTTATGAGAGAGAGAGGGAGAGAATTGGTGTGCCAAGGTCTCCAGCCACTGCAGTTGAACTCCAGATGCGTGTGCCACCTTGCATATGCGTCACCTTGTGTGTCTGGCTCACATGGGATCTGAGGAGCTGAACATGGGACCTTAGGCTTTGCTGGCAAGTGCCTTAACTGCTAAGCCATTTCTCCAGCCCTAAAAATAGTTTTTTAAAAAAGTTTGTCAGCCCAGCACTCAGGAGGCAGAAGTAGGAGGATCACCGAGAGTTTGAGGCCACCCTAAGAGTACATGGTAAATTCCAGGTCAGCCTGGGCTAGAGTGAGACCCTACCTTGAACCCCCCAAAAAAAAAAAAAAAAAAGTTTGTTTCTGTTAACTCATCCTGAAAGGGTCACTTGAAAACAAAATACAGCAAGGGGATTAAATACAGATGTCAGAGGTTTTCTCAAATTCCTTTAAGCTTGATAATAGAAAAATAAATTGTGTTTCATTCTCTGATCCCTAGAGCTGAAGTCTGAAAAATCACTGTAATTGAAATACAAGGAGACTATCTCTTTTACAAATATACAGTCCACATGTGTTGTCTTTGAAGCTAACCACATCAGAAATTAGAACATACTCTTGGCTGATAGCCACTGGTGAGGAAGTCTTAGGTTCCTCCTGAAATAGCTTAACAAATTCTTTTTCCTCAACAGAGCAAAGTCTGTTTATTACTTTTAGTGCTGGTTTGGCTGAAGTGTAAGCTATTCGTTCATAGCAGTGATGCAGACCCGGTCTTGTGGTCAAGTGTCTGTTCTCATATACACAGTGAATGGTCTGCTTTTAGCACAAGGCAGCGTGTGAAAGCATACTGAAGCATTACTTTGACTTAGGTGTTTTTACTTAGTTCATTCGGATATATAGGATTAGATTGTTGAGATGTAGCCATTACAATGAAACAATTACATTATTAAATCAGTAAATAGTATTTAATGCTTAGTAACAAATGATCTTTTAGGTAAGTAATTTGAAAAGATTTGTGTTTTTTGAAAGTTAAGTGGTGATGTAGGTTTTCTACATGGGAAGATTGACTTGAGATGTATCCATCCTTGCATTTAAATATCCTTAGGGATGTTCTTGTTTTGTTTTGTTTCTGTATTTTGAGACAGGGTCTTATGTAGCCCAGGCTAGCCTTGAATTAATTCACTTTTTAAAAATTGTATTTATTTAAGAGAGAAAGAGAGAGATGAGAGAGGAGAGAGAGAGAGAGAAACAAAGTCCATATGCATGTACCATTTTGTGCATCTGGCTTTACATGGATACTGGGGAATTGAACCCAGACCATCAGACTTTGCAAGCAAGTGCCTTTAACCACTGAAAGATCTCCCCAGCCTGGAACTCACTTTTGAGGTCAGATGGCTTTGAAATTCTGCCTTAGTCTCCTGGGTGCTGAGATTATAGTCATGTACTACCATGCCCAGTCTAAGGCTGTTTTGTAGAGAACTATATACATTTTTATACTTAACAGCTACAGAAGAGAGGGATTTTTGCTTTAACATTAACATTCTTTTCCCACCATCTGGGTAGCCTTCCTCCCTTGTACAAATAAGGGAAGAGGAGTGTATTTTTCCACTGCCAGGACACCTCCCCCTCAGACCCTTGACCTCAGTTCTGTATGAAGCTTGCTTGCATTCTTGAGAAGTCTTGTTAGTATCCTGTTGCTATCAAGTCAGATTCTGATTCTGAGGTTTTTAACTGTTTTCTTGTTGGCTATGATGTTCTTCTTTTTTTTTTTTTTTCACTCTGGCCCAGGCTGACCTGGAATTCACTATGTAGGCTCAGGGTGGCCTCAAACTCATGGCAATCCTCCTGCCTTTGCCTCTGTTTTTGAGGTAGGGTTTTGCTCTATTCTTTTGGATTTCTATTTTTTCTTTTTTCTTTTGGTTATTTATTTTTTTATAATTTTTAAATTATTTTTTTATTTATTCATTTGAGAGAGGGAAAGAGGCAGAGAGAGAGAGAGAGAGAGAGAATGGGCATGCCAGGGCCTCCAGCCACTGCAAATGACCTCCAGACCCATACGCCACTTTGTGCATCTGGCTTACTTGGGTACTGGGGAATCGAACCAAGGTCCTTTGGCTTTGTAGATCTCTCCAGCCCTTGTTGTGGTTTTTTGAGATAGGGTTTTGCTCTAGCCCAGGCTGACCTGGAATTCACTATATAGTCTCAGACTGGCCTCAAACTCACAGTGATCTTCCTACCTCTACCTCCCTAATGCTGGGATTAAAGGTGTGTGCCACAACTCCTGGCTGGATTTCTTTTAAATGACACAGTTAAAGAAAATGAAGGGCTCAGTGGGTAAGAGTTCAATCCCCCATACCAGGTAAAAAGCCAGGCTTGGCCATGCAGCTTGTAACCCCAGCCCTGAGAGGATTTCTGGGGATTGCTGGTCAATCTAACCAAAAAACAGGAAGCTCCAGGTTCAGTGAGAAACTGTCTCAGTGAAAAAAAGGCCTGTGCTGGGCGTGGTGGCGCACATCTTTAATCCCAGCACTTGGGAGGCAGAGGTAGGAGGATCACTATGAGTTCAAGGCTACCCTGGGACTACATAGTGAATTCCAGATCAGCCTGGGATAGAATGAAACCCTACCTGGAAAAACCTTTAAAAAAAAAAAAAAAGAAAGAAAGAAAAGAAAAAAGACCTGAGAGGGATAAAGGAGGACAACTTCTGGCCTCTGCATGCGTTGTTTGTACACATTCATATATACCCTATATTATACACTATAGAGACTACATCACACCTACACCAAAAAAAAGTACTTCAGGGCTAGAGAGATGGCATAGTGGTTAAGGCGCTTGCCTTAAAAAGCCAAAGGGCCCAGGTTTGATTCCCCAGGACCCACATAAGCCAGATGCACAAAGTGGCATATGCATCTGGAGTTCATTTGCAGAGGCTAGAGGCCCTAGTGCATTCATTCTCTCTCTCTCTCTCAAATAAGTAAATAAATAAATAAAAATAAAATATTAAAAAAGATAAGCATTCACATGATTGTATTGATTGTTAGATCACTGGCTTAACTTAGTTATGTCCTTAACCACTCTGACCTACTGAGCCTTCTTAGCAGACCCCCATTTTCTTCAATATGTTATTCTCCTCTAAATTTATTATTCCTTTATTATTAATTTCCTTAGATGAGGAAATAAATCAGGGAGGTTAAGAGTCCCGTAATTGCTGGGTGTGGTGGCGCATGCCTTTAATCCCAGCATTTGGGAGGCAGAGGTAGGAGGATCACTGAGTTCGAGGCTGCCCAGAGACTACATAGTGAATTACAGGTCAGCCTGAGTTAGAGTGAGACCGTACCTTGAAAACCAAAAACAAACAAACAAAAGAATCCCGTAATAGTAACTCATTTCACACTCAGGGCCTTTGCCTCCCCCTTCTTGTCGTTTATATTCCACTGTGGAGCTACAAACTGGGAAGTTGTTAAAGTAAATTCTGTATGTGGCAGGTAAGTACTTTATTTAAAGAAATTCTGGGGCCTAGAGAGATGGCTTAGCAGTTACAGGTGCTTGCTTGCAAAACCTGACAGCCAGGGTTCGATTCCCCAGGACCCACATAAGCCAGAATCACAAGGTGGCCCATGCATGTGTCTGCAGTTCATTGTCAGTGGCAGGAGGCCCTCCCTGGCACTCATGCTCTCTGCTTCACAGGAGGATTGCCATGAATTTAAGGCCAGCCTGGAACTACACAGTGAATTTCAGGTCAGCCTGGGCTAGAGTGAGACCCTATCTCAAAATAAATAAATAAATAAAATAAAAATAAAATAGAGGGTGTGACAGTGTGGCACAGACTTTTGTCTTCAAGTTTTCTTGTTTATACCCAAGAATAGATTTTTTTTTCACCCGAGAATAAGTATTCTCTTGTGGGCTGTGCTTTGATCTGCTTTGTAAGCGGATGGACTCACTGCACTTGAATTTTGAGCAGACTGTGATTTCTAATTAACACCCTGGAGAAACAAATTAAACTCCCAGTTAAAGAAAACGTTTTCATAAGTTATTTTTTATTTATTATTTGAGAGGGAGAGAGAGAAAGAGGCCGATAGAGAATGGGTGCACCAGGGCTTCCAGCTATTGTAAATGAATTCCAGACGCATGTATCACCTTGTCCATCTGGCTTATAGGGATCCTGAGGAATTGAACCTGGATCCTTTGGCTTTGCAGGTAAGTGCTTAACTGCTAAGCCATCTCTCCAGCCCTTTTCATAAGTTTTAATTTGTTTTGGAAATTGTTTGATACTAACAACTTGGATATTACCACTTTAGAATTACTAACGTATTATAGGATAACCATTCTGCAAATGAGGAAACTCAGATCTAGAGAGTTTAAAAATGCCCCAAGATCAATAAATGCCAAGACTCAGATTCAGACTGTGTCCTGTCTCATTTTAATATTTTTAGCAATTATTTGAAATTTTCTTATATAAAACACAATTAGTAGTGATTTATAGGATTAAAAAATTAAACAGGCTTTTGCTTTAATAAGTATTCATATATTACACATGAAATAATTACTAGTAATCTTCGAAAAAGCTGCTAATCTTTTAATACTGTAATAATATAAAATCCTACAAAAACCTTCAAACAGGTCTGAGATAGCAGCAATGAGAAATCTTTGCATTAGAAATGATCCACGGTACAGTTAGCTTTTGGCCATGTACAGTTTTAAAAAAATATTTTATCAGGGCTGGAGAGATGGCTTTGCAGTTAAGGTGCTTGCCTGAGAAGCCTAAGGTCCTAGGTTTGACTCCCCAGTGTCCATGTAAAGCCAGATGTATATGGTGGCGCATATTTCTGAAGTTTGTTTGCAGTAGCTAGAGGCCCTGGCATGCCCATTCTATTTCTCCTTCTCTCTCAAATAAATAAAAATATTAAAAAACATTTTGTCTTATTTATTAGAGAGAGAGAGAGAGAGAATGGGTACGCCAGGGCATCCAGACACATGCGCCACCTTGTACATTTGGCATACGTGGGTACTGGGGAATTGAACTTAGGTTAGGTCTTTAGGCTTCACAGGTAAATACCTTAACTGCTCAGGTATTTATTTCCCAGCCCCTTTAAAAAATATTTTATTTTAAGCCGGGCGTGGTGGCACACGCCTTTAATCCCAGCACTCAGGAGGCAGAGGTAGGAGGATCACCGAGAGTTCAAGGCCACCCTGAGACTACATAGTGAATTCCAGGTCAGCCTGGACCAGAATGAGACCCTACCTCGAAAAACCAAAAAAAAAAAAAAAAAAAAAAAAAGTTTAATTTTATTCATGTACAATTTTTAATAAATAACCTGTGATGCTGAGTGTGGAGGTGAAGCCTGTAAATGCTAGCACACAGGAGGCTGAGGCAAGAGGATTACAAGTTTGAGACTATCCTGGGCTATACAGCAAGACCCTGTAAAGAGAGACAAAGAGAAACCAGGAAAATAGGAAGGTGGCTTAGCTGTTAAAGATGCTTGCTTTCCAAGCCTACTTGCCTGGTTCAATTCCTGAGTTTGTCTGCAAAGGCAAAAGGCTCTGGTGTGAAAACACACACACACACACACACACACACACACACACACACACTGGGTGTGGAGCACATGCCTTTAATCCCAGCAGAGGAGGCAGAGGTGAGAGGATCACCATGAGTTCAAGGCCACCCTGAGACTACAGAGTAAATTCCAGGTCAGCCTGGGCCAGAGTGAGACCCTACCTTGAAAAACAACAACGACAACAAAACACATACACACACAAATAAATATGCTGGGGAGTGTGGTGATGCAAACCTGTAATCCCAGCATTTGGGAGGCAGAGCTGCCTTAAAAAATTAAAAACACATACATAAATAGCAAGCTTTATAATGAAATGACAAAAATGTTAGTTTAATTTTTTTGTTTTGTTTTCTTGAGGTAGGGTCTCCCTGTATCCCAGGCTGACCTGGAATTCACTCTGTAGTCTCAGTCTGTCCTTGTACTCTGAGTGATCTTCCTACCTCTGCTTCCAAGAGTGCTGGAATTAAAGGCGTGTGCCACCACACCTGGCTTGTTAGCTTATTTAAAAATAAAAAATAAAAAACAAAAAACAAAAACAAAACAAAAAAGGATGCAACATTAAGTGCAATTGAAAGTATTTCAAAATTTCTATTTCATGATAATTGATAAGCACTGGGAAAAGAAGTATGGAAATGAAGGTCTAAGAACAGGGAAAGGAAGGAGAAACACAAGACCTGGTGGCTGAGGTAGGAGGATCATCACTTGAGGCTAGCCTGGGCCTACAGAGAGTTTCTGGTCAGCCTGGGTAGTGTGAGACCCAGCCTGGGGGTGGGGACACTGGATTGTGAAATCACTTTGTGTTGCCCAGTCAGTGATTTATACAAGTGAAATAGAACCAAGTGTGATTCTCATCCTTATAAATCCTAGCACTAAGAATGCTGAGGCAGGAGAATCTTGAATTTAAGGCCAGACTGGGCTTAGACCCCCCCCCCAGCCCAATTGGGAGTAGAAGAGGATAGAATGTATCAGTGCATTGACTATTTCTTTGTGAAACACTTTCAATTATGTATATGTAGAGGAGGCATGGTTTCAGTGTAAAACATATTTTTCACAGTAAATAGGTTTTCCTACTCCAAAAGTACATGACTGAATATATATCCAAAAAAGATTTTAATTCTGTGATTGTCCTGTTGACACAAAACACAGCTCTCACCTCAAAGGGAGATAATTTATTCTGGAGCTATATGTGAGTGACCATAGTCCAGGAACACAGATTTAGGTTACCCCAGATTCCATCAATGTGTTAACAATTTCATGAAGATTTTATCCTTGCAGACGAAAGAAAGTCGTAAACCAGGGCACTTTGAAAATCCATTGGTGGAAGCATGGTTAGGTGGGTTCTGGTTCTAGCAAAGGGGGAGTCTCTGCTATAGGCTTCAGATTTTGTGTGATGGTGGAAGCTGGTAGTCTGTTAGTACATTCCAAAAAGGTTTCACCTGATAGTCACATGTTAGGTCAGACACAGAGGTGGGCCATAAAGATAGTACAAGATAATTTGGCTTTGGACTTGCAACTTTGTAATCTCTCCACATTGAAATTTCCTCCATCACAGGGTAAGGGCAGCCTTTTTACTTATTTATTTATTTATTTATTTATTTATTTATTTATTTATTTTATTTATTTATTTATTTATTTATTTATATTTTATTTATTTATTTAAGAGAGAGAGGGAGAGTGAGAGAGCGTGTTTCAGAGCCTCTAGCCACTGCAAACGAACTCCAGATGCATGTGCCCCCTTATGTATCTGGCTTTCCGGGTCCTGGAGAATCGAACCGGGATCCTTTGACTTTGCAGGCAAATGCCTTAACTGCTAAGCCATCTCTCCAGCCCTATTTATTTCTTTATAATAATAATTTTTTTTTTTTTTTTAGCTTTTTGAGGTAGGGTCTTACCCAAGCCCAGACTGACCTGGAATTCACTATAGTCCCAGGGTGGTTTCAAATTTACAACAATCCTCCTATCTCTACTTTGATTTTTTATGGATTAAAGGCGTGTGTCATCATGCCCTGCCCCTTGTTATTTTTGAGACAGGGTGTTGTTATGTACCCTAGGCTGGCAATCTTCCTGCCTCAGTCTCTCAAGTGCTGGGATTGCAGTCATAGGGTACCACTTTGAGGTAATACAAACTTTTAATTTATATATATATATATATATTTTTTTTTTTTTTGAGACAGGGTACCTGTGGCCCAGCTATATGTATGCAAACATACCAAGTTAAGGAAGACTTTTAAAATATCAGTTCCACCATTTCAAAAAATAACCAGGTAAAGCAGACATAGTGGTGCACATGTTTAATTCCAGCACTCGGGAGGCAGAGGTAGGAGAATTGCTGTGAGTTCGGGGCCACCCTGGGACTACACAGTGAATTCCAGGTCAGCCTGGGCTAGAGTGAGATCCTTCCTTGAAGCTAAAAATAAATAAAAAAATAATAGAATTTAAAAAGCTGCACTTACCTGTGATGGAGGCAATTTCAGTGTAAGGAGGACGTGAGCTGAGCGCGGGCATTCAGGTGTCATTCCTGTCTGCTTCTTGACTGGCCTGAATGTGGCCAGCTCCTTCATATTCCTGTGCTGTGCCTTCCCCACCAACGTGGACTTTGTCCCTTAGAACTGTGAGCCAAAATAAACCCTTTTTATTTATTTATTATTTATTTATGAGAGAGAGAGAGAGTTTGAGAATGGGTGCGCCAGGACCTCTAGGCACTGCAAACGAACTCTAGATGCAGACACCTGCGTCACTGTGTCAGCTGGCTTATGTGGTACTGAGGAATTGAACCTGGGTTCATAGGCTTCGCAAGCAAGGGCCTTAACCACAAAGCCATTTCTCCAGCTTGAGCACTTCGTTTCTTAAGTTGCTTCTGACAGGTATTTTGTCCAAGCAACAAGCAAAGTAGCTTATACAAATACATCACCTCTGCAGTATGTATTATTAACAGTGGAACCTTCGTGAACATTTGCAGTCTCTACTTTTGAGTCTCATAAAGTCTTAGTATGAAATAGCAATCTTTCTTTTCTTTTCTTTTCTTTTCTTTTCTTTTCTTTTCTTTTTTTTTTTTTTTTTTTAAGGTAGGGTTTCACTCTAGTCCAGGCTGACCTGGAATTCATTGTGTAGTCTCAGGGTGGCCTTAGAGTCATGGTAATCCTCCTACCTCTGCCTCCCAAATTCTGGGATTAAAGGCGTGTGCCACCACACCCAGCTGAAATAGCAATCTTACTGAAGTCTAAATTTAAGTTTTTACAATAAGCTGAATGGCTAGGATGGGAAATTTACTTAGCTTAACAGGAAATTTACTATTCCTTTTCTTTTCCTTCCCTTCTCTTTCCTCCCTTGCTTCCTTTCTTTCATTTTTTTTGAGACAGTTTTTCAGTATGTAACCCTGGCTGGCCTCCAACTCTGTATGTAGCCCAGGCTGACTTCAAACTCTGGGTCCTCCTGTTTCAGCCTCCCTGTGGCTGAGATTCCATGTGAATGTCACCACTCCCAGCTTGCCCTTTAAGTCTTGTATAATGGGAAAGAAAAAAAAATTCTTCAGTCAAAAAAAAAAATCTGTTTTCTGATTGTGACAGAAATGAAATTGTGGGGCTGGAAAGATGGCTTAGGGGTTAAGGCACTTGTCTGCAAAGCCTCAGGACCCATGTTCGACTCTCCAGGTCCCACATAAGCCAGATGCACAAGGTGATGCAAGCGCGCAAGGTTGCACATGCGCACAAGGTTATCCCCTTGGGATACTGTTCAGACGAAACTGTGTATAAAAGCCTAGTCTGTTATTTTTTAGTTTTATCAATTGAAAACAGTAGGCCCTATGGCAAAAAAAAAAAAAAAAAAAGACCAAAAAATGTTCCCCAGATCTCTTAACTCTACTTTCTCCTCTTCTGTCAGGAAACAGCAGTACTGCTCATCCAGTTCTCAAGTTCCAAATCTGGAAGTTCTTCTCAGTTCTTTTTTTTTTTTTTTTTTTTTTCGAGGTAGGGTCTCCCACTAGCTCAGGCTGACCTGGAATTTACTTTGTAGTGTCAGGGTGGCCTTGAACTCACAGTGATCCTCCTACCTCTGCCTCCCAGAGTGCTGGGATTAAAGGCGTGCGACACCATGCCCAGCCTCAGTTCCTTTTTTTCCCTTAATACCCATGTCTAATCTGCCAGCAAGTCCTCCAAAATGTCTCCTGGCTCCATCTTCTATCTGTTTCCACCATTGTCTTGTGGTTCGGGCCTCAGTCAACTACATGACGCCTCTGCTTTGGCCTTTTGGCTTTCGTGTTTCTCTCGTCCATTTTCCACACCACAGCCTTGATGATCTTTCAAACAAAATGAGATCATGTCATGCCTCTGTTTAAAACTAGATTACAGTGGCTTCCTGTCATGCTCATACCAAAATGAAAACTTCCCAGTCTCATTATGCCTCAGATCTGCTTCTCGTTCTGGCTAAGTGACATTCTTTTTCTCTCCTTTGTTTTGTCAGCAAGTTTTACAGCGGTGGTCTGCTTCCCTTTTATGTCTGCTCTGTGTGCTCTTCCTCACCTAGTTTATCTATGTTGGTCTGTTGGTTTTAATTATTCTTTAAAAAAATTATTTAGTGCCGGATGTAGTGGCGCATGTCTTTAATCCCAGCACTCGGAAGGCAGAGGCAGAAGATCTGCTGTGGGTTCAAGGCTAGCCTAGAGTAACAGAGTGAGTCAGATTAGCCTGGGCTATAGTGAGACCTTACCTTGAAAAAACCACCTGAGAGAGAGAATGGATGTGCTGGGCACTCTTGCTATTGCAAGTGAACTCCATGTATGCACCACTTTGTACATCAGGCTTTATGTGAGTACTGGGGAATTGAACCCAAGCTGGTAGGCTTTTCAAGCAAGTGTCTTTAACCACTGACCCCTCTCTCTAGCCCTGCTGCTTTTAATTCTCTGCAAATCCCTTTTACCACTTGGTGGCTCTAGTTTGTTACTCAATAATTCACCTACCCGTAGAATGCATATTCCATGGAAGGAGCACATGTCTTTGATCTTTGCTCAGTCTCTAGTGTCTAGTATTGTAGATTTGATGTTCGATAACTATTTGCTGAATTCATGAATGAATGATTCCTAAACACTTGTCTGTATCCTAGCACATGGGAGGCTAACGTAGGATTGCAAGCTCCAGGCCATATTGGGATACAAAGTGAGAGAACCCCTCCACACCCTCCACCACCTCAAAAAACAAAAATACACAAAAGATTTGTTTGTGAAGTACCATACATTAAATCTACTGTGAAAATGACAGAAATAAGGGAAACCTTTTATATAAAAACATTTTGCCAGAAAGCTGAGGATTAAGCACTGTAGCAGACAGCTTCAGGTTCGATGAGATGAACTTCCAGACCAGGCACAGTTATGGAGGAAGGGATATTATTTATTGAAACTTACAGATCCAGGGGAAGTTCCATAAAGACGGGAAAAGCAGCCTGCTCTCCACAGGGCCAAGCAGAGAGAGCAAAGCCAAGCAGCCACCACAGCACACAGAGCAAAAACAAACTACTGCCAAAAGGTCACACAGCAGACTTCAGGAACTCCTGCTAGACACATTTGCATATCTTTACAATGGAATCTCAAACCCACACCTTAAGACCGGCCCCCAGTGACATTGCCTCTAGCAAGGTGATTGAAGACGCAAACTATAAAGTAATAAAACATTGAATATATTGGGGACATATATTCAAACTACCACATTCTGCCCCTGGCCCCAATATATTTAGCTACTGGCCCCAATAGATTTATAACTATCACACATTGTAAATTGTACTCAGTCCAATTTCAAAGGTTCTTACAGTCTTGATTAACTTAAGATAGTGAGTCCTGTAAAATCAAACAAGTTAAATACTTTCAACATGTAAAGGCACAGAGTAAACATTTTTAACTGTATAAGGAATAGCAAGGAGAAATTAGAACAATGCAAACTCAACCACCATCAGCCATCATCAAACTTCTGCAGTTCAAGTTCAATATAACCATAGACTGACAATCTCCAGGTTTTCCAATTCTGCCCCCTCCAGCTGGGCAGAGTCGCCAGGGAAAACTTTCATCCCATGCCAACACTGCACTCCATGGTAGCCCTTTGCACAGTCCTGGTATATCCAAAACATCTTCAGGTCTCCATGCAAACCACGGTCCATCTTCCAAAGGCTCTTCCAGCCTATTCCTGAGGGTCTTCATGCCCTGCCTCATGCTGCATCTCAGCAGCGGCTCCTGGAACCGTGTGCAACTCATGACCACTCCATGCATTTTTCATATTTCCAAAACTAATACCAGGTGTGCAGGACACAGCCATATTCTAAATCCAGGGACAAAATAAACCATAGCCTTGAAAAGCAGGTTCCTTCTCCAGTCAACTCTTTCCAAAGAGTTTGCATTTCTAACAGTCTTTCCTCAGGCATCCTCTCCATTGTTTTAATGTAAATCAAGTCAGGCCACCTTCCTTCCACCTTCCTTAAGATTGCTAATGTGTTGACAATAGCACCTAAACCAGCCTCAATGCCTCTAATTTTATCTTGCTTCAGATTTTCCAACTTAAAATCTTAAAATCTCAGTCCGGTATCTTTAGCCAAGCACATCAGTCCATTACAAATTTAACCTTGATCAAACTTTCTGGGCCTGGATAGCGGAACGTAGCCATCCCTTATGCCAGTAGCCCAGTTCCAACAAAGTCCTCTGCAGTCTTTTCTTCCCCTTAGAAAGCTCATAAGCCAAGCCTCGAAGTTCAATACTATCTGCACTTAGCATTCTCAAACTCTCGTCAGAATAGTCCATAAAACTTGGCTTACCACTCCAGAAGGCATCTTCAGTTGCAAGCACCAAGTCCATGCCCATTCCTCCAAAACAAAAGTTCCAAAAGACGAATATCCACATGGTCAGGTTCATCTCACCCCACACTCCTCGGTACCACTTTAATGTTGCAGACAGCTTCAGGTTCGCTGAGATGAACTTCCAGACCAGGCACAGTTATGGAGGAAGGGATATTATTTATTGAAACTTACAGATCCAGGGGAAGTTCCATAAAGACGGGAAAAGCAGCCTGCTCTCCACAGGGCCAAGCAGAGAGAGCAAAGCCAAGCAGCCACCACAGCACACAGAGCAAAAACAAACTACTGCCAAAAGGTCACACAGCAGACTTCAGGAACTCCTGCTAGACACATTTGCATATCTTTACAATGGAATCTCAAACCCACACCTTAAGACCGGCCCCCAGTGACATTGCCTCTAGCAAGGTGATTGAAGACGCAAACTATAAAGTAATAAAACATTGAATATATTGGGGGACATATATTCAAACTACCACAAGCACTTTATTTATTTATTTATGTTTTGGTTTTTCAAAGTAGGGTCTCTGAAATTTACTATGTAGTCTCAGGGTGGCCTCGAACTCATGGTGATCCTCCTACTTCTGCCTCCCACGTGCTGGGATTAAAGGTGTGCACCACCACACCCGGCTGATGTACTTTAGTTGGTAAAGTGCTTATTTCTCCAGCATGAAGACCTGAGTTCAGTTCTCCAGAACCCATGCCAAATGCTCATGTGATGGTGCTTGCTTGAAATCCCAAGATTAGAAGGTGAGGACAGGCGGTTTCCCTAGAACCCGTACGCTAGCCACTGTAGCCTATCGGGTGAGTTCCAGGCCAATCAGTGACTCTGATTCAAGAAGATGTAAATGGTGACCAGGCATGGTGGCACACACCTTTGTGATCCCAGCACTCGGGGGGCAGAGGTAGGAGGTCACTGTCAGCTTGAGGCAAGTCTGGGAGTACAGAGTGAGTTCCATCTAGGTTAGCCTGGGCTAGAGTGAGACCCTACCTTGAAAAGAAATAAACATAAAAAGAGGTAGATGGTGTACCTGAAGATTGTCCTCGGGTGTCACATGTGCATGCATGTGTACCACACCCATGTGCCCACACATCACACCACTGCATGCACTATGTAAGTAAGTATACATGTTGTTATTATTATGTTTTTTTTTTCAAGTTAGGGTCTCTGTGCATGCATGTGCACCACACCCATATGCTCACACATCATACCACTGCACACACTATGTATGCATGTATGTTATTATTTTTTTTTGTTTTTTTTTTTTTTTGAGTTAGGGTCTCACTGTAGCTCAGGCTGACCTGGAATTCACTATGTAGTCTCAGGGTGGCCTTGAACTCATGGTGATCCTCCTACCTCTGCCTCCCAAGTGCTGGGATTAAAGGTGTGTGCCACCACGCCCGGCTGTATATATGTATGTATGTTATATCTATGTGTATATATATTGTCCAGTTCTAGAATCCCAGCATTTCGGAGCTAGAAGAAGGAGGATCTCCTCAAAATCTAGGGTAGGTAGGCTGGGCTACGTTGTGAAGCCCTGTCTCAAAAAATGCCAAGCTCACGCCTTTAATCCCAGCACTCAGGAGGCAGAGGTAGGAGAATGACCCTACCTCAAAAAAAAAAAAAAAAAAAAAAAAAAAGCTCAAACAAAAGAAACTGTGTATGTTATACAGGGTTACCAACCATCTTGGGAAAGGCGATCCTTGATTATTCTGATGTTTCTCCTTCATATTTGTACTAAGATGTCCTTCCCATTGTGAAGTGGTAGTGTTATTCAGTTGGATAGTTTAGAAATATGCACTTGGCAAACATAAACAATCGGAAAGCATTGTTATCCTCTACGTGTAGACTGAAAATTTTCTTTGTGTTTCTGAAATTTGTAGTTCATGGAAAATAAAAAAGCCCTTGTGTGGGTATACCTGGGAGAGAGTTTTGCTAAAAATTCTTACAAAGTAAAGTGCAATCAATCAAATGTTATTGTACTCTTCACATTCTCCTAAGAAATAAATTGCCAGGTTCCATTTAAAGATTTTATTCTGCTTGAATCTGTGACTTAAAATGAAGTATCACATAAGAATATACAGGTAATAATTGAGAGGAAAATGCTAGACCTCTTACAATATCTCTTTTGGGGGAGAGAGTTAATATATCTTTCATTATTCTTAGAATAATCTCTGTAAGTAAAACTAATTAACAGATTGGTTTGTTAAAAAATTGAATTTATATTGAGAAAGAAAGAGACAGCTTTTCCTTCATTGTCTAATAACTGGAATGAATCTGAAATCTCACCTACATCCAGCTCTGTGTTTCAGGTAAGGAAGTTGACAGTTAAAGATGTAATGCTTTTTTGCAGGTCAGACCCATGGTTAGAATTCCCACCTCTACATTTCCAAGTTTTTGTACCTCACACTATGGCATACTGCATATTTCAGTGAGACTAGCTCTAGGATGATTTCTCTTTGAATATTATATAGATTGCTTTAAAAATACTATGCTTTTCAATACTAAATAAGGGTAGGTATATGTTCTAAGCAAAATGCAGGGGAGACATTCCACATTCATGTGATGACAGCTGGGTTCTTTAAGTAAAGCTTTGAAGTGGTATTTATACTTTTAGCTTTTGTGAAGTTGTGATTTAGAATTAAGAATATAGACAGGCATGGTGGTGCACGCCTGTAATCCCAGCACTGGGGAGGCAGAGGTAGGAGGATCACTGTGAGTTCGAGGCCACCTTGAGACTACATAGTGAATTCCAGGTCAGCCTGGGCTAGAGTGAGACCCTGCCTTGAAAAATCAAAAAATAAACAAAATTAAGAATGTCATAGATATTTTATTTTTGTTATTCTTGTCTTAAAGATTCTACATATGAAAAAATGGGACATTTATAAAATAAGCCCAATTCTTCTAGAAGCAACTTGGTTCTAATTTTAAAGACACAATTTTTTTTTAAAAGACCAGGAATGTTTTACATTTTAAGCCATTTTACAAAGATGCTTAAAAGATTCATTGCTTTTCTAGCACACACAAGACCCTAGGTCTCATCCTCAGCATCACAAAAATAAAACAGAGTAACTAGTTAAAGTTTGGTATTATAGAGCCAGGCATGGTAATGTAGACCTGTTGTTATCACACTCAGGATGTTAAAGAAAGAGGGTTGTGTTGGAAGCCAATCTGAGCTATACAGTAAGATCTTGTCTCAAAGAAAAAAATAACATTACAAAGATTTTATGACTGGCTAGGCATGGTGATGCACTTGGGAGGCAGAGGTAGGAGGATTGCCTTGAGTTCGAGGTTACCCTGAGACTACATAGTGAATTCCAGGTCAGCCTGAGCTAGAGCAAGATCCTACCTTGAAAAACCAATAAAATAAAATAAATAAAAATTAAAAATGTAAACAAGAAAATGATTTCATGACTGTAAAACTAATGTGTAGCTAGGTTCTGTGGGGGAATGCCTGTAATCCCAGCATTTGGGAGGCTGAGGCAGGAGAATCTTATGTTTAAGGTTAGCCTGGTCTACACAGTGACTTCCAGGCCAGCTTGAGCTACAAAGCAGAAATCCTCTCTCAAAAACAACTCCTTCCTCAAATAAACACAGAAACGTCCAGTGTATGGTAGACAGTTTATAAACTTTATCAGTATGGAATAAGAATTTCATGTAATCCTGCTTTCTTGCAATAACCAATGTTTGTTTCCAGTCTTTGTATGCATATGTGATATATAATAATTTTTTTTTGAGGTAGGCTTTCACACTAACCCAGGCTGACCTGGAATTTACTATGTAGTATCAGGTTGGCCTTGAAGTCACAGCAATCATCCTACCTCAGCCTCCTGAGTGCTGGGATTAAAGGCGTGCACCACCACGCCCTGCAAAGTTTTGGTGTTTTTTTATTTTTATTTTTTATTTTTTGAGAGACAGACAGAAACAGAGAGAGAATGGGTGGGCCAGGGCCATTTCAGCCACTGGGCATGGACTCCAGACACGTGTGCCCCCTTGTGGGAAAGTTCGGCATTGCATGCTTGCGTCTGGCTGAACGTGGGACCTGGAGAATCAAACAGGCGTTCTTAGGCTTGGCAGGCAGGCACCTTAACTGCTAAGCCATCTCTCCAGCCCAAATTTTTGGTATTCTTAATGCCACAGTGAGTTACTAGGTATATATCTTTTGTTCACATTGGTCTGTTTTTTAGTCATTCAATATATTGCTTTTTAGATGAAGGGGTTCTAAATTCCTAGGCTGGCCTCAGACTCACTATGTAAGGATTGCCTTGAATATTTCATTTATTTATTTATTTGAGAGAGGGTGGAGAGAAAGAAAGAGCAGATAGAGAAAACAGAGAGAATGGCCACACCAAGGCCTCCAGCCACTGCAAACAAACTGTAGACACATGCACCACCTTGTACATGTGTCTTTACGTGGGTACCAGGCAATCAAACCTGGGTCCTTAGGCTTTGCAGGCAAGTGCCTTAATGGCTGAGCCATCTTTCCATCCCCTGCTTTGGACTTTTGATCCTCCTGCCTCTACCTCCACTGTTGAGATTACAATCATATGTTAACACTCCAGGTTTATGCAGTGCATGAGACTGAACCCAGGGCTTCATGTAGGCTAGGCAAGCACTCTACCAATTTTCCTACATCTCCAGCCTCATTTGTCTATTTTTTCATGGATAGTTCCCTGAAAAATGGAATTCCTGATACAAATTGCTAAAAAACTTTCTAGAAATGTACTGATTTATACTTCCACTAATAATGAAGGAAAGTGCTTTTTATCTTTTATTGCACCCTTACCACAGACTGGTTGTGTTTGAATAGAGCACAGCTATTTTTTTTTAGGCTTGGAGCATCTGTTGAAAGGATTAGTAGGTGGGTCCACATCTTTGTTATGCTATCTAGAGCCACTTAGCTATTTGGGGTTAGCTGTTTGCTTTTATTGTAACATATTAACACAAGATTAGATAAAATAGATGAGATACTTCTTTTTTGTTTTTTTGTTTTTTGTTTTGGTTTTTTGAGGTAAGGTCTCACTCTAGCTCAGGCTGACCTGGAATTTACTATGTAGTCTCAGGGTGGCCTGGAACTTGTGGCGATCCTCCTACCTCTGCCTCCCAAGTGCTGGGATTAAAGGTGTGCACCACCTCACCTGGCTTACATTTTTAAAAAATATATTTTATTTATTTATTTGAGAGAGAGAAAGAGAGAGGGAGAGAATGGGCACGCCAGGGCCTCCAGCCACTGCAAAGGAACTCCAGATGCATGCATCCCCTTTTGCATCTGGCTTATATGGGTCCTGGGTTCTTTGGCTTTGCAGGTAAACGCCTTAATCACTAAGCCATCTCTCCAGGCCTCCAGTTTACTTCTTGATTTTACTAAGAGCAAACTGTTTTGAGCACATTCCTTTTGCCATTCCCCACCCCCTTCATTGTTTCACAACGCAAGAGCAATCACATCTGAGTCCTGCTTATTGCTGGGCATGGGGGTTCATGCCTTTAATCTCTGCACTTGGGAAGCAGAGGTAGGAGGATCTCTGAGTTCGAAGCCAGCCTGAGACTACATAGTGATTTTCATGTCAGCATGGGCTAGAGCAAGACCTTACCTCAAAAAGCCAAACACACACACAGGTTAAAAAAAAAAAAAAAAAAAAACAAAAATCAATTACTAAGGCCTGCTTGTTTAAATTATATATATGATTTTTTTCGAGGTAGGGTTTCACTCTAGTTCATACCTGGAACTCACTCTGTAGTCCCAGGCTGGCCTCGAACTCATGGCAATCCTCCAGCCTGTGTCTCCCAAGTGCTAAGATTAAAAGTGTGTGCCGCTGTGCCTGGTCTCTGGCTTTATTTATTTATTTATTTGCAGGGGGAGATGCAGCGGGGGGGGGGAGAGGGAAAGAGAGAGAGGATGTGAATATGGATGCAGCAAGGTCTCCTACCACTGCAAAGGAACTCCAGACACATGTGCAACTTTGTGCATCTGGCTTATATGGGTACTCAGGAATTGAACCTGGGCTGTCAGGCTTTGCAAGCAAGTGCCTTTAACTGCTGAGCCACCTCTCCAGCCCTGAAATAATATTTATTTATTTTGTTTTGTTTTTTTGAGGTAGGGTCCAGGCTGACCTGGAATTCACTATGTAGTCTCAGGCTGGCCTTGAACTCATGGCAATCCTCATACCTCTGCCTCCAGAATGCTGGGATTAAAGGCATGTACCACCATACCCGGCTTTTTTATTTTATTTATTTGAGAGAGAGAGACGAAAAGGCAGATAGAAAGAGAGAATGGATGTGCCAGGGCCTCCAGCCACTGCTAACAAACTCCAGGTGCACGATCCCCCTTGTGCATCTGGCTTATGTGGGTCCTGGGGAATTGAACCGGGGTTCTTAGGCTTCACAGGCAAACACACCTTAACCGCTAACCCATTTCCCCAGCCCTGAAATAATATTTTTTGCTGATATTTGCTGGTGACTGGTATCTAAAACATTTTTAAATAATAAACTTTAGGAAGTTGTAATCATGCATTAAAATGTTTAGTTTTGGGCTGGAGAGATGGCCTAGCAGTTGTGGCCCTTGCCTGTGAAGTCTAAGGACCTGTGTTTGATCCTCTCCAGATCCCAAATAAGCCAGACACACAAAGGTTATGCAAGTCCCAAGTTCACACATGAACACTAGGTGGCTCAAGCATCTGGAGTTCGACTTCAGTGGCTGAGGCTCTGGAGCACCAATTATCTCTCTCTCTAAAAAAAATGCGAAGTTTTCATTTAGATGCAAAGTGTCACTTATCAAAAATTACCTTTTCATGGGGTTGGGGAGATGACTCAGTTGGTAAAGTTCTTGCTATGCAAGCATAAGAGACCTTGTCTCAAAAAGTAAGGTGGAGAGGCTGGGGAGATTGCTCAGTGGATACAGCATTCACTGCCCAAGTGGGTACTGGGGAATGGACCTCCGGTCTTTAGGCTTTCCAGGCAAGTGCTTTAACCGCTGAGCCATCTCTGTAGCCCATTATAAGTTTCTTAACTGGACTCCTTCTGTATATAATTAGGGAACCTTCTAATCTTTTTCAAAAAGCTATGGCCATTAAATGCTTGCTGTAGAGCATGCACACGTTTGAGGGAAGTGTGGCAATATGACAAGTGTGGCTTGGAGGAATATTGTATTGGGTTTGGTTTGGTCCAGAGGGTATAAAAATTTAATGTATACCTGGAACACTTGGGCACACACTTAAAAATACTCGGTGTCTGTCGCTTCTCACCCACCTGGAATCTGATTCACAAAGTTTAGAACGATCCCTGGATGCTTCCCTGTTAGATAAGCCGCCTAGTTTCCGAAGTTCTAGTACGTCTGGGATCCTCAGACTTCGCGGTTTACTCCCGAGGCTATGAAATGGAAATTCACTCGTCCTGCGGCAGTGGTCACGCTTTCCATTCCTGCCTCCACCCCACCCCGGGGCTGAGGTTCCCCAGGAGACTGCTTTTCTTCTGCAGCTGGGTTTTGCAGCCTGTTAAACCCCATCCAAGATCCGTCCTGACAGCGTCCGCGTCCCCAGGGCCATTCAAGGGACCTGAAGCTTGCCGAGGTGGACTTGGCCACGTGACTGCGAAACCAGTTGCCAGCGGCGCGGCCATTTTTGAGGCGGGCACCTAACCTCGTGCCCTGTGTGCCGGGAGGGCGGCGGCGGGGGACGCTGTTACCAGGACTCAAGATGGACACCGCGCCCCCAGGCCAACTAGCCCGAGCTCCCGCGAGCCGGGGCACGAGCTGCGCGGGCTGCCAGCCTTGCTGGCCCGCGGGTGGGGGAGGGTGGGCGGAGCTGCGGCCACCCGGCGGGGGCGGGGCGTCCGCCCACCCCTCGGGCCTCAGCCAATCAGCGCCCGGGGCCAGCTCGCCTGGGGCCGCCCGCCCGCGCGCGCGGGGTGTGTGAGGACGCCGGCGGCTGCCGAGAGCCGGAGCCGAGCCCGAGCCCAGGAGCAGTTGCCGTGGTACCTGCTGCGGCGCGCGCGTCGAGACGTGGAGCATCGCGCGGGTGCGGGGTCGGGCGCGGTGCGGCTGGCTGCAGGCGGGCGAAGTCATGTCGTCCGTCAGGTAAGCGCCGGGCGGGCGGCCGTGTCCCCGTGCACTCCTGCCGGAGCGCGATCTGTCGCCGCTTCCCTGGGGTGGGCTTGGAGCCTCCCTCGGCAGGCGCGTCTTACCCCTCCGATCCACGTCCTCGGCGCACTTTTCCACGAGGGCATTTGTGCTTTCCCGGGAAGTTTTCGGGTCCCGTGGCGCTAGGCGCTGGCTGCCCTGTTTGTCGCCACTCTCTTGAGGTGACCCTCGCTCGGATTCCCAGGCTTTGACGCTTGCTTATGAGTGTAGTGAAAATAACGATGATGATGATGATGATGCAGCTCCTTCTCGACCCACCCCGGGTGACCCCGGGTCCCGTCGGGAAGGTGACAGCACAATGTGTGTCCGCGCCTGCTGACAGAGCCTCCTGCTTGGCTACGAGCTGACCTGCAAAGTTGGCACGTCTGATGGAGATTGCCCCCAAGTTGTGAAACAGTGTTTCTCTAAAATGTTTGCCTGTGACTGGAATTAGTACTCTGTTTCTCGAACGTACCGTCTGTGTACTTGCTTTTATCGGAGAGGCACCAGTGAAATGAATTTTGTGAGATAGTGGGCAATATAACGAAAGCAATAAAACTGCAGACGCTCATCCAATCACATGTTTCGGGTTTTACAGGTTAAAAAAAATTCTTCTTCTTTTTTTTGGTTAATAATACGGAAATGGGCTTGCCCACTTTCAGCTTGTAGCTTCTACTGAATGCTTAGCTGATGCAAATTGTACTGTTTATAAAACAAGATAAGTTGCCTTGTTTACTCAGCGTTTTTGGAATGACTTTTTTAAAGTAGACCCCAGCCTTCATTTTCCCAAAGCAAGGAAGACCCCAGCAGAATTAGGAAGAGAAATAAAGTTGCTGTTAACTTCCAGGGGCTTAAGTCCTGGTAAAATGGCTTTTCGGTGATAATTTTGATAAACATTTAAGGGACAGGTTTACAACCTTGACCCTTAGGTAAGATAATATGAAATTGCACTGAACTTGGGCATACATGATTTTCCTCTTAAATCACATCATTTTGTAGTAAGATAAAGAGCGCTTCTCATTCAGGAGAAATTCTGGTGCTGAAAGTAGAGCAACCAGTTTGATTTTTTTTTTTTTTTTTTTTTTTTTTTTGAGGTAGGGTTTCACTCTAGTCCAGGTTGACCTGGAATTCACTATGTAGTCTCAGGGTGACCTCGAAATCAAGGTGATCCTCCTACCTCTGCCTCCTGAATGCTGGGATTAATGGCATGTGCCACCATGCCCAGCTTGAATTTTTTGTTTGTTTGTTTGTTTTGTTTTTTTCGAGGTATGGTCTCACTTTAGTCCAGGCTGACCTGGAATTCACTATGTAGTCTCAGGGTAGCCTCAAACTCATGGTGATCCTTCTACCTCTGCCTCCCAAATGCTGGGATTAAAGGTTACGTCACCACTCCCGGCTTTGAATTTTTGTAGTAGATTTCATTGGGCATATAAATGTAGCTATTAAGGCTAATGGTATTTTATGATAAATCAGGACAGTTCTGTTATGTATATTAAGAGTTAACGCCTCTTCTCCACATTCCTCCTTCCATTCCTATCATCACAGACTGCTGCTAATTAAGTGTGTTGGTCAAATGTGTTGCAAAGAATCCATTTCTAGCGGAATTCATTTTTTTGTTGTTGTTGTTTTGGTGCTAGGAGTTGAACTCAGGGCCTCGTACATGCTAAGCACATGCTCTGGGTGGATTCCATTTTAATTGGCCATCATCTTCCTGGCATCTCCCCACTGGAGAAACATCCAAATATTTGTTGTGTAACAAATAACAAGATGTGTCATATAATGTCGGAATTTGAGTAGTTGTTTTCATAAGTGAATACCAGCCTTGGGCTTATTTTGTAAAGTCAGTCAAGAGATAATGAAGGTTATTTATTCCTACTTCAAGTGTTAATGTGTATTTTTAAATGCCTTGATCTATAGTGACAAGGCGGGGTGGGGGGGGCTATGGGGATGTCAGCTGTTACTTAAATCACTTGCTACCTTTTCTTGCAGCCAAGGAAAGTTGAGTGTCTTGTGTAAAATCAGCTAGTGGCAAAGTTAGGAATTGAATCAAGCTCTCCATAATCTAATGCGTTATGCCTATTTACGTTACTTAAATTTCCTGAGAAAGTTGCTTCAGTGGACTAAAATTATGACAGACCGGTAGTTATTGTTTTCCATTCCTCTCTCTGGTCCTGCAAAGAACTTCGTAACTTAGGTTCATGAGGACGTAGGGAGCCCAAGGAAGGTGAGCCATCCCTGTATGGTGGCAGTTTTGAAAGATCCAGTGAGGACTGCAGTTATGTGATAGCTTTACCTTATCAATTATGATGTTAGGCGTGTTCCCACTTGCTTCTCAAAAAAATAGGTATTATTACCCTTTTACTGGTGAGAAGAGTGCTCACAAGTTATCAAAATCCCACTTCACGTCCAGTGTTCTTGCTTGTACCCCACACTTAAAATAATTGTTGCTAAATATAGTAGAATGTAACTGCAATGACTATGAAAGCAGATTAGAAATCGGACCAGTGGTCAACAGACATAGAATCTAATTAAGGTCTTTTCCAAGTATTTTCTGCTCTGAACATTTGTTTAATAAAATAACTCACTAACCTCCATCCTACAGTGTTAGTGGGTAAGTGTGAAACTTAACTTTCATTTCTTTAAGACAGAATCTTGCTAGTTTAGAACTTGCTATGTAGCCCAGGCTGGCCTCAAACTTGATATCTTCCTGGTGCATTAATGATAGTTAAGTTTATTTATTTCAGCTTCTTTGGAATTCTGAGTGTGCCACCATCCCCACACAACCTTTTTTTTTTTTTTTTTTTTTTTTTTTTTTGAGGTAGGGTCTCACTCTGGTCCAGGCTGACCTGGAATTAACTATATAGTCTCAGGGTGGCCTTGAACTCACAGCGATCCTCCTACCTCTGCCTCCCGAGTGCTGGGATTAAAGGTGTGCGCCACCACGCCCGGCTTCCCCCACACTACTTTTTAAAAAAATTTATTTATTTATTTATTTATTTATTTATTTATTTATTTATTTGAGAGAGACACAGAGAGAGAGAGAGAGAGAGGGAGAGGAAGACAGAGATGGGTGCGCCAGCAGTGTCTTAGCTGCTGAGAACGAAATCCAGATGGGTGCGCCCCCTTGTGGTCAAGTGCGGCATTGCGCCCTTGCATCACTGCATCTGGCTAAACGTGGGACCTGGAGATTGGAACTGCTGGAGATTGGAAGCAGCGTTCTTAGGCTTAGGAGGCAGGCGCCTTAACCCTTAAGCCATCTCTCTACAGCTCCCCCACACTACTTTTAACGAGATAGGGTCTCACTCTAGCCCAGGATGACCTGGAATTTACTATATAGTCTCAGGCTGACCTCAAACCTATAGTGATCCTCTTGGCCTCTTGAGTGCTGGGATTACAGGCATAAACCACCACACCCAGTTTTTTATTCTTATTTCTTCCTCTCTCAAATAAGTAAATAAAAGTATTTAAACAAAGCTGGGCTTGGTGGTACTTGCACGCCTTTGATTCCATTGCTCCAGAGGAGGAGGTAGGAGGATTGTCATGAGTTCCAGGCCACCCTGAGAATACAGAGTGAACTTTCCAGGTCAGCCTGGGCTAGAGTGAGACCCTACCTCGAAAAACAAAAACAATAACAAAAAGTATTTAAACAAAAAAAAAATTGGGGGGTAGTTTGACTTTCGTCATTTATATATTCTACTCTACTACATCATTAGTGATGAAAAGGCTAACATTTTAGCTTCTAAAACCAATTATCCTTGGAGAATAACTATTATCCTTTGTTCTGTAGAACAGATTCTAACTGGTCTTCATTGGGGCAGTGATAGGACATACTTATAAATTAATACTTTTATCACTTTTTGTGTGTACAGAGTATGTGTGTGATGTGTGTAATGTGTGGTGTAATGCATGTGTGTGTGCAGATGTGCCGTACCATGTATGTTCTAGCTGAGGCCAGAGTCAAACTTCAGGTTCTTTTCTTCAGATAGTCCCAGCTCTTGGTCTCCACTCCACTGTGTATTGGAGTGTAGACATAGGTGGCCATGGCCAGCTTTTTACATGAGTTCTAGGGATCTGAAATTCGCCTTTGGCCTCAGAGGCTCTCATAAACTATAATCACTTGTTACCATTGTGCCATCTCCCTAGTCCACTTTGTTCCTTTTGTTTGTTTGTTTGTTTTCAAGGGAGGCTCTCACTCTAGCCCAGGCTGACATGGAAGTCCCTCTGTAGTTTTATTTATTTATTTGAGAGGGACAGAGAGAGAGAGAGAGAGAGAGAGAGGCAGTAAAGAGAGAGAGAGAGAATGGGTGCACCAGGGCCTCCAGCCACTGCAAACGAACTCCAGATACATGTGCCACTTTGTGCATCTGGCTTACGTGGGTCCTGGGGAATCAAGCCTTGAACTGGAGTCCTTAGGCTTCACAGGCAAGCGCTTAACCACCAAGCCATCTCTCCAGGCCCACCCTCTGTAGTTTTAGACTGGCCTTGAACTCACAGCAATCCTCCTGCCTCTGCCTCCCAAGTAATGGGATTAAAGGCGTACGCCACTGTGCTTGTCCCACTTTGTTCATTTTGAATTGCTCCAATATGTAAGTTGAAGCCCAAGTTAAGTTCAACTAACAGCCAGGTGTGGTGGTGCACGCCTTTAATTGCAGCATTCAGGAGGCAGAGATAGGAGGATGGCTGAGATCACCTTGAGACTACATAGTGAATTCCAGGTCATCCAGGGCTAGAACAAGACCGGATCTTAAAAACCAGGAAAAAAAAAATTCAGGAGACATATGCAATGTAGAATAAATATCAGGGCTAGAACAGGTTCTTATTTAAAATTTTTTCTTTATTTCTATGGGACGTTATTTTCAAATTGAAGTGATACATCCTCCTCAGACAGTGGTGGAGTTCAAGAGAATGTAGATCATGCCTAGTATTTTGTGCACTTTTCACTGAACAACACTATTTGAAAGATTTTATTTGTATTTATTTGTTAGAGACAGAGAGAGGGAAAGAGAGAGGGAGAGTGAGAATGGGCGCGCCAGGGCCTCTAGCCACTCCAGATGCGTGTGCCTTGTGCATCTGGCTTATGTGGGACCTGGAGTATCGAACTGGGGTCCTTAGGCTTCACAGACATGTGCCTTAACTGCTAAGCCATGTCTCCAGTCCAACAAAACTATTTTAAACTGTCCTCAGAATATTGCCTGTTTTCCTAACATCAGTGTCTAGTCTGGTTTGGAGATTGCTTCTAACTTGAATTTCTGCCAGGGACCACTGAGCAAACAAGTTGGTGAGACAGAGAGGATGTCTGGTGTGCAGTGAAAGGGCCCTCTTCTTTTGCCTGCCCAGGCAGGTTAGGTTGGTTAAGACTATTTTTGGGACTCTGGATATGACTGTGCCCTGCATGATGATTCTGGAATGAGTTTTTGTGGGTTAAGCCTACGCTGGACCATTTGTGTGGTCTGTGGGTGGGGTCTTGGGGTATTTTACTCTTAAGGCTCAAGACTTTTTTTTTGAGGTGCTTCCAATAGAATCTGCCAAGCCACTCAGATGGAAAGCATTCACATGGAGACTAAAGTTAGGCTAAATTTGAAAGTGTCTTATTTTGTTGAATTGGTTTCTTTAAAGTATTTAAGCTTATTTTCAAACTCATTTCAAGACCTATGTTTTTTCAATTTTCTCATAAGAATTGTAAATTTCAAATTACTGCATATTCGCTTTTATGTTACACAATTTCTTAGTGGGCCAAATAAGATTTTGAAATGCACTGAAATGACTTCACTTACGAAATATTTTGAAGAACAAAAACAGGAGGAATCCTTTCCTTATGTGCAGTGTTGTCAGCTGTTAATGCTCATATTTATAAATAGGTCATCTTTGCTTGAAAAATACATGCAAGGTTTTCTAACTCCAAATCGCTCCAGCCACAGAATTGCTACATTAAGCAGAACTGTCAAAGATAAAACTGGAACCAAAATGATTGTCTAGTCTGTTTGCATGTTAACCCTTTCCTGAAACAGTTCTATCATTCATGACTTTTTACTTCTGCTTTTATTATTTTACATGCTGGAATAAAGCTGGGTGTGGTAGCACATGCCTGTAATCTCAACACTTGAGAAGCTGAGGCTGGAGGATTGCTGAAAGTTTGAGGCCTGTTCTACATAGTGAATTCTTTGTCAGCCAGGGCTATCTAGTGGGACCCTTCTTCAAATAAGCAAAAACAATACAAGAAGTAAGAATGTTGTAAGAAAATTAAGTGAAGCTGTCTGATAAACGGGGTGACCATATGTCTTAGTTTGCCCAGGAAAGCACCCTATTTGGACAGTAAATTATCTGTATGCCCATATACACAGTATAACTATATTTTTAAGTTTTTGTTGTTGAAATGTTATTTGAAATATGGCCTTAAACTGGATATGTCCTATTTTTTCCAGATTGGGATGTTTCTCACTGGTTGAGCATTTTTATTTTTTTAAATTTTATTTATTTATGAGAGAGAGAGAGAGAGAGAGAGAGAGAGAGACAGACAGACAGACAGACAGACAGACAGATATATAGAGAGAATGAGTGCGCCAGGGCCTCTAGCCACTGCAAACAAACTCCAGATGCATGTGCTACCTTGTGGTACCTGGCTTAACGTGGTTACTGGGGGGATTGAACCTGGATCCTTTGGCTTTGTCAGCAAGTATCTTAACCATTGAGCCATTTCTCAAGCCCTGGCTGAACAATTTTTATATATAGAGAAAATCTGAGTAAGTAGTATTTTGAACAAGAAAGTGCATGCATGATTTGGGGTTAGAATGATTTATTTAATATCTGACTTCTTCCTTTTGGGAAGTTATATAACTGAACCTCCTCTCAGCCTGGTAAGGAGAGAAAATAGCAGTACCTACATCATTATCATCATCATCATTATTATTGTGAGGACTTAAAAGATAACATATAATATGCTTTATAAGCTGAAAATTGGTTTATAAGTGTTAATCAGTATGTCCAACATGTACTCCTGAGAAAATGAATTTAAAATTAATAACTTTGTCTAGTTCAAAGGAATTTGCTATTTAATTTATTATTTTTAGAAGTGTTTTGCTGTAAAAGGAGAATAGGGAAATAGTGGTAGTAGGAACTATATGCTGACTTGAAAGTTTTTTGGGGACAGGGTTTAAAATTTCAATGTTTGTGTATTATAAAGAATGAGTGCTGAAGTCGGGCGTGGTGGCGCACGCCTTTAATCCCAGTACTCAGGAGGCAGAGGTAGGAGGATCGCTGAGAGTTCGAGGCCACCCTGAGACTACATAGTTAATTCCAGGTCAGCCTGAACCAGAGTGAGACCCTACCTCGCAAAAAAAAAAAAAAAAAAGAATGAGTGCTGGAGTGCTCCAGCACTTGGGAGGCAGGTTGAAGTATTGCCATGAGTTCGAGGCCACCCTGAGACTACATAGTGATTTACAGGTCAGCCTGTAAAACCTTGAAAAACCAAATAATAATAATAATAAATAAATAAATAAATAAATAAATAAAAAGAATGATCTAGGGCTGGAGAGATGACTTAGCAATTAAGGCATTTGCCTGCAAAGCTAAAGGACCTTGGTTCGATTCTCCAGGACCCACCTTAGCTAGATGCCCAAGGTGGTGCATGCATATGGAGTTTGTTTGCAGTGGCTGGAGGCCCTGGAGCGCCCATATTCTCTTTCTCCCCCTCTTTCTCTCTGTCAAATAAATAAATAAAAATAAAATATACATATTAAAAAAATGATCCAGGGCTGGAGAGATGGCTTAGCAGTTAAAGCTTTTGCCTGCAAAGCCAAAGGATCCCGGTTCGATCCTCCAGGACCCACGTTAACCCTAGAGCACCCATTTTCTCCCTATCTCTCTCTCTGCCTGTTTCTCTCTTTCAAATAAATAAATAAATAAAATATATTTTAAAAATTTAATAAAAATAATGATCCAATAGAAAGTGAAAAAATAGATGATGCCGGTCAGATTGATCAGCCATTCTAGAATATGTTAGAAGAGACAGGATTGTAGGATACATGGATCATATAACCAAGGGACACACAACATTACCCTTGTCTATTTACTGAGGGAAAGAGTCCAGAACCTTACACATGTATCAAGTGCTGATCTGTACTCCGAGACCTGAACATCCTTATATAAGTCTTTGTTGGATTTGGGCAAATACCTAGTCATTGAATTGCTGTGGACTTTTTGTTTAATTCTAAGTCACTACAATTTTCCAAAATGGAAATTTTGACATATTTTACTTTCCTACCAGTGGTGCTATGAATGTTCAGTTGTTCCATCCTGTTGAAAATGTTTGACATTTTATATTTCGTTGTAGTCATTCTTGTGAGAGTGTGGCTACATTCATTGTGATCTGAATTTCTATTTCCTTGATGGCCAACAATGTGATTCTTGGCTATTTGCTTTGCTTTTCTCTTGAAGTATGAGTTCAAGTCCATCACCTGTAAAAAAGGTTCTTGGTTTTGGATAGTTTGAAGATGATTTTTGGCCTTCAGGATGGTATGAGAGTGAATATTCAGCAGAAACAACTTCACTTAAAAATATTTTTAGCCAGCTGGGCGGGGTGGCGCATGCCTTTAATCCCAGTCCTAGGGAGGCAGAGGTAGGAGGATCACGTGAGTTCAAAGCCACCCTGAGACTACATAGTGAATTCTAGGTCAGCCTAGACTACAGTGAAACACTACCTTGAACCTCCCCCCTTCATATATATATATATATTTTTTTTTTTTTGAGAAAGAAGCAGACAGAATGCATGCCCATTCTCTCTCAAATAAATAAATAATTTAGAATTTTGATCTTTTCTTGGGTTACCAAGATATACAAATGCAAAGCCCTCTTAATTCTGAGCTGTTTGTATTAAAAGCTGCAGCTGTCAGTCAGCCATGTTATCACTGAGGTAGACAACTGGTACTCTGTAGTACCAGTTTTGCTAAGCTGTGATGTGTGTGGGTTAGGAATGTCTATATTCTCTATATTCTCAAGTTGCAGTGGGTTTATCTGGCTGTAACCTCATCACGAGATCAAGGGACATCTCTGTTTTGATTGGGTTGTCTTTTTTTTTCTCTTTAATATTTTTTTATTGACAATTTCTATACTTACATACAAAAATGCATGATATTTCCCTCCCCTGCCCCCATTCCCCTTTAGAACTCCAATCTCCATCATAGCCCCTCCCTCTCTCCATTAGTCTCTCTTTTAATTTGATGTCATTGTCTTTTTCTTCTATTATGAGGGTGTTGCGAAGGTATTGCTAGGCACTGCAAGGTCATGGATATCGAGGCCAATTTCTGTCTGGACAGTTACATTGTAAGGAGTCGTACCTTCCTTTGGCTCTTCCATTCTATCCGCCCCCTCTTCCGCAATGGTCCCTGAGCCTTGGAGGGTGTGACAGAGGTGTTTCAGTGCTGGGCACTCCTCCATCCCTTCTTCTCAGCACTATGTTGCCTTTTGGGTCATCCCAGTGGTCATCACCATCTGATAAGAGAAGCTTCTTAACCAGAAGTGAGAGTAGCGTTAATATGTGAACATGAACATTAAGTGTAGTGCTTTTAGGGCAGCTTGGTGGGAATAATATATACATTTAGCCAGACAAGAGCAGGCTTTATACCCCTAAGGCTCATGACCTCCCCTGCCATAGACTTTTGCTTAGGTTTTTCAGTACCAGGTATGTATTCCCTCCCATAGAGAGGGCCCTTTTTTTGTTTTTGTTTTTCAAAATAGTGTCTTGCTCTAGCCCAGGCTAACCTGGAATTCATTATGTAGTCTCAGATTGGTCTTGAACTCACAGTGATCCTCCTACCTCTGCTTTCCTAGTGCTAGGATTAAAATCATCCACCACCACACCTGGCTGGGTTGTCTTTTACTAAAAATTTATATTTTTATTTACATGTATGTGTGTGCTGTATGCACGTGTGTGTGCAGATGCGCGTGCCCCTTGTGTGTGGAGGCCAAAGTATAACATGTTTTCTCCAAGACACACTATTGCTTTTTCAGCTTGTTGCCTTGCGTCTCACTGGAACTGCCATTTTTAGTCAGTCTGCCCAGCCTGCCTAGCCCCAGCCGTTCTTCTGTCTCCACCTCCCATAGAACTGGGGTTGTATGTGTGTGGTCTCACCTGTTTTTTTAGGTGAGTGGTGGGCATGGAATTCGGGCTGTCCCACACCCTCTGGTGCCCTCAAGCTTGCAGAGCAAGCGCTCTTTACCAGTGAGACTTCCCTCAGCCCCTGTCTGTTTTGCCTCTGAACAATGCCCTCAGCCTATTGATAGGGCTGGCATTTTGGAGTTCTTTTTCTATCTGAATGAGAGTTATTTGTTGGACTTGTCTGGTTTTATATACACATAGGCACATGTACAAAGAGCAAATAGTTTTTGTTGGTCTGAGCATTCCTTTTCTTAGCCTTGTTCCCCCTCCCCCAAGTAGGTCTCACTCTAGCCCAGGCTGCCTTGGAATTCACTATGTAGTCCCAGGGTGTCCTCTAAATGACAGCTATCCTCCTACCTCAGCCTCCCCAGTGCTGGGATTAAAGGTGTGCACCTCCATGCCTGGCATGTTGACTCTGCTTAAAGTATGTACTGGGGCCATTTATGTCTCATGGTGATCCTTCTACCTCAGCCTCCCAAGTGCTGGGATTAAAGGCATGTGCTACCACACCAAGTTTAGCATTGTTTGTGAGAGCAGGAGTTTAAATTTTGTGTAAGTTGACTTTGTTGATTTGTTTTATAGTTCTTACCTTAAACTATTAGATTTTAAGAAATCTAACTCCTGCTGGGCATGGTGGCACATGCTTTAATCCCAGCACTTGGGAGGCAGAGGTGGGAGGATCATCTTGAGTTTGAAGCCACCCTGAGACTACATAGCGAATTCCAGGTCAGCTTGGGCTAGAGTGAGACCCTACCTCGAAAAACAAAACAACCCCCCCCCCGAAAAAAAAACCAAAAAAAATTAACTTCCTACATAAGACATATAAAACTATTCTTTTATACCAGGGCCTTCAGCCACTGCAAACGAATTCTAGATGCATGCGCCCCCTTGTGCATCTGGCTTACTTGGGTCCTGGAGAATTGAACCGGGATCCTTTGGCTTTACAGGCAAATGCCTTAACCACTAAGCCATCTCTCCAGACCTGATTTTTTTTTTTTTTTTGAGGTAGGGTCTCACTCTAGCTCAGGCTGACCTGGAATTCACTCTGTATTCTCAGGGTGGCCTCAAACTCAGTGCGCCCCTCCTACCTCTGCCTCCCGAGTGCTGGCACTAAAGGCGCGTGTCACCATGCCTGGCCCTCTAAATTTTTGAAATGATTTTGAAGAGAAAAGATGGGAGGTTTAAAATGGTGTGTTCACTTTTTAATACTGACATATGATAATCATATCTTCCATATTTTCTTGTGTAAGTTTTAAGAAGTTGTGTCTTTAAAGGGATTTATCATATCATAAATTTGGGAATTGTTATAAAATTGCTCACGAAACTTTTTTTTTTTTTTGGGTACTGGCGCATCAAAACTGGGTCCTTAGGCTTTGTAGGCAAGTGCCTTAACTGCTAAGCTATCTCTCCAGCCCTTTATTTTAATTTTAATTAATTTATTTGCAAGCAGAGAGAAAGAGACAGAGCAAATGGGCATGGCAGGACCTCAAGCCACTGCAAACAAACTCCAGATGCATGTGCCCTCTTGTGCATCTGGCTTATGTGGGTCCTGTGGAAACAAACCTGGGTCTTTGGCTTCACAGCAAGCAAGTGCCTTAACCGCTAAGCCATCTCTCCAGTCCCAGTGAAACTTTATGTTTTTTTTTTTTTGTTTCTGAGGTATGGTCTCACTCTAGCCCAGGCTGTTGTGGAATTCACTTGGTAGTCTCAGGGTGGCCTCAAACTCATGGCGATCCTCCTGTTATTGCCTGTAGGAACTGCTTTATGTCTCCCTTTGTGGTCTTGACATTAGTCCATCTTTCAAAGTTTTGGATCAGTTTTATTCATTTATTTATTTATTTATTTTTGGGTTTTTCGAGGTAGGGTCTCACTCTAGCCCAGGCTGAACTGGAATTCACTATGTACTCTCAGGGTGGCTTTGAACCCATGGCAATCCTGATACTTCTGCCTCCTGAGTTCTGGGATTAAAGGGGTGTGCCACTATCCCCGGTTTGGATCAGTTTTAAAAAAATATTTATCTTAAAAAGCTGGGCGTGGTGGTGCACGCCTTTAATCCCAGCCCTCAGAAGGCAGAGGTAGGAGGATCACCATGACTTCAAGGCCACCCTGAGTCTACATAGTGAATTTCAGGTCAGCCTGAGCTAGAGTGAGACCCTACCTCAAAAAAAGCAAAAAAAATAAAAAATAAGATAAAATAAATATATATATAATTTAAAAATATATACATTTAAATATTTTATTTATTTATTAGAGAGAGAAAGAGAGAGAGAGAGAATGGGCTCGCCAGGGCCTCTAGCCATTGCAAATGAACTCCAGATACATGCACCAACTTGGAGCCTTAGGCTTTGCAGACAAGTGTTTTAACTGCTAAGCCATCTCTCCAGCCCTCAAATTGTTTTTTTATTCCAGCACTCAGGAGGCAAAGGTAGAAGGATCTCTGTGAGTTTGAGGCCAGCCTGAAACTACATAGTGAATTCCAGGTCAACCTGGGTTAGAGCGAGACCCTACCTCAAAGAATGAAAAAAATTGTTTTCTTTTTAAAGTTTTTTTTATTGACAACTTCTTTGATTGTAGACCATATTCTATGGTACTTCCCTCCCTTTCCCTCCAAAAATTGCTTTTATAAATGATTTAATATTGCTATTCAATAAAGCTATGATTTATGTACTATAAAACCACCATTTTAGACCTGCTAGCTCATTTTGTTATACTTACAAGGTTGCACACCTAACACTGCTTATCTAATTTCAGAACATTTTCCTCACTCCAAAATGAAATCTCATACCTGTTAGCAGTCACTTCTCCATCTACCGCTCACCCCAGCCCCTTTCTAATCTATCCTTTGGCAACCACTAATCTAATCCTGCCTCTATGAATTTGCTTATTCTTGACATTTCATGAGTAAAATCATGTAATATGTTCCTTTAGGCCTAGCCTTTTTCACTAAGTAGGATTTTGAAGTTCATCCATGCTGTGTCACATGTCAATATTTCATTCTTTCTTATGGTTGAATATATTTCATTGTGTAGATACACTTCATTTTCATCATTTATCAATTAATATGTAGAAGAGTTGTTTTTGGTGCGTGTATTGTGAATATTAGTACTATAAGCATTTATGTATAAGTTTTTGTATTCTCATATGTTTATTTCTCCTAGGAGGGGGCTGTAAGCTGAGTCATAGGGTAATTTTATGTTTATTTTTTGGAATACCATAACTACCAGAATCTTTCCCCATGTGGCTGCATCATTTTGCATTTCCAACAGCAGTGTATGAGAATTCCAGTCTGTTCATTCTTGTTAACACTTGTTCCTGTTTCCCAGACTTTGCTGAGAGATGCCGTGTGCTTGTTGGGGCACATGCTAAACCTTCCCAGGTTTATAGCTCTACCATAGCCTTCTCTGCTTTGCGGTCCAGTGCCCAGTCAGAGGTGATTGCTTCAGGCCTTCTCAGGTCTTCCTTGAGCATGCCCATAGCCCTGGGCTCATGTAAGTTGTCTTCAATTCTCAGGAATAGTCAGAACTTTCCGAAACCCTCTATGGACATTTATTTCTCCCACTTCTCCTTTTATGTTTTGTTTAGCTGTTTTTTTTTTTCCAATTGCTTTGGGCAGCTGGAGTGTAAAACAATTGCAGCTTGTTGTTTTTGACACATACCCTTGGAGAAAAGGCTGTTAGCACTGGGCATGCTCTGAATCAGGTCAGATACAGGAAGCCTGGGGATTGGGGCTTGTCAACGTCAGCTGACATGATAGTTCTCTGAAAATGGGTTTTGAAAGAGCTCCAGCACCCTTCCCGTGGCTGCTTGGCACCTGGAGTCTACTTGTTTGAGGGTCTTTTCTTTTCAAAACCACTATGGAATAGCGGGGGGAGGAGGATGGGACTAGAGCAAGTCAAAATGGCAGAAAGCTTGCTGGTCTTTGTTAGATTCACCTTCTTTACATAGCCCTCTGTTGATTTTCTTCAGATTTGGATATTTTTGATTTAATTATGTAAAGATGACTCAGTTTTGCAATCTAAAATTTTGTTTACGTATTAAAACACTAAGCTGGGTATGGTGGCCCATGCTTATGATCCCAGCACTCAGGAGGCCTGACCTTGAGTTCCGGGCAGCTTGGCCATGCTATGGCAGAACCTTGTCTCAAAAAACAAACAACAGAAACACATTATGTTTCAGTAGTTGTTGCAAAAAAAGATAGTAAGACAAACAGGCAGTTATAGATGTGTGTTGTCATGTAGAGGTAATTCCCAGTTTGGCCGCCCTCCTTTATTTGTGAGGAAAGAGCAATGCTTTAGATGTACACATCCATCTTTTGCTGCAGCATGTCCGGCCTTCCATTTCTCTGGGCAGTTTTCTTCTGTAGTGAATGTGTAAGTTCAAGTTTCAGCTTCTTTTAGCAGACTCTTCTTCCTCAGCTGGGAGCATTGGAAGAATACTCAGGCCATCTAAGCTGAGTGATGTAGTCCATTTTCTGGGAGGGTTTCCTGGTGGCCCTCTTCCATTACTGAATCTGGAATGAGATGAATTTCTGTAGCCTCTCTTCCTTCACATTGGCTGGAGCAGAGTCTTGGGGGTAAGAAAACCCTCACAAACTCTGCTATCTCCAGAAATCTGTTCTCAAAGATAATTTTCACGGGGACCCACTGGCTGGCTAGCATGCAATCATTTGAGATGTGAACCATTTCTCTTCCCTTTTGGAACAACTTTTAGCCTCTCCCAATTCTCTCTCTCTCTGTTTTTGGGACAGTCTCTTATAGCTGAGGCTATTAAGCTCACTGTAGTCAAGGGTGACCTAGAGTGCCCGATCCAGAGGCCTCCACCTCCCTAATGCTGAGATTACAGGCATGTGTCACCATGCCCTGCTCTTACTCATCTTATTTGAATTAATGTTCTTCAGATTGTTATAAGACTTTGATTAATACTTAAGAGTTCTAAAAAGGAACTCTTTTTTGTCAGTGTTCTTTTTTTTATAGAACAGAGGATTTTTTTTTTTATTGTTAATTTCTAATTCGTTTTGGGGAGTGCTGTGGAGCAAAGCCAGGACTGTACATGCTAGGCAAGCACTCTACCAGCTGAACTATACTCCCAGCCCCTTTAAATATTTTTTATTAGTTTTATAAACTAGCACACAAAGTGTGTCAATTATCTTCTTATTGCTGAGACAAAAATACCTGACAACTGTCAGCTTAAGGGAAAAAGGGTTTATCCAGCTGTTCCAGCTCAGTCTGTCATGGCAGGAGGCATGGGGGCTGGAGCCACTCTCTTGCAGACAGTGATGAATGCTGGTGTTGGGCCAGATCTGTCCTTTCTATGTAGTCTAGGATCCCAGCCCATGGAATGGTGCCACCCCGTAGGTTAGATGGATCTTCCCACCTCAATTAACCTAATCAAGATCATCACTTATAGGCATGCCTGAAGGCTAACCAAATCAAGGTAATTGCTCACAGTTATTTAGTTATTTTAGATCTTGCTATGTTGAAAATCAACATAAACTCACATAAATGGGCTTCGTTATGACATTTTTATACATACTTTGTTTTTGTTGATTTCCCCCCCCCTACAGAATCCCCTCTCCATCTCTCTGTCCCCCCCTCTTTGGGCCCCTGCCTCACCCTGTAGCCCTCCTGCTTTCATATCACATGTGTTCTGTTACCCTCATTCCCCCTCCCTCCTCACCTCTCCAGACCTCTTTTCCCCCTTTTATGGTACCTTTTTTAGTTTCATGACCTACACTCAACCCCCCACCTCAAATATATACATACATAAAAATTAAAATCTGCCAGGCATGGTGGCGCATGCCTTTAATCCCAGCACTTGGGAGGCAGAGGTAGGAGGATCCATTGAGTTCAAGGCCACCCTGAGAATACATAGTGAATTCCAGTTCAGCCTGAGCTAGTGAGACCCTACCTCGAAAAACAAAAAACAACAAACAAAACAAACAGAAAATTAAAATCTAAGATCCTGTATGTCTTTCAAGTCTGGGCTACTTTGCTTAATAATTTCCAGACTCATGTATTTTCCTTTCACACAATGAAATTCTATCCTTTTAGATATTCAATGATGCATAAAGCTTCAAAAAAATAATGTAGACTTGGGCAGGGTGGCTCATGCCTTTAATCCCAGAATTTAGGAGGCTCACCATAAGTTCGAGGCCACTCTAAGACTACATAGTGAATTACAGGTCAGCATGGGCTAGAGTGAGACTCTACCTCGAAAAACAAACAAACAAACAAACAAACAAACAAACAAACAAACAGGATTGGGCACTATTCATTCAGTTTCTCCCAATGATATATCACCATAACATGTTAAAAAAATAAGAAAAATTTAAAATTTAAAAATTATTTCTATGTGTATGTGTACATGCATGAGAGAGAGAGAAAGAATGAGAACACTTCAGGGCCCTCTTCTCTGCAAATGAACTCCAGATGCATGGGGAATTGACCTGGGCCAACAAGCTTTGCAAGAAAGTACCTTTAGCCACGGAACCTTCTCTCCAGACCCTTCAAAAAAGGAAATTGTGCTGGGCATGCTGGTGCATGCCTTCAGTCGTAACACAGGACAGGCTGAGGTAGGAGGATTGCTGTGAGTTTGAGGCTATTCTGGGCTATAGAGTACGACCCTGCTTCAAAAAACCAAAACTTGCTGGGCTTGGTGGTACACGCCTTTAATCCCAGCACTTGGGAGGCAGAGGTAGGAGGATGGCTGTGAGTTTAAGGTCACCCTGAGATAACAGTGAATTCCAGGTCAGCCTGAGCTAGAGTGAAACCTTACCTCAACACCCCCCAGCCCCCCAAAAAAGAACAACAACAACAACAACAACAACAAAAAAAAACCCCAAAACACCAAAACTCACCAACCAACCAAACAAAAACATTAAAAAAACCCAAGAAGTTAATGTTGGTACAGTACTACCAAGTTGACTAAAGGTTACTCTTAGAATTTCACCTGTTCGTGTATAAACTTTTAAAACAAATATTAGTGTATAGTGCAATAAGGTTGTATCATGGCCAAATTTATGTAACTTTTATCACAGTCTAAACCAAACTGATCAGTCCCACTGAGAAACTTCCATATTATTCTTTTATGCTCATGTTTTCCTCTAGACCTTAACCCCTGGCATTTACTGATCTTTCTCTGACTAATTTTGTCACTTTGAGAGTGGTATTTTTTGTTTGTTTTCAGTCAGGGTCTTGTGCAGCCCAAGGTGGCCTCAAAGTCACTTGTGTAGCTGGGGATGGCTTTTTGATTCTGTGCCTCTACCTCCCCAGTGCTTAGGATTACAGATGTACCTGGTTTTGTGCAATGGTCAGACCCACAGTTTTTTGCATACTGGCAAGCACTCCACCAACTGAACTGTATCCCTGTTCCCTTTGAGTGTGTTTTAAGTGGAATCATAAAATATATAACCTATACATAAGACTTTTTAAATTGTCATTCCGCACAGTGCCTTTGAGATCTATCCAAATTGTTGGGTGTATCGTATAGTTTATTCCTTATTATTGCCATGTAGTTACATAGCTGTACCACCATTTGTTTAAATATTCACCTGAGTTGTTTGGAGATGTTTTTAATATTACAGATCAACCTGTTATGAACACTTATGTATAAGTTTCTATATAAAGTTCATTTTTCTAGGATAAATATTAAATAATACAATTCTTTACTTAGATTTGTGCCTGCATGTTTTGTCAACTACTGAACGAGGGGTATATTTATAGCTGGGGGAACAGCTCCGTAGAAGAGCCTGTATTTAGTATGTACAAGGCCTTGGGTTCCTCAGTATCAGAGTAGATTGTGAAGAGAAGATAGTGCAGTTTTCTCTTTCTTTACTTTCAAGGTTTTTTTTTTTTGGGGGGGGGGTTGAGGTAGGGTCTCAGTATAGCTCAGACTGACCTGGAATTCACTATGTCATCTCAGGGTGGCCTCAAACTCCTGGCAATCCTCCTACCTCTGCTTCCCCAGGGCTGGGATTAAAGGCGTGCGCCACCACGCCCGGCTTTTTTTCATGTTTTTCCCCTCTAAATGTTTAGAACAATTTTATTTGGCATATGTGTAGCTCGTATTATTATCTGTTCTTGATGAATTGTCCAATCCTGTGTTTCATCTTGCTTAGCTTTTAAAAATCTAAACACATCTTATTAGGTTTTTAGCTAAACTTATTTGTATTAGTTACTGATTGCTTTAAGGACTGCAGTGTTCAGTTGCACCTTTCTTGAATTAGTGTTAATTAACCTTTTAATTTAAAAAAAAATTTTATTTTCTTTTGAGGTATATGTGCATGCACTCTAGGGTCTCCCTGTAGCCCAGGCTGACCTGTACTCCACTCTGTATGGCCAGGTTGTCTTCCCACTCACAGAAGTTTTCCTACCTCTGCCTCCCAAAGGCTGGGATTAAGGGCGTGCACCACACCACACCCTTTATGTTATTTTTTGAGCCAGGGTTTTATGTAGTTCATGCTGGCTTCAAACTCCTGGTTATCCTCCTACATTAGTCTCTTGGGTGCTGGAATTAAAGGCATGGGCTGCCTTGCCTGGCTCCAGATCTTAAATTTGAGGTCAGCTTGGGATGCATGAAAAGACTGGTCAATGGGAGAGTCGAGTACATTTAGAACTGAGGAGGGACGAGGGACTGAACAAACCTTTGGGAAAGGAGGAAAACCATGCCTAGGTACACTATACCAGGAGCTATTATCCACCCTGGGAACAGTACCTTTTGAGTTTGTGCAGCATGATATGGGAGCTCTTGGTAGAAGACATTTAGAAAAATTTCCAAGACAAATAGTATCAGAGAAATCTTAAAAACATGATGGGGCCGGGCGTGGTGGCTCACACCTTTAATCCCAGCACTTGGGAGGCAGAGGTAGGAGGATCACCATGAGTTCGAGGCCACCCTGAGACTACATAGCTAATTCCAGGTCAGCCTGGACCACAGTGAGACCCTACCTTGACAAACAAAACAAAAACAAAAACAAAAACAAAAACAAAAACAAAAACAAAAACATGATGGGGTGGTGCTGGAGAGATGGCTTAGCGGTTAACACACTTGCCTGCAAAGCCAAGGGACCCAGGTTCGATTCCCCAGGACCCATGTAAGCCAGATGTACAGGGTGGTGAATGTGTCTAGAGTTCGTTTGCAGCAGCTGGAGGCCCTGGCGCACCCATTCTTTCTCTGTCTCTCTCTCTTTTGGGGGGGGGAGCATCAGAGAGAGAGAGAGAAACAGAGAATTGGTGTGCCAGCAGCCACTCAGCTGCTGTGAATGAACTCCAGATGTGTGCGGCATTGCACCCTTGCGTCACTTTGTGTCTGTCTAAACATGGGACCTGGAGAATTGAATGGGGGTTCTTAGGCTTAGCAGGCAGGTGCCTCAACTGCTAAGCCATCTCTCCAGTCCCTTTCTCTCTCTCTCTTAAATAAATAAATAAATTAATTAAAAAAAAAAAAAGGTGATTGGGAGTTTACCAGGAAAAAAAAGTGTAAGAAAGGAATTCAGCTGGCTGTGGTGGCACATGCCTTTAATCCCAGCACTTGGGAGGCAGAGGTAGGAGGATTGCCGTGAGTTCGAGGCCACCCTGAGACTACGTAGTGAATTCCAGGTCAGCTTGGGCCAGAGTGAAACCCTACCTTGAAAAGCCCGGCACCTTTTTTTTTTTTTAAAGGCAAGTCCAACCAACTGGCCTTTAAATTTAAATTTTATTTTTTTATGCAAGAGAGGGAGAGAAAGAATTGGCGCACCAGGGCCTGCAGCCACTGCAGTCAAACTCCAGATATGTGCACCCCTTCTGCTCATGTTCAATCTTGCATGTTTGTGTCACTTTGTGTGTCTGTCTTACGTGGGACCTGGAGAGTTGAACATGTGTCCTTAGGTTTTACAGGCAGTGCCTTATCCACTAAGCCATCTCTTTGTCCTTCCTTTTATCTTTTTAAAAAATGTTTTATTTATTTATTTATTTATTTATTTATTTATTTATTTATTTATTTGAGAGAGAATGAGGTGGGGGTGGGCAGAGAGAATGGGCGTGTCAGGGCCTCCAGCCACTGCAAAGGAACTCCAGATGCATGTGCCCCCTTTTGCATCTGGCTTAGGTGGGTCCTGGAGAGGCGAACCAGGATCCTTTGGCTTTGCAGGCAAATGCCTTAACCACTAAACCATCTCTCCAGCCCTCCTTTTACCTTTTTTCAGGCAGGGTCTCTCTTGTTTTGCTGCTGGGAACTTTGGAATCCTCCTTGTCTCTACTTCCCATTGACATAGGCGCCTTTGGATCAGACAGTGTTTCCACTCTGAGGAAATTATGATGTGTCTTCTACTTTGTGACAGGCTTAATATGGTGCTGGAGAAAATTTAACTTGGCTCAGCAGGCTTGCAAGCATGCACCTTTAACATCTGAGCCATCTCCCCAACCCTAGGCAGGCTTTAAATAAAACATACCCTGCTTGGGCTGGAGAGATGGCTTAGCAGTTGAGGCACTTGCTTGCGTAGCCTAAGGACCCATATTCTACGCTCCAGATCCCACATTAGCCTGGAGTTCCATTGCAGTGGCTGAAGGCTATGGCGTGCCCATTCTCTATCTCTCCCTCTCTCTTCCTCTTTCTCTCTTTCAAATAAATAAAATAAAATAAAAAATTTTAAAAATAAAAAAGATGATTGGTGCACTCATTATTAGTGTTATTCTCGCTCTGAAGTGTAAGCAAACATTTCTGCTTGCCCAAGCATTAACATTTTCAGTAGTCAAGAAAAAAAAGTTCCCATGAGTTTGTATTCTAATTTCTATATCAGAGAGTGAGACCTAGTTTGAAAAAACAAAGAAAACAAAGTACCTATGTCAATCAAAGTGTGGAAGCTGTCCAACATAATGATAATTGTACGTTTATGTTGGATGGACTCCTAAATGTGAAACATTTAAAACTTACCCAAAAAAGTGTGCTCAGAGTCTCTCATTCTACTGTTCATTTTATGAAAAAGACATCGCAAATATTGAACAAAATAATGTTATCAAACCAGTCCCATTTTGCTCTCACTTAGTGTGCTGATTGGAATGGTGAGTTTTGCCAAAGAGAGTTTATTCAGGAGGTGGAGTTATCAACTCTTCCTCTGGGGATAGGGTTAGGGGTATTTAGTGTGACAAAGTGACAGAGTGGTCTGAAGTACAGGGAAGGTGATTTAGTATATGTGGCTGTCTCTTCTGTGCTACTTCAGAATCCCCATGTTTCCACCTCTTACACTGCTGCCGTGCGTGACCAGTTCCATGTGAGCGTTTGGATACTTGCATGCTTATTCCAGTAGAGGACTAAAAAGTCAGGGCGTAAATTCTTTCGCACATTGGTCTGGGAGTTCACAGTCACATTTCAAAGGCTTCCCAAAAGGTTTAAGTAGCAGTTATCTGCAGTGGTGGAGTTGAGCATTAACAACCTTGCCTGCATTACAGCCTCATAGTAAAAAGATTACAAAAATAAAGCAGACTCCAGTGTGACAGTTTGTTTCTGTTCATATGCTCTTGGTTGTAAGTACAAAAATACCAGCTTCAACCAGGTGTGGTGGCACACAGCCCGGGCAATTTAGCAAGACCTCTGAAAGTATATTTGATAAAAAGCAGCTGAGAAAGTAGCTCACTGGTAGAATATTTGCCTAGAATGCATAAGGCCCTGGGTTCAATCTCAGTATTATAAAAACAAAACAAACCCAACCAAACCAAATAATTCCCTTGAACCTCCTGTTGAATAAAACCAGCATAAAAATGGAGTAAACAAAATTGCTGACCTATGGAACTGATGAGTCTAGATTTCAGTTCAAACTTAACTCATTGGTCCAACAGACTTCACTTAATTAATTACCTGGTTTCTTATAGTTCTTCCACTCTGCTTTCTGAGGTGTTCTGTTTATTCCCAGAGCCACGTTGGGACCTGGAGGTACTTAGGGCTGCCTCCAGAAGAGAGGGAAAGATGTTTCGTGTCTGAGCATTCCTAAAGGAAGTCTTCAGTTCATTCTGATCTGCTTAGGTTACATGTCACTTATGAACTAATCATGAGAGACATGCATTGTGCTGCGTGGTGTAGGCTTTGGTGTGCTCCAGAGTCAACCAGTGGACTAGTTAGTACTCTCCAGGATCAGTTCTGAATGGATCAGTTCTTCACAAATGTTTAAAGTGAGAAAATTTGAGGCGAAAGAAGGAGGTGGCAAGAAAAAGATGATAAGTCTATAATTCTGATTTATTATAAAATGACCTAAAATGATCTTAACTAAATTATCTTATTATTTGGTAACAACAAACCAAACATCATTTACTTAATTTTTTTAACTATAAATAATGTAAGATTAAGTCACCAACTAAATTTTTTCCAATCATTTCTTGGGGGTAGAGGCAGAATTTTGAAGCAAGGTCTTCCTTTGTAGCCCAGCCTGGCCTTATCCAAGCTTCTTGACACTCTAGTAGTAGAATTGGAGGTATAAGGCTTCTAGTTACCATCCTTTTGTTTTGTGTGTGTTCATATACGTGTGGGCACATGAGTGCATGTGGAAGCCAGAGATTGAAGTTGGGTGATTTCCTTTATCACTCTTTATATATATATATTTTGGAGACAATGCAACAATTCGGCTAGATAAGCTATCCAACAAGCTCCAAGACTGATTCTTTCTCTACCTCCCCAGTGTTGGAATCACAGGTGTATGCACACCATCATGCCTGGCATTTTACTTGGGTGCTGGGTATCGGAGCTCAGCTTCTCATGCTTAGAAGCAAGCACTTTACTGATCAATAGCTCCTACCCCTCCATCATCTTTTTTTTTTTTTTTTTTTTTTTTTTTTTGAGGTAGGGTCTCAATCCAGCCCAGGCTGACCTGGAATTCACTAAGTAATTTCATGGAGGCCTCAAACTCACAGTGATCCCTCCTACCTCTGCCTTCTGAGTGCTGGGATTAAAGGTGTGTACCAAAAAAAAAAATATATTTTAAAATATTTTATTTTTTCTTTATTTATTTGAGAGAGAGAGAGAGAGAATGGGGGCGCTAGGGCCTCTAGCCACTGCAAACGAACTCCAGATGCGTGCGCCCCCTTGTGCATCTGACTTACATGGGTCCTAGGGAATTGAACCTGGGTCCTTTGGCTTTGCAGGCAAGTGCCTTAACCGCTAAGCCATCTCTCCAGCCTGTTTTTTTTTTTTTTTTTTTGGTTTTTTGAGGTAGGGTCTTACTCTGGTCCAGGCTGACCTGGAATTCACTATGTAGTCTCAGGGTGGCCTCAAACTCATGGTGATCCTCCTACCTCTGCCTCCCGAGTGCTGGGATTAAAGGCGTGCAACACCACATCCAGCTGGGTTTTTTTTTTTTTTTTAATTATTATTTGTGGGCTGGAGAGATAGGTGGCTTAGCGGTCAAGGCGCATGCCTGTAAAGCCTAAGGACCCAAGTTTGATTCTCTAGGTCCCATGTAAGCCAGATGTACTTGGTGGCGCATGTGTCCGGAGTTAGTTTGCAGTGGCTGAAGGCCCTAGTGTGCCCATTCTCACTCTCTCTTTCTCTCCCCCACCCTTCTCTCTGTCTCTAAGAAATAAATTAAAAAAATTTATTTGTGGATTTGGTTGCACATGTGTCATGGTGCATGTGTGGAGGTCAGAGGACAGCTTTGAGGTATCCATACCATTTTCCCACGGTCTTTGAGACAAGATTTCTTGCCACTGCAGAATGCCAGTGTAGACAGCTTCATATTGCTGGAATGGACATTCAAACCAGACCCAATTTTTGGAAAGAAGGGTTTTATTTCAAACTTATATATCCAGGGGGATCTTCCATCAGTGGTGGAAGAAGGAGCTGCTTTCATACACCCAAGCTGAGAGAAACAACCAAACAGCCAGCAAAATCCAAAATCAGCAATAAAGAACTAGCAGTAAGCAATAGGGACCCTGCCAGAACTCAGACTGCTTTGCATCCTTTGTGCTGGAAATTAGATCTGTCCTCAAGCACACCTTAGGGCTGGACCCCACGATCTACCCCCAGTGATACCTCCTCCAGCCAGGCGGCTGGAGACCCAACTTAAAAACTTTCATAAAACATCTGGGCTTGAACTTCATCTTTCTACATTAGGTTCTTGAGTAGTTGGGATTATAGTTGTGTGCCAGCAGGGGCAGGTGCATTATAACTTTTTTCATGCTTGAGACAGGGTCTCCTGTAACCCAGGTTAGTCTTAAATTCTGTATGTAGATGAGGATGACCTTGGATTCCTGATCTTCCTGCCTCCATCTCCTGATCACCATGCCCAGTTTAGGTACATCTGTTTAAACAAGCCGTTTCATGTGCCAACTCAGGCATGAATAAATTGAATCTAATGTTTTATTATTTTTTTTTAAGACAGGTTCTCATGTAGCCTAAACTGGTCTCAAGTCATTATGTAGCCAAGCCTGGACTTGAACTCCTGATCCTCCTGCCTTCACCTCCCTAATGCCAGGATTAGAAGCATGTGCCACAATGCACACTTTTTTTTTTTTTTTTTAAGCTCCTAGAATCAGTTCTTACTAAAACTTCAAAAGATGCCTAATAAGCTGTTTGGCAGAAGAGATGTTCAAAGTGTTGATTTTTGAAAATTAGGTGTCATAGGGCCTGGAGAATCGAACCTGTGTCCTTAGGCTTCGTAGGCATGTGCCTTAACTGCTAAGGCATCTCTCCAGCCCAAGAGAATAATGTTTTGTCATGATAGAAATTACCCATGGTTTGATTTTGGTGGTGATTACATGATGGTGTATGTCGAACTGGACACCTGAAATAGGTATGCAATACTACTTTCTCCATGCTCTCTTTTTTGGGGGGTGGGTGAATGGTAGGGTCTCACTCTAGCCCAGGCTGACCTGGAATTCACTGTGGGGGTCTCAGGGTGGTCTCAAAGTCATAGTGATCCTCCTACCCCTGCCTCCCAAGTGCTAGGATTAAAGGGGTGCACCACCACTCCTGGCTGTCTTTTTTTTTTTAATTATAAGTTCTAGGTGTTCTTATTGTTTGAATAATCAGTAAAATAAATCAGGTAAAGTGGTCACATTTATTGTTACTTGTTTGTTGATTATCTTCTAAACATTGAAGCATTTTCTTCTTAGAATATTAGACTTTTGGTCACAAATATAGTTTAAGTGTGATCCCTTCCCCTTTCAGCTTTATCTCAATAGAGAAGGAGCAAATGTCTTTATTGCATACTGAGATATAGTTGTTCTGTCTTTGGTATTAATTGCATGCCTATAATCCCAGTACTCAAGAAGTCAAGGCAGGAGGATTGCTACAAGTTCCAGGCCAGCTTGGGCTAAAAAATGAAATGTCGGACAGGAACTGTAATTCATGCATGTTGCAAAATCATAGAAAGTAATTGTAGGCCATACTTCATTCTCTTAAACCCAGTGGCACTGATAGTCTCTAAGTGGTAAAGATAGTAAATGGAGTACTTTGGAGGCATATGGATGGGAATCTTCAGCAGTGCAGACAAGTGGGAGGTTATACAGAGACAAATCTTATTAATAAACCAGATGGATGTTTCCCATCAAGGCTGACTTAATCATGGCTACTGGCCCATATCTTGTTGCTAGTTGGGCTTCTGTTTATGGTATCACTTGTGATGGAGATTTTTCTTTTCCTTGGAGTAAAGACATACTGTGTTTTGAAAAACAGACTTCTTCAAAATCTTTTAAATATAATTGAAAATTATGTCAGCTCTGAGCCATTGTTCAGGCCCCATCACAATCATTCATAGTTGTCAAGGTAGAATTTTTGTTTTCGTCCTAATAAGAATTCCTGTATGTTCCCTTTTAATATTTAGTAGTTGATTATTTTACTACTAGAGAGTTGAAGATCATCTGTGTTTATTAAGCATAGAACTTTGTTGTAATAGGCCTTTTGAAGAATTAAAATTAAGCCAGGAGTGGTAGCAGATACCTACTAATCCCAGTAGTTCAAAGGTAGAGGCAGGAGGATCAGGAATTGAAGGTTATCCCTAAACACGTACTGAGTTTGAAGCCGTCCTGGTCTATATGAGATCCTGTCTCAAAACAAAACAAAAACAAAAGCAACACACACATACCAAATTTACAAACAGAGCATTAAAAATAGCTTCAGGCGGGCTGGAGGGATGGCTTATCAGTTAAGGCGTTTGCCTGCAAAGCCAAAGGACCCAGGTTTGATTCCCCAGGTTCCACGTTAGCCAGATGCATAAGGGGGCACATGTGGCTGGAGTTCTTTTGCAGTGTCTTGATACCCTGGTGTGTCCATTCTCTCTCTTTCTCTTTCTCTGTCAAATAAATAAGCAAATAAAAGTAAAATATTCAAAAATAGCTTCAGTCATTATTGTTGAGTATTATGTCAAAATAATATGATCTAGTTTCTTCTTTTGTTATATTTATTACTTTTTTGTTAATATTTTTATTTAATTGTAAGAGAAGAGAGTAGAGAAATGCCAGGGCCTTTGCCACTGCAAACAAACTCCAGATACATGCACTACTTTGTGCATAGGGTTTTAAATGGGCCCTACTGGGGAATTGAACCTGGGCAGATAGGCTTTGCAAGTATCTTTAATTGCTGAGTCACCTTCCTAGCCCCAATATATTTGATTTCATCCAACTTGAAAATAATCTTTGCCGGGTGTGGTTGGGGCACACATTTAATTCCAGTGCTTGGGAGGCTGAGGTAGGAGGATCTATGCGTTCAAGGTCAGCCTGGGCTAGAGTGAAACCATACCTTGAAACCACCCCTCCCCAATTTTGTTTTTTTCTTAAATGGCTTTGTAGTAACTCTAAACTATTGTCTTACATATACTTGACAAATCAAAGGTTTTAAGGTGTTTATAATAAATAAACTAAAATGTTAGGTTTATCTTTGAGATGATGATATTTTTCTATTTGTGTACATTTTACAGCTTACTTGGACAAGTATGTCTAATTTTTGTTTTGTTTTGTTTTTAGTGAGAATGTCCTCTTTGGGATGGGAAATCCTCTTCTTGACATCTCTGCTGTAGTGGACAAGGATTTCCTTGATAAGTAAGTACTGAGCTCTTCAGATATCCAGAGTGAATTGATAAACCTGTAAAATTGACTTCATCATTTACCATTTTTAACTGGAGGAAAACTCAGGCAATTAAAATTTGTTAATAGCAAGTCCACTGTTATTATTTATTTAGTAATTAACAGTTTCTCCTGCAGAAACATTTTTTGTTCATTCCCATTGCTATTTCCCTTAAAATTTATTATTTAGCTAAGTGTGATTCCTCATGCCTGCAATATCAGCACTAGAGAAGAGAGGCAGGAGGATTATTGTAAATATGAATCTAGCCTCATCTATATAGCAAGTTCTAGGCCAGCCAACGTATTAAGGGAGACTGTCTCAAAAAAAAAAAACAAAAAAAAAAACACCTTAGTATTTATTATTTGGAAGAAGGATATATAATCTTATTGATCGCTAAAAAATACTGTTAATGAAGTACTTCTATAATGGAACCACAACCTAAGTGGGAAAAGAACACACGGGATATCATGTTCACTAATCTGTTTCCCTCTTGATAATTTTCAGTGTTGTTAACCTATCTGAGAAATCAGTTATTTGTTTAGTTGTTTAAGATCCTTGGCTACATGGAAAAATTCAGTGAAAAGAATTGGTGATGAGAAAGCAAGACTCCCCACATTTATTCTTACACTGAAAATTCTGTGTCTAGAAACAACCACAATTTTTTTCTTTTGAAGTAAAATTTATATTACCTAAAATGAATTATTTTTAAAGGACAGCATTCAGCGATTGCCAGCACATTCCCAGTGTTGTACGATCACCATTACTGTATGATTTGAAGACATTTAATCTTCTTAACAGAAACCCTGTGTGTGCTAAGTAGTCATTCACTGTTCCTTCCTCTGGACCAGTCTGGGAATCACCAGAATGCCCCTTATTTCTATGCATTTGCCTACTGTAGGCGTTCATATATTTGGAGTTGTGTATGACATTTTGTGTTTATGTTGGTTTATTTCCCTGAACGTAACTCATTCAAGATTCATCTTTGTTGCAGCCTGCATCAGATCTTCATTCCTGTTCATGGCATAATATCATTCTGTTATACGCATGCCATGTTTTGTTTGAATGTTCATTGGTTGATGGACACTTGGATTGACTGGATCTTGGTCTAGTATTATGAATAATAGCACTCATGAACATCTATGCACAAGCTTTTGTGTGGAAGTATGTTTTCATTTCCTCTGGCTGGAATCCTCAGATTAGTGGAATTGTTGAGTCATGTGGTAATCCTGTGTTTGCCTTTTTTGAAGACCCACCGAGATTGTTTTCCACGGCCTCTATAGCATTTCACATTCATATCAGCAGTGCACGAGGATCCCGCTGTTTCCACATCCTTGCCAAAACTTGTTGTTTTTTGAATTATAGCCATTCTAGTGGATATGAGACAATATCTCATTGTGCTTTTGATTTGCATTTCTAATGACTTTTTCATGTGCTTCTCAGATATTTGTATATATTTGGGAAAATGTCTGTTTTTCTTTGCCTATTTTAAGTTTTGTGCTTTAGTTGCAATGGCTCTTTTAGTATTTGAAATACTAGATGCTAGATTCTAAACCTTTACATGATTGGCATTTCTTCCATTCTGTGGGTTAATTCTTTTTTGTTTTTCAGTGTTGGCAGTTAAACCCCAAGCTTCATGCATGCTGGACCGGGGGCTACCATTGACCCTTGTCCTTTCTCTCAGTTTCTGAATAGTGTGTCCTTTGATGTAGCAAGTTTCATATTGACGAAGTCTAGTTTTTTTTCTTTTGTTTTCTGTACTTTTACTATTAGATCTAAGAAGCTGGTGTTAAATTTAAGGAGCTGTTCTTTTTCTAATTTAAAATTTTTTTCATTTATTTATTTATGAGAGAGAGAATGAATGAGAATGGGCATGCCAGGGCCTCCAGCCGCTGCAAATGAACTCCAGATGCATGCACCACTGTTCATCTGGCTTTACACGGGTACTGGGGAATCAAACCCAGGCTGTTAAGCTTTGTATGTGCAATTAAATTGTTCCAATGCCATTGTGTTCTGTTTGTGTGTTTGCTTGCTTGCATGCATGCATGTGTGTGCAGGTCAGAGGACAATCTTGAAGTGTCGGTTCTCTACTTCTTTGAGGTAAGGTCTCTTACTGCTGCAAAAGACCCGAGGCTAGCTGGTCCTTCAGCTTCAGATTCCTGGCTCTGCCTTCCATTGTTACAGAAATGTTGGGATCACAAATGCATGTGCCACTTTGTATCTGGCTTAAAGTATATGCTGTATAATTGAACCTAGCCTGGCAGGCTGTGTAAACAAACATCTTTAACTGCTGAGCCATTTTCCCAGACATTCCCCCTCACCCCCCAAGCAAGTTCTCATGTTGCCCAGGCTGGCCTCAAACTTGCTATATAGCAGAGAATAATCTTGAACTCCTGTTCCTTCTGTGTGCTGGGATTATAGTCATGTGCCACTGTGCCTGGCAGCCCATCACTATTTGTTGAAGAGATTGTTCTTTCCTCTATTGAATGGTTTGAACTTCATATCAAAACTAATTCAGGAGCCGGGTGTGGTGGCGCATGCCTTTAATCCCAGCACTCGGGAGGCAGAGGTAGGAGGATCGCCATGAGTTCAAGGCCACCCTGAGACTACATAGTTAATTCCAGGTCAGCCTGGGCCAGAGTGAGACCATACCTCGAAAAACAAAAACAAAAACAAAAAAAAAAAAAAAACTAATTCAGGACTGGAGAGATTGCTTACTGGTTAAGGCACTTGCCTGTGAAGCCTAAGGACCCAGGTTCGATTCCCCAGTACCCACATAAGCCAAATGCACAAGGTGACGCATGTGTCTGCAGTTTGTTTGCAGTGGCTAGAGGCTCTGGCACTCCCATTCTCTCTCTCTAATATAAATAAATAAAATAAAATATTTAAAAAAACCTAATTCAAGGGGCTGAAGAGGTAGCTTAGCAGTTAAGGTACTTGCTTGTAAAGCCTAAGGACGCCCATTCTCTCTATCTGCCTCTTCCTCCGTCTCTTTCTTTTTCTTCTCTCTCCAATAAATAAATTTTAAAAATTTTATAAAAAATGTAACTCAAGGGCCTGGAGAGATGGCTTAGTGGTTAAGTGCTTGCTTGTGAAGCTTAAGGACCCCAGTTCAAGGCTAGATTCCCCAGGACGCACGTAAGCCACATACACAAGGTGGCATATGCATCTGGAGTTCTTTTGCAGTGGCTGGAGGCCCTGGTATGTCCATTCTCTCTCTCTCTCTCTCTGTCTGTCTCTTTGTCTGCTTCTTACTCTCAAATAAAGAGAAAAATAAACAACAGAAATTTAAGGCCGGGAGTGGTGGCACATGCCTTTAATCCCAGCACTTGGGAAGCAGAGGTGAGTTCAAGGCCACCCTGAAACTACATAGTGAATTCTAGGTCAGCCTGAGCTAGAGTGAAACCCTATCTCAAACAACAACAACAACAACAACAAATTAAAAAAATGTAACTCAAGGTGTTGGAGAGACGGATCAGTGGCTAAGGTGTTTTCTTGCAAAGTCTGACTGCCTGAGTTCCATCATCCAGTATCCATGCAAAGCCAGATGTACGGTGGTGCGTGCACCTGGAGTTTGTTTGCAGCCTCTGGAGGCCCTGGTGCACTCATTGTCTTTCTCTGTCACTTTTCTTTCTCTCTCTGGATTCTCAGTTGTATTACGTTGATCAAATGCACTATCTTTATTCCAGTGCCACACTATTAGATTTCTTTAGCTCTCTGAAATCAGGAAGTGTGAACTCTCTAACTTTTTTGTTTTTGTAGATTTTTTTCTCTCTATTCAAAAAGGCATTGAATTTAGGTTGGAATTGCATTGAATCTGGAATTCAATTTTGGAAGATACTACATATCTTTGGCCCTTAAGTAAATGTAAATTAAAGGTGCAGTAAACCACCATTACAACTCTTAGAATTGCTAACATTATAGACTTCATGGGCAGGCCAGGTGTATGCCTGTAATCCTAGCCATTGAGAGGTCAAGGCAGGAGGATTGCTGTGAGTTTAAGATCATCCAGGGCTACATAATATTAACCTGTCTGAAATTTAAAAAAACAATTAAAATCTACTTAAACAGTCAGGAGTAGTGGTTTGCACCTGTAATCTCAGCATTCATAAGGCTGGGACAAGAGGGTTGCAGCAAGTTTAAGGCCAACTTGGGCTACATGGAGAGACCCTGGCTCATAAAACCAAAACCAAAACAAAAACAAAAAAAGAATGAAGCAAGGAAGGCAGGCTGGCTGACTGGCTTTGGATACAGCTCAGTGGTAGAGTGCTTGCCTGTCATGCCTGAGGACCTGAGTTTACCATGCAATACTGTAAAAATGAGACGTATCAAACACTGGCCAGAAAGTGGAGGAACAGGAACATTTTGTTCATAGGTGAGGTAGTGTACTGAACTTGAAAAAAGTTAAATATAAATCCACTCTTTGATCCAAGGATTCCATTCTTAGGTATTTGCCCAAGAAAAGTGAAGTCATGTATTTGTTTTTCTTCACCAGTGTTTATTGCAACCTTTTTTCCCCAGTGGCTAAAATCTAAAAATGACCTGAATGTCTATCAGCAGGTAAATCCTTGAGTAGAGCATTTACCCATGTACTAGAATAATGGCACTAAAAGAGAAGTATTGAAGCGGGCGTGATGACGCACACCTTTAATCTCGGGAGGCAGAGGTAGGAGGATCACCATGAGTTCAAAGCCACCCTGAAGCTACATAGTGAATTCCAGGTCAGACTGGGCTAGTGTGAAACCCTACCACACACAAAAAAAAAATAAATAAATAAAATACATGTAGAGACCCATGAAATCAACATACAATCAAGATAATGATAAACTCCCTTATTGTCCCATTATCCTTCCTCCCTTCACCCTTCATTGCACCCTGGCCTATCCACATGTAACTGTTAATCTACTTGCTTATTTTTTCATTCTTTTTTTTATTATCTTTTTTATTGACAACTTCTATACTTACACACAAAAAATGCACGATATTTCCCTTCCCTGCCCCCATACTCCTTTAGAACTCCAATCTCCATCATATTCCTTCCCTCTCTCCATTAGTCTCTATTTTAATTGGATGTATTTTTTCATTCTTGAGGCACATTTTTTCTAAAAAATAAATTTTATTTTTATTTATTTATTTTAGAGAGAGAGAGAAAGAGACAAAGAATGGGCACACCAGGGCATCCAGCCACTGCAAAAGAACTCCAGACACATGTACCACCTGTACATCTGGCTTACATGGGTCCTGGGGAATCGAACCTGGGTCCTTTGGCTTTGCAGGCAAATGCCTTAACAGTTAAGCCATCCCTCCAGCCTCACATTCTTTAAATTATTTATTCATTTGAGAGAGAGAATGGGTGTATCAGGACCTCCAGACACTTTAAAAAAACTCCAAACACATGTGCTACCTTGTGCATCTGGCTTTAAAATGTGTGTACTGGGGAATCGAACCTGGGTCCTTTGGCTTTGCCAGCAAGTGCCTTAAATTGCTAAGCCACTTCTCTAGCCCTTGAGGCACATTCTTATGTAGGCCAGGTTGACCTCAAACTCCATATGCAGCTGAGAATGGCCTTGAATTTCTGATCTTTCTTAGTGCTGGGATTACAGGTCTGAGTCACTGTGTGGTTACTTTCTGAATACAAAGATCATATTGAAGTTTTTACACTTTCATATAAGTAGAATGATATACTATATGTCCTTTTCTATCTGGCTTCTTTCAATCAACATAATTACCCTGAATTCCATTTAATCAATACTTCTTTTTTTCCCCTCCTTGGTTTTTCTTTCGAGGTAGGGTCTCATTGTAGCCCAGGCTGACCTGGAATTCACTATGTAGTCTCAGGGTGACCTTGAACTCACGGTGATCCTCCTACCTCTGCCTCCTGAGTGCTGGGATTACAGGCCTGCACCACCACGCCCGGCTTCTACATGTATTTTAAAGTTATGTAGTTCATTGGATGTTAGTTACACATAGGAAAGTTGTAATAAACAAAGCAAAATGAATCAGTAGAACATTTATTCAAGAATTTGAAGTTAAGTCCTTAGTGTGAGATGTTTTATCTAGACAGTTGAAATAATTCATGGTTAGTAATAATAATGAAAACCATTAGGCCTAGGGGTGTAGCTCAGTGCCAGCGTGCTTGCCTAGCATGTTGTGAGGCCTAGCTTATCTCAACAATGGCATACACATACAAAAGCAGATGATCTATAAAATGCAAAGAGAACGGTAAAAATTTAAATTTTATGACATACTAAACTAACAAGTGATACTATTCTGGTCAGTGTGCCACCACACATATCTTAGGCATTTATTTCCTCGAGAGTATATGTTTATGTTAATGAGATTATACTAGTGTAGAATTAGACAATTTGCTTTCCCCCAATACCATGTTTTAAATCTGTTTTGAAAACTTAACACAAACGTGATTCGACTGATTATGGCCTGGCAGCTGCATGGTAACGTTATTGGGAGATCAAGTAACTTCTTTGTTTTATGAGCAGCTGATCTCAGATGGCCAGTTGGAGTTTTATTTTATTATGGGCATTTTTTTTCTTTATCTTGAGTTTGAAATCAGAAGTTGGAGATTGTGTCTTGAAAAATACACTTTAAAATGTTCCCTATGGCTGTGTTTTGTTTACATTTTAGACCATGTTTAGATTATTTTTTATTTTTTATTTTTTTGAGGTAGTTTCTCGCTGTAGTCCAGGCTGACCTGGAATTCATTATGCCATGTCAAGGTGGCATTGAACTCACGGCGATCCTCCTGCCTCTGCCTCCCAAGTGCTGGGATTAAAGGCGTGCCATGATGCCTGGCTATATTTAGATAAATTTTTGTGTTTGACCTGTATACACAGGTTATCCAGTAATAAAGTTTGCTAAGTACAAGACTGCTATGCCTGAATGATCATGCTTACTGTACAATTCATGTTGAATTTTAATCTCCAGTGCAGTATTGGTAAGAGGTGTGGCCTTTTGGAGGTAAGTCATAAGGGTAGAGCCTTTTATGAAAGGGCTCAAAGTTGAATAGAGACCTCATTGCCTTTCATTCTTTAAGGCCATGCTAGGACATAGCATTCTTCCTGGGGATGCAGAAACACAGTGTTGTGGAAGCTTGTAGCTCTCCCTAAACACCAATCCTGTCTGCCATTGCCTTGATCCTGGGCTTCCTGTTCTCTAGAAATAAACTTCTATTATTTTTATTTTTGCTTATATGTGTTACATGCATGTGTATGTGCCCTAGCAGTGTCCCATGTGCTTGCCTACAGTGGGGCCCTTGCCTGTGGTGGCCAGAGCCACTGTGGCACTCTTCCGCTCCAGCCCTCTTCCACCCATTCTTGTTTGAGCAGGAGTCTCTCACTGAGACCTGAGCTTGTTGCTTTCCAGCAGCCTGAGTGATCCCCTGGTTTCTGCTCCCCTGTGCAGCTCTGAGGTCACCAGTGTGCTTGGCCATGCCCAACTGTTCAGATGGGTTCTGGAGATTCAGACTTGGTGCATTTAACTGCTGAATCCTCGTTCCATCTTTATTGTTTATTAATAATCTAATCTATCAGATTAAAAGTCCATTAGAGGGCTGGAGGAATGGCTTAGTTGTTAAGGTACTTCCTGCAAAGCCAAAGGACTCAGGTTTGATTCCCCAGGACTCACATAAGCCAGATGCACAAGGTGGCACATGCTTCTGGATGCTTGTATGTATATATATGCTATGCATGGCTCACATGGAAGGTATGGAAGTTAGAGGACAGCCTTGGGGTGTTGGTTCTCACCTACTACCTTGTGGAGATGGTCTCACCTCAAACTCCCAGTGATCCTCCTACCTTGACTTCCCTAGTACTGGGATTAAAGGCATGTGCCACCACACCTGGCCTCTCTTTTTTTTTATTTCTTAAGGTAAGGTCTTGCTGTAGCCCAGGCTGACCTGGAATTTACTATGTAGTCTCAGTGTGACCTTAAACTTTCCTACCTCTACCTCTCAAGTGCTGGGATTAAAGGTGTGTGCCACCATGCCCTGCTCTTTTTTTTTTTTTATTGACAATTTCCATATACATACATAATGTATTCTGATCATAATCCCATCCCATTGCTTTGTTCTGTCCCTCATCTCCTTTCCACTGGACTCCTTTCCAAGAAGTCCTTTTTTTTCTGGTTTTTCAAGGTAGGGTCACTCTAGCTCAGGCTGACCTGGAATTCACTATGTACTCTCTCGGTGGCCTTGCACTCATGGCGATCCTCCTACCTCTGCCTCCAGAGTGCTGGGATTAAAGGCGTGCGCCACCACGTGCGGCCCTCCTCCATTTTGATACCTTATTTTAGTTTTTGCCCTTCTCCATCCATGATTACATGTGCATGTGCCCAGTGTTGTGCAAGGAACAACAGGGGCTGTGAGGTCATGAGTGCAATGACCACTTTGTGTCCAGGGGACAGTGTTCCAAAGCACTCCTCCATACCCTTTGGCTCATACATTCTTTGCCCCACCTCTTATGCAATGTTCCCTGATCCTTGTTGGCTGTGATAGAGATGGCTGTATAGTTCTGAGCACTCAAATGTCATTTATTCTCAGCACTTGGACAAAATTTGAGTCCCCCAATAGTCACTGCTATCTGCAAAAAGCAGCTTCTCTGACCAAAAGCAGCACTAGTCTATGGTGTCTCTCTTATTTGCCACTGTGGACCCCAGTCCATCTGGCCTGCAAGCTGTGGGATTCTCCTGAGTCCCACCTCCCATTACTGCCTATAGGCGCTATTGAAATTAGATTCTGGAATCAGTACTCCACTTGTCTGGCTTGTACAACAGTGTGTGTAACCACTGAGTAATGTCCCTAGCACTTGTTTGGTTTCTGAAGATGTCTTTTTCCTACTTTATCACCTGTGGATTGTTGTCTGATTGTTACTTGTGGGTCTTCTCTTCTCTTCTCTTCTCTTCTCTTCTCTTCTCTTCTCTTCTCTTCTCTTCTCTTCTCTTCCCTTCTCTTCCCTTCCCTCCCCTTCTCCTTCTCCTTCCCCTTCTCCTTCTCCTTCTCCTTCTTTCCTTCTTGCAGTAGAATCTCACCCTAACTCAGGGTGGCCTCGAATGCACAATGATCCTTCTGCCTCTGCTTCTGTAGTACTGGGATTAAAGACAAGTGCCACCACGCAGGACAGTTTTCTTTATAGAAGAGATTTTCTTCCATTATTAGGTCACCCTTTTGGTTTTCTTAATATTTTAGGGTAAGACATTGTAAAATTCATTTATTTTCATGGGAGTAAGAAAAGAGTCAGGAATATTGGATATTGTAAATACTAAGAGTTATGGGAGGGTAGATTGTCTAGGGTAAGTACTTTGTTATCTCATTATTATATACAATTTAAGTTTTTTCTTTTTTTTTTTTTGGTTTTGCGAGGTAGGGTCTCATTCTGGTCCATGCTGACCTGGAATTAACTATGTAGTCTCAGGGTGGCCTCGAACTCTTGGCGATCCTCCTACCTCTGCCTCCCGAGTGCTGGGATTAAAGGCGTGCACCACCACGCCCGGCTAGTTTTTTCTTTTTATTTATTTATTTATTTTATTTTATTTTTTGAGGTAGGGTCTCAGTCTAGGTCAGGCTGACCTGGAATTCACTATGTAGTCTCAGGCTGGTTTCGAACTCTTGGCAATCCTCCTACCTCTGCCTCCCAAGTGCTGGGACTAAAGGCGTGCGCCACCACGCTCAGCCAATTTAAGATTTTTATAACAAATCTAAATTGTTTTGAGGTTTTTTTGTTTGTTTTGTTTTTTGAGGTAGGGTCTTGCTCTATCCCAGGCTGACCTAGAATTTACTATGTATTCTCAGGGTGGCTGTGAGGTTTTTAAAAAAGCTTTGATAAAAGTTGTCTGTTGATGTATGAGAAATTGCTGTAAAAACTGGCTGATTAAAGTAGCAATCACTCCCTGCCTCACACATCTCCTGAGGGCAGGAGTAGAGCGTAGCTGCATGATGGTTCTGGTACTGGGAACTGATCCAGTCGCATCAGTCTTGGCCAGGTGGCAGGCATTCGGAGGCTCAGCTGTGGTTGAAGGATTTGTTTCCAGATTCAAATCAATGTTGTTGGACGATTCTGTGTGTGTGAGCACACATGTGTATTCATGTGCACAGGCACACATGTGTGGAGGCCAGAGAATAATAGTGGTGTCTTCTTTTATTTCCTGAGAAAGTGTCTCAAACTGACCCTAGAGCTTGCCATTTTTGGCTAAGCTTGCTGACCAGTGAGCCTCAATGGTCCTCTTGTCTTTGCTTCTCTTGGTACGGGTTATAGGCATGTGTAGCCATGCCGGCTTTTTATGTGCGTGCTGGAGAGTGCATTCCGATGTTTCTGCTTGCACAGCAAGTATTTTTACCCACTGAGCCATCTCTGTAGTGCATCCCCTCTCGTCCTTCCTCTCTCCTGCCGTCTGAATCTTGCTCTAGGTTAGGCTGACCAAAACTTAACCATGTAGTCCAGGCTCGAATGCCACACTTAAGTTTCTTTTGAGCTGTTGGGCCAGTGTCCTCAGTTCCTTACTGTGAACCTGTGTGTATTCTGACGACATGGTGGTTGTCCTCTTGCTACTAGTGATTTTAGAGAGTATGTATGCCCAAGGCAGTGTCTTTCAGAACCTAATCTTGGAAATGGCATGGCATCATTTTTGCCTTGCAGACGAAACCTGGTATAGTGTTGTAGGACAGTACACAGGTGAATTCCAGGAGGCAGAGACCCACAGGGGCCGGAGGGTGGGCTGTGATGATCAGCCTCCTGGTTGACCTGCAGTGATCCTCTCCTGATATTTGCTTTGAGTGGTCGCTCCTAACGTTATACTTTGCTAATCTATAGAACCAGGGACATGGCTGAAATGATAACAAGCTACTTAAGAAATTGGACTTTTTTTTGTTTGTTTTGTTTTTATTTATTTTGGGGGGGTGAGGAGAGAGACACAGAGAGAGACAGAGAGAGAGGGAGAGGAAGACAGAGAGAGATGGGTGCGCCAGCTGCCTCTCAGCTGCTGCGAACGAAATCTAGATGCGTTCTCCCCCTTGTGGTCAAGTGTGGCATTGCGTCCCTTTTGCATCTGGCTAAACATGGGACCTGGAGATTGGAACTGCTGAGCCGTCTTTCCAGCCCTTGTTTTATTTTTTTGAGGTAGGGTCACGCTCTAACACTCTAGCCCAGGCTGAGCTGGAATTCACTATGTAGTCTCAGGGTGGCCTTGAACTCACAATGATCCTCCTACCTCTGCCTCCCAAGTTCTGGGATTAAAAGCATGTGCCACCATGCCCAGCTAGAAATTGGACTTTTAAAAATTGGCTTTGGGCTGTGGATGTAGCTCTGCTGGTAGAATGCTTGCCTAGCATTCATGAAGCTTTGAGTTTGATTTCCCAGCAATATATAAACTTGGGGAGGTAGAAGTAGAAAAGTTCAAGATTATCTTCAACTACCTAGCAGGTTCAAAGCCAGCCTTGGGATACATGAGGAGCTCCACACCTCCCCCCACCCCAAAGAGTAATATAAGCTGCTAAAACCCAAGAGACACCATTGGCTTCTTTTGAGGTTGTTTTCTCTGAGATGTTTTTGCTCTTTGTGCCATTCTTTTCTTCCTTTTGGATCAGTCACTGTGGGAAAACCAGCTGCTATGTCTTGGACATGCAGATAACATACTGAGAGACCAAAAGTCAGTCAATGTGAATGTGTGCATCAAAGCTTCTAGCTGTTACAAGTGAACTCCAACTGCATGTGCCACTTTGAGCATCTGGCTTTTACATGGGTACTAAGGAATCAAACCCAGGTTGTTAGGGTTTGCAGGAAAGTTGAAAAGGTTTGCACTGAGCAATCTCTCCAGTCCAAAAAGTATTTTTTTATTTTTTTGTTTTTTGAGGTAAAGTTTTATTCAAGCCCAGGCTGACCTGGAATACACTGTAGGTCTCAGGGTAGCCTCGAACTCACAGAGATCCTTCTATGTCTATGTCCTGAGTGCTGGGATTAAAGGCATGCACCACCATGCCCGGCTTTCTGAGAAAAATTTTAAAGGAAAGCCTTTTTTATTTGGTGGAAGCAAAGTCTCACTGTAGCCCAGGCTGGCCTTGAGCCCACCTGTGGTCTCCCAAGCTTAGGAATAGTGGATGTAATCCACCACACCTAACTGAAAAGACTTTTAAAAAATTATATATTCACGCATGTGTGTGTATATGTATGTGTGTTTGCCAGAGCTTCTACCTGCTGGAAACAACATCTGACACTTGCATCAGGTTTTGCATGCACTTTATGTGGATGGCTTGGTGATTGAACTCAGGCTGGCAGGCTTTGTAAGCAAGTGACTTTAATTGCTGAGCCATCTTCTTACCCCTGACAAGACTTTTAAAAATAGATTTCTTGCTGGGCATGGTGGTGCATGCCTTTAATCCCAGCACTTGGATCCCTACCTTAAAACAAAACACATGAAAAAACAGATTTTTTTGAGTTTTTGTTTTTTTCTTCATTAATGTTTCACTCTAGTCCAGGCTGACTTTGAACTCACTCTGTGGCCCTAGGCTGGCCTTGAACTCACTGCAGTTTTACCTCAGCCTCCTGAGTGCTGGGACTAAGGGCATGTACCATCATGCTCTGCTGTAAAACTGCAGTTTTTAAAAACAAGAAACATCATATGCTAGTGGTCTTTGCAAATAGTTTTTATATTTTTATTTATTTACTTGCAAGGAGAAAGATGGGATAGTGAGCTCACCAGGGTCCCTTTCCACTGCAAACAAACTCCAGATGCACGCACTACTTTGTGCATCTGGCTTTATATGGGTACTGGGGAATCAAACCCGGGCCATTGGGCTTTGCAAGCAAGTGACTTTAACCACTGCGCCATTGCTCCAGCCCAAGTGGTCTTTGCAAATTTTGATGAAGAGCCACAGAGGGTTGAGTAGAAAGAAAATCCACGGAGAACTTACCTGAAATGTTTCAAGTAAAGTGAGGCCAGCTTGGGCTACATCTAAAAGCAAAGTGAAGAATAGCAGTCTTAACAGTTTATGGGGTATAGCAAACACAAGACTGAGCTCAGTCTCTACCACTGGAAAAAAAAGAAGGGTAAAAATAAGCAGCAATTACTAAATTAATTAATGCCTTCCCCTTATTGAGCAGTGCATTGGGTACGCTTCCATATGTTTGCAGTTTCTTTCTCGTGAAACTTTATGAGGTAGGCATTGTTTGTGTGTGGACACAAAACGCATCAGTGATAATGTGGAGATGTGAAATGTAGGTTTGTTTTAATTGTAAATGGTGGGCTGGGGATGAAGCTCTGTGGTAGAGTACTTACTGAGCATTGTTGTAAGCCTTGGGTTCTGTCCCTCCATGTCTGTCTGTCTGTCTCTCACTCTCTCTGGCTCTCCCCCACCTCATACACAATTGTAGAACTAGTATTCTTTAGTTCTTGCTATGTATTTTGGAAATCTTAGCCTGAAATTGAAAATTTTAATTGTATAATGCAGGGTTTTTTAATGTAAATTATGGTAGGCACATAAAGGTTTGTAATCCTAAAGAAATACTGTTTTCATTCAAGTATAGTGTAGGTTAGAAAAATTGTGCATAGTTTTGCTCCAAGCAGTTATTCAGAGCTGGGCCTGGTGGCCTACATCTTTAATCCTAGCACTGAAGAGGCAGAGGTAGGAGGATTGCCATGAAAAAAAATTGTTCATGTTAGTTTTAGTTATGTATTGCATTAGACTGATCAATTTTTTGTGAAAAACGAAAAGCTCCATAATTTTCTTCTTAACTAAGTTTTCAAACAATGCACTTCTTGAATTTGGAAGCTGGTAGATTTTCTACAATCGATCAGTTCCCAGAATAGAACAATCAGTGCTGTGGTTCAGAAATATGAATGAGATATTTTCATACTTGCTACAAAAATAAATTTTTGCAATCTTTTCATTGCTTATTTGATTATTATAAAGCTAGTTTTTCTCTGAAATAAGCATTAATGAACTTCATTGGAAGGAAAAGCAGAATTAAGTTAGTCCTGCATTCAGTTTGTTGTTTGTGGTAAGAAGCAAGCTATTGAATTTTTTCTGGCATTTTGAAAAGACATAGTGGGTGTGCAGCGATTAGGAAATATGTAATATAGAAATACTTCCAGACAAGCATTGGTCTACTAATGGAGTCTAAAGGAAGAGGTATGTATTAATAGAGATGGAAAAGACAGGAAAGGAATATATAAAACAAGTTTAGTTTTTTTTTCTGACAATTGTCATTTGTCTCAGAAGACAGAGGAATGAGATTTAATGAAGTGCTAATTGGGAAAGATAGGACATCATGTGTTATGAAGGAAAATTAGAATTGTTCAGGAAACATTTTTTTTCCTTATAGATATAAATCTGTTGCCCTCCAAGTTCACTTTTTTTTTTCTTTTTTTTTTTCCCCAAGATAGGGTTTCATTCTAGCCCAGGCTGAGCTGGAATTCACTATGTAGCCTCAAACTCACAGCAATCCTCCTACCTCTGCCTCCAGAGTGCTGGGATTAAAGGCATGTACCACCACGCCTGGCCAAGATAACATTTTCTTTTAAGATTTATTTTTATTTATTTATTTATTAGAGACAGAGAGAGAGAGAAAAGAGTGAGAATGGCACACTAGGCCCTCTACCCACTGCAAATGAACTCCAGCCACATGCGCCACCCCGTGCATCTGGCTTATGTGGGACCTGGAGAATCGATCTGGGGTCCTTAGGCTTCACAGGGATGTGCCTTAACCACTGAGCCATCTCTCTAGTCCCCAAGTTCACATTTTTAACTATCTCTTTTATGACATAACTGCTAAGTTGTATGAGTTGGACTCCATCACGAAGCCTTCAGTAAGTAGCCACATTCATTTCATTTTAGACCAAATAGTGATAGACAATGTCAACTTTAATTTATCTGTAACTTAGTTTCTAGGTTCTCTGGTGTTTTTGTTTGTTTGTTTGTTTGTTTTTGAAGGTAGGGTCTCACTGTAGCCCAGGATGACCTGGAATTCACTATGTAGTCTCAGGGTGGCCTTGAACTCACAGCGATCCTCCTACCTCTCCTCCCAAGTGCTGGGATTAAAGGCGAGCACCACCACACCTGGCTCTGTTTTTTTTTTTTTTTTTTTAGCAAGCATAATTTTATTGTGAAGTAAAGTAGCAACAAGTAAAGAAGTAACGTGACAACAAGGAGGGAACCTGGAAATGGGTTGCCCAGTTTCAGTCCTTTTATTTTTTTTTCTTAAATCTATATTATTTATTTATTTGAAAGAGAGAGAGAGAGAGAGAGAACATGAGCACACCAGGACCTCTTGCCACTGGAAACAAACTTCGGGTGCACTGCTCCTACAACTTTGTGCATCTGGCTTTCTGTGGGAATTGAATCCGGGCTGGCAGACTTTGCAAACCAAGTACATTTAACTGCTGAGCCTTGTCCTTGACCCCTCATTCTTAACTTTGGTCTTTTTGTCTGTCCCTGAGCTATCTTTATCACTTTACTTTAAGCAACAGTAGCATATGTCCCTATACTTTGTGCTTAATTAAATATTTTTAATGTTTTTCTGGCTGGGAATGTTGGCACACTCCTTTAATCCCAGCACCGGGGGAGGCTGAGTAGGAGTATAGCTGTGAGTTCGAGGCCATCATGAGACTGCATGGTGAATTCCAGGTCTTGGGATTAGATTGAGACCCTACCTTGAAAAGCCCAAAAAGAAACCTTTTCTCAAAGAAGGTGGACAAACACTTTCAAGTTGACCTCTGACCTCCACATGTGTGCCATGGTACATGGGTCTACTTGCCCCACCCACCCACCCAAATAAAAATTTAAAAACCTGGGCATGGTGGTGCACTCCTTTAATCTCAGCATTTGGGAGGCCAAGGTAGAAGGATTGCTATGAGTTCAAGGCCAGCCTGAGACTACATAGTGAATTTCTAGGTCAGCCTGGGCTAGAGCAAGACCCTACCTCAAAAAAAAAAAAAAAAAAAAAAACACACACACACACACACACACACACACATACACACACACAAAACCCCGCCAAGCTATTTGGGCTGTAGAGATGGCTCAGTAAAGGTGCTTACCTGCAAAGCCTAATGACCCAGGTTCAAATCCTCAGTACCTATGTTAAGCCAGACACACAAGGTGGTACATACCTCTGGAGTTCATTTGCAGCAGCTGGAGGCACTGGTGCGCCTATTCTCTGTGTCTCTGCTTGCAAATAAATAAATTTTTTAAAAAATTAAAAGAAAAGGACAACGGCTGTGCCACAAGAATTTTCCTATCTATACCACTATTCTTACACTTATTTTAAGCATTCTTGTTTAAAAATAAGTGTGTGTATTTTTTTAAGGAGGGAGGGAGGGAGGGAGGGAGACAGCAAGACAGAGCGAAAGAGAGAGAGAGAGAGAAATTGGTGCACCAGGGCCTCAGCCACTGAAATCAAACTCCAGACACTTGTGACACCTAGTGGGCATGTGCGACCTTGCGCTTGCCTCACCTTTGTGCGTCTGGCTTATGTGGGATCTGGAAAGTTAAACATGGCTCCTTAGGCTTCACAGGCAAGTGTCTTAACCATTAAGTCATCTCTCCAACCCTGATAATATTTTTATTTATGAAAGAGAATGAGACTATGAATATGGGTGTGCCATGACCTCTTGCTGCTTCAAATGAACTTCAGACACATGTACTACTTTATGCATCTGGCTTTAAGGTACTGAGGGATTGAACTTGGACCAACAGGCTTTGCAAGCAGGCACTTTTAACTGCTGAGCCATTTTAAACCCTTAGGTAGTCTTTTATACTTTTGAATAGTATTTAGGTCCTTAGCTAGGTTTGGTGGTACACTTTAATCCCAGCACTTGGGAGGCAGGGGTAGGAGGATTGCTGAGAGCTCGAGGCCACCCTGAGACTATATAGTGAATTCCAGGAAAGCCTGAGCTAGAGTGAGACCCTACCTTGGAAAACAAAAACAAAACAAAATAGTATTTAGGCCCTAAATACCACAAACACAAATTATTCAATGGGTAGGTTATTTACTGAATTTTTTATTTGAAACAGGGTCTCATGTATTCTAGGCTGTCCTTGAACTCACAATCCTCCTACCCCACCTCTCTGAGTGCTGGGGTTGCAGGCATACTCCACCAAACCCTTTTTGATTTGATGCTAAGGATGAAACCCTGGACTTTGTACATGCTAGGCTAGCACTCTACCAACTGAGCTACATCCCCAGACCTTTCTTCTCCCTTTCCCCTTCCTGCCTGCATTTAATTAATTAATTAATTAATTAATTAATTTGTGTGGTGCTAGGTTTCAAATTCAAGGGTCTTATATGTGCTAGGTAAACACTCTGCCATTTAAGTTACATACCCCGGCTGGGTTTCTTGTAAAGGTATGTATTTTATGGTACTGATTATTACTGAGTTTGTTAGCTTGTGGTTTGGAAAAGTAGTCAAGAAGTAATTAAAGTGAACGTGAAACCTGTGGTCAGTGCGTTTCTGTAACAGTAGTGTGCACTGGGACAGTTGTGATAGTAGAAACAGGCGTGTGCAGTCCAGCATAGTAGCCATCGTAGTTAACCCTGGTATTTGGCTTTAAACATTGAAGCAACGCTAGCACTATTGATGACTATAGCACTTTATTCCAAAATAAGCAATTCAGTTTGAAAAAGGTATATTTGACTGGGGATTACAAACTTCCACGTGTAGTTTAGCTTTTATCACAAAGTTTTATTCTGTTAATTTGTAGGGGTCCATTTTCTGTGAGATTTCTTCTACTGGTACTGTCTATAGTCACAACAGTTAAACCCTGAGCATCCTAATCCTAGATGTTGAAATACCAACAAATCAGATTTCTTAAAATCCCTGCAAATCCTCCAGTTCATAATCCCAAGAGATTAAAACTCTCGAATGTTAAAAGTTTAAAAGCTGACATCTTGACAACTTCAGTTCTCATTGAGAGAGGGAAAACTATGTGGTTGGGGAGGAAGCCAGAGTTTGTGGAGGGGATTAGTGTAATTCTGTGTTTGCAGGTTGATTAGGTGGAAACTAACACCTAACTAGCTGGTAAAAGATCACTCTGAGTGTATCTGTGCGGGTGTTTGCAGAGGAGATGAGCGTGTGTCTGAATGGACTAGGTGGGGAAGATGTTTCTTCATTGTGGGCCATCACCAGCTCCACCATCAGTCCAGCTCCAGCCTGAGATAGCAATTACGGAAGACAATTGATCTCTGACAATTGATCTCTTTCGCCTTGGATGTCAGGACTCCAGGTTCCTAGTCCTTTGGATTCCAGGATTTACATCAGTACCTTTGCCCCCTGCTTACACAAGTGGCTTGCTTGCTTCTGACCTTTGGACTTGGTCTGAGCCACACTACTGGCATCTCTAACTTGCAAATGTCTTCTTATGGGATTTCTTTTAAAACAATATTTATTTATTCATTTGTTTGAGAGAGACAGAAAGAGCAAAACAGAGACAGTGAATAGGGTACACCAAGGTCTCTTGCCTCTGCAAACAAACTCCTGGTGCATGCGCCACTTGTTCACGTGCCCTTTTGTGAGCACTGGGGCTCAGAGCCAGTCCGTCAGGCTTTGCAAGTGCTTTTAACCACTGAGCCATCTCTCCAGCCTTTTTGTGTGTATTTCTCTGCCACTGTGATTCCCATCACTGATACTTGTAGTAAATCCTGTTGGCTCACACTCTCTGGAAGTTCCTTACTAATACAGTTTGGTATTAGGCAAACTGAGTATCATCCCTTCTTGCTGTGTTCTTTACAGTAGAATGGAAGAGTTCTATGAGAGTGTTCCCTTCATAATGTGGTTGCACATACCTGTAATCCTGACTCTCCAGAAGGCTATCTGAATCCCTAGTCCATACTGACAGAGTGTTATCAAGGCAGGAGTCATGAGTTGGAGGCTAGCCTGGGCTACCACGCAAAGCCCTGTCTCAAAAAAGGTGGGGATGGAAGCCGGGCGTGGTGGCGCACGCCTTTAATCCCAGCACTTGGGAGGCAGAGGTAGGAGGATCGCCGAGAGTTCGAGGCCACCCTGAGACTACATAGTTAATTCCAGGTCCGCCTGGACCAAAGTGAAACCCTACCTCGAAAAACCAGAAAAAAAAAAAAAAAAAAAGGTGGGGATGGGCTAAGTTGTAAGGCTGCTTACTGTTGGAAGAAAAAAATTAAAGAACTACTGGTGCTGCAAGACCAGAAGTGAAACATAGGTTAAAAAATATAAGAAACTGAGCATTATATATTATAATAGTAGTGCTTGGGTCAAGGAGATGGGGAGGTTCCATAATTCGAGGCTAGCCTGGCCTGTGTTGGGAGATGTTATGTCAAAGTCCATCAAACAAACAACTCACCCCAAAATACCCAAACGATAAAAGTTCAAGCTAGGCCTGGTGGCACACGCCTTTAATCCCAGCACTTCGGAGGCAGAGGTAGGAGGATCATGTGAGTTCAAGGCCACCCTGAGACTACAGAGTGAATTCCAGGTCAGCCTGAGCTAGAGTGAGACCCTATATCCAAAAACAAAACAAAACAAAATAAAATTCAAGGAATGTCTGCCAAATTATTTATTCACGTCCCACTTCTTCTGCCTCTTTGCTCACAATGGTGCACTTCCCTTCACAAAATATCTTTCTTCATCAGAAAGTACAAATTCAACTATGTCTGTGACCCTCAGAACCAAAGACAGTTGCAAATAGAGAGCTTCCTCCAGTGCTACAAAACATGTTAAGTTTTGAACTATTCTTATGAGATATTGGGCTATTGAAGGATGATAGACTTCTTTGCCGTACTGGAGATTGAACCCATGGCCTCGTGCATGCTACACAAGAATTCTGTCAATTCTACCGCTGAGCTACATCCCCAACCATGATACACTTCTTTTTGTTATTTTATGATACCCTTCTAAAATGTTTTTTTTTTTTTTTTTTTTTTCTCCGAGGTAGGGTCTCACTCTAGCCCAGGCTGACCTGGAATTCACTATGCAGTCTCAGGGTGGCCTCAAACTCACAGTGATCCTCCTACCTCTGCCTCCCGAGTGCTGCTGGGATTAAAGGCGTGTGCCACCATGCCCAGCTACACTTCTTAATGTTACCACTGCATGTATCAGAAAACTAGCGCATGCTTCATTTTGTCTAATGGATGGCACTTTCAAAACTATCCCCAGGTTTGTGTGTGTGTGTGTGTGTGTGTGTGTGTGTGCGCGCGCGCGCCACTTTGCAGGCTTTATGTAGGAATTGAGGAATCGAACCCTGGATGGCAGGCTTTGTTCCTTTACCCTCTGAGCCATTTCCCTAGCCCTGTTCTTTTTCTTTTAAATTAAATATGTACAGTTCTTGCTCCTAGTGGATCTTAAAATTCTAGAAAACATTTGCTTGTTTATGGATTAATGAATGGAAGGAAACAAAGCACTTTATAAATTATTATTTTCAGATTTGGTAGTTTGTAAGATTTTGAGTGAACAACTCTGTTGAAGCCCCAAAATATAATGACATAGTTTGATCAAGTTTGATAGTGTGATCAAGATTTCTGAAGTGAATTTAAAATGTGTGTTCTTGGCTGAAGAGATGGCTCAGTGGTTAAAGGCACTTGCTTGCAAAAGCCTGAATGCCCAGGTCCAGTTCCCCAGTACCCACATGGAGCCAGATGGCACATGCATCTAGAGTCAGTTTGCAGTGGGCAGGAGGTTCAGGCATGCCCATTTTCTCTCTATATAAAAAAATAATAAATAATAAAGATATTTTTAAGGGCTGGAGAGATGGTGCAGTGCTTAAGGCACTTACCTACAAAGCCTAACAACTCAAGTTCAGTTCCCCGGTACCCACGTAAAGCCAGATGCATAAAGTGGCACATGCATCTGGAGTTGTTTTGTAGTGCTAGAGGCCCTGGCATGTCTATTCTCTCTGTCTGATCATCTTATATCTTTTTGTTTGCAACTAAATAAATAAAAATATTTTTAAAAACATTTTTAAAAATGATATTTGCTTTTGACATTCAACACACGGCATTTGGCCTTTGCCTGAAAATTCTCATGAGTGGATTGGTTACAAGATCTTGCAACAATGAAAATTCATTTCCAAATTGAGTCCATATGTTTATATTGGCATGTATTCCAGCTGATGAAATTCTGGTGGCTTATTTCAAAAATATCTGTTTCTGTGTATGTGCGTGCAAATACACTGGACCGTGTCATGGCATGTGTGTGGATGTTGAAGTACAACTTTGGGTATCAGTCCTTGCCTTCCACCTTGTTTGAAGCAGTGTCTCTTGTTCATCAATCCTGGCTTGCAAGCTTCCAGAGGTTCTCCTGCCTTTGTCTCCCATTTTGCATAAGAGTGCTGTGAAATTGCTGACACATGCTGTGGTTATCCAGTTTTACATAGCTTCTGGGGATTCAAACTCAAATCCTCACTCAAGCTTGCCTGGCTTTACTCACTAAGCTGTCTCCCCAGCCTCTGGTGCCTTTCAATAAGTATGTTGACCTGAAGTCAGCCAAGTTACTGACTGGTTTGAAAATAATTATGTATAGAGTAGAATAAGACACCTGGTTCTGCTAACTACAGTTCACAGTGTTATTCCATCCGATTTGTGGTCTGTATATGAGTACATAAAGAAAGAATTTCTGCACATCCAGAATACCATAGAAGAATGCCTCAGAAGATAGGAAAATTTAGTAGGGAATATTCCATGTTGATCTACCATTGACTCTTAGAATAGTTTCAGTAAGAGCAGTGCCCTGCGTAAAATGAACGTGAATATTTTCTCTGAGAAATGTCACACCTGAAGAGACTTCAAAATACATTTAATGACATGAAAGGTGACCAGCTCCTACAAATTACTTTTGTATAATTGCCCCTGTCTGTCTCAGAGATATACTTTTTCAAATGTTGGATTTTCTTTTTAATCGTTTACCATTTTATTTTTTCCTCTAGGTAGAACTATTCTGGAATATTTATTTAATATTAAAGATGAATTAAACTATGTAATCCAGCTCTGCTGCAACCTTGGTTTTGTGTGTGTATGTGTGTGTTTGCTTTGTTTTTCTTTTAGTTCCCATCACTACAGAGTAAGATTTAAATAAGACCTGTACAAAAAAACATAAGGCTACTGCTGTCTTGTCAAGTACTCTCAGACCCTATTCAAGTTCCACTGAAATACTAGTGATCCTAATAGCTACACTAAAATATTTTATTCTTCCTTTTTTTTTTTTTTTTTTTTTTTGGTTTTTCGAGGTAGGGTCTCACTCTGGTCCAGGCTGACCTGGAATTCACTATGTAGTCTCAGGGTGGCCTCGAACTCTCAGCGATCCTCCTACCTCTGCCTCCCGAGTGCTGGGACTAAAGGTGTGCGCCACCACGCCCTGCTCTTCCTTTTTTTTTTTTTTTTTTAAGAAAAAAAAATTATTTATTTATTTGGAGAGAGGAAGGAAGAGGCAGATAGAGAGAAAGAGAGAATGGGCATGCCAGGGCCTCCAGCCACTGCAGACGAACTCCAGATGCATGTGCCCTTTTTAAAAAAAATTTTTTTAATTATTTTATTTATTTTTGGAGAGAGACACAGAGAGAGATAGAGAGGGAGAGGGAGACAGAGATGGTTGCGCCAGCAGTCTCAGCTGCTGTGAACGAAATCCAGATGTGTGCGCCCCCTTGTGGCCAAGTGCGGCATTACACCCTTGCGTCACTTTGCATCTGGCTAAACGTGGGACCTGGAGATTGGAACCGCTGGAGATTGGAACCAGCGTTCTTAGGCTTAGGAGGCAGGCGCCTTAACCCCTAAGCCATCTCTCCAGCCCGCATGTACCCTTTTGTGCATCTGGCTTACGTGGGTCCTGGGTGATTGAACTGGGGTCCTTAGGCTTTGCCGGCAAATGCCTTAGCTGCTATGCCGTTTCCTCAGCCCTAAAATTATTTTAAAACAAATACAGTATTCAGAAATAAAAGGCAAAATGCAGTGGGCATGGTGGCACATGCCTTTAATCCCAGCACTTTCTTTCATCCTAGCACTTGTGAGGACAAGGTAGAAGGATTGCTGTGAGTTTTGAGGCCACCCTGAGACTACATAGTGAATTCTAGGTCAGCCTAGGCTAGAGTGAGACCCTACTTTGTAAAAATACAAAAACAAATAATACTGAAGAGATGGCTTAGTGGTTAAGGCACTTACCTACAAAGCCCAAGGACCCGCGATTCCCCAGAACCCATGTAAGCCAGATACACACATCTGGAGTTTGTTTTCAGTGGCTAAGGTTCCGGTGTGCCAATTCTCTCTCTCTCTCATGATAAAACAAACAAAAGCAAAAGGCCCCTGTAATAGTCTATATAACTCAATCTTTATCAACTTTCAATGAGTTATATTTGCCTTTACTAATGAACCTTTATTTCACTCAAATTAGAGTAATAAATTATCCATACTCAAACATCTGCCTTGTTCAATAATTAAAAGGAAAAAGCCCCCAAAATTATTTGTGAATAAAAATGCAGGAATTAACCTTTTAATTCATTTGAAAAAAGGTTTGAAGGTTATTTAATGTTTGTAATTAATTTTCACTGGGAAAATGTTGTTGGACTGAATACTGAAAGGCAAACCACCCTGTGGTCTTGCTGAGGTCCGAGGTCCACTGGTTTGCATTGCAACATGCCTTAGGCAATCTAGGTTGCTTTTCTTTCAACAGAGGCTTTGTCTGAAGGGCATTATGCTTGTTGTACAAATTTGTCATATAATTAGCCAGGTTTGTAATTTTTATATTGAAGTGATATTTTGACATATTTGCTGGTGTCTGGGCCCTATCTACCAGGCCAACTTAACTATTGGCTTCTGCTGGTTGCAGGAACCTCTTCATTTCTAAGAATTTTGTTCAACTAGGCATTCTTCTTTCTAGGTATGCAACCTCCCATTTTAGGCATTCCTGTATAAAACTTACCAGGCATTCCCCCAGGAAAGCCACCTGGGAAAGAGCCTTGCCAAGCTCCTGATAGTCTGCTGGCCTCTTTGTTTTGGCCTCTCATGATCTCCAGCTGACTTAACACTTTGTCTCCTTTCTCTGGCTTCTCACTCTTCATGTTTTTGCTCCTACTTTCTCCAGTTTCCTGCTTCCCTTGCTCTTTTCAAGCATCTTCACAAAGGCATCATCGTGGGCTGGTGCTTCCAACAGCCCACTTCCCTCACACTTACATGACTGAGCTGAAGCAGGATTGTTCATTATAATTATTAGTGCATGTGAATTGTACAAGTGAATGGGTTTCACACTGACATTTCCCTGCAAGGATATATTGGGTTTGATCACATCTATCCTCTTTTCCTCCACACTTCTAATTTTTCTTTTCTTGTTTTCGAGGTAGAGTCTCACTCTAGCCCAGGCTGACCTGGCACTCATTCTGTAGTCCCAGACTAGCCTTGAACTCACAGTGATCCTCCTACCTCTGCCTCCAGAGTGCTGGAATTAAAGGATTGTGCCAGGCTGGAGAAATTGCTTAGTGGTTGGTGCACTTGCCTGCAAAGCCAAAGGACTCAGGTTTGATCCCACAGGACCCACATAAGCCAGATGCACAAGGTGGCACATGTGTTTGGAGTTTACTTGCAGTGGTTGGAGGCCCTGGTGTGCCCATTCTTTCTCTCTCTCTCTCTCTCTCTCTCAAATAAATAAATAAATAAATAAATAAATAAATAAATATATATATTTTTTATAAAAGGCTGTGCCACTATGTCCAGTCAAATTTCTTTTAATTTTTTGATTTTACACCTGAGAGAAAAGATACGTTGTATGTTTGGCTTATTTTGCTTAATATAATGTCCTCCACTTCTACCTATTTTCCTGTAGATGACATAATTTCATTATTTATAGCTGTATAACATTCTTGTATGTGTCTGCCATATTTCTTCTGTTGATGCACCCTAGGCTGATTGCATAGCTTGTCTGTTGGGTGTGCAGTAAGCACTGGCAGGCAGGTATTACTTGTGGGTTGGGGTCACCCGATTTCCTCCAGATGAGTACCTAGGAATAGAGTAGCTGAGTCATGGTTCTTATTTTTATTTTTTTTTAGACTTAAAAAAATATTTTATTTTTTTTTACTTATTTGGGTGGGGGGAATGAATGGGTGCACCAGGGCCTCCAGCCTCTGCAAATGAACTCCAGACGCATGCGCCACCTTGTGCATCTGGCTTATGTGGAGACTTGAAGCTGGGCCCTTAGGTTTCCCAGGCAAGTGCTTTAACTGCTAAGCCATCTCTCCAGCCCTACCATGGTACTTCTATTGATAGTTTTTTGAGGATCCTCCATACTGGTTTTCATAGTGGCTATACTATTTTTTTGTTTTGTTTTGTTTTTGTTTTTTTAAGGTAGGGTTTCACTGTAGCTCAGGCTGACCTGGAATTCATTATGTAGTCTCAGGGTGGCCTAAACTCACAGTGATCCTCCTACCTCTGCTGGGATTAAAGGTGTGCACCACTACACCTGGCTCATTTTCATATATTTAAATGTCATTTATACTGCTTGTTTTGAGAACTGTCTGTTCAGATCACTTGCCCATTTTTTAATTGGATTACTTGTTATATTTTTAATTAATTAATTTAAACTTTTATTTATTTATTTGCAAGCAGAGAAAGACAGAGAAAGAGAGAATGGGCATGCCAGGGCCTCTAGCCACTGCAAGTAGATGCATGCGCTGCCTTGTGCATCTGGCTTACTTTGGTACTGGGGATTGAACCTGTGTCCTTAGGCTTCACAGCAACCGCATTAATCACTGAGCCATCTCTCCAGTATGGGTTACTTGTTATTTTTATGTTACTGCTTTTAGTTCTTTGTTTTGTTTTTGTGAGACAGGGTGTCATGGAGCCCTGACTGGCTTTGGACTCACTAAGTAGCTGAGGATGATCTTGAAGTCCTGATACTCCTGCCTCAATCTTCCTGTTTTTTAATTATTTAAATGTTCTGGACATTAATTCCTGGTGGATGTACAGTTGGTGAAAATGTTCTCTAACATCATCCACTGTCTTTCACTGTGTTTCTTTGCTGTACAGAAGCTTCTTAGTTTGGTAGACTTTGTCAGTTCTTAGACTGTAGACTTCCGTTTGTCAGTCACTTCTTAGACTGTTCTCTTGCTATGGAAAATTTCTCTCTCTCTCTCTCTCTCTCTTCTCTCTCTCTCTCTCTTTCTCTCTCGTGTTTTCAAAGTTTTGGGTTTCTCATTCACTTTGAGTTCATTTTTATTAGCTCAAAGGTGGGAGATACAAATCTAGTTTTAATTTTTTTTTTTTTTTTTTTTTTTTTTTTTTTTGTTTTGAGGTAGGGTCTCACTCTGGTCCATGCTGACCTGGAATTAACTATGTAGTCTCAGGGTGGCCTCAAACTCAGGGCGATCCTCCTACCTCTGCCTCCTGAGTGCTGGGATTAAGGGCGTGCGCCACCATGCCCGGCAATTTTCTGGTTTTTAAAAATACTTTATTTATTGATTTATTTGAGGGAGGGGAGAGAGAGAGAGAGAGAGAGAGAGAAATAAAATGGGCACTCCAGGCATTCCAACCACTGCAAACGAACTCCAGACACATCTGCCACCTTGAGCATCTGGCTTATGTGGGTACTGGGGATTAAACCTGGGTCCTTTGGCTTTGCAGACAAGCTCCTTAATAGCTATACCATCTCTGCAGTTCTAGGTTTTTAATTTTTTTATATTTATTTATTTATTTGAGAGAGAGAGAAAAAAAAGAGAGAATAGGCACCACTAGAGCCTCCAGCCACTGCAAACGAACTCCAGATGCATGCGCCCCTTGTGCATCTGGCTTATGTGGGACCTGGAGAATTGAACCGGGGTCCTTAGGCTCCGTAGGCAAGCGCCCTAAGCATTAAGCCGTATGCCCCCCCCCCCCTTTTTTGAGGTAGGGTCTCACTCTAGCTCCAGCTGACCTGGAATTCACTATGTACTCTCAGGCAGGCCTCAAACTCATGGTGATCATCCTACTTCTGCCTCCTGAGTGCTGGAATTAAAGGCATGTTACCACCATGCCCAGCCACTCCAGTGCTAGTTTTAATTTTGTACATGCATATTTGTAGCATTCCCAACATCATTAATGAAGAGGCCATCTTTCCTGTAAGTTAAGTATTTGGCAACTTTGGCAATAATCACTTGGATTTAGAGATGTGAATAAATTGGGAGTTATTTCTATGGTCTGTCAACAGTTTTACCATTTGGCATTTGCAATATGATGGAAACACTACTCTCTTGGCACACAAAAGGCCACGTGAGGATTTGTGTGGATTCCCTTCATTTGCATCTTCATCAGTAGTCACTTTGTGAATTAGTTACTGTACCCATTGCTGTGACCAAACGCCTGTCAAGAAGCAGCTTCAGAAATGCAAAGGTTTATTCTGGCTTACAGCTTCAAGGTGGAACTTTGCCCACATTCCATGATGGTGGGCAAGGCATGGCAACAGGAGTTAGAGGCTGACTTGACACACTGTAGCCATAAGTGGGAGGCAGATAATGAACCAGGAGTGGGGCCAGTCTACAAGAACCTCAAGGACTGCTTCCAGTGACCCATTTCCCCCAGGAAGGCTCCACCTCCTGAACAATCTACAACTTTTGCAATCAGGGTTAGCAGCTGGGGAGCAAGTGTTCAAGGACATGACTTTATATTCAAAGCACAACACTTTATCATCTACCTGAGCCATCAACCCAGTTATCTGTGCATCTTCATTTCTATTTCTTGAGGACTATCAGTGTCTGATTTAATCACACTTTTTATTGTTAATTTCTAGATCACTTTCCTTGCTTGATGGCTTGAAATTCTCTCTTCCTCTGCCGTCTGATGATCTGTGTTTCCTTCCTTGACATTTCCTTCTGATTTCTGTTTATGTGTAGCAGGTGGTACTTCATTCCTGATCCTCTCCCCACCCACTCCCTCAGGAAGTGCCTTTCCTCTGCGTGTTGAATTCACAGATTTAGATATTTTTCTGACAGTCTAAAGCTTATTCCCTTTGTCGTGAGTGGTGGAATGAGGGCTGAGATGGTGGTCTAGAGAGGACCACGCGGCTGAGCAAGTCACAGTTCATCCCCAGGACCAGGTGGCTCAGAGTCACTAGAGAGCAGGATTTTCCACAGTCTTAAGTTGTCATCATTATTATTATTTATAATTCATTGTGCTATTTCATTTTCATATCATTTTCAACACTAGAGGTATACATTTTGTAAAAATCTTTATGGAGTGTTAAAGTTTTTATGCAGTTTTTGCAAATTCAACACCACAAAAACGCTCTATCACATTACTTTGCATGTAAGCATGTATATATGTATGTCAAAACACTGGAACTTCCTCAGTAAAGGAAGAGCTGTTCTGTCCATACATCTGTATTTGTAAAAGAAAATTTCTCATGCTCTCAGTTCTGTGGGCAGCCTTTCAGAGCATGTGTTTGTGGTTAGCATGTTGCCGGAGCGAGGATAGTTTTTCGATGTACTTATTTGTGCTTCTGGAGTGCTGGGGTTAAAGGCATGCACCACCATGCCTGACTTCTTTTTCTTTTTAAAAATATTTCAATTATTTATTTATTCCACACAGAGAAAGGGAGGGAGTGAGAGAGAGAGAGAATTTGGGTGCACCAGAGCCTCTAACCATTGCAAATGAATTCCAGATGTACATGCCACTTTGTGCATCTGGCTTTATGAGGGTACTGGGTAATCAAACCCGGGTCCTTGGGCTTTGTAGGTAAGTCCCACTGAGCCATCTCTCTAACCCCCCTCTTCTTTTCCTTCTTCCATCCTCCTCCTTTTTCTTTGTCTTCCTCTTTCTTTCCCTCCTTCTTTATTTTCTCTTCCTTCTACTTCTGCCTCTTCATTTTCTTCTTCTTTCTTCTAAGATAAGGTCCCACTCGTTGATGTTTAAATCTCACCTTAGATATTAAAAACAGTGCTATTTTAAGATCTAGGTAAACTTGGATACATCTTTAACAGGTCACTTCAGGTAACTGTAGCCTTGTGGATCATTTGCTTTGTCATCAGCACTTTGGCAAACACTAGCAATGCAATGGTAAAATAATAACTTTGCTCTAAATCATCTAGCAATCTAATTGAGGAGAGTGTTGAGGAAAGAAATCACTTCTTTCCAGTAGCATTAGAGATTATGAATATGTTTTAGATCCTTTTAGGCTGTGTGGTCTTGGCTACATTGCTTAATCTATGCAAGCTCAGTATTTTTGTCATATTAGTTACTTTCTTATTGATGTGAACAAATATCTGACCAGAAGCAACTTAAGGAAAGAAAGGGTTAAGTCTGATATACAATTCTAGGCAGATACGTTTCATCGTGGTGGGAAATATATGGTGGCAGAAGCAGGGAGCTGGCTTGTCATTAGAGCCCGCCTGGAAGCAGAGAGGCACTGGAAGTGGATCCAAGCTATAAAATCTTCAGCCCTGTCCCCAGTGCTTCCTCGAGCAAAATTTTACCTCTTAAAGGTTCTACAACTTTCCTAACAGCTCCACCAGCTGGAGAACAAGTGTTCAAACATACGAGCCTGAGGAGATATTTAAACCACAACACTTGAGAATAAAATAAGAATATTAGCATTGTTGTGAGGATTTAATGAGATAGTCTATGTTTTAGGCATATGTTAGATGTTGGCTATAATTAGTTACTGAGGAATTTGATATGTTAGTCATATCTCTTGGGACCAGTGGAGCAGATTGAGGGGTTTTAGTAGGTGTGGAATTCTCTGGTTGAATTCACATTTTTAGAATTACATAAATCTGCAGTGGGTAATTCTTTTAGAGGAGTCTCTAGATATAGATAAACTTGTTGAGAGTTATCAACCTGATTATTGTAGTCATGATAGAACGTGTATCATTTGGGGAAAGTACAATAATATTTTAGTGTTAATGTTAAGATTTTATGATTGATTTACTGAAGTGGAAAAAGGAGTCAGGGATCACATTCTGGCTTTGGGGTTTGGTAACTGAGAACATAGTGGTATTTACAACTGAAATCAGGTAGTGTAGGATGACGACAGCAAGGTCAAGTCCAGTTTGTTCATGCTTGACCATGTAGTAGCTAGGCTGACATTCAAGGGACAATTGACTCCTGTTTTGGCAGGAAGAAGAGGCGTTGCTGAGTAGGTGTGTGTGGGTCCTCACCATTCCCGGGGGTCATTGGCCACTGACATCCTGGGCGCAGGAGGAGTTGGGGGGAAGCAGGGTCCTGGGGCAGGTGATGGCAACGATGGGCAATGAACTACCCGGGAGGCAGTCTGATGGATAGCACGCTTTCGTTTATTCAACAGGGGAGTGGGTTTATAAACACTTGAGAAAGGTTGAGAAGACACATACAGACTATATGGCAATTAGACACATAGTTTTATGGGTTGCTATCTAATTGGTTGAAAGGCAGAAGTTCAAAGGGAGATAGTGGAGGAAAAGCTATGTGACTTCAGAGTTGCAAGGGAGGAGCTCCAAGGGAGATACCAGAAGTGGCGGGGAAAAGCTTCCTGACTTCAGCCACATAAGGGTCTCTTGGGCAGCTCGCCACAAGGTCAGGAACTGTGGGGGTGGGCAAAGCCTGACTATGGAATGGTCAGATGCTTTTGGGACCAAGGGGGGAGGGCCTGGCCAGTTCTGCCCACTCTGGGTGAAGACAGGGCACACTACAACCTTGCCTGAGGGCAGGGAGGGCCAGTCTCTGTCACCAGAGTGGGTTCCCGACAATAAGGCCAGCTGCAACCCCCACAGCCCAAGGTCCCCGGCCGTGTCCAACAGCCCAGGCCAGCTTCCTCACAGTCCCAGCCTGTGCTTAGCAATGCCCAACAGGTGTGTAATAAATGACATTTAATTTCATAATGCTTGACCCAATGCCATTTAATAAATGGCTGCATTATTACTATTATTGCTTTTACATAGGTAGTATTTAAGCAAACAATAGATGATCCCTTCTGGAGAAAGGATATAAAGCAAAAAGAAAAGTGGGCTTGAAAATGGAGCACTCCATGAGGGACAAGGAATAATTATGGAGTTGGGGGAGATTGAAAAGGAGGGTCCCAGTTTGGATATTCAGCACCCACATAAGTTCCAAGAGTATTGGTACACGCTTGTAATGCCAGCACTAGGGAGGTGAAAGGGCTTGGCTTGCTCACTAGCTAGTGTAGTTGAATCAGTGAACTTTTAAGTTCAGTGAGAGATGCTGCCTCAAAAAATAGATGGAGCCAGGTGTGGTGGCACACGCCTTTATTCCCAGCATTGGGAAGACAGATGTAGGAGGATCAGTGAGTTCTAGGCCAGCCTGGGATTACAGTGAGTCAGTCTGGGCTAGAGTGAGACCCTACCTTAAGGAAAACAAACAAACAAAAACCCACAGGTAGAGAGCTATTGAAGACACCCAGCATTAACCTCTGGCCTTCACATACACATGCTCATGCACAAGCATGCATACACACACGTATAGTGCACAATACTTGGCCTTTATATACACATGCATGCACACATTTACATATACATACACTGTAAGAACTAAACACACACACACACACACACACACACACACACACACACAAAAAAGAATTATAGAAGGAAGGCAGGTTTGGTGCACACCTGTAATCCCAGCACTTGGGTGGTTGAGGCAGGAGGATCATGATGAGTTCCAGGTCAGTCTAGTCTACGTAAGAAGACCCTACTCAAAACACAAAAAATAAGGGGCCGGGTAGATGCTCAGTGGTTAAAGGAGCTTGCTTGAAAAGCCTGCTGGCCTGGGTCCATTTCACTGGCCACCAACTTAAGCCAGATGCAAAAACTGGTACAAGTGTCTGATGTTTGTTTGCAGTGGAAAGAGGCCCTTGCACACCCATAGACACACACATACATACATAAATAAGAATAAATAAAATGTACAATACTAAGAATAATTATGGAAGGAGAATCAGGAACTTAGTTTAGGAGAACTAAAATAGCATCTCATGATGTATTGAGTTTGTATGACAAAAGTTGTTCATTTATATCAGATACACTGGAGATGTTTAGTGAAATATGGTCTAATATGGGCCATTATATTTGACAATAGCATGCTAGTGGTGACCTTAGCTAGGTAAATAACAATGACATGGTAGGGAGAAGCCATAACCAAATATATTAGGCAATAATTGTGATATAAAATGGCCAATTTTATTTATGTAGTCTAAGAGTCAAGAAGTGACATGTTCTAAGTAGTACATTAAAAAAAACAAAACTATCAGGCCAGGTGTGATGGCGCCCACCTTTAAAGTTTTTTTTTTTAAATTTTTTTATTTTTAGAGAGAGACAGAGACAGACCGAGAGGGAGGGAGACAGAGAATGGGCACACCAGCAGTCTCTCAGCTGCTGTGAACGAAATCTAGATGTGTGCACCCCCTTGTGGTCAAGTGCGGCATTGCGCCCTTGCATCACTTTGCATCTGGCTAAACGTGGGACCTGGAGATTGGAACCAGCGTTCTTAGGCTTAAGAGGCAGGTGCCTTAACCGTTAAGCCATCTCTCCAACCTGGCGTCCACCCTTAATCCCAGCACTTGGGAGGCAGAAAAACAACAACAAAAAAATTCTTTAACTTTGGCTAATCTTTTTGAATAATTGTCCACAATTAAAAAATTTTTAAAATTACTTTTACTTTATATATTTAAGTTTAAATCTAGTTTAGCTATTCCTTTAGCTTTCTCTAATTGAGGTGTTTTGTCCCCCCCACCCTCTCCCCTCCGAGGTAGGGTGTCACTCTAGCCCAGGCTGACCTGGAATTTACTATGTAGTCTCAGGGTGGCCTTGAACTCACAATAATCCTCCTACCTCTGCCTCCGGAGTGCTGGGATTAAAGGCGTGTGCCACCATGCCTGGCTCTCTAATTGAGTTTTAATCCTCATCTGTTTTGCTAATGAGAATTTAAAATACTATTTTCATAAGCCTTATGTAACTTTTTGCTATTATTTTCATCTTAACCCTGGGCTTACTTGTAATCTGTTTCTTTATAAGCCTCTTAAATTTCAGTTCAGCTTTAGTCTGAACATTATGATGGAGATTAACATCTTTGCCCTTCCTCCATTTTCTTCCTTTCTAATATATTTTAATCACTCTTTATTATTTTAATTAAAAGAGCTAGCTTGAACATTTTTTGGGGGGGGGTTTGAGGTAGGGTCTCACTCTAACCCAGGCTGACCTGGAATTCACTGTGTAGTCTCAGGGTGGCCTTGAATTCCATGGTGATCGACCTCTGCCTCCCAAGTGCTGGGATTAGATTCTTTAGATGTTGTCATACACAATGCTGTCTACCTGATTGATTCTGTAAACCTTAGATGGCAATCTTAGTATGGATAGAATATTGTTTTTGTCCTTATGTATAGCCTTAGCTTGGTATTGATTATCTATATGATGTTGGATGTGGCACCTTTCTTAGGAACGGGCTATTTTTGGAGTTCACAGTCTCTACAAGGACCTTTCCAGGTCTTCAATTCTATGTTATGGTCTTCAGGGAAAGAGCACATTCAAATAAAATAATAAAATAAAATAAATATAAAATAAAATATAAAATAATAAAATAAAATAAAAATAAAATAAAAAATGTAAAATAAAATTAAATAATTAAATAAATAAAAAAAAAAAAAAAATAAAAATTAAATAAAAAATAAAATAAATAAAATAAAATAAAATTTAAAAAGACAATAAAAATAAAAATAAAATAAAATAATAAAATAAAAAATTAAAATAAATAAACTAAAAAGCTTGTTTCAGTCTTCAGATTGGCTCATGAAAATCATAAGACTGTAAAGTATCCCCCTCCTTGGGTGGGAGTGTGTGCTAATTGAGTTACTCACTTTGCATAGGTAGACGTCTTCCTTGGGGGAGCAGGTATGAGTATTTATTATATATATGCAGTACTTTTTGAGTATGTTATTTGATCTGACAGTTTTACCTCTATTAGAGAATTTAAGTACCTTTGCCCAGCTCAGAAAATAAATTGTCATAATCAACTGTAGTGCAGATCTTCCAGTTTTCATGTCCTGTGAAACTCTCTTGGTGGGGTGGGAGTTTGAGGCAGAAGAAAAAGGACTGTTCCCTGTGTTCTCACTTCTCTGTCTTTGGCTCTTTGTAGTGTAGTCCATTTTCTTCTGGAAAGTTAAAGTAGGAAGAAATATTGAGAACTACCTCGCTACCATTTTATTGCCTCTGGCTTTAGGGAGCATAGTTGTCTTTCGGGAATGGTATATAAACGCAGGACATCCTCTAATCAGTCATTTGGAAACAAAACCCCAGGCTGCGCTTTGTTTGCATTATTCTAGAAAGGATCTGGTGGGAAGCCGAGTTACAGCTTTCTACCAAGTTGTCACTTCCCTTTCCAGTTTATTAAATTAAACATTGAGGGAAGCCAAGAGTGCCACATACCTGTAATTCCAGCACTCAAGAGGCCAAGGCAGAAGGAGGGCAAGTTCCAGGCCAGCCTGAGCTACCTAGAAGTTCTCAAAAATCCAACAAAGTAACCAACTGAGCCAGGATAGAAAGACTGGGAAAATTAAACTGATGTGGGAAGAAAAGCATGGGAAAAGAAAATGGCCAGGCCTCTGGCTTGCCCTTTCTGTTAATAAAGACAGGAAACTTCAGATGCCACTGATAGTAAGACCAGATGGCCCCAGAGGGGACATACGATTTCATAAAGATTTCTTGTCACAGACAAACACAGGTTGGAACAAAGTTAACTGTAACTTTAAGTCCTTGGAATTACCCTCCCTAGACCTAAACAATACCCTCATAAATCCAACTTACAACTTTGTTTACTACAAGTTACAGTATTAAAACAATGTTACAGAGAAGGGAAGGATGCTTTCCTAGCAACTTGTGATGTGGCTAATACTAAGACACTTGAGCGGCCCCCTCTTTTGGGGAGCCCACACCCACACTGTTTTCCTCAGTGACTAAGTCTAGAGAATCAGGTCTTACCAGTGTATTTCTCTTTTCCTTGGAGCACTTTTCCTTATGCTTTCTTTAAAAATTATTTTTATTTACTTGAGTGGGGGGCGGGAGAGGGATAGAGAATGGGTGCGCCAGACCACTGCAAAAGAACTCCAGATGCTTGGGCCACCTTGTGCATCTGGCTTACATGGGTACTGGGGAATTGAGCCTAGGTCCTTAGGCTTTGCAGGCAAATGCCTTAACCACTAAGCCATCTCTCCAGCCCATCCTTATGCTTTTTTAAAAATTTTATTTATGCTGGGCGTGGTGGCGCATGCCTTTAATCCCAGCACTTGGGAGACAGAGGTAGGAGGATCGCCAAGAGTTCAAGGCCACCCTGAGACTACATAGTTAATTCCAGGTCAGCCTGGACCAGAGTGAGACCCTACCTTGCAAAACCAAAAAAAAAAAAAAAAATTATTTATTTATTTTATAGAGAGAGAGAAAGAGAGAGACAGAATGGGCGCGCCAGGGCCTCCAGCCACTGCAAACGAACTCCAGATTCATGCGCCACCTTGTGCATCTGGCTTATGTGGGTCATGGAGAATTGAACCAGGATCCTTTGTCTTTGCAGGCAAAGGCCTTAACCACTAAGCCATCTCTCCAGACCCCCCCCCCCTTTCTGAGGCAAAAAAGACAGCTTTTTATTCTGGAAAAGCACGAGTTGCCAGGACTGGCTCACAATAGAGGAGCACAGCCCCCACTCTTATGCTTTTAATAAAGCCTCCAACTTAGCTTCCCTGATCTGCTCTTCCCAGAATTCATTCTGGTGTCTGTGCTCTGCACCCTGGGACTTCCCCCAGGTAGAAGTCTCTGAAAAGGGAATTTCTCACACTGTAGGGAGAGGCACAGATGGGTTAAGGCTGAAATAAGGAGTGGATTATCTGTCTTGCTCAGTTTTGATACAACCAACAAATCAACCAACCAAAATCAAACCAAAACAAGAAGCGGTGAGGGCCTGAGGGTGCCGCTCAGTGGTAGAGGTAGAGAGGACATACTGAGCTTTGGTTTTATTCCTAGCTCTGTAAAAAAGAATTCATAAAGCAAACTCACAGAACAAGATTATTCAGAGAGTATGCCTGAATGGCATGTTTACCTTGTATTTGTATCTATAATTTATACTTTGCCTACTTTCAAAATGAATTTAAGGCAGGGATTTTAGTTTAGGAAATAATATTTAGGCCGGGCATGGTGCCACACACCTTTAATCTCAGCACTTGGGAGGCAGAAGTAGGACGATTGTGGTAAGTTCAAGGCCAGCATGAGACTACATAGTGAATTCTGGGTCAGCCTGGGCTAGAGTGATACTCCACCTTGAAAAACCAAAACAATTTTTCTAAAAATTATAACTGTGTATAATATTTTGTGTCCTTTTAAAGCTATTTTGTAAAAAAAAAAATCCTTCCTAAGTGACTGGCTATATGTCAGGGTTTTGATTTTAGTTTATGATCTTTGGAAATGCATTTAAATTGCCTGGATGAGCAAATCGTTGCTTCAGATCCCTTTTTCGATTGGTAATCAAAACCAATGCTCTCATCTTAACAATTAGAATATTACTTTTAGGCAATAAGAAGGATAATTCTTAAGTATAGATTCTAAGTTATTAACATAACTACAATTGGGTAACGTTGGTACTTAGAACAGAGATTTCCATGAAAAACACAGCTCTCAACAAAAGTTTATAAATACTCCTATATGCCCATCAGTGTATTGATAAGCCTAGGCCTATGAGTGACTGACCTACAAAGAGATCTGACTTTTGTCCCCTGTGTGCTAAGCTACATTACACCTGCTGGCTGTATCTGTTTGATTAGTGAAGGGACAGACCTAACCTGGCTGTGTAAGGGTGAATATTGGTTTCCCAGAAGAGTGGTTACGTCATCTAGTGTGGGGGCTTTGGGCCTTCTGTTCACCTGGAGACCGGGTTCAGTTATATGAGCCGTGCTTCACAGTTGCATGGAGAAGCCCAGGAAACAATCTCCATTGTTGGCAGTAATCCATGCCACATTGCCACCTACCAACATGTGCCACATTGTCACATATTGGTGCTGATGGATAATGTATCCACCTCCACAAGGAGGGAATGATTCAACCCTTCCCTATATTTGTTCCTGTGGCTTATTTTGACCTATATCCTTTGATTTTGATTCAAAGGGCTTTTGGTGAGTTTAGGCACCTGAAACTGGTTTTAGGAGCCCTCCAAGTTTGTAGTTGGTTTCAGAAATGAAGCATTCTTGAGCACTTGTGGCCTTGAGTATAGTATTTTATCTAAATTCTAGATAATATAGGTATGAGAAAATTTCCTAGGAAGCAAAGTGGAAGAATCAAGAGAAGGAAGATAAAATTAGGAAAGAATAGGGACGATGAGGAAGAATACAGTTTTTGAGACCTGTTAGAAAAATGGCCTCATTTGGGGAGAGTGAGTCCCTCCAGCCTTGTTGGGGGTTGGATAGCAAATCTGCCTGGAGAGCAGTTTAGAAGTGGGCTGCCCAGTCACTGAATTTGGAGGAGCACAGTGTGAATCAGGAGAGTAAATGTTTCCCTTTGCAGTCTGATCAAAATCAGGCCATTTTTGTCTACCTGCTTTTTGCCATTACGGGCCCTTTGTTCTGGCCCTTTTCTGTTCCTTTCAAGTTCTTATTCTGACAGCTTAAAAGGCAGTGTTATTTATGGGAAGGAGCAAAGAAGAGAGATGAGGTGGGAAAGGAAGAGAGTTGAGGAACGTATAAAAGTTGTCTTTTTAATATACCCTCATGCCTCCATTGCCCATCATACTCTGAGCATTTACTTCTTCTTCTTCTTTTTTTTGATTTTTTTTAATGAAAAGTTTTTAATTGACAACTTCTATTCTTACATACAAAAAAGTATGATATTTCCCTTCCCTCCCCCCATTCCCCTTTAGAACTCCAGTCTCCGTCGTATCCCTTCCCTCTCTTCATTAGTCTCTCTTTTAATTTGATGTCATCATCTTTTTCTTCTATTATGAGGGTCTTGCAAAGGTGTTGCTAGGCACTGCAAGGTCATGGTTATTGAGGCCAATTTCTGTCTGGGCAGTTGCATTGTAAGGAGTCATACCCTTCCTTTGGCTCTTCCATTCTATCCGCCCTCTCTTCCACAATGGTCCCTGAGCCTTGGAGGGTATGACAGAGGTGTTTCAGAGCTGGGCTTTTTTTTTTTTTTTTTTTTTTTTTTTGATTTTTTGAGGTGGAGTCTCGCTCTGGCCCAGGCTGACCTGGAATTAACTATGTAGTCTCAGGGTGGCTTCGAACTCATGGTGATCCTCATACCTCTGCCTCCCGAGTGCTGGGATTAAAGGTGTGTGCCACCACACCCGGCTTTTCTGAGCATTTACTTCTATTCTGCTTTGCTTACTGAATTGTGAGGGCCTCAAAGGCAAGAAATAAATTTGTTGTTTATTTACTGCCAGCCAGCTAAGGAAGGAACGTAGCATTGGTCAGGTGCCTCTTGTGTATGCACCAAGTAATTTGTGAAGGCATGGGTGGGTAGCACATTCAGCAGATTCAAAATTTAAAAATTATATTTTATTTGAGAGAGAGAGAGAGGACACACTAGGGCTTTCAGTCACTGCAAACGAACTCCAGATGCATGCACCACCTTGTGCATCTTGCTTATGTGGGTCCTGGGAAATTGAACTTGGGTACTTTGGCTTTGCTGGCAAGAGCCTTAACCACTAAGCCATCTCTCCAGCCCAAACTTTTAAACTTTTATATTCCGTAAACATGTCTTGATAAACAGATACCCTTTATACACATTAATACTTAAGATTTTTATAGCTGAAAAGTGATTTGATATACAACTATTTACAAAACACACAAACAAGTTCTATTTTATACTTAAACTTTTTGTATTTTCTTTTTCATGCATATTGATCATCCCGTCTCTACAATAAAATATGTATGTAAATGGAATTCTAAAATACTTCCTAGTCATTACATTATAATTATACCTAATAAGATCACATAAAGTTGTTAAAGTGCTAATAATTAAGTAAAAGAAATTAAAATTAGTGGAACTATATCTTTTATTGAGATGACTGACACTGATTAACTTCTTTCAATAATGTTCTCTCTCTCTCTCTCTCTCTCTCTCTCTCTCTCTCTCTGTGTGTGTGTGTGTGTGTGTGTGTGTGTGTGTATGGTACTTGGGATTGAACCCCAGGCCTTGCTCACAGTGGGCAAGATCACCTTCCCTAATTGTTCCTTCAATTTGTGATACTTCTGCCTGTGCCTCCTGATTGCTAAGAGTATATGCACACCATCACCTTTCTCTTCGTTTAGCAGTGTACCAGCTGAGAAATATCATGTATTCTGTACTAGCCTTCAATACTGCCATTCAGTTATTTAAATAAAAAATTATTTCAGCTGATGATTTAAGTTTTCTTCAGTTTTATTGAAAGCAAAGTATGAGACTTGCAGCTGGTGATATACACTGCAAAGGCTTTGTTAAGGTTTCCCCTGAACCCCTGCAATGCTGGGATCAAACGTGGAGCTTCATGCATGCTTGGCAGAGGGTTTCTTAGGTAATCATGCCTTTTACATAGAGGCATCATATTTACATGACATTTCAGCAAGTGTTGTACAGTTAATATTTCTTCTCTCAGCTTATATATGTGTCTGTGAGGATCAGCTCCTTCACTAGCCAGTCAGCTCACCTGGAGAAGGGACAAAAGGGATGGAGGGAGAAATGTGGTCTCAGAGGACCACACAGAGCTGGTCTGCGTGCAGGCTCACACTGGTTTTGAATCTTTTTTCTCTCTAGAGTTAATATTTTGATGTTCAGTATGTCTATATCAAGGACTAGTTTTGGGTCTGGGAGATGGCTCAGTGGTGTAAGTGCTTACCAAGCAATTCTGAGTACCTGAGTTTGGATCTATAAACTCCACATAATAGCTAGAAGCTGTGGTGAGTTTTTGTAATCCTAGTGCATATGGAAAAGGAGAGACGGAGGAGGGGAGAGGGAAAGAGACCCTGTCTCAAAATAAGATGGAATATGTAGACCGGCCCCCAAAATGTCCTCTGACCTCATGTGCATGCCACACTCATACACACTAACATAATATATACATACGTATAAACATTCATTCAAAATGATTCAGTTTAAGGCCTTTGACCTCTACTCTTTTTGGTAAAGCTGTTTTTCTTCCTCAAACCAATCAGATTTGCTTTTATTATCATAAAAGAGACTAATTTTTTTTTGAGGTAGGGTCTCACTCTTTAGCCCAGGCTGGCCTTGAACTCATGGTGATCCTCCTTCCACTGCCTCCCAAGTGCTGGGACCAAAGGGCATGCGCCACTACACCTGGCTCACATACTCCTTCTAATACATAGGCAGCACACGTGAGATGCTCCTTATATGAATGAGTAATCATAAACTGTTGTAGTTGGATTTTCAGCTGACGGATGAGAGTGATATTAATGGGATTCAGTGCAGAGGAAGACTAATGAGACTATACTTCAAAGCATGGTGACGTTGATCTGCCTTCAGTCCCGGGGTTGGTATCAGGAGAAGGGACACAAAGCAGTAAAGAACTAGCTGCTTGGACATTGTTGGAGTTTCTCATGTAAGTCAGAGACCCATATTGGTGTACTAGTGTTTGCTAGAATTCAACTGACCACATGTTGTCACTGCACTCATATAGATGTCTTTTGAAGTATTTGTATGTTTGTATGACCAGCATGTTTTTGTTTCTGTGTTTACAGGTATTCTCTGAAACCAAATGATCAAATCTTAGCTGAAGACAAGCACAAGGAATTGTAAGTTCATTGAACCCTAGGTTGTATACATCTCACTTAGTCTGTGAGGTAGATGGGTATAAACCACCTGACTTTTAAAATTACATAAAATACAAAGATGTAAGCAACACTGTGGCCATGATCATAGCAGGATTAGGACAATTTTACACTACATAATTTATTCCAGTTTTTTTACAGGGAATTATTATTCATGTACACACATTAAAATATGTTGCATTGAAAAAAAAAATGCCAGGTGTGATGGCGCACACCTTTAATTCCATCACTAGAGAGGCAGAGGTAGGAGGAAAAATGAGTTCGAGGCCACCCTGAAACTACATAGTGAATTCTAGGTCAGCCTGAGCTAGAGTGAGACCCTACCTCAACCACCTCCCCCACCCCGCCAAAAAAATGTTGCATTGAACTTGATCATGACTACATGAAGTTTGAGAAATGTTTTCTTTCCCTATCACTGTTCACTTTGTGGTTTTTATTTTGGTGCCTCACAACATATTTTAAAGATAAAGAAGTATAACTTTGATTCTTTTGGTACTTTATGAAAAATCAAATGCCTCACCATTGTTTAGTATAAAGTAAAATGCGTTATAAAGTTTGATGTGTTAATATAATTTTGTCATTGAATTTCTTGTAGGGCTCTTTTTTATTTTAGAAAAACAACTTTATAAAGGATGCTAGGATATTTGACAGTTTTCTACTGAAAAGTAGTATTTAAAAATTCCACATGACAGGGACTTCTCAGTATTTTTAGTCAAAATGATAGGTTTGGGAATTTTTAAATTTGTGTCAGCCTTTTGAGTATTTTACATTACCCAATGAGGGAAGACTTCAAAAATATTTTTTATAGTTTCTATTTTCTAGCTAGTCTATTTTCCCCCCATTGTACAGTAAGAAAAATGCTAATAATGTGAGGTATGATATAAATATCTAATGCTAGATAATACCGTAGAAGTAGATTTGGAGGAACTTAAGGCTACTCATGGTTTTTGGTTTCACTGTATTTATTCTTTCTCTCTCTCTCTCTCTCTTTTTTTTTTTTTTTTTTTTTTGGTTTTGTGAGGTAGGGTCTCATGCTAGCCCAGGCTGACCTGGAGTTCACTGTGTAATCTCAGAGACAGAGAGGGAGGGAGGGAATGGGCTTCTAGCCACTGCAAACGAACCCTGGATGCATGTGCCACTTTGTGCATCTGGCTTCACGTGGGTGCTGGGAAATCCAGCTTGGGTCATTGGGCTTTGCAGGCAAGTGCCTTAACCAGTGAGACATCTCTCCAGCCCATATATATATTAATCCAGGTGGTAAGTATATGGGTGAATAATTTTGTCAGTCATGAACTGTTTTCATAACTGGTCAAGCTATAACTATGGATATGAATTATATCTTAGCTAAGAAGACAAACCACTAAAATGGATTATATAACAAATTATACTAAAATGAGCTATAGGGCTGGAGAGATGGCTTAGTGGTTAAGGCATTTGCCTGCAAAGCCAAAGGATCCCAGTTCGACTCTCCAGGCCCCACGTAAGCCAGATGCACAAGGGGGCTCATGCATCTGGAGTTCATTTGCAGTGGCAGGATGCCCTGGCGCACCCATTCTCTCTCTCCCTCCCCCTCTCTCTCTACCTCTTTCTCTCTCTTAAATAAATAAATGAAATGAGCTATAAAATTAATAGTAGATAGTCTTTAAAGGCATTTTCTGGTAATTTTAGTATTGGTCATCATCTGCAAGGGTCAAAGGAACGTCTGGGATATCTGATAACTTAATTCCCAAACCAAAAATCTTGTTATGAGACCCACAGATACCAAAGTCACCAACCAGTGGTTAAGTGATACTTTTCTTACAGACTCAATTTGGAATTAAAAAAAAAATTCACACAATACCCAGCCATTATATTTGAGGCCCCACACTATGGGGAGTACAATTGAATGACAATAAAAATAAATACCCAAGTAATGATGAAAGGCTAGCATAACAATGGGATATAAACTGTAAGAACTCTTTTAAAGAGTTCCTTACAGAACTGAGACAAGGTTCAGTGGTTAAAGCGCTTGCCTGCAAAGCCTAATGACTCAAGTTTGATTCCCCAGTACCCATGTAAACCCAGATGCACAAAGTTGCACATGCTGGACACCCTGGTATAGCCATTCTCTGTGTGTGTCTGCCTCTCTTTTCTCTGTCTCTCTCTGCTTGCAAATAAATAATTTTTTTAAAAAGCTCATTATACATTGTTCTTAATCACTTTTACAAGTGTCACTGTGTGCATCTGACCTTACGTGGGTACTGGGGAACCAAACCCCAGGTCGTTAGGCTTTTCAGGCAAGCTTGTTAACTGCTGAGCCATTTCTTCGGCCCACTACCTGGATTTTATCATTAGCAATTTATTGTATTTCTTCATCACTTCTATTATTATTCTACTGTCCATTTATTGATTCTTCTGATTTTTAATATATTTCAAAGTAAGTTGCAAATGTCAAAATACTTCCTCTTATTCAACAGTAGTCAGTGGATAAAGAGCTTGCTGTGCAAGCTCGAGTACCTGAACTCATATCTTCAGACCCCACATAAAAGCCAAAAGCCACGGAGGACTTCTGTAATATCTAGTACACTCTTGGCGAGATGGAAAGCCTAAATTCAGAGTTTGCAGATTCCACCAGTCTAGTTAGCCAGTTTGCTCTGGGGAATTCCATCTCCACCTCCCTAGTGCTGGGATTACAGGCAGGCTGTCATGATCATCTGGCCAAACTCCTTTCTCTAGAGAATCAAGAGGTTATTTCATCTAAAAGGACATCATCTTATTAAGAAATTGAGAAACAGGGCTGGAGAGATGGCTTAGCAGTTAAGGCACATGCCTGCGAAGCCCAAGGACCCAGGTTCAATTCTCCAGGTCCTATGTAAGCCAGATGCACATGGTGGCACATGCACCCGGAGTTCATTTGCAGTGGCTGGAGGTCCTGGCATGCCTCTCTCTCTGTCTCAAATAAATAAATCTTTAAAAAATAAAAAAAATTGAGAAACAAAGTAGAACAAAAACCCTATTATTAAAAGCAGTCTGTGAATGTATATGATCACCATCATATTATAATCCTGTTTGTGTTTTGAGTTATCTTAATCACTAAAATGAAATTTTAGAGGATAATTTGAACTCATGTTGAATGGAAATGTGATATTTTCTAGATTTGTGATTTTCTAGAAGTTTGGTATGACTATATTCTTTGTGATGCTAGCTCCCCCTGTAGAACTTCATTAATATTGCAACTTAAGTTTTCAATAATAAACCAACTAAAACATTATCTAAAGTATATTATAGGGCTGGAGAGATGGCTTAGCATTTAAGGCATTTGCTTGCGAAGCAAAAGGACCCAGCTTCGATTCCCCAGGACTCAAGTAAGCCAGATGCACAAGGGGCACGTGCGTCTGGAGTTCGTTTGCAGTGGCTGGAGGCCCTGGCATGCCCATTCTCTCTCTGTCTCTCTTATCTCTCTCTCTCTGCTTGCAAATAAATAAATAAACAAAAATAAAGTATATTATAAAATTTCCTCAGTGGAATGGGAGAGAGGAAAAAAGGGGTAGAGGACATCAGAAAGTAACGGGAGGGGATAGAAGTTAATGGGAAGAAAATATGATCACAACACGTGTGTGTGTGTGTGTATGAAAATTGTCATTAAAAAGTTTAAAATTAGCGAGGCATGGTGGCGCATGCCTTTAACCCCAGCACTCAGGAGGCAGAGGTAGGAGGATCATTGTGAGTTCAAGGCCACCCTGAGACTATATAGTGAATTCCAGGTCTGCCTGGGCTAGAGTGAGACCCTATCTTGAAAAAAACTTTTAAAATTATAAAACTTTTTGTATGATATGCTCATCACTTACAAATGGTGTATTTATTTAGATTTTAAAACTTATTAGTTATTGTTTTGAGAAAAAGAGACAGATGCAGATAGAAAGAGTAACTGAGTATGGATGTGCCAGGGCCTCCTGCCATTGTAAATAAACTCCAGGCATATGCATCTGGCTTTACATGGATACTGGTAAATCCAGCCTGGGTCATCAGGCTTTGCAAGAAAGTGCCTTTAACCACTGAGCTGTCTCTCCAGCCCCAGTAATATATAAACCAGTGAAAATGAGTGAACAGTTTATAAAATATATGTTTTTAAAATTTTTATTGACTACTTCTTTAATTGTAGACAATATCCCATGGTACTTCCCTCCATTCCCCCTTTCCCCTTTGACACTTAGTTTATAAAATATTTTTATTTGCAATCAAGTGGAGAGAGAGAGAGAGACAGATAAACCAGGGCTTCTAGCTGCTGCAAATAAATACAGATGCTTGTATAACTTTGTGCATCTGGTTTTATGTAGGTAGTGAGGAATTACTCAGGTCTACAGGCATTGCATGCAAGTACCTTTAACCACAGAGCCATCTCCCTAGCCCCTATATTTAAAAACATACATTTTTATTTATTTGCAAGTAGAGAAAGATAGAAGGAAGAGAGACAGAAAGAGAATGGGTGCTCCAGGTCCTCCAGCTGCTGCAAATGAACTTCAGATGTATGAACCACTATGTACATATGGCTTTACGTGTGTACTGGGGAATTGAACCCGGGTCATTAGGCTTTGTAGGCAAGCACCTTAACCATTGAGACATTTGTCCAGCCCAGAATTTAATAAAATGTTTTATTTATTTATTTGAAAGAGAAAAAATAGGCAGGGGAGAGAGAGAGACAGAATGGGTTCACCAGGGCCTTCAGCCGCAACAAATGAACTCCAGATATCCAGATATATGTACGCCTCCTTGTGTTTCTGGCTTACATGGGTCCTGGGGAATTGAATCTGGGTTCTTTGGCTTTGCAGGCAAGTGCTTTAACCACTAAGCAATCTTTCCAGCCACACTTTTTTTTTTTTTTTTTTTTTTTTTGGAGAAAGGGTGTTGCTATAGCCTTGGGTTACCTGGAATTCATTATGTAGTCTCAGGGTGGCCTCAAGCTCACAGCGTTCTGCTTACCTTGGCCTCTCAAGTGCTGGGATTAATGGCATGGGCCATCACTCCTGGCTCAGCCCACATATATATTTTTTAATTTTTTTATTTTTATTTATTTATTAGTAAGAGAGAGAATGGGCATGCCAAGGCCTCCAGCCACTGCAAATGAACTCCAGATGCATGTGCCACCTTGTGTATCTGGCTTTCGTGGGTCCTGGGGAATTGAGCCTTGAACCGGGGTCCTTAGGCTTCATAGTCAAGCGCTTAACTGCTAAGCCATCTCTCCAGCCCCAGCCCTTTTTTTTAAGAGGGTAAGATTTTGTTATGTTAAGACTGGAAAGGGTATGTGAAAAGTTTTGTGAATTCATGGAAATTTTTTTGTCTTAACATAATTTTCTGGCTCCTTAATTTTATCATGAGCACTAAGCAGCATACCTAAAAATGAAAGAAATAAAATTAGTTATTATTGTTAAGCCCCAGTGTAGGAGAATAGAATATACAGTGGCAACTGTTGTCCTGGCTACTGCATTATATCCGAGAAGACATGTTGCCTGTTTTAGGGTATCACAGGAGCAAGTAAGCTGTTGATTATATATGTATTGCCTTCTGAAACATAATTTTTAGATACTTACATCTATATTTTCACTTTAATCCATAGTAGTTCTCAGAAATTTAAATCAGTTGTAATCAAAATATCTATCAATACCTATTCCATACCCCTACAAAAAAGTACTTAGTTGCTTTGTTTTTGAAATTATTTCATCTTGTAAAGATAGAATTAAGAAGTTGGGCGTGGTGGCGCACGCCTTTAATCCCAGCACTCGGGAGGCAGAGGTAGGAGGATCACTGTGAGTTTGAGGCCACCCTGAGAATACATAGTGAATTCCAGGTAGAGTGAGACTCTACCTTGTAACCCCCCCCCCCAAAAAAAAAGGATAGAATTAAATCTTCTCTATATAATAAGTATCTTTGGTGTAAGGAATTAGAAATGGAGAAATGGATGAGGATGGTGACTGTGGGGTCATTTTACTTTGAAAGAACAGTAAAAGTAAACTGGGCGTGGTGGTGCATGCCTTTCATCCCAACGCTTGGTAGGCATAGGTAGGAGGATTGCTGTGAGTTCGAGGCCAGCCTTGGACTATAGAATGATTTCCATGGTCAGAATGAGACCCTACTTTGAAAGTGTAGTGTCCTGTCACTGGGGTCCTGTTACAGCTTATCATCAAACTGTATTTATTTTCTCAGTGTGTGCATCATGAAAACATACTGATGTTTGAATTTGGTGCTCTTTCAGTTAAAAGAGTTTAAAATTTATTTTCTAAGAATGAGTTTTTAAATTGAATGCAGGTTGAGAAAGCTTCATGAAATAGAACACCTAATGGTTAAGTATTGCATCCTTTTTTGTTTTGTCAAAGACACTTTGAAGTAGTGGTAATATTTCTTCCATTGAATAAGAACATAGAAAGCAGACTTGTTCAAGTTCACAGAGACTGAGTCATTCTTGTCTTGAGAACAATTGTAAATCAATAGTAACTCCTCTTGCTTTTTCATCATCCTTAAGTTTACACTGTAATTGTAAGGAAATTCATGTGCACAATCTAACTGCCTCCCCTGTACATTATTTACATTTGACCTGTTACAGTTTTTTACACTAAAATCTAAAAATGTAGCCATGTTTTCTTCAGGTTTAAAAGACCTGCCTGCGTGATGAAGCTCAGGGAACATCACCTGATTTCATTCCCCAGCTCTGGCATCTATTTTGCAGTGTGCTCAGCAAGTCCCTTCTGCCCATGCATATGTCCACACTGCTTCTCCTTTAAAAACTTCTCTGTTATAGCATCCAGTCTTCTTATAGATTTAATTTCTTTTCAGGATTCCGATCTTTACCCAACAGCTTTTCCCCGTTTCCAAGTCTGGATGGTGCCTAGACTTTACATTAGGAGAATTTGCTTCTTTTATAAGTTGGTTTTCTTTTGTTTCCTACATTAGGAGCTAGCTCAAGGTAAAAACACTTTCATCTTTCTGACTTCAGTGCTTGGCAGTAGGCCAAGTCTAGAAGCTCAGTTTACTTTTTTAAAAATTATTTTATATTTGGAGAGAGACAGAGAGACACACAGAGAGGGAAAGAAAGACCAATAGAGATGGGCGTGCCAGCAGCCTCTCAGCTGCTGTGGACGAAATCCAGATGCGTGCGCCCCTTTGTGGTCAAGTGCGGCATTGCACCCTTGCGTCACTTTGCATCTGGCTCAACGTGGGACCTGGAGATTGGAACCCGGTTCTTAGGTTTAGGAGGCAGGCGCCTTAACTGCTAAGCCATCTCTCCAGCCGTCAGTTTACTTCTTAATTTTTATTTATTTATTTGAGAGCAAGTGAGAGAGAGAAAGCGGCACAGAGAGGAGAGAGAGAGAGAGAGACAGTGGGCCTGCCAGGGCATCCAGCCACTGCAAATGGTAACTCATCTTGTGCATCTGCCTTATGTGTGTCTTGGGAAATCGAACCTGGGTCCTTTGGCTTTGTAGGCAAGCATCTTAACTGTTAAGCCATTTCTCCAATGTGCTCAGTATATATTTAATGAATAAATATCACCTTTAAATGTCTCCAACCCTATTCATTCTTCATCCTTTCATAATTGCTTCCTGGAATGTTATCGTATCACATGAGGATGTGATCACACTGCCTCTCATCTAACCCCTTTGCCTGTTCAGACTGCTTATTCTTCTTTAAATATCCCATGGGCTTTAGTTTCTTCCCTGCTTATTGTCTGCCATTCTAAAACACAAATCGGACCCGCATTTGAATATGTTGTTATGACACTTTTAGGAGCCAGTTGTGATGTCTTATGCCTGTACTCCTTGTATTTGGGAGCCCGAGGCAGGATTGCCATAAATTCAAGTCCAACTGGGGCTACAGAGTGAGACTGTCTCAATAAACCAATCAGTTAAACAAAAAATACTTCAGCTGTTCCTCATGGATAAATCTCAAGCGAGGTTTTGGAAGCTGTTGATAATGGGAACCTGGTTTTCTCCTTTAGTGATACCCTTGTCACCTTTCCATCAATGATAGCTCTGCTATCTCTCCTTCAGTGCCAACCCTACCATCTCTACTTCAGTGGTAGCCCTGGTGTCTTTCTTTCAGTGACAATCCTGGTGTTTCTCCTTCAGTGTCAACCGTACCATCTCTCCTTCAGTGATAACCCTGCCATCTCACCTTTAGCAATTCCTGTCATCTCTCCTTCAGTGATAACCCTGCCATCAGATTTCTTCTGCTAAGCCAGTAAGATTTCGGTCCTTGTGGTTGTTTTCGGTTTTTTTTGCATCTGTATTGTACCCATGCCCAATCTCATCTTCTTGGTAACTGCAGAGTTTAGCTGTTCACACCTGAAGGCTTTCTACTCCACCCTAATAAGTTTGCTTCTGTTGCATTATAATTGTCTAGTAGTCCTCCATATTAGATTAACCTTCTTGCGGCTTGTAACTAATTCATACCCAGGTTTACAGGGTATAGCACATAGGTCTGCTCATTGGATGTTGTTGGATTGGATTCAATGCTAGTGGATAATGGAATGCATACTACTTGGTTGCAAGTTATTATTATCATTATTATTATTATTATTTTGTTTTTTTGAGGTAGGGTCTCACTCTGGTCCAGGCTGACCTGGAATTCACTGTGTAGTCTCAAGGTGGCCTTGAACTCTCGGCGATCCTCCTACCCCTGCCTCCAGAGTGCTGGGATTAAAGGCATGCACCACCACGCCCAGTTTTGCAAGTAAAAAAAATTTTTTTTGAGGAAGGGTCTTATCTAAGCTGACCTGGAACTCATTCTGTAGCCCAGGCTGGCCTTGAATCAAAACTATCTTCCTACATAATTGTTTGGAGCTCAGGCACCTTAGAGATTTGTAAAAGGATTTCCTTATTTGATGATAAACTGAGTTGGGGCAGAATTTACTAAAATGCTCAGGGTCACTGTGCTGGATAGTAGCAGGACATATACTAAAGGAATCTAGGTCTCCTCTTGCACAGACTGGAATGTTCTTTCTGCCATGGTGTGTGCTTGATCTAAATATACCTTATTTATCTTGTTAGTGAATCCCTGAAAGCCCCATTTCCTCAGAACATAGAAGAGAACATCCAAAATGGACATTAAAACCTCCTATTTCAAATGCTCTTTTTTTTTTTTGGTTTTTCGAGGTAGGGTCTCACTCTAGCCCAGGCTGACCTGGAATCCACTATGTAGTCTCAGGGTGGCCTCGAACTCACAGCAATCCTCCTACCTCTGCCTCCCAAATGCTGGGTCAAATGCTTTTTTCTTTATGAATTGTCTTTCAAAAACTATAGAGAATGCTGGGCATGATAGTGCATACCTTTAAACCTAGCACTAAAGGAGGCAGAAGTAGGAGGATTATTGTGAGTTTGAGGCCACCCTGGGACTATAGAATGAGTTCCAGGTCAGTCTGGGCTACAGTGAAACCCTACCTTGAAACATACACACACCAGAGGAGGGGTAAATAAAGAAAGAATAGTTCTTACCACCAATTTTAAGAAATAAAACATTGGAAATATAATTTAAGTCCTGTTCCTGTTCCCATTCTACACGATCTATAAAATACAGCTATCCAAATTTCTGTTTTTATTTTCACATCTCTTATCTTTAACTTATATATCCATAAACCTCTCAATGCTGTGCATTATTTCTTTATAGTCTTAATGACTTAAATGGTATCTGTTGTCAGCTCCATGTTGTTGGGATGAACATCCAACCAGACTCAGTTTATGGGAGGAAGGGATTATTTCAGGCTTACAGATCCAGGGGAAATTCCGTTAATGGCATAAGCTGGTTCCCTTTCATAGGTCCAAGCAGAGAGAAATCAACAGTACCACGAGCAAGCATGAACCACCATAGCTCAGCCTGCTCTCTCCTCACCTTTGGGCTGGAAATCAAGATTTCCCCTCAAATACACTTTGGGTGTGGACTCCAGGATCTGCCCCCAGCAACACCTCTTTTAGCCAAATGGCTGGATACTCAAGTGACAAGTTTAATTTTAATAAAACACCTTAGTTTATTTGGCTATACATTTATACTTATGACATTCAAACTACCACATTTTGCTCCTGGCCCCCATAGACTTATGACCATAACAAAATGCAAATTGCATTTATTTTAACGTCACATGTTCCGTAAGATAAGCTTTACCAACTTTAAGACTGTTCCAAAGTCCCAAATCCTGCCAGGTGTGGTGGCACATGCCTTTAATCCCAGCAGTTGGGAGGCCAAAGTAGGAGAATTGCTGTGAGTTCAAGGCCAGCCTGAGAGTACATAGTCAGGTTGGGTTAGAATAAGACCCTACCTCAATAAACAAACAAAAAAGTCTCAAATCTCATCTGAGATTTAAGACTGTCTATTAACCATGAGTCCTGTGAAATCAAGACACGTTACATACTTCTAACACGTAATGGCACAGAGTAAACATTTTCATTGCAGTAAGGCATAACAAGGACAGACTTGACCAAAAAATCAGTAACCATCAGGTAAACATCAAACATCTGTAATTTAAGTCCAACATCCATAACCAGTGACAGCAAGCTCTGGATTTTTAATTTCTATTCCTCCACCTGGGCTATGTAGCCAGGGGAAGTCTTTCTCTTTCATCCTGAGCCAACAGTGCTCCATGATAGCCTTTGTACAGTCCTGGAATATCCAAAAGATCTACAGATCTCCATTGCAAACCACAGTCCATCTTACAGTGGCCTCATTGGTCTTTCTACACATGGACATCGCCCTGCTTCACACGCTGCATCTCAACAGTGGATCCTGGAACCATTTTGCTTCATGATTATATCTATGCATTTTTCATGTTTCCAAAACCAATACCAGGTGTGCATCAACACAGCCAGTTTGTTAATTCATAGAGGAAATAAATCTTGACCATGAGTCTTTAAAATTCTTCCAGTCATCTCCTTGCAAAAGAGTTTGTATTTTTACTCATTCAGCCTTTCCTGGGTGAACATCACCCTTTAGTCATCTTTTCCAGAGTTTCAATGTAAAGCAGTTGGTCCACCCTTAATGGCAGTAATCTGCTTTACTATTAAAAATATTCTCTGTTCTTACAAATTTAATCTTGTTTGAAATTTTCTAACTTTAAATCATACACCTTTCAGTTATATACCTTTTTAAAAAGATTTTTTATTTTTATTTATTTATTTATTTATTTATTTATTTATTTATTTATTTATTTGAGACAGAGAGAGGGAAAGAGAGAGAAGGAGAGTGAGAATGGGCTCGCCAGGACCTCTAGTCACTGCAAACGAGCTCCAGACGCATGTGCCCCCTTGTGCATCTGGCTTACATGGGACCTGGAGAGTCAAACCAGGATCCTTAGGCTTTGCAGGCAAATGCCTTAACCACTAAGCCATCTCTCCAGCCCCAGTTGTATACCTTTTGTCAAGCCACCAGTCCATTACTTTTGTTTTTGTTTTTTTCTGAGGTAGGGCCTTGCTCTAGCCCAGGCTTACCTGGAATTTACTATGTGTTCTCAGTATGGCCTTGAACTCAAAGTGAACCTCCTACTTCTGCTATTCAATGGAAGGTTTTAATATCTTTTTTTTTTTTGGCAAGCCCAATAGACTGGATTTTTTTTTTTTTTTTTAATGAGGAAGAGAGAGAGACAGTTGGCGCACCAGGGCCTCTAGCCACTGCAATCAAACTCCAGACACATGTGCCACCTTGTGTGCATGTGTGACCTTGCATGCTTGTGTCACTTTGTGTGTCTGGCTTGTGTGGGACCTGGAGAGTCGAACATGGGTCCTTAGGCTTTGCAGGCAAGCACCTTAACCACTAAGCCATTTCTCTAGCTCTTCATATCTTTAAGAAAATAGGGCTGGAGAGATGGCTTAGTGGTTAAGGCGCTTGCCTGCAATGCTAAAGGACCCCAATTCAATTTCCCAGGACCCACATAAGCCAGATGCACAGGTGGCACATGTGTCTGGAGTTTGTTTGCAGTTGCTGGAGGCACTGGCACACCTGATCTCTCTCTAGCTTTCTCTCTGTAATGCATAAATAAATATATTTCTTAAAAATATAGATAGATGCAGAGCCCTTATTTTAGGAAATTTCTGTGGTGGTTCAATAGATTAATCAGATTGCTTCTTCTTGTACCTTCCCTTAGATACACAGGGAAGGATCCCTTTCTTCCCATTTATTCTTTGGCTTTTGATTTTTTTTTTTTTTTTTTTTTTTTTTTTTGGTTTTTCAAGGTAGGGTCTCACTCTGGTCCAGGCTGACCTGGAATTAGCTATGTAGTCTCAGGGTGGCCTCGAACTCATGGCGATCCTCCTACCTCTGCCTCCCGAGTGCTGGGATTAAAGGCGTGTGCCACCACGCCCGGCTGATTTTTTTTTTTTTAATGTACATGTTTAGCTTTCATTGTTTCTGTTGCTTTAAAATTTCAACCTATTGACGTTTTTAACAAAAGTTATGTGGTCTGGGCATGGTGGCATCTGCCTTTAATCCCAGCACTTGGGAGCCAGAGGATTGCTCTGGTTTGGAGGCCAGCCTGAAACTAGAGTGAGTTCCAGGTCAGCCTACCTAGGGCTAGAGTGAGACCTTATCTTGGGGTGGAGGGATAGTGCAAAGAATAGATAAAATTTGTTTCAATGTTTTGTGCTAAGTTAAAATTATCAGAATTGTTACATGAATTATAAAAAAATTAATTTTCCAAATGAACATGCTTAATTCATTGACATTAGGAAAAAGGGAAATGGGATGGAGAGTTGGAGAGATATCTCAGCGGGTATGGCGCTTGCCTGCAAAGCCTAAGGACCAGGGTTCAGTTCTAGTACCTACATAAAACACAAGGTGGTCCATGTGTCTGGAGTTGGTAGCAGCTGGAGCCCCTGGAGTACCCATTCGCTCTTTCTATCTGCCTCTTTATCTCTCTCTCAAATAAATAAAATATTTTTAAAAGGGAAATTGGGGTTGGAGAGATGGTTCAGTGATTAAAGGCCTGAGTTTGATTCCTTAGTACCCACATTTGCCTGCAATGCTAAAGGACCCCAATTCATTTCCCAGGACCCACATAAGCCAGATGCACAGGTGGCACATGTGTCTGGAGTTTGTTTGCAGTTGCTGGAGGCACTGGCACACCTGATCTCTCTCTAGCTTTCTCTCTGTAATACATAAATAAATATATTTCTTAAAAATATAGATAGATGCAGAGCCCTTATTTTAGGAAATTTCTGTGGTGGTTCAATAGATTAATCAGATTGCTTCTTCTTGTACCTTCCCTTAGATACACAGGGAAGGATCCCTTTCTTCCCATTTATTCTTTGGCTTTTGATTTTTTTTTTGGTTTTTCAAGGTAGGGTCTCACTCTGGTCCAGGCTGACCTGGAATTAGCTATGTAGTCTCAGGGTGGCCTCAAACTCATGGCAATCCTCCTACCTCTGCCTCCCGAGTGCTGGGATTAAAGGCATGCGTCACCACGCCCAGCTGATTTTTTTTTTTTTTTTAATGTACATGTTTAGCTGTCATTGTTTCTGTTGCTTTAAAATTTCAACCTATTGACGTTTTTAACAAAAGTTATGTGGTCTGGGCATGGTGGCATCTGCCTTTAATACCAGCATTTGGGAGCCAGAGGATTGCTCTGGTTTGGAGGCCAGCCTGAAACTAGAGTGAGTTCCAGGTCAGCCTACCTAGGGCTAGAATGAGACCTTATCTTGGGGTGGAGGGATAGTGCAAAGAATAGATAAAATTTGTTTCAATGTTTTGTGCTAAGTTAAAATTATCAGAATTGTTACATGAATTATAAAAAAATTCATTTTCCAAATGAACATGCTTAATTCATTGACATTAGGAAAAAGGGAAATGGGATGGAGAGTTGGAGAGATATCTCAGCGGGTATGGCGCTTGCTTGCAAAGCCTAAGGACCAGGGTTCAGTTCTCTAGTACCTACATAAAACACAAGGTGGTCCATGTGTCTGGAGTTGGTAGCAGCTGGAGCCCCTGGAGTACCCATTCGCTCTTTCTATCTGCCTCTTTATCTCTCTCTCAAATAAATAAAATATTTTTAAAAGGGAAATTGGGGTTGGAGAGATGGTTCAGTGATTAAAGGCCTGAGTTTGATTCCTTAGTACCCACATAAAGCCAGGGCACATGTGTCTGGAATTCATTTGCTGTGGCAAGATGTCCTGGTGTGCTTAATCTTTCTCTCTTTCTCTAACAAATAACTAAAAATACTTCAAAACACCTTTTTTTTTTTTATTGGTTTTTTTTGAGGTAAGTTTTCTCTCTAGCCCAGGCACGCCTGGAATTCATTCTGTTTCTCAGGCTGACCTCGAACTTGCCGCCATCCTCCTACCTCTGCCTCCCAAGTTCTGGGATTAAAGGCATGCTCCACTATACTTGGCTAAAACGGTTTTTAAAGTGTTTTTTTAAAAATATATTTAATTGATTTATTTATTTGAGAGAGAAAGAGAATGGGCATGCCAGGACCTCCAGCCACTGCAAACGAACTCCAGATGCACACACCCCCTTGTGCATCTTGCTAAAGTGGGTCCTGGAGAGTGGAACCAGGATCCTTTGGCTTTGTGGGAAAAGCCTTAACCGCTAAGCCATCTCTCCAGCCCTAAAACATTTTTTTTAACTTAAGAACATAGTTTGAGGGATACATCATGTGTTGGTACTGTCTTTCTCTCCTCTCTGCCCCATTCTGCTGGGGGATCTCCTCATTGAGGTTGCTGGAATTCCCCGTGGGGTTGTGGGCCATGTGTCGTTGGAGCAGAAGTCAGTTACTGGGGGGACGCAGCACCTCTGGGCATGACATCCCAATCTGTACTATTACAATCTTTCCACCCCCTCTTCTGCAAAATTCCTTGCGCCTTTGTGGATGTGTTTAAGTCTACTTCAGTGATGAGCTCTTAGGAACCTCTGGATTTCTGCTTTGGTGTGTGTTGGATATCCTCAGTGTCTGTCTCCTTCACCCTGGTGCTAATTTTTATTTATTTTGGTTTTTCGAGGTAGGGTCTCACTGTAGCTCAGGCTGACCTGAAATTCACTATGTAGTCTCAGGGTGGCCTTGAACTCACAGCGATCCTCCTATCTCTGCCTCCCGAGTGCTGGGATTAAAGGCGTGTGCCACCATGCCTGGCTGCCTTTTTATTTCTTTTACTTTTTTAATTTGCTTATATTCCTTTCCATGGGCATTTTGTCATCTAATTTATGTTTTGGCCATTACCCAGTATATTGGATACCAAAAAGCTTTTTTGTTAAGAAAGCTTGAGATCAGACTTCATAATTTCAGTTGCTTACTTAGGCATATATTATTTTTTTTAATGTCAATGTAAATATAAACAAACATAAATCAACCAAGTATTATGGTGAACATAAATAGTAGACACCACTATCGTTAGTGAAGAGGATTGTTTATATTTCATTCTCTCCACTGAAATGTGTAGATATATACAAATGTAATTTTTAGCCCGCTGTGGTGGCGCATGCCTTTAATTCTAGCAATCAGGAGGCTGGAATTGCTCAGGTAGGAGAATTGCTATGATTTTGAGACCAGCCTGAGACTATATAGTGAATTACAGGTCAGCCTGAGCTAGAGTGAGACCCTACCAAAAAAAAAAAAAAAAAAAGTAATTTTTATATTGAAACTGGTGTTTTTTTGTTTGTTTGTTTGTTTTGTTTTGTTTTTGAGACAGTGTCTTAATTGGCCCACAGTGAGTCAGAACTCACTCTGTAGGCTAGGCTGCCTTTGGACTCATCGATTTTCTTACCTCCACTCCCTACTCCTGGGATTAAAAGCATGAGCCATCATGCCTGGTGATATGTTTTTTTTTTTTTTTTTTTTTTTTTTTTTGATTTTCCAAGGTAGGTTTTCAGGCTGTCCTGGAATTCACTATGTAGTCTCAGGGTGGCCTTGAACTCATGGCTATCCTCCTACCTCTGCCTCCCGAGTGTTGGGATTAAAGGTGTGCGCCATCACACCTGGTAATATTTTTTTTTAAAAAATAGCTAAGACCACAGGTTAATTTCAGAGGTGATTTTAGCCTTACTGATATTACAATAATGGTTACTTTATCAATAACTTTAAAAAATTAGGGCTGTAGAGATGGCTTAGTGGTTAAGGCACATGCCTGTGAAGCCTAAGGACCCAGGTTCAATTCTGCAGGTCCCACGTAAGCCAGATGCACATGGTAGCACATGCATCTGGAGTTAGTGTTTGCAGTGGCTAGAGGCCTGGTGTACCCATTCTCAGTCTCTCTCTCCCTCTCTCTGTCTCAAATAAATAAATAAATAAATAATAAAGAAATAAAAATAAAAATTAATGCTGTAACCATAGTTCAGTTTTCAAGTGTAGTTTTGCTTGATAATCAAGCTACTTTTCATTATTCATTTGTGATATTTCTCCAAATAATAGTTTTTCAAAGAATCATTAAATAAGGGAAATGTGGAAAATCATTTTTAAATACAGGCTATTTCCACCAGATGGTGCTATTTTACTTATTTTATCTGTGACACTAAGTATGATAAATTAATGTAGAACTTAAAAAAGCATATAGAACTATTTTGGCATTATAAATTTGTGTTGAATTCTATATGTGTATTTGAATAGTGATAACAGTTATTATAGATATTTTCAAAGAGCCTTTTTTTAAACCATCCTGTTTCTTTTGAGGTAGGGTCTCAGTCTAGCACAGGCTCACCTGGAATTTACTAGTAGTCTCAGGGTGGCCCCAAAATCATGGCTGTCCTCCTATCTCTGCCTCCCAAGTGCTGGGATTAATGACATGCACCACCACGCCCGGCTTTCAGACTTCATTTATTAAAAAAAAAAAATACTTGAGGGAGGGAAATAACATGGGATATTGTCTACAATTAAAGAAGTTGTCAATAAAAATAAAAATAAAAATAAAAATGCTTTATCTATTTATTTGCAAGGAAAGAGAGAGAGAGAGAGGATGGTCATACCACAGCCTCTTACCACTGCAAACAAATTCCAGATGTTTATACATCTGGCTTTATGTAGGTACTGGGGAATTGAACTCCAGACTGTCAGACTTTGCAAGCAAGCACCTTTAACCACTAAGCCATCTCTTTAGCCTCAGAATTCATTTTTATTTGTTTGTTTCTGTTTCTGGTTTTTTGGTTTTTTTTTTTTTTTTTTTTTTGGTTTTCTGAGGTAGGGTTTCACTCTAGACCTGGAATTCACTATGTAGTCTTAGGGTGGCTTCGAACTCATGGCGATTCTCCTACTTTGCCTCCAGAGTGCTGGGATTAAAGGTGTGCACCACCACACCCAGCGATATTATTATTATTTGGTTTTTTCATTTTTCGGTTTTTAGAAGTAGGGTTTCACTCTAGCCCAGGCTGACCTGGAATTCACTATGTAGTCTCAGGGTGGCCTTGAACTCATGGTGATCCTCCTACCTCTGCCTCCCGAGTGCTGGGATTAAAGGCATGCGCCACCACGCCTGGCTTTGTTTCTGTTTTTTTGTGAGACAAGATCTAATGTATTCTAGGCTGGTTTTGAGCTTGCTATGTAACTGAGAATGACCTTGAATTGTAGTCATTTTACCTTTACCTTCCAAATGCTGGGATTATGAGCATGGGACACTGAACCTGACCCAAAACCCTTTTTGGTGTGTGCCTGTGTATGTGCATGTTTGTATGCATAGACACTGCATATTTGCTTGTGGAGTCAGAGATTGATTGATGTAGGGTCTTGCTCTATTATTCTCCACCTGACTCTTTGAGACAGAGTCTCTCACTGATCCTAGACCTCGGTTTAGACTAGCTAGCAGGTAAGGCATAGGGATTCCTCATTTCTGCCTCCCCAGTACTGGGTTTAATAGATGTGCACTACCACCCCTGCCAGTGTATGTGGGGAATGGGGTTCTGAATTCCATCCCCCATGCTTACACAGCAAGCACTTTCCTTACTGAGCCATCTCTCCAGCCCCCAAGGGGCTTCTTAATCAAAACATACTAAGTTGCTATATTTTAAGGTTGATATATGAAAATCTTATTATGACTTTTATGCATAAAATAAAATAATTTATTAAAGAAGATGAATGTTACCCAAACTATGCTTTAAGTTTTCTTTGTATTTTCAAGATAGATACTGTTTCATTTCAGTTATATAAGTAATTACTTCTTATGTTTTGAAGACTTAAAAAATTTTTTTGTTTATTTTTATTTATTTATTTGAGAGCAACAGACAGAGAAAGGGGTAGAGAGAAAGAGAGAGAAGATGGGCACACTAGGGCCTCCAGCCACTGTAAATGAACTCCAGATGCATGTGTCCCCTTGTACATCTGGCTTAAGTGGGTACTGGGGAATCAAGCCTTGAACCGGGGTCCTTAGGCTTCACAAACAAGCACTTAACCACTAAGCCATCTCTCCAGCCCCTTTTGAAGACTTTTAAAAAAATATTTTTGAGACTTTTTTTAATTGGGAGAGAGGTAGGAGGATCAGAGAGGGTCAAGAGGCAGAAAACAGAGACTTTTTTTATTTGAGAGAGACAGAGAGGAAGAGGCAGGCAGAGATAGAGAATGGAAGTGCCAGCGGCCTCTAATCTGCTGTGAACAAACTCCAGACACGTGTGGCCCCTTGTGGGCAAGCGTGGCATTGTGCTCTTGGGTCACTTTTTGCATCTGGCTAAATGTGGGACCTGGAGAATCAAATGGGTGTTTTTAGGCTTCACAGGCGGCCACCTTAACAACTAAGCCATCTCTCCAGTGACTTTTTAAAGTGTCTTCTTCCCCGCTCCCTTCATCTACAATAAAACGTTGGTTGCAAGCTTCTGGACATTATGGCAGTCCGCTCAGGAAAGAACGAGTTTTCTACTCTAAAGCATCAAGGCTAGGTGTGAGGATGTACACTGGTCATCCCAGCACTGGGGAAGTAGAGACAGGAGGATCAGGAGTTTAAGGGCAGCCTAGGACACAGAAGACCTTATTTCAAAAAACAAATTAAGACAAGAAGATAATAATTATGTATTATTTGTTGTTAGATATGTGATATTTCTCATGGTGAGATTCATGGATGTGTGGGGTGGCAATGGATTCCAAATCACCCTCACTCCTTCTTTTAATTGTTGAAGAAACCATTTCAGAAAGTAACTAAGTAATTTTAACCTAAAAAGAGAATTTTCTCTGGGCTGGAGAGATTGCTCAGTGGTTAAAGGCACTCTCTTGCTTGCAAAAATCCTGCGGTCACAAGGTTCAATTTCCCCAGTATCCATTAAACCCAGATGCCTCAAGTGGTGCATGTATTTGGAGTGTGTGTGCAATAGTAGCATGCTCTGTTGCACTCATGTTCACTCACTCTTGCTGTCTCAAATAAATATATTATTTTAAAAAGGAAAGTAAAAAAAAAAAAGTCTCTTCTCAATTTGATAGAGTATTTTGAGGGGGAAGGAAATTATGTAGCTTTTAAAAAATATTATGAGAGAGAGAAAGAGAGAGAGAATTGGCATGCCAGGACCTGTAGCCACTGCAATCAAACTCCAGATGCTTGTGCCAACTTGTACAGTGGTGCTAGAGGCTCTGGTAAGCCCATTCTCTCTCTCTCTCTCTCTGCCTCTTTCTCTGTCAAATAAATAAACATAAAAATAAAAGGGATTTTATCAGATTAGCTTATAGCAGTCCAAAAATAGCAGTCTGCAAGGAACCCAGTAGCTGCTCAGTCCACATGGCTCCATGCCTCAACAGTTCCAATCCAGCACTGAAAGCCTGAAGAGTTCCTGGAGACCAGCTACAGTCCACGTTGTAAGGCTGAGGAAATTTGGTTCCAGTGTCAACAAAGGATAGCCAAACAGGAAGATGCTCATACAAGGGAAGGCACTCACCAGCAGGAGCAGCGGCAGCCAGGTGGGAAGAAGGGGCTTTTTTCCCAGAGCTTCCTTATATAAAACCCCACTCCAGGAGGCTCACCCACTGTGGAAGAAGAGCTCACTCTGGGGAAAGGAGTTCCTCCTTCAGGTACCCTTTTCTGGAACCAACCCCAGAGACCCAACCAAGAGGATTGTCTGTAGATTCCTAAACAGATCAAGATGACAACAGAACATAATGATCACATCTTCTTTCCCCTTCCTTACAGTGCTTGGGATTGAACCCAGGTCCTTGTATATGATAGGCAAGTGCCACCAAGGAACTCTAGACATGTGTGCCACTTTGTGCATCTGGTAATTGCCACAAATTCTAAAGTAGAGACACAATATTATAATGATTAGAAATTATTGATAGAGACCAATGTTGCAGTCTTGTTCACATTACTGGCAGAAATCACCAGACCAAGAGCAGCTTGTGGGAAAAAAAAAAGATTTATTTTGGTTTACAAACTGAGGGGAGGGGTCGCTCCATGATGACAGGGGGAAACGATGGCATGAGCAGAGAGTGGACATCACCCTCCTTGCCAACATCAGATGGACAACATCAGCAGGAGAGGTACCAAACAATGGCAAGGGGAAACTGGCTATAACACCCATAAGTCTGCCCCCAACAATACACTGCCCTCAGGAGGTGTTAATTCCCAAATCTCCATCAGCTGGGAACCTAGCATTCAGAACACGTAAGTTTATGGGTGACACCTGAATCAAACCACCACATTCCATCCCTGGCCCCCATAAACTGATAACCATCCATGATCTATAATGCAATGCATTCAGTCCAACTTTAAAAGTCCCCATAGTTTTTATCAATTTAATGATGTTCAAACATTCCCATAGTCCATATTCCCCTGCACACACCAGTCTATTTCTATGTACTGCAACCCTGCTGAAGTTCTCAGGACATGGGCATAACAGCAAGCCTCTCACACAAACTGCTTCTAGTCCAGTCCAGGCAAAGCTCTTTCTCACCCTCATAATCCAAACCTCACAGTCCATAGTTCTTACTGCATTCAGGTCTTTCAACTCTGACTAGAATAGTCCTTCAAGCTGTACTTACAGCACCCTCAAGGCTTCTCTTAGGCCAAGGTTTCAGACGAGTTTGGGTGCATTCAGGGTGGTATGGCCGTAGACTAGGCCAAGGTTTCAAATCCTCCCACATTCCTCTTGAAAATCAGCTCCAAAAGGCCAAAGCCTCACAGTCAGGTGTCTAGCAGCAATCCCACTCCTTGGTACAAACATTACTGTTGCAGTCAGGTTCTCACTGCTGGCAGAAATAACCCGACCAAGAGCAGCTTGTGGGGAAAAACTTTTATTTTGGGTTACAGACTTGAGGGGAAGCTCCATGAGGGCAGGGGAAAATGATGGCATGAGCAGAGGGTGGACATCACCCCCTGGCCAACATAAGGTGGACAATAGCAACAGGGGAGTGTGCCAAACACTGGCAAGGGGAAACTGGCTATAATACCCATAAGCCCTCTCCCAACAATACACTGCCTTCAAGGAGGTGTTAATTTCCAAATCTCCATCAGCTGCAAACCTAGCATTCAAAACACCTAAGTTTATGGGGACACCTGAATCAAACCACCACAACCAATAACTATTTATTGAGGATTTCTTACAAAGTTGAGGTAAAATGTGAAACATTTCCCCCTCATTTCATTTAATTTCTGTAGTAACATTAATTAAATAATATTAACTGTCTGGATTTCCAGCAGAAGATATATTGGCCAAGATCATGCAAGTAAGTGAATATTCAAACCTAGGTTAGTTTTACTTTAAAGCCCATGTTTTTCGCCCCTCTACCATTTGACTGTCTTATAGAATGAATGAGCTGTAATGTATCTAAATGTGTCTCACCTAGCCTTGCCCTATAATCAAATATATGTCATAGCTAAAATCTGTAATTAATGTCAAGATTAGCTATCTAAGTTACTTAATAAAAAACTTACTTAAGGACCATTCATTACTGTTGTCCTTGCAGATATGTGTGTGTGTGTGTCTTACTATCATTTGACTTGAGTGAATCCCAATTATTCTAGGCCCACTGATTATTTCAGTTTTCTTGCTAGTCATTAGTTTAGACATGCGATTCTGGTCAGTAGTTCATGTGTGACTGATGAGCCAGGAGAGGAGGTTTGATGAAGGCTCCTGGAAAATGATTTTTTTGGCCCCATTTCTAGATGTTTCTAATTAGATGGGTGCTTATAATTATGGGCACTGTCTTGTGACTTTATAGGGAGGGGGTCATTCAAGGTAAAACCACAGTACTGGATGGCAGGGTGAAGATGGTAAGGTCTTAGATCCTTATTGATCTCGTGAGCTGCCTAATTCTTCCTAATTACCTAATCTTAAAGCTATTCTGACTGAGCACTGGGATGTAGGGGAGATTGGGCTGGGTGTTTAGCTCAGTGTTAGGTGGCTTGCCAGGGTACACATGGCTCTGGGAAAGAAAAGTTTCATTTTTCACATACTAAATATGCCATTGATACTTAATGCTGACAATGATAGCACTAAATGAAAATTTCAGATGACTATAATTCATGGATAGTAAATTAAGTCTCTGGTAAAATGTTAGCAAAAGACTGATGCTACATTAAGAAAATAATCCACCATGGCCATGTTAAGGTTAAAACCAGAATTTAGCAATAGTTCAGTAATCAGAAATCCTTTAATATAATTTGCCCTGTTAATAGACCCAAAGAGGAAAACCAGGTCATCATATCCATAGCTTTAAAAACTACCCCTGACAAATTCCACACCTAATCTAACTAAAATAATTTTGGAAAACATAGGAATGCTTGAATATTTTTTCTGAATTTGTGTGTACATACGTGAGTGTGTGTGTGTTATTGTGTAAACCATACTCCATCCTCAAATGTCATTTTTCAGGTACTATCCATCCTTGTTTTCATTTATTAGAGAGGGAGACAGAGGAAAAGAGAAAGAGAATATGAATAGATGCTCCAGGGCCTCCAGCCACTGCAAACAAAGTCCATACACACACACCATCTTGTGCTTCTGGCTTACATGGGTACTGGGAAATTGAACCAGGGTCCTTAGGCTTTGCAGGCAAGTGCCTTACCTGCTGAGCCATCTCTTCAGCCCTGTCCAGCCTTTTGACACAGGATCTGTCCTCATTGGCCTGGAATTCACCAAGTATGCTAGACTACCTGATGAGGGAGTTCCTAGGGTTGCACTTGTCTTTACTTTCCCAGATCTGGGAGGCTGGGTACTTTTGAACATGATAAAATATATTTATCTCAATCCTATTGCCACTTTCTCACTTAAGAGGAAACACAATACATTCTTCACAAGGTCAGGAATAAATTAAAGATATATGCTTATCTCTGTAAGTCTTTAACATTACTAGAGGTGTTTTTTATTTTCTTTTAATTTTTTTTTTTCAAGGTAGGGTCTCACTCTGGCCCAGGCTGACCTGGAATTAACTATGTAGTCCCAGGGTGGCCTCGAACTCACGGCGATCCTCCTACCTCTGCCACCCAAGTGCTGGGATTGCGCCACCACACCCGACATTTTATTTATTTATTTATTTATTTATTTATTTATTTATTTATATGTAGGATTTCACTCTAGCCCAGGCTGAGTGAGTTCCAGCATTCACTATGCAGTTTCAGCAGGCCTTTTACAATTATTATTATTATTGACAACTTCCATAATTATAGACAGTAAACCATGATAATTCCCTCCTCCCTCCACGTTCCCCTTCACAGCTTCATTCTCCCTCATATCCCCTCCCCTTCTCAATTAGTCTTTCCTTTATTTTGACATCATTATCTTTTCCTCCTATTATGATGGTCTTGTGTAGGTAGTGTCAGACACTGCGAGGTCATGGATATCCAGATCATCTTGATACCTCTGTGTTTACCAGGCTAGCTGGACCTTGAGCTTCTGGGAGATTCTCTCTGACTCCTTTCTTGTCCAAGACATTATAGTGTCTGACTTCCTGTGGGTTCTGAATATCTGGATTCAGATACTTTCTGCTTACCTGGCAAACACTATGCACTGAGCCAACTCCTCAGCCCCTAATTGTAAAAATAATTGTTTATAAATTACAGATACTGCCAGGTGTGGTGGCGCCCGCCTTTAATCCCAGCACTCGGGAGGCAGAGATAGGAGGATCATTGTGAGTTCGAGGCTAGCCTGGGAGTACAAGAGTGAGTTCTGGGTCAGCCTGGGCTAGAGTGAGACCCTATCTTGAAACAAAAAATTACATTTATTAATAGCATTTAATTACTAGTGAAAGATCTTCCAGAACACTCTTTTTGTCTGCTATGATGACTGCAAGAATTTGTGATTGTGGGGCTGGAGCGATGCCTGTCAGCCTGGGTTCAGTTCCTTAACACCCACATAAAGCTAGATGCAGTTCTTGGTAACTTCTAAGATTTTGAAGTTCTTACTTGATAGATATTATTTAAATCTTGCATAACCCCTCTTCATTGATAAAAGCATCTTATAAAGAAAATTATTTTAGATCTTTGTAAAAGTACCAAATATTATTGAAAACTTACCTGACTTAAGAGAAGTTGAAATGACTACCATCTGAGAACATTGCAATGTACATGTTTGCATAATATATGTAAAATATGAAATAAGTTATTGCAACTTATCATAACAGTCATTTTGAAAGAAATTAAAATTACTTTGTCAAAATAAATACACCAAGTTTGATATTAAGATCCCTTATAAAACTGGGTAAAGAGCTAGAGAGATGGCTTAGCGGATAAGGTGCTTACCTGGGAAGCCTATGGACTCAGGTTCGACTCCCCAGTACCCATGTAAGACATATGCACAAGGTAATGCATGGGTCTGGAGGCACAGGTAGAGGGATCATTATGAGTTCGAGGTCTCCCTGAGACTATACAGTGAATTCCAGGTTAGCCTGGGTAGAGGGAGACCCTACCTCGGAAAAACAAAACAAAACAAAACAAAACAAAACAAAACAAAACAAAACAAAACAAAACAAAACAAAACAAAAAGTGAGTACAGGGCTAGAGAGATTGCTCAGTGGTTACAGCTACTTGCTTGCAAAGCTTGATGTCACAGGTTTGATTCCCCAGTTCCCATATAAAGCCAGATGCACCAGGTGGCACATGTGTCTGGAGTTTGTTTGTAGTGGCAGGAAGCCCTAGTGCGCCCATTCTCTTTCTTTCTCTCTGTTTGCCTCTTTCTGCCTGTCTTTCTCAAATAAATAATAAATATTTTAAAAAATGAATATAGTGATATAAGCAATTATTTGAAAAAATATTAGTTAAGCAATTTGTAATTTATTAGCATCAGTTCAACACATTGTTTTTGAAGTTAAGTTTAGAAATCTTAATCTTTCTTTTTTAAAAAAATTTTATTTATTTATTTGCAAGCAGAGAGAGAGGTTGAAGAGAGACAGAGAGAGAATGGGCATGCCAGGGCCTGTAGCCACTGCAAACCAATTCCAGATGCATGTGTCTCTCGTGCATCTGGCTTATGTGAGTCCTGGAGAATGGTACCAGGATCCTTTGGCTTCACAGGCAAACGCCTTAACCGCTAACCCATCTCTCCTGCCCTAATCTTTCTTTAAAGATTCATGAAAGCCAGGCATGGTGGCACACGCCTTTAACCCCAGCACTCAGGTGGCAGAGGTAGGAGGATAGCTGTGAGTTCAAGGTCACCCTGAGACTACATAGTGAATTCCAGGTCAGCCTGAGCTAGAGTGAAACCCTGCCTTGAAAAAAAAATATTCATGATAGTTTGATATCATAACTGATTATGAATGAATAAAAATAAATGTACAAACCAATAAATGCTTAGTATTATCACTAATGGTAAATTAGGTTTTCATAGTAAGTGATTCTTATTTATCCAGGCAATAAAATAAAACGATTAAAAATGCAGTGTAACTTATACTGTAAACAAACTATTAGCAGTGAGCATCACCACGAGAGCTGGTTGTATCTGAATTATTCACTGCAAACTTCTCATCTCTATGTCATTAGCATGTAAGAGAATGAACCTAATTACCACGCTTTTAAACTCTGGGGAGTTAGTAATTTGTGTGTGGAACTTTCGAGGCTGTTCCCACCCACAGGAGTATGGAGCGAATAGTAGTCATCACATTGCTGAGATGTTCTTTTGCTTCACATTCCACTGTGTTGATATTTTTAGGATTGTACTTATAGAATTTTATCTTGTATGAATACCTTTTTCAAGGAGTTATGAGAAATATTTAAGTATTTTAATTAGTGTTCATTTTAGGGTAATTTAATGTTTGTAGGTAAACAAGTTACTGATTTGTATTCCTTCATCTAGTCATATAAGTTAGCATTATATAGATTCCCATAAATAGTATAATTACTTGAAAACTCTGGGCTAAAGGTTAATCAATTTTCTTCCCTAAAATGATTTGAACTAAAATGGTTTACTTTCATAGAACTTGGTATTAGCATAGAGCCCTTTCTAATCCTTAATTTTATGTTTCTGATCTTAATTTGAGGTTTTGATGAACTTCATGTGTCTATTTCTCTTACATTATAGTATAAATTATCTGTAATAAGCCATTCTAATTAAAGTTGATAAATCTGCAACTGCTCCAATTATACACTAATCAATTATACACTAATTTAATTCTACTTAGCAGGATACAGTACATCATTAATCGGTTTCAGACTTAATACAACAGATTTAGAAGTAATCAAAATTTGAAGCACATTATTAGCTGGGAAAAATGTGGAATCCTAATGTATTTCACATATTAGCTTTTATAAACCAAAAAAGGACTAAAAACAACAAGAACAAAAAACCCCAAACAAACAAAAAACTCAAGGCTGGAGAGATGGCTCAGCAGTAAAACATGCTTGCTTGTAAAGCCTGATGGCTAGGTTTGATTCCCTAGTACCCACATAAAACCAGGCACACAAAGTGGCACATGTATCTGAAGTTCAGTTGTAGTGGCAGGAGGCCTTGGTGGGCCTTTTCCTTCTTTTTTTCTCTCTCTCTCTGCTTGCAAATACATATGTGAAAATATTTAACAAAAAGTGAAGGACTACAGTTGCTGTTTATTTTACTATTGAATGCCATGGTCAAAGTGCAAAGTGGTTATTATTTGGTATCCTGGGAATCAATATAGAGTCACTGTGTTTTTTTTTTTTTTTTTTTTTTTTTTAGGCAGGGTCTTACCATGTAGTCCAGACTAAACTAGGAAGCTCAGGTTGGCCTCAAAGTAAAGACCCTTTTACTTCCACCTTGGAGTACTTGTCCTCAGTGTGTACTGGCATGTCTAGCTAATATAGGAGTTTACGCTATGCTTTCTCTTACTCTAATTTTGTTTTCTTCTAAGACATGGACTCATTTATCCCATACTGGCCACAAACTTGCTATGTAGCTGAGAATCACCTTGAACTTCTTTCTGATCTTCCTGCCTCTACCTCCCAAGTGTTGGAATTCCAGGCGTGTGCTGCCCAACCCAGTTCATTTGGGGCTGGAGATCTAACCCAGGGGCAAACTGAGCTACATACCCAGCCACTTTTGTTATATTTTCATATTTAATTTCTTTATTTTTTATTTATTTATTTGAGAGTGACAGAGAGAGAAAGAGGCAGATAGATAGAGAATGGGTGTGCCAGGGCCTCCAGCCACTGCAAACCAACTTCAGATGCTTACATCACCTTGTGCATCTGGCTTACATGGATCCTGGAGAATTAAACCAGGGTCATTTGGCTTTGCAGAAAAATTCCCTAACTGCTAAGCTATCTCTCCAGGCCCACTATATTTAATTTCCTATGTTACTAAGTATTTTTCTATTACCTGGTTGTTTATCACACATAATATAGTTTAAGCCATTTTTTTTTTAATTTGAGAGAGAGAGGGAGAATGGGTGCACCAGCAGCCTCTCAGCTGCTGTGAACAAACTCCAGATGCATGCACCCCCTTGTGGGCAAGTGCGGCACTGTGCCCTTGGGTCACTGTGTCTGGCTAAATGTGGGACCTGGAGATCGAAAGGGCGTTCTTAGACTTGGCAGGCAGGCACCTTAACCGCTAAGCCATCTCTCCAGCCCAGCTTAAACCATTTTTGTGGTAAAAGGTTTGTGGTAGTTTGAATATATGTCTCCCAGTAGACTCAGCTGTTAACTTGGATTTCCAGCTTCCTGGCTGGAGGAGGTGTCACTGGGGGCAGATCTGATTACTAGCTAAAGGTATGCAGAGAGGGTCTGAGCTGTGCCTGGGTCCCTGCTAATTGCTGCCTGTTTGTGCTTGCTGGTGGTGGTTTCTCTCTGCTTGGATCTGTGAAAGGGGACCAGTCTCTTCTGCCATTATGGAACTTCCCCTGGATCCATAATCCTGAAATAAATCCCATTCCTCCCATAAACTGTGTCTGGAAGTTCACCCCAGTAACGTGAAGCTGACATATATATATAATTTCTTTTTCGAAGTAGGGTTTCACTGTAGTCCAGGCTGACCTGGAATTCACTATGTAGTCTCAGGGTGGCCTCAAACTCACAGCGATCCTCCTACCTCTGCCTCCTGAGTGCTGGGATTAAAGGCATATGCCACCATGCCCGGCCTGGCTACAATATTTTTTGTCTGTTTTTTTAAACTTTATTTATTTATTCATTCATTTATTTATGAGAGAGAGAAAGAAGCAGAGAGAGAGAGGGAGAGAGAGAGAGAAAGAATGGGCACGCCATGGCCTCCAGCCGCACATGAACTCCAGATGCATGCACCCCCTTGTGCCTGGGCTTACATGGGTCCTGGAAAATCGAACCTGGGTCCTTAGGCTTTGCAAGCATGCACCTTAACCACTAACCCGCCTCTCCTCACTACAATATTTTTAAAATTAAGTTTTTGATTTGCAAATGGCTTGATAAGATCTTAATAGCAAAGCTATGAATGTTCTCAATACTGAATTCTCCTTGTCATAATATGCATAGAATAATAGTTTTGAACTAGATTCAGAATTTTAATTTGACTGTTACAGACTTTGGACATGTAAGTATTGCATACAAATGCATTTTATTTCAGATGTAGTTGAGGAATCATTGAGGATTGTAGTTAACTTGCTGCTAATCTTCAGTAAAGACATCTTTGTTACTTTTCTTTTGGAAGTAATGACTTCCTTTCCTCTGAATTCTTTTTATTTTTTTTATTTTTTGGTTTTTGGAGAGAGTCTCACTCTAGCTCAGGCTGACCTGGAATTCACTATGTAGTCTCAGGGTGGCCTTGAACTTATGGTGATCCTCCTACTTCTGCCTCCCGAGTGCTGGGATTAAAGGCATGTGCCACCATGCCTGGCCTCCTCAGAATTCTTAAGAATGAATTTCAGTTTTTTTTTTCAACATAGCCCAATCTGACCTGGAACTCACTCTGTAGTTCAAGGCTGGCCTCGAGCTCATGGTAATCCTCCTCCTACCTCTGCGTCCCGAGTGCTGGGATTAAAGGTGTTCACCACCATGCTCAGCTAAATATAATAATTTTCTGCTCATTAAATGATTCACCTTGAATTTCTGTCTAGCTTTGTTGCTAATAAAGTAGTGTTTCTTTGCTCACCTATCTTGCATATCTTTGTAAGAATGAGATAGAGATTTTTCTAGATTTTAGAGTCTATGTTGTGTATATTATACCCTTTTGAGGAAATCAGTTTTGTTAACGTCTCTGGGAACCCTGTGTTCCTTCTCCCCCCCACACCTCCATGGGTTTTTGATCCATTATATCTCAGGACAATCGTTTAAATGACTCAGTGGTAATGTATACATGTGGTTAAAAATCAAGTATAACAGATGGCCTTTTCATGAAAAAAAAAAAAAAAGAGAAATCCTGCCCATATTTCTTTATCCCTGCTTCCCCAAAGCAGTTGCTTTCAACCGTCTCTGTTTTGATTGCTTCTTGTGGTTGTCTCACCATCACAGGATTGTATAATATTGCTTGGTACTTCTGTTCCTCGTGGTCTGCGATTAGATGACTCAGTCTCACACCACTTTACTTCTTTTTTCACTGTTCCTAAGCTTAATCACTGTTTTAGTGTCCAAGTTGATTACTGTGTGATTTCAAGTAATACCAGGAAACATATTACATGGTTTATTAGTTGTGTTCCCTGCCTCCTCTCTTGGTTTCTATTAATCTTAGTATCATCAAATTGATAACGCTAAGAGCTTTTCTGAATTAAAGCAGTTCTTGCACATGAATAAGAAACTTATTAGTGCAAAAAGGTTTACAGTGACGTAAGTGTCTTGCTGTTCCCATGGTTCTCAGAAGCAGCTCCGGACAGTACTATTAGCTTGTGCCTCGTTTCTAAATAATGTGCTTTGGAGATTGTCATCATTCACCAGATTTCAAAGTTAGTTATCTCTTCACCTGGCCCGGCACCTACCTTTCCCCTCAGTATTTTAACAAGTTACTCAGAACTTTTCATAAATTGTTAAAAACTATCTTAAGTTCAAAAGTTCAATATTTTTCTTTTCTGGAGACATCTCTCCTTCACCTTTCTGATTTGCTTTAATCAGAGTTTGCTTGTGTATTTGACTCTTCGCAACTCATTGCAGGAGTTCCTTTGTTGTGCTTATGTTGAGTAATTTACTTTGTAGCTACTTTGTAGCTATTTTCCCTATTACTCTTTCTGATTAAGCTTGGTTTTTATTCATTCCGGGTAAAGTGAAGAGCAGTCACTTTTTCCTAATTGACAGATAAAACTATTATGTGTAGCAGGTTAAGGGTATATAGTAGAATGACTAAATCTGGTTAATTAACATAAATATTTACCTTATTTTATTTATTTATTTATTTATTTATTTGAGACAGAATGAGAGAGAGAGAGAGAGAGAGAGAGAGTGAGAATGAGCGTGCCAGGACCTCTAGCCACCTCAAACGAACTCCAGACGCATGCGGTACCATGTGCACCTGGCTTACGTGGGACCTGGAGAATCTAACCAGGGTCCTTAGGCTTCACAGGCAGGCGCCTTAACCACTAAGCCATCTCTCCAGCCCCTTACCTTATTTTTTATTTGTGTGTACATGTAAGTATCACTGAAAATTGAAGCCAGGGCCTTGTTTGTATATGCTCAGCACTATTACTGAGTCACATTCCCAGTCCGAGTTATTATTTTTGTAGTGCGTACACTTCATACCAACTCAGCATTTTCCAGGATTACAACAAACTGTTATAAACTATAGACATCACACTGTTCAGTAGCTGTCTTGAACTTACAACTTGTCTCTAACTATCACTTGGTATCCTTTGACCCACAGCTCCTCATCCTTTCCCCTGAGCCCTCATAACCATGATTCTGCTCTCTGCTTCTGATCACATCTTTTTCAACTTCAAATATGAGTGAAATCATTTGTTTCCACACCTGGCTTATTTAACCCTCCAGATTCGTTCATGTTGAGATGACATGACTCTCTTTTTCACATGGCTAAAGTTTTATTCCACATCTTTATCCCAGGCATCCATCCGTCAGTGAACTCTTAGGTTGATCCTGTATCTTGGCTTGTGTGGATTATGCTGCAAGAAAGATGAGAGTGGCAGTTTCTCATCTAATGTGACTTTCCTTTCTTGATCTATGGAGTCTGAAGTTGTCAGGATCATTTAGGAGTTGATAAAAGATGTCTTTTGAGTCGGGTGTGGTGGCGCACGCCTTTAATCATAGTGCTTAGGAAGCACTTAGAGGTAGGAGGATCATCATGAGTTTGAGGCCACCCTGAGACTACATAGTAAACTCCAGATTAGCCTGGACTAGAGCGAGACCTACCTTGAAAAACCAAAATAAATAAATAAATAGTCTTTTGGTTTCTGAATGATAGGTTGATTAATCCAAGAAGACTTGAGTTTGAAGCTAGATTTTGTTTAATGCAATATGACTAGCCTAGGCTGACCAGGAATTCACCATGTTGGGAGTGCCAGGGCATCCAGCCACTTGCAAATGAACTCCAGATGCATGTACCACCTTGTGCATCTGGCTTATGTTGGTCCTGGGGAATTGAACTGCGGTCCTTTGGCTTTGCAGGCAAGCGCCTTAACTGCTAAGCCATCTCTCCAGCCCTGATTGTTCTTTTTGTGGTAGGGTCTCACTCAAGTCCATGCTGACCTGGAATTTACTCTGTAGTCTCAGGGTGTCCTCAAACTCATAGCAGTCCTCCTACCTCAGCCTCCAAGTGCTGAGATTGAAGGTGTGTGCCACCATGCCTGGTTTAAGGTTTTTTCTATTTTTATGAATGAATTTATTAGTTTTTTGTTGTTGTTGTTTTGAGGTAGGATGTTGCTCTAGCCAAGACTGACCTGGAATTAGTCTCAGGCTGGCCTAGAACTCACGTGGATCCTCCTTCCTCAGCCTCCCAAATGTTAGGATTAAAGGGGTCTGCCACCATGCCTGGCTAACTTGTGGTTTTAAAAAGTAGTAAAGAACTAAGTGTCTTATTTGCCAAAATAATTTATATAGGAGGCTGGAGAGATGGCTCAGTGGTTAAGGCGCTTGCCTGCAGAGCCTGAGGACCAGGGTTCAATTCTACAGTACCCATGTAAAGTCACATGCACAATGGTCCATGCATCTGGAATTTGGTTTTAGTGGCTGCAGACCCTGGCATGTCCATTCCTTCTCTTCCCCTCCTTCTCCCCCATCTCCTATCTCTGTTTGCAAATAAAAAAAATAAAAATACTTAAAAAATAATTGATATAGATCTTATGAGTTGTTGCAGCACATAAACATTTAATAAGGAGCTCAGCAAAATAGATCCAATGTTACTTCAAACAAATAAGTTGACCCGGTGGCAAAGTTGCTTCATTCAGGACTTCATGCATGACTCCAACGTTGATTGCAAAGTATTTTTCTCATCCAGTGAAATACTTGATTTCCATAAATACTAGACAGAACACATCAAAAAGTAATAAGAAGGCTGGAGAGATGCCTCAGTGGTTAAGGAGCCACACTTAGCTTCTAGTTTTTGTTTTTGGTTTTTCAAGGTAGGGTCTTGCTCTCTAGCCCAGGCTGACCTGGAATTCACTATGTATTCTCAGGGTGGCCTTGAATTCATGGCAGTCTTCCTACTTCTGCCACCTGAGTGCTGGCACTAAAGGCATGAGTCACCATGCCCAGCCTATTTATTTATTTTTTGGTTTTTTTGAGGTAGGGTCTCACTCTAGCCCAGTCTGACCTGGAATTCACTGTGCAGTCTCAGAGTGGCCTGAAACTCATGGATCACCTCTGCCTCCCGAGTGCTGGGATTAGGGCATGCGCCACCACATCTGGCTCTATTTATTTATTTTTATGAGACAGAAAGAAAGGGGGAAAGAGAGAGAGAGAGAGAGAGAGAGAGAGAGAGAGAGAGAGAGAGAGAGAGAATATGCATGGTTGAATGGTTGATTTAGGGCCTCTATCCACTGCAAATGAATTCCAGACACATGTGCCACCTTGTGCATCTAGTTTACACGAGATCTGGAGAACTGAACCTGGATTTTTAGGCTTCGCAGACAAGCACCTTAACCATTAAGTCATCTCCCCAGACGAGCTTCTAACTTTTGAATCTTTTTTTTTTTGTTGTTGTTTGTTTGTTTTGTTTTCAAGGTAGGATCTCGCTATAGCCCATGCTGACCTGGAATTTTTACTATGTAGTCTCAGGCTGGCCTCGAACTCACAACATTCCTCCTACCTTAGCCTCTGGAGTGCTGGGATTAAACACGTGTGCCACCACATCAGTTGCAGAACTTTTTTTGAGACAAGATTCTGATATAACATATCCTTGGCTGGTCTTGAATTCACTGTGTGGAGGATGACCTTAAACTTCTGATTCTCCTGGCTCCACTTGTAATTACAGGTGTGAGAAACCAGGCCTGGTTTTATACAGTGCTGAGAGTCAAACTCAGGTCTTCATACATGTTAGGCAAGCAGTCTACCAACTGAATTCCATCCTCAGCCCTGACAGTTGTAACTTTATTAGATACTTTCAAATCAGGAGCTGTACATAATTTAAAAATATTTTTAAACAAAATTTTCACTTTTTAAATTTGTTTTTGAGATGGATCTATGTGGCCCATAATGGCCACAAACTGTCAGTTCTTCTGCCTCAGCCTCCCAGAGTGCTAGGATGATAGGTGTGTCCCACCACACTTGGTTGAATTTTTGCTTTAATACCATTTGAGATACAGTTGATTCAGTTGCCACATTTATTTTATTTTATTTTTGGAGAAAGACACAGAGAGAGACAGACAGAGGGAGAGGGAGACAGATAGAGAATGGGCGCGCCCGCAGTCTCTCAGCTGCTGTGAATGAAATCCAGATGCGTGCGCCCCCTTGTGGGCAAGTGCGGCATTGTGCCCTTGTGTCACTTTGCATCTGGCTAAACGTGGGACCTGGAGATTGGAACGGCTGGAGATTGGAACCAGCATTCTTAGGCTTAGGAGGCAGGTGCCTTAACTGCTAAACCATCTCTCTAGCCCTACCATTTTGTAAAAATGATATTTGTGGCTGGTTTGAAGTATGAAAAGAAATTTTTAAGCTGGGCGTGGTGGCACACACCTTTAATCCTAGCCCTCGGGAGGCAGAGGTAGGAGGATTGCCATGAGTTCGAGGCCACCCTGAGACTACAGAGTGAATTCTAGGTCAGCCTGAGCTAGAGTGAAACCCTACCTCAGAAAACCAAAAAGGGGGAAAAAAAAAGAAAGAAAGAAAATTTTAGAAAGCAGAATGTGCATTATGGGTAAAATTTAAATGGATTCTAGAATCACACTGTTTCTTCTGTGGTCTGTGATCTAGGATGTGCGAATGGGGATGGGGAGCAGGTCTAGTCTAGTATTAGCCTTACGAAGTGCTCATAGGTTAATCACCAAGTAACTGACAGAGATCAAAGGCATTAAAATAGTTATTCCTAAACTAACTGTACAGCAGTTAATAAAGGCATGAGTGAAGGCGACTTTGGATGATGTATATGTATAACTGAGTTATAAATAAATGGCTTGTGAAAGAATTATTGAAGAAGACAAAGCAACAATCATGAGGCAGATGATGACGAATGCAGGACACTAGGTGGCGCCATAAGTTTAGATTGCTGTGTTAATCAGGGTGGAAAGATGGAAAGGCAGTCACAAAATAAAGGATTCGAGGAATTGCTTGTGTGTTAAAAGTGTGAATTGTCTTTTATTGAGTATATTTCAAGGTAATATTTTAGTTTTTGAAGTCTTCTCTTCATTTTGAAAAATTTCCACTTTTCTTTTAAAGCAGGTTGTCCACCAAATTATGTGTATTATGAAAGTAGCATCCATTTCTTTGTAATTTCAAACTAGAGACCATATATATGTGTGTGTGTATATGTGTGTGTATATATATATATATAGTTTTTGTTTGTTTGTTTGTTTGTTTTTCTAGGTAGGGTCTCATTCTGGCCTAGGCTGACCTGGAATTAACTATGTACTCTCAGGGTGGCCTCAAACTCACAGGAATCCTACCTCTGCCTCCTGAGTTCTGGGATTAAAGGCATGCATCACCACACCCGGCTCTATATTTTTATTTGGAATCATTATAACAAGATACCTTAAATTTTCATATTGAAGTGATTTAGTCTGAAGGAAGTTGATCTATTAATATGCTAGAGTGGCTTTATCCTCACTCACTGTATTTCTTCTTCTTCTTCTTCTTCTTTTTTTTTTTTTTTTTTTGGTTTTCCGAGGTAGGGTCTCAGTCTAGCTTAGGCTTTCCTGGAATTCACTATATAGTCTCAGGGTGGCCTCGAACTCATGGTGATCCTCCTACCTCTGCCTTCTGAGTGCTGGGATTAAAGGCATGCGCCACCACACCCGGCCTTTTTAAATTTTAATTTATTTTTTATTCACAACTTAATTGTAGACAATGTACTGTATTTCTGATTTATCTTTTTGAGATGCTGAAAATTGTTCCTTGATTTCTGTTTTTAAGTTACAGATTGGGAATGATTAAATATATTAGTAAATTTCTGGAGGTAATTTATACCATTAACGTCTTATTGATACGTGCACTGTACAAGTGGCAAACCCAATTCAAAGTGGCTTAAGTACATGGAAATTTAGTAATAGAGTCTGGTATGAGTTCAGGTCAGACTTGACTCAGTGTTTCCAATACTGTTATCAGGATGCTGTTCAAATGTCAGCTTTGTTTACCTTAGTTAACATTGGTTTTATCTGCAAATAGGTTGAGCTGTGTCAGCTAATGGGTTTGTATCCCTTAAAATTTTTCACATCTGCCCATCTGATCTAGTTAGCATGACCCTACCTCAAAAATTACATAGATAGGGCTGGAGAGATGGCTTAGCAGTTAAGGCACTTGCCTACGAAGCCTAAGGACCCAGGTTCGATTCCCCAGTACCCATGTAAGCCAGATGTGCAAAGTGGCACATGTGTCTGGAGTTTGTAGTTTGTAGAGGCCCTGGCACACCTATTCTCTCTCTCTCTCTAACTCTCAAATAAATCAATCAATAAATATTGTAAAAGTGTTGGAATAATAAATTGAGTCCTATAAGCCAATTAGAATTTCATTTAAGGGGAAAAGAATGGCTGTAAAATGACATTTCTTTAAGAAAGTCATTTCAAAACATTAAAGTCATTCCTTTGGTTTTTATTTCACTAGACTTTGCTTTTCCTCTGGTAGCAATTAGTTATGTGACTTCTCCAAGACCATTTCCTTCACTGGCAAAATTGAGGATGTGACACTTGTTAGTATAGTCATTGTGATGATGAGATAATATAGGTGAAATCTAGCTTAGTACTTGGTGTTTTAGATGTTCCAGAAATGTTGATTCACTTAGCTACTCACTAAACACTTTAGGATTTTACCAGCCCTTGTTATACATCTCTAATTAATCTACATACTTTGACTATCACTAATATAAATTTATGATAGTCAGTATAAAAGTTATGGATTTATTAATCACTACTTTCAATGCTTAAGGTAATTATAATTGGTAGATATTGTTATATTCACAGCTTACTTGATATATTTAGATTAAATATGTAGGCTTCTGTAAGGTTTTTGTAATCTGTGTTAGGAAATATAAATTATCTTTAATGACAAGCAATAAATATGGTGAAATTATGATAAATGATTTTATTGTTTGGGATATAACATAAACTTCATATGTTTGAAGTTGGCAACAAGGGAGAATGATGAATGATTAGTATGGTTTAAACTTGTTTTTAATTGCTCATTGCTGTATACAGCTTTCAGAAATGTATTTTAAATGTAGCATTAATTCTTAAATTACCATTCATCTTTATTATAACATATTACTTATATTTATCATAATTTTCCTCCACCATCTATAGGGCCTTTATAATCCACTTAGGTTAACTGGTGTGTAGTCTTAAGACAAGAGCCTCCATAATGACTTTAACATTAAAGATTAGTAATCCACACTTCCAGTAACTAACAGTATAATCAAAGTCTTGATAGTGATGGAATAGAGCTAATTATATTCCTTAAAACAATACACTAGTTCATCATTACTTGACTTAGGACATATTTAAATTGGGGTTTAAATTGAAGGTTTTATGTTTATAAACAAGTAAAACCTCTGTAGACAAAATGATGGTATAAATTGACATGGTTTTTGTTTTTATTGTTGGGGTTTTGTGCATTATTTTGTCCCCTTTGATTTGTGTTGTAGTTGTAATTTTTGTTGTTGTTTTTGTTGTTTTGCGGGGGGGTAGGGTCTCCCTCCAGCCCAGGCTGATGTGGAATTCACTGTGTAGTCTCAGACTGACCTCAAACTCACAGCAGTCCTCCTACCTCTGCCTCCAGAGTGCTGGGATTAAAGGTGTGCACCACCACGCCTGGCAAGTTGTAACTTATGCTTTTGTTTAAAATGTGCATGTGAGAGAGAGGGGGTGGGGGAAGGAGAGAGAGAATTGGCGTGCCAGGGCCTCCAGCCACTGCAATGGAACTCCAGACTCATGAGCCACCTTGTGCGCATGTGCTACCTTGTCTATGTGGCTTAATTGGGACCTGGAAAATCAAACATGAGTCTTTAGGCTTTGTAGGCAAGTGCCTTAACTGCTAAACCATCTTTCCAGCCCTTATAACTTATTTTTAAGACTGTTGTGGGGGCTGGAGAGTTGGCTCAGCAGTTAAAAGTGCTTGCTTCCAAAGCTTGAGGCCCAGGTTCAATTCCCTGGTATCTACATAAAGCCAGATGTAGAAAGTGGTGCACATGTCTAGAGGTTTGCAGTGGCAGAAGGTCCTGGTGTGCCCATACTCACTCTCTCTCTATTTCTCTGTCTCTTTTGCTCTCTCAGTTAGATATATAAAAAAATTTTTTAAAAAAGACTTTAGTGTTATGTAGATAGAAAAGCATTAAGAATGTAAAGTAAAGCCGGGCATGGTGGTGCACGCCTTTAATCCCAGCACTCGGGAGGCAGAGGTAGGAGGATCGCTGTGAGTTTGAGGCCACCGTGAGACTACATAGTGAATTCCAGGTCAGCCTGGACCAGAGTGAGACCCTACCTCGCAAAAAAAAAAAAAAAAAAAAAAAAAAAAAAAAGAATGTAAAGTACTACAAGAATGCCAGGTGTTGTGGTGCATGCCTTTAATCCCAGCATTTGGGAGGCAGAGGTAGGAGGATCGCCATGAGTTTGAGGCCACCCTGAGACTACAGAGTGAATTCCAGGTTAGCCTGAGCTAGAGAGAGACCCTACCTTGAAAAACAAAACAAGAATGTAAAGTACTACTAATAATAAGTGGTACTAATCTAATGGTAATTAAAATGGGAATAATTTTTAAAAATTAAAAGTGAAAACTGGTTTTCTCAATAAATAGGCACTATTTTGATGGACAAATTAAATGTGTAAACATATGAAAAGTAAGTGTGCCTACTGTCCAGCAAGCTATTTAATGCTGAATGGGTTGTATGAATTGGTGCGGAACATGTCAGTATTGTAATGAATATATTTAAAATATTCAATACACTTATAGCTAACTGTAGCAGGCCCAATATACATTGACATAAGCACATTTTGTGAAAAATTTTCCTAAAGAAAAATGTTATGAAGCCAGATGTGGTCGTGCACACCTTTAATCTCACTACTCAGGAGGCAGAGATGTGGGGATTGCTGTGAGTTTAAGGCCAGCCTGGGCTAGCATGAGAAGCTACCTCGGGGGCAAGGGGAGAATTATGAAAAGAATAGTATTGTTTAATACTTTTCATATTTCTTTAATGTCTGCTTAATAGAGGACAGCTGCTTCTTTTTTATTATTTTATTTTTATTTTCGAGGTAGGGTCTCCCGGTAGCCCCAAGCTGACCTGGCATTCCTAGCCTGGCTTCCAACTACTTGCAATGAACTTCTACCTCTGCCTCCCGAATACTGGGGTTAAAGGCTACTATACCTAGGTCTTTCTTTCTATTTATTTATTTGTTTGTTTGTTTGTTTGTTTGTTTGTTTATTAGAGTCAGAGAGAGGGAGAGGGAGACAGAGTGAGAATGGGCATGCCAGGGCCTCTAGCCACTGCAAACAAACTCCAGACGCATGTGCCACCTTGTGCATCTGGCTTACTTGTGTAATGGGGAATTGAACCTGGGTCCTTGGGCTTCACAGGCAAGTGCCTTAACTGCTAAGCCATCTCTCCAGCCCTATGGCCTGATCAGTTGAACATAATCAGTAAGAAATCAATAGCAATTCCTCTCATTTTTATGACAGCGTTTGGAGTACCAATCGCAGCATTTCTCTCACTGGGTATAATGATACACTTGGGAGACTGAGGCAGGAGAACTGTGCATTTGAGGCCCAGCTTGGGCCATATGACAAGACCTTATTTCAAACACCCCTCCCCCCACATGCCTATGAGCATGAGAATATAAAGGCTTGAAGCCAATTGTAGATGTTGCCGATCAAACCAAAGGTAGTTCCGAAGGCTTAAGGCCCTTTAAATGAACTAATAATATCCAAGCTAGTGGGCAATTGTATAGAAAATAGCTGCTAAAAGGTTTCTTTTATACTTTTGTACAGAGATCTGCTGGAAGAAAGAATTATTTTTCTTGATCACCTTTGAGTGTGGACAGAGTTGGAATATTCTAGGGGAGAAAACAAATCGCAGTGGCATGCATAGATCAGTGAGGAGCAGAGGGAAGCCATGTCCTCTCTGTTTGGTAGGACTGGCCACTTGAGTTAAAGAAGCAGAGGGAACTCAGCCTCCACAGAGTAGAAGTAGGGCTTCTGTCTGGAGGATGTTCTTTCATATAGCATATATATATACATTTTTTAAATTTTGTCTTTTTTGTTTTGTTTTATTTATATGTGAGAGTGACAGACAGAGAAAGAGGCAGATAGAGAGAGAAAGAATGGGCTCACTAGGGCCTCCAGCCACTGCAAACGAACTCCAGATGCATGAGCCACCTTATGCATCTGGCTTAGGTGGGTACTGGGGAATGGAGCCTCGAACCGGGGTCCTTAGGCTTCACAGGCAAGCGCTTAATCACTAAGCCATCTCTCCAGCCCCCATATAGCATATATTTTTATGTCACCAAATTGCAGGGGCTTTGATGCCTTCACATTGGCACTTGTTCACCCGGGGCTTGGAGATAGAACAGGTCTCGGTTAGTACTTGGCAGTAATTAAGTGCTGGAAATTTTCGCTCTAGCAGTATTGATTAAGCACTTAAGCCATTTGTGTTTTCATGCTTAGAGATGCAAAGCATACCTGTTCCACATTTTTACTTGCGTATATTTTAAGACAATTTTTATTGTAAATGTATTATTTTTTCTAATAGTGGTTCTCAAAATTGTAATTATTTGGTAAGACAATGCCAATTTACATCTGCATGTTAGCTTTAACTTCCCATTGATATGTCAAGCAAATAAATACTTTTTTTTTCTTCTGAGTGTAAACCAACTGTACAGCAAATTTGCAGGGATTTAACATGTAAGGAAATCTTAATTATTCTGAATATACTTATGTTATGATGTGGAAATGATTTGTTTACTGTCTTTAATGTGACTGAGTCAAAATATAAGTAGTTATTTGCATAAAGAGGAAATGTTGCTAATATATTTTTTTGCTTTACTAAATACTACATACAAAATTAATTTTCCTTGTTAAGGATATTAGGATTTTTTTTTGTTGTTGTTGTTGTTTTTGGTATTTCGAGGTAGGGTCTCACTCTAGCTCAGGCTGACCTGGGATTCACTATATAGTCTCAGGATGGCCTTGAACTCACGGCGATCCTCCTACCTCTGCCTCCTGAGTGCTGGGATTAAAGGTATGCGTCACTACGCCCGGAGGATGTGAGAGTTTTTTTTCACTCATTCTATTTTTTCTCATCAGTTTCTGTGGAAATGTAGATTTATTGATCTTGAAAGGGCCTTGGTAAAACAAATGCTAGGAAGCAGCAGCAGTGGTTCCTGGGAAGATCTGAGCATGTTTCCGTATCAGCTCTTTTTCTCAGTCATTTATCCGACTACAACAAAATGACAGCTTTGGGAAGGATGACCACCACTGGTCACGTGCTGACCTCATGTCAGAGCACCCTTGCTCCTATGGCTTCAGTGACTCCATTCTTAGGGTCTTTGTTGTTATTGAGCAAATGTTTTCTACTTAGGATATTTTGTTTTGTTTTGTTTTGTTTTGTTTTGTTTTTCAAGGTAAGGTCTTGCTTGTAGCCCAGGCTGACTTGGAATTCACTATGTAGTCTCATGGTGGCTTTGAACTCATGGCAGTCCTCCTTCCTCTGCTTCCCAAGTGCTGGGATTAAAGGTGTGCGCACCATGCTACTTGGGAGATTTTGCATTTGCTTTTCCTCCTTCTGGAATGTTCTTTAGTCCTTTTAAAGATGTTCTCAGTTCAGAGAACACCTTGTCATAGCACTGGTCTTGTATGAATGTAAGTTTGTTTCCTATTTATTATCATTTCCTCTAACTAGAATCTGAGCTTAAAGGGTAGAGCTTTGCCCTGTTCCCTTCTCTATAAAAGGAACTTACCTGTTGTTTTATAAAGGAAAGAAAGAAGAGTATTTACTGCTCGTCGAAAACATTGTAAATATGTTCTAATATCTAATATCTTCTAATATAAGTATAATTTTAAAGTAGCATTATAAATACCTAATTTTATAACCTCTTTAATAGCAATATTTTACTGCTCTTTGTGATAAGTGTCAAGCCTAACATCTTTAGGTTTTTTTTCCCTTTATTTTAGAGAGAGAGAGAGAGAGAGAGAGAGAGAGAGAGAATTGGTATGCTAGGGTCTCAGCCACTGCAGTTGAACTCCAGACACTTGCATCAGCTAGTGGGCATGTGCAACCTTGCACTTGCCTCACTTTTGTGCATCTGGCTTATGTGGGATCTGGAGAGCTGAACATGGGTCCTTAGGCTTTGCAGGCAAACGTCTTAACTGTTAAGCCATCTCTCCAGCCCTTTAGTTCTTTTTTTTTTTTTAATTTGAGAGAGAGAAAAACAAAGAGGCAGAGAGAGAGAGAATGGGCACACTAGGGCCTTCATTCACTACGAACAAACTCCACACATGGGTGCTCCATTGTGCACATGTGTGACTTTGTGCGATTGTGTCACTGTGCTTACATGGATCCTGGAGATTCGAACATGGCGTTCTTAGGCTTTACAGGCAAGCACCTTAACTACTAAGCCATCTCTCCAGCCCTGTCTTGAGTTCTTACAGGTTTGGTTAAAAGGCTTCTTCTTAGAGAAATTTGTTATTTTTATCAATTTCTCCTCCTCCTTCCTGTGTAGCTGTAGGTGACCTTGAACTCTTGATCCTTTTGTACTTACCTCTCAATTCCTGAACCTGGTTTATGTGGTGCTGGGGATTGAACCCAGGGCCTTGTGCTTGGTAGACAATCACATTACCAACAGAAGTACATTTTTAGCCCTGTCACACTTTTCTTTTTCTCATGGGAAAATTTTAAAGCTAAAAAGAAATTTGAGGGCTGGAGAGATAGCTTAGCGGTGAAGGTGCCTGCCTCCTAAGCCTAAGAACGCTGGTTCCAATCTCCAGCGGTTCCAATCTCCAGGTCCCACGTTTAGCCAGATACAAAGTGACGCAAGGGCGCAATGCCGCACTTGACCACAAGGGGGCGCACACATCTAGGTTTCATTTGCAGCAGCTGAGAGACTGCTGGCACACCCATCTCTGTCTTCCTCCCTCTTTGTCTCTCTATGTGTCTGTCTCTCTCCAAAAAAACAAAAGAAATTTGAAATAGAAAAAGCGCATAGCATAAATAAAGAGAAAACATTTTTGTATAGCTGAACAATATATTTGTGTTTTTAGGTAAGTCAAATTACAAAGCAAAAGAGTTTAAAAGTTGCAGTAAGATAATATTATTGAAGAAAGAATATTTTTATAGATTTAGTGCAGCCCATTCAGTGTTGCAAATCTACAGCAGTGAACAGTGATGTCCTTGGACTTTGCATTCATCCACTGTCACTCCCAGATTTACCAAGAGCACCTTCCAGTATTCCACTGACAGTATTCTGTATTTTTACTATAGTGTGTGTGTGTGTGTGTGTGTGTGTGTAGAATATGTGTGGTGTGAGCATACACAGATTCATGGAGACTAAACAGTACACTATTGAATGATGAATGGGACATTGAAGAAATAAAAAAGGAAATCTATAAATTCATAGAATCAAGTGATGGTGAGAATATAGCATACCAAAACCTTTGGGACACAATGAAGGGAAATAAGAGGGAAATTTATAGCTCTAAGTGCCTATATTAAGAAATTAGAGAGTTCACAAGTAAACAATTTACTGCTTCATCTTAAGGCCTTGAAAAAGAAGAACAAGGCAAACCAAAAATCAGTAGATGGGAAGAAATAACAAAGATTAGGGCAGAAAATAATGAAATAGAAACAAACAAACAAACAAAAAACCCTACAATCCCAAGAATCAATGAAACAAGGTTCTTAGAAAGTATAAACAAGATTGATAAACCCTTAGCAAATCTGACCAGAAGAAAGAAGAGACCAAAGCTAATAAAATTAGAGATGAAAAAGGCACCATTACAGCAGATACCAAAGAAATTCAGAAAATCATAAGGACATACTTTAAGAATATATATGCCTCTAAGCTAGGCGTGGTGGCACACGCCTTTAATCCCACACTCGAGGCAGAGGTAGGAGGATTGCCGGGAGTTCAAGGCTACCCTGAGACCACGTAGTGAGTTCCAGGTCAGCCTGAGCTAGAGTGAGACCCTATCTCAAAAAAACCAACCAACCAACCAACCAACCAACCAAACAAACAAACAAACAAACAAAGTATATATGCCTCTAAGTTTGAAAATCTGAAAAAAGTGGATGACTTCTTGATTCATATTACCTCCCAAAATTAAATCAAGATGAGATAAACCATTTAAATAAGCCTATAACAAGTACAGAGATCCAAGCAGTTATAAAAAGTCTCCCAACTAAAAAAAGTCCAGTCCCAGATGGATTCACTGGTGAATTTTACCAAACCTTCATGGAAGAATTAACACCACTGCTTCTCAAACTCTTCCCATAAAATAGAAAAGGAAGGACTTCTAAGAAACTCCTTCTACAAAGCCATCATCACACTAATACCAAAACCAGACAAAGACAGAACAACAACAAAAAAGTTACAGGCCAGTCTCCCTCATGAACATAGATTCAAAATTTCTGAACAAAATATTGGCAAACAGAATACAAGAATATAACAGAAAGATTATTCACCCCAACCAAGTAGGCTTTATTGAAGAGATGCAGGGATAGTTCAACATACACAAATCGGTAAATGTAATACACCATATCAATGGACTGAAGGACAAAAATCACATGATCATCTCAAATGATACAGAAAAGGCATTTGACAAAATCCAACATCCCTTCATGGCAAAAGTCCTACAGAAACTGGGAATAGAAGGAATGTATCTTAACATAATAAATCTATTTATGACAAACCTACAGCCAACATAATATAAAATGGGGAAAAACTTGAAGCTTTTCCACTAAATTCAGGAATAGGACAAGGGTGTCCACTGTCCCCACTTTTATTTAATAGAGTACTGAAAGTCTTAGCTATTACAATAGGGCAAGAGACACTCATAAAAGGGATACAAATTGGAAAAGAAGAGATCAAATTATCATTATTTGCAGATGATATGATTCTATACATAACAGACCCTAAAGACTCTACCAGAAAATTGTTAGAGCTGATAAACACTTAGCAATGTAGCAGGATACAAAATTAACACACAGAAATCAGTAGTTTTCCTATATACTAACAACAAACATGTGGAGGATGAAATCAGGGAATCTCTCCAGTACACAATTGCTTAAAAAAATAATAATAATAAAGAACCTTGGAATAAACCTAACTAAGGAAGTGAAGAATCTCAACAATGAGAACTTTAAAAACTCAAGCAAAAAGCTGGGCGTGGTGGTGCACGCCTTTAATCCCAGCACTCGGGAGGCAGAGGTAGGAGGATCGCTGTGAGTTCAAGGCCACCCTGAGACTACATAGTGAATTCCAGGTCAGCCTGAGCTAGAGTGAGACCCTACCTCGGAAAAAAAAAAAAAAAAAACTCAAGCAAGAAATGGCAGAAGACACTGGGAAATGGAAAGACATCCCATGTTCTTGGATTGGAAGAATCAATATTGTGAAAATGTCAACCTTACCAAAAGTGATCTATAAATTTAATGTAATGTCCATTAAAATTCCAATGGCATTCTTCACAGAAATAGAAAAAATAATCCTAAAATTTATTTGGAAGCACAAAAACCCTTGAATAGCCAAAACAATTTTGAGCAACAAAAATCAGGCTGGTGGTATCACCATACCCAATTTTAAGCTATATATTACAAAGCCATAATAATAAAAACAGAATGGAACAAAGACAGACATGTAGATCAAAGGAACAGACTAGAGAACCCAGATATTAATCCAGCCAGCTACAGCCATCTCTGATTTTTGACAAAAATGCCAAAAATGTTTATTGGAAAAAAGATAGCCTCTTCAACAAGTAGTGCTGGGAAAACTGGATATCTATATGGAGAAGGATGAAAATAGATCCTTGTCTTTCTCCATGCACAGGAATCAAATCCAAATGGATCAGGGACCTTAATATCAGACTTGAAACTCTCAAACTAGTAAAGGAAAAAGGAGGGGAAACCCTTCAACATATTGGCATAGGCAATGACTTTCTGAATATAACCCCAATTGCTCAGGAAATAAAACCACTAATCAACCACTGGGATCTCATGAAATTACAAAGCCTTTGTACAGCAAAGGACACCATGAATAGAGCAAAGAGACAACCTACAGAATGGGAGAAAATGTTTGCCAGCTATACATCTGACAGAGGATTGATATCTAGAATATACAAAGAACTGAAAAAACAAAACAATAAGAAATCAAACAACCCAATTAAGAAATGGGCTATGGAGCCAGGTGTGGTGGGGCACGCCTTTAATCCCAGCACTTGGGAGGCAGAGGTAGGAGGATCACCACGAGCTTGAGGCCCCTCTGAGACTATATAGTGAATTCCAGGTCATCCTGAGCTAGAGAGACCCTACCTCGAAAAATCGAAAGGAAAAAAAAAAGGGCTATGGAACGAAATAGATCTCAAAAGAAGAAAAACAAATGGCATATAAACATCTAAAAAAGTGTTCTATATCCTTAGCCATCAGGGAAATGCAAATTAAAACTACTTTGAGATTCCATCTCACTCCTGTCAGAATGGCTACTGTATCAGGGTTCTCTAGAGGAACAGAACCAATTGCATGAATTGTATTAAAAGGGAATTTATTGGAATTAGTTTATGGCAGTCCAACAATAGCAGGTTGCAGGCCTGAGAGTCAAGGACCCGGTAGCTGCTCAGTCCACGAGGCTGGATGCCTTGGTAGTCCCGATCCGGCACTGAAGGCCTGGAGGTGTCCTGGAGAGACGCTGCTCTTCAGTCCACCCTGGTCTTCAGTCCACGCTGGAAAGCAGCAAGCACCAAGCAGTGAACAGCACCAGCAACCAGTAGGAAGGAGAGGATCCTTTCCTTCCCAGAGCTTCCTTAGATAAAGCCCCCCGCCCAGGGGCCACCCACTCTGGAGGAAGGGCTCACCCTGGGGCAAGGATTCCTCCTTTAGTTAATCCTTCCTAGAAGCAACCTTAAGAAACACACTTATGAAGAATGTCTGTGGATTACTAAATAGATCAAGTTGACACAGACTTAACCATCACAGCTACCATCAAGAAAACAAATGACAATAAATGTTGGCGAGGATGCGGAAAAAGAGGAACCCTTCTACACTGTGGGTTGGAATGTAGTCTGGTACAGCCATTGTGGAGGTTCTTGAGACAGCTAAAAATAGATTTACCATGTGATCCAGCTATAGCACTCCTAGGCATATATCCTAATGACTCTTCTCACTTCCTTAGAGATACTTGCACAACCATGTTTATTGCTGCCCTATTCACAATAGCTAGGAAATGGAACCAGACTAGATGTCCCTCCACAGATGAATGGATAATAAAAAATGTGGTACATTTACACAATGGAGTTGTATTCCGTGGTAAAGAAAAATGAAATTATGAAATTTGCAGGGAAATGGATGGATCTGGAAAGGATTGTACTAAGTGAGGTAACCCAGGCCCAGAAAGCCAATTGTCACGTGTTCTCTCTCATGTGTGGATCCTAGCTACAAATGTGTAGACTTATGTGTGAGCTGAAACCAAAAATTGGTAGCAGAGGCCAGTAAGCTAGAAAAAGGCTATAAGGGAGAGAGGAGACAGAAAGACTTAAGGGGACAGTATTGTATATATGTAAGTAGAAGAACAGATTAAAGGAAGCTGAATGGCCTAAGAGAGGCCAGGGGAAGAGATTGAGTAAAAGAAGGATGGGGGGAGGGTCTATCAGAATTTAAGATATTCTGAATAAGACATATGAAAACCTACTTTTTTGGATAATGGCACATCAAGAAGCCATAGATAGTTACTAGAAAATTTTCAGTGCCAGGGATGGAATACCTTCCAGTGAGTTGTTGGCCAGGGAGGTCCCTGTTACCTCCAAAACATTACAGGATATTGCCAAGGCCCTTGGTCTCCCACGAGAAACAGACAGTAAGATCTTATTGCTGAAGACTTCACATGCCTGGGTGACAAGGTCACTGAGAAATCAAGCTGGGGCTGAGCTGAAAACTTCCACCCTATAGACCAGCTGACTGAAAGCTGGAAAAAGCTGCATGCACTACATGCAGCACTATGGGAGATAGATGTCATCAGCAGTGAAAACAGTGGACACTGGAAGCCTCAAGTTTGGCCAGCCAGACCAAATGACTGAACGGGGACAATAGTGCCATATCTGCTCTGGGGGAAACCTACTGCTCTCTAATTGGACTGGAGGCCCACTCGATGGGAGGGAATACATGCCTGGTTCTGAAAAACTAATCAAAAGCCTATGGCAGGGGAGGTCATGAGCTTTAGGGGTATAAACCCTGCTCTTGTCTGGTTAAATGCATATATTATTCTCACCAAACTGCCTTGAAAGCACTACACTTAATGTTCATATTCACATATTAATGCTACTCTCACTTTTGGTTAGAGAGGCTTCTCTTTTCAGATGGCAGAGGCCACTGGGATGACCCAAAAAGGCAACATAGTGCTGAGAAGAAGGGACAGAGGAGTGTCCAGCACTGAAACACCTCTGTCACATCCTCCAAGGCTCAGGGTCCATTGCGGAAGAGGTGGCGAAAGGAATGTAATAGCCAGAGGAAGGGTGCCACTCTTAAAATGCAACCGTCCAGACAAATTGGCCTCAATACCCACAATCTCGCAGTGCCTAGCAATACCTTCACAAGACCCTCATAATAGGAGAAAAAGATGATGACATCAAAATAAAAGAGAGACTAATGGAGAGAGGGAGGGGATATGATGGAGAGGAGGGAGTTATGGTTTATTGTCTGTAAGTATAGCAGTTGTCAACAATAAAATCATACATTTAAAAAAATGAATATGTGTGGTGTGGTATTGTACATGTGGTGTATTCACGTGTGTGGAGTGGGCACACACAGATGTGCATACTCTGTGTGTACACGTGTGGAGGTCAAAGGAGAACTTGAATGCTCTTCTCTATTGCTCATGTGCATACTTCATGAGACAAGGTCTTTCCCTCTACCTGGAGCTGCTGTTTTGGTCAGTAAGCCTTAATACTTCCTGAACCTCTCTCTTCCAAAGAATGGGGCTATAGACCTGCATAGCCACACCCTATTTTATTTTATTTTATTTTATTTTATTTTATTTTATTTTATTTTATTTTTTTTATTTTTTACATGGATTCTGAGAAATCTAACTGGGGCAGTCTTAGGCCCTCATACTTAAGTGGCAAGTGCTGTTAAGTGCTAAACCATCTACCTAGTCCTTTACTATATTTTTTCTATGTTTACATTCATAAATACTTCCATTTGAGTTACAACTGCATATAATATTCAGTACAGTAACATGCCATAAACAATTATAGCTTAGGAGCTATATGCTAGACCAGATACCCTCTAGGTTTGTGTAAGTACACCCTATTTTGTTTGGGCAGTGATACAGTCTCGTAACAACGTATTTCTCAGAATGCCTCCCTATCGTTAAGCAACACATAAATTCAATGAACCTTCAATTTTGGTCAACATCAAAGCCAGAGCTTTGTTAATATAGGAGCATTCTACAATAACACAGCAATTAACACCCTGGCAGAGGCTGCTGGAGCTAGTTCAAATGTACCACAACAGTGGTTCTTGGAGACATGAAAAAAAAATCACGACCCCCATTAAATGTAGAGGTGTCAGCAGCACTGGCATTCTGTGGAGCAAAAGATCAAAGGTTAGAGACGTGAATGCCACATCCCAGAGAAGCTGTGTAATGGCCCCTTGCTGTAGATTGGGGCTGATAGTAGAAGGTGCTTTTAGGAAAACTACGTTCTCTAGGAAGCAAGGGACATGTTAAGATCCTGGAATAGCAAAAGCTAGGGGGCAGCACTTAGCTGTCATAAAGAAGGAGAATGTATTAGTTTTCTGTTGCAGCCATAACAAATTGCCAGAAATTTAGCAGTTTTAAAACAGTAACCTTTGGGCTGGAGAAATGGCTTAGCCGTTAAGGCATTTACCTGCAAAGCCAAAGGACCCAGGTTCGATGCCCCAGGACCCACATTAGCCAGATGCAGTAGAGGGTGCATGCATCTGGAGTTCGTTTGCAGTGGCTGGAGGCCCTGGTGCACCTATTCTCCCTCTTTGTCAAATTAAAACAAAACAAAACAAAACAAAACAAAACAGTAACCTTTGTAGTCAAGAGCTCTTTAGTCCAGAAGTCTGGTATTGTGTGTTTCAGCTAGTTTTCTGCTCTACCTTTTTCCTCCCTCCCTTTGAGAAAGCAGACTCACTAAGTTAGCCAGGCTGGCCTTGAACTGACTATCTGCCATCTAAGTTGGAATTATAGGCACATGCCACTGCACCTGCCTAGGCCCCAGCTTTGACCTGACTGAAGTCATGATGTTGACAGACTGTGTTGTTCTTTCTGGGGAGCCCCAGAAAGCTTGCTCAAGTTTTGTCTGAATTCAGTCACTTGAAGTTCACCTTATTTGTTTTCTTTGGGTTTCTTGCTCTTCCTTTCATAATATTTTATGTGAACCCTTGCTTATTCATTATGTAGTCTTTTTGCTTTCTATGCTGAGCACTTCTGGCTATACATTTTTCTCAAAACACTTTCTGTCTTGTGTTATATAGGTTTTTGTTGGCTTGTGTTTAGTTATTTAATTTTTGTATTTATTTATTTATTTATTTGAGGATGACAGACAGAGAAAGAGAGACAGTGAGAGAATGGGCACACCAGGGCCTTCAGCCACTGCAAATGAACTCCAGATACATGTGCCACACCTTGTGCATCTGGCTTACTTGGATACTGGGGAATTGAGCCTCGAACCGGGGTCCTTAGGCTAAGCCATCTCTCCAACCCAATTTTTTTTGAGGTAAGGTCTCACTGTAGCTGACCTAGAACTTATTCTGTACTCCCAGGCTGGCCTTGAAGTCACAGTGATCCTCCTATGTCTGCCTCCCAAGTGCTGGGATTAAAGGTGTGCACCACCACACCAACTTTATATATATATTGTATGATGCTATTTTACTAATTGCTCATATGTGAGTGTTTTAAATTTCATTGTGTTTTTTGATCCATTAATTAATTGGGAATTTTAAAAAATAAATTATGGAGCCGGGCGTGGTGGCGCACGCCTTTAATCCCAGCGCTCGGGAGGCAGAGGTAGGAGGATCGCCATAAGTTTGAGGCCACCCTGAGACTACATAGTGAATTCCAGGTCAGCCTGAGCCAGAGTGAGACCCTACCTCAAAAAACCAAAAAAAAAAAAAAAAAAAGAAAAAAAAAAAAAAATAAATTATGGGCTTTTGGGAAGGTATTTTTTTAATGCCTGCATTTTTTCTTCCTTAAATTTTTTTTTGTATCTAGGTTAGTATTCAAAATATTGGATTTCAACATGGCATCTTCACTAAGAAGTTATTGGTTTTTGATTTGTTTGTTTTGTTTTTTTGAGGTAATGTCTCGCTCTAGCCCAAGCTGACCTGGAATTCACTATGTAGTCTCAGGCTGGCTTCACATTCATGGTGATCCTCTTACCTCAGTGCTGGCATTAAAGGCATTGTGCCACTGCACCTGGCTAATTTCACATTTTGATTGCATGATGTTTGTGTTTTGAAATTTGTGTAATTTTTTATTGTCCTAGTATATGATTACTTTTTGTCACGTTTTACACGAACTTAATAAAACTATGCATTTTCTAGTTGTTGGGTCCATAAGTACATAATTTCAGTTTTTATAGCAATTCCTGATTGAGCTTGTTTATTATTTCCTGCATATAATTTTGGTTACATTTTATGTGCTTGGCTGCTTAATACTGGACAAAAGATATGTAGAAATCTATGGAGCTAGGTGTAGCAGGGTTTTTTTCCTTTTTTTTTTTTCTTTGTTTTTCACTTTTTGGGTATATGCGTTCTTTATATGTGTTTAGAGACAGGGTCTTATTTTGGAACTCACTATATGAAGTGATAGAGATTTTTTTTCCCTCTTGTGTTATATAGCTTTTTCTGTTTGTTTGTTTGTTTTTAGTTTTTTTTTTGAGGTAGGGTGTCACTGTAGCCCAGGCTGACCTGGAACTCACTCTGTAGTCCCAGGATAGCTTCAGACTCACAGCATTCCTCCTATCTATGCCTCCCTAGTGCTGGGCTTCAAGGTGTGCATCCCCATGCCTGGCTTGAAGGTTTTTCTTTATTTGGTTCTCAGGGCTGAAGAGATGACTTACTAGTTAAAGGTGTTTGCTTGCAAAGTTCAATTCCCCTGTACCTGCATAAACCCAGATGCACAAAGTGGCAGATAGGGCTGTAGTTCATTCTGGCATGCCCCTCTCTCGTTCTCCCTCTCCTCATAAAGTTTTTTAAAAATGGTTCTGTGTTTCACAGTGGTTTTCTTCAAATGCCTGGTATGCCTTGTCTTGCTAAATCCTATTTGCTTATTTTAGGAGTAGAACATTAAATGACAAAAACTGTTAGGACTTGTCGACTTAGTCACCTTTAAGTGATCTAGCCAGACTGTTTTGTACTGGAGTTCCATGATGATGTGCGATTATTTAGACCAGATTGATAAAGGGAGGTGGCGTTTCCTACCTTCCGGGAGCCAGGATGGATAACAACATTGGAAATCCTAATGTAGTTCATCAGTGTTCTGTTAATCCTTCTGTTGCCCATATGTTTTCCTGATTCTCAGCTTGTCCATTATAGAAAATAGCACTCTAGTCTCTGCTGGGTGAGGGAGAGCGGGCCATTCACCCTGTTGTACAAAGCATAGGAGGGGATCTGTGGTGGTTTGAAGTAGGTGTCTCCTATAAACTACTATGTTTTGAATGCTTGGTCCCTAGTTGATGGCAGTTTGGGGCTTGGAGCCTTGCTGGAAGAGGTGTGTTGTTGGGAGTGGGATTAGGGGTGTTATTGTCAGCTCCCCTTGGTAGTGTTCAGCTCACTCTCCTGCTGATGTTTTGCACCTGCTGTGGCAGAAGTCACCCTGTGCTCATGCTGCGTTTCCCTTGCCCTCATGAAGCTTCCCCTTGAGACTGTGAGCGAAAATAAAATCTTTCCTCTCATCAGCTGCTTTTGCTCAGGTGCTTTGTCCCAACAATGTGAAGGTAACTACAACAGGATCTCAAGTTCCAGTGGCTTCTTAAACTTAATACCTACCTTCAGTTTTTTCTTGTAGATCCCTAAGGCCACCAGTGCGCTGCCTTTTGGTGGAGTCTAAGTTTGCTTCCCAACTTGCATCTCACCTTCTCTGTGACCAGTGAGGATTCAGCATTCTTGGTTTTCACGAATTAACAATTGCCCGTCTCTGCTTTCTAGAACCTCAGTGTTACCAGTATTTGCTTTTGTAAAAAAATTTTGTCAGCCAGGCGTGGTGGTGCATGCCTTTAGTCCCAGGACTTGGGAGGCAGAGGTAGGAGGATCACCATGAGTTTGAGGCCACCCTGAGACTACATAGTGAATTCCAGCTCAGCCTAGGCGAGAGCGAGACCCTCCCTTGAAAACAAGGGGAAAAAATTCTATTTGTCTTTCAGAGCAGGTTTAGTGAGGATTCACAAGTAATCAGAAATTCATGCATGTATTGAATCCTTTGATTTTATTGGAAATCTGCCACATATCTTGAATCACAGCTTTTATAGTATGGGAAACTGAGTCACAGAGAGGTGGCATTAAAGATAGAAAATCAGAAAATTTATTCCTGTCAACATGGACTCAGGGAAATAACTTCTAAAGCCTGAGCACTGAGCTCTGATGGCTCAGAGGTTTTATAGACAGTATGGCAGGCTGTCTGACATCACCTTCAATTCTTTACCCTAATTGGTGGGTTATAACTTTACATGACTTTTGGGCACAAACAGAAATTTCTTTAGGTATCAATCAGTGATAGAACAGAATGTTGTTTGTTTAGGGGTGTTTTTACCCAAGATTTGGTTTTGGAAAATATCTGACTGACGCAGGATGGGACTCAATGACACAGTTGTGCTGGGTTATGATAAGAATAGGACAAGATTTTTACATGCTTTTTAGCTTAGAATCTGAGGAGTTTGTAAAACACTGCTCAGCACAGAAAAGGGGAGAGGGGGGTTAGTTTGACTGAAATCTCCACATTATTTTGTCTTGTTTGGGAAATGGTTTCTTATCTATAGTCACATCATCAGAATTGAGATATCAAGAGTTAGAGAAGGTATATTTACTGCTCATTTACATCAAGTAAGGAAAATCATAGCTAGTCAGTATTATTTGTATTGGATGAAGATGGTGTCGATTTGATAAACCTTAGTTAAATTTTTTTGTTTGTTTGTTTGTTTGTTTCCCAAGGTATGATCTCACTCTAGCCTAGGCTGACCTGAAACTCACTCTGTAACACCAGGCTGGTTTCAGACTCACAGCAATCATCCTGTCTCTGCCTCCTCTGTGCTGGAATTAAAGGTGTGTGCCACCAGGCCTGGCTGGTGCCTTAGTTTTGATCATTTTTCAGATACCTATCTACTTAATGAGATGCTGGATTCTTTTCCTTCTGGTGCTAAATATGAATTAATGATTTCCTGTTATGGTTATTTTATTTCCTTTGTCAATGACTTAAGATTCATAGAGAAACTTTTAGTGAAGTGGCAGGAAAAGATAGTGTTTCCTCAGACCTTATATGATTAAGTAAAATCATACTTGTAACTAGTAGAGCTATTTTGAAACCATTGTGGGATAAAAGTCACCACACTAAGGTTTGTGTAGGGACAACGTGGAAGGGATGCCGACTTATTATGTTAATACTAAGCCATAAATTAACCGTGGAGCATCTATGGCTCTGGCCTTGTGTGAAATAATAATTTATCTGATTGGCTTAGAAAACCAATCAAAATAATGCTACTAAAACAGAAAGTCATGACTAAATAAATATAAGTTTAAAATGACATAAATGTGAATATCACAAGTGTTTTAAAAGTAACTAGCTATTGTTTTTTCAGTAAAATATGCTCAATTGGAAATTTATATCATGTACTTTCATTATTGCTGTATTTTTTTAAACTTATGTGGACCTGATATTTTTGTTATGTGATAAAACAAGTAATTTTAATCTTTTGTTTTGGTATGATTCATGTTGACCTGACATTTTAATAAATCTGGCTTTTTGGGCTCATTAATGAAACATTTATTTGTTGAAGTTTGTGCATTTTCATCGGTGACTTCTCTTGCCGAGTCCTATGAAGCACATGTTTTTGATAACAGTGTTAACATTTTTAATTAATATTTTAGATGCAAAAGGTGACAGTTTAAAAGATTATTTTGTTAGTGGTCTATCCTTAAAAGCAAGTGGCATTTGGTTTTATTTTACAATAGAATTTAATCTTACATGTTTTTTGTTAAAGTAATGTTACCAAAAAATCTCTTATTGAACTATTTGTGGTGAGCTTTTTAAGGATGTTTAAGATTTCACATGCAGTTTAACTGATCACAGATGAAGTTGTAAATTAATACCTCATGAGCGTCTTTGACTGCAGGGCATTGTTTGTGAATCAAAACTGCTTTGTTCCTATAAACTGTGAAAGGGGCTTAAGCATATGGATTAAAATTGCATGGTGATACTAAAGTACTCATGAAAGGACACCATAGTTAGATCATTTAAAATGTACTAAAATATTATGAATAGCCATAAAATATAATAATTCCCTTAAGCTTTTAAGAGTTATAAGATTTAGTTTCATTCCTTTGTTGGATTTAACCACCTTAATAAAGAATTCTTTTCTTGCTTTTAAAGCTGTACATAGCCATTCACATAGCATGCTGATGAGAACAGCTGAAATATTCCAGAAAACATGTACTTTTGCAAAAGTTTTCATGGTGGTACCAAATAATACATGTAAAGGTTTATTCTCATTTTCCTTTGAATATTCTCTTAGTAGAATCTTTGCAATAAAAAATTGTCCAATGGTGTCTTCTAATTCAAGATTATTATGTGACTAATATTTGTAATAAAAATCAGATTTAAAATTTTACTTACTTGCATGAGCCGGGCGTGGTGGCGTACACCTTTAATCCCAGCACTTGGGAGGCAGTGATAGGAGGATCACCATGATTTTGAGGCCACCCTGAGACTACATAGTGAATTCCAGGTTAGCCTGGGCTAGAGTGAGACCCTACTTCAGAAAAAAGAAAAAAAAACTTGCATGAGTGTGTGTGTGTGAGAGAGAGAGAGATAGAGAGAGAGGATGAATGAATATAGGTATACCAGTCTCTTGGCACTGTAAAAGAACAGCAGACACTTACTCGGGCCACTTATTGCATCTAGCCTGAAGGAACTAAACCCAGGCTGGCAGGCTTGGTTAGCAAATGCCTTTAACTTATGTGCTGCCTCACTAGCCCCCAAATCAGATTTTTAAAAATTTACAATTGTGAAAATTGCCTAATGGAGAATAAACTTCAGGCCTTCATGACTGTCAGATATACATTTTAAAAATACCAGAAATAGAGGCTGGAGAGATGACTTAGCTGTTAAGGCGCCTGCCTTCAAAGCCTAAGAATGTTTGTTCAGATCTCCAGGTCCCACGTACAGCCAGATACAAAAGTGATGTAATCGTGCAATGACACACATGTGCACAAGGGGGCACATGCATTTGGAGTTCATTCACAGCAGCTGAAAAGGCCCTGACACACCCATTCTCTCTCTGCCTCTTCCTCTCTCTCTGTGTGTGTCTCTTTCTCAAAATAAAAAGTTTTAAAAAATACCAAAATAGGGGCTGGAAAGATGGCTCAGTGGTTAAGGCACTTGCCTGCAAAGCCTAACGACCCTAGTTCGATCCCCCAACACCCATGTAAAGTCAGAAGCATAGGGGGCTCATGTGTCTGGAGTTCATTTGCAGTTGGCTAGAGGCCCTGGCGCGCCCATTTCTCTCTCGCACTCTTTCTCTCTCTCTCTCTTTCTCTCTCTATCTCACAATAAAATATTTTTAAAAAATAATACCAGAAATAGGGTCTTATTCTAGAGGGTCATGGTAAGTTCTAAATTACTGAAAAAAAGCAAACTTTAGTTAACCTCCTGAGACAAACATTAGATCAGATTAAAGTATAATGTTTAGGAACTTTTGGAGTTCTTTTCACTGTCACATTTTTATTGTTTGTTTGTTTATTTATTTATATTTTTCAGGTAGCTTCTCAGTCTGGCCTCTCTGTCAGTCTTTTGGACTTCTTAGAAAACTTTGATAACTGTTTTGCAAATACTGTTTCTTCCTGTCTTCTTTGGCATTTTTAGTACCAGTTATCATATTTCTTTGAATGCCTCCATTATAACTACTTTCATGGAGCTCTCTGTCCAGAACTGCTCTAAAAAGTAATCTGGATGGGTGTGGTGGCACACGCCTGCAATCCTAGCACTCCAGAGGCTGAGGTAGGAGAAACACTATGAATTCAAGGTCAGCCTGGGCCAGAATGAGACCCTACCTCTAAATAAATAAAAATAAATAAATAAATAAATAAATAAATAAATAAATAAATAAATAAATGAATGAATAAATAAAAAGCCAGGCATGGTGGTGCACGCCTTTAATCCCAGCACTTGGGAGGCAGAGGTAGGAGGATCACCGTGAGTTTGAGGCCACCCTGAGACTACATAGTGAATTCCAGGATAGCCTGAGCCAGAGTAAGACCAAAAATAAATAAATAAATAAATAAATAAATAAATAAATAAATACACAATTATCAACATAGACAAGTAATAAACAGGAAGGAATGCATGCAGCACAGTTAGTTACACTTGTAAACAGTCTAACAAAAGAATGAAAACATGAGAGGACATTTCATGGGAATCCCTCAATTTGACAAGCATAGTACATGAGATGGGAATTGAGAGTGATTTTAGAATAAAGACATGGTTAGGTGTATATATGTACACTGCTAAGAAGCTTAAAATAGTTTTCAGTAAATATTGAGAATGTTTTTATTTTTACTTATTTATTTATTAGAGACAAAGAAAGGGGGAGGAAAGAGAGAACGAGAGAAAGAGAATGGGCATGCCAGGGCCTCTAGCCACTGCAAACAAATTCCAGACACATGTGCCACCATGTGCATCTGGCTTACGTGGGTCCTGGAGAATCGAACTGGGGTCCTTAGGCTTCACAGGCATGTGCCTTAACCGCTAAACCATCTCTTTGGCCCCAGAATGATTTTTAAGCAGAGTTAATTAATTACACAGTGTGGAAAATAGCTTCGAAGAAGGTTTTTCTTCAATTAGACTGTTAGAATAGCCCAAGTAAGGCGGCCTTAAACTACAATGAAAGTGAAGGAAATAAAGGCTACTTGGGAGGTAGAATCAGTGAATTTAGTGATGGAAAAATACAGTGAAAGAAATGATTTCTCAGGCTATAATATGTTTAGTATGGTTGGAAGAGCGTAGTAGGATTATATCAACCAAAAATAAATTGTGTTAATGATAATGCATAGACCATTACGTATGATATATTTAAGTCTTTAATAGGCTTTGAATAAATACATAAATTGTTTCCTAAATAGTCTCTTAGTTGTTTATGTATTTTTCAACTTTTTGAAAGTTTTTATTTGTTTATTTATTTATTGAAGAGAGGAAAAGAAAGAGAAAGAAAGAGAGAGAGAATGGGTGTAAGGACCTCCCGCCACTGCAGAGAAACTCCAGACAAGGTAGTACATGCGTCTAGAGTTTGTTCGCAGTGGTAGGAAGTTCTGGCACACCCTTCCTGTCTCTCACTCTCTCACTGCCTCTTTGTCTCTCTCTCTCTCTTCTCATAAATAACTAAATATTTTAAAATGCCAGGTGTGGTGGTACACATCTTTAATCCCTGCACTTGGGTGTTAGAGGTAGGAGGATTGCCAAGAGTTCGAGGCCACTCTGAAACTACATAGTGAATTCTCGGTCAGCCTGGGCTAGAGTGAGACTCTACCTCAAAAAACCAAAAAAAAAGAAGAAGAAGAAGAAAAGAAAAGAAACCCCAGACAAATGTGCCACCTTGTGCATCTGGCTTATGTGGGACCTGAGGAATCGAACCTGGGTCCTTTGGGTTTGCAGACCAGAGTATTAACTACTAAGCCATCACTCCACCCCTGCCTACTTATTTTTGAGATAAGATGTCATATAGCCCAGGCTGGCATCAAATTCACTGTATACCTAAGGATAACCTTGAACTTCTGATCCACGTCCCTCCCCCTACCCAAGTGCTGGGGTTATACATATGCCTGCTTTATATGGTGCTGGGAATTGAACCCAGGGCTTTGTGCACTTTGGCAAGCATTCTGCCAGCTAAGCTATGTCACCAGCACTTTTATATGAGACTTTTATAACTTATGAAGGCTTCACTTAATGGCCAATGACACAGGTACATTCAGAGGAAGCCAAGTAGAGTTCCTAGGACTTTTCTTCCTTGTGGAATCTCTTTTGAGTTTGAGCAGCTTCTCAACATCCCCACTCACTGTTGAAAACAGAATTTTGCTAGTCTCAATAGATGCTCAATGAAGGAATTATTTATTCTAGTATTCAATGATATTGAAGTTACTTACCGAAGGACATCAGCATGGTTCATAAAGTAGGCAAGAGTCATTCGAATGTAGACCTCTTAGATCTGTCATTTATACATTGTAGTAAGTGATTTGTATGTCTCACTAAATTTAATGGTTACAAAAATGCCAACATGAAGTAGTGACTTACCACCATTTTTTTTTTTTCAGATGAGAAAACTGAGGCACATAGATCTAGGAAGTGGAAAGGCAAGAATGTAGATTGACCCCATTTATCTGGAAGCTTGTTAGCCATACCAGTTATTTATTTGTTAGTTACCAACAGAGACATGAGAGTGAGTGGACGTGATCACTCAAAATAAGTGTCTTGGGTGAGAAGACTCATCACAAGTAGAGGTAAAGCAGATTGACATTAATGGGCTGGCCTGAAGAACAAGTAGTAAAGGAGAAGAGAAAAGTAATCGTGAGCTTGGAGAACATTGTGTCTTACTACCTAAGGTCGATGGCAAATGTACCATTGACAAAATGAAAAAGAAAAAAAAGGAAAATGTCTTCATGGGCTCGGGCATCATCTCTGGATAAAGTGCTTGCTGTTCAAGCACGATGACTGCAGTTCAGGTCCTCAGCACCCTTGTAAAGCTGGATAGTACTTGGTTATACTCATGGAAAGTGTTTTGCTGAAATTGTGTTCATAAATTCCTTAAATGAAATATAGGCAATGTTTTAAAAGCCTATATTGCAACTGATCAGAGGTAGTGATGGATACTTGGAAAATTATGTCAGTAGGAAGTAATGAAGCTATCTGGATGCAACAACTCACACACTTCGGTTTATCCTCAATATTGTTAATTGATCCATAATGTAATGCACAGAACCTAGATTAAATTATATTGCAACTCAAACATGAAGCCATTTTTCTCTGAAGTATATAAACAAATTTATTTATATGGCTTTTTCCATAAACTACATTGTTACATGACTTCAAACATAGGGGTATTTGATGACTATTTGTTGAAGTGGTCTAGACATTTCTCATCTAGGAAATTACTCGGATAATAATTAGTAAAGAAATTAATTTCTTATATGGCTCTTATTGAAGTTTATTTTCTTTTTGGGGGGGTCAGGCATAAAATTCTACTTGGTAGACAAAGAAAAATGGAATATATGATGTCATAGTACACCTAAAAATCCATGTCTTCCATAGTTGTGTGGAAAATTGTTCCTTTTTTTCTAAATATATTTATTTTTTTATTTATTTATTTGAGAGAGAGATGTGAGAAAGAGGCAGAGAGAGTGAGTATGGGCACACCAGGGCTTCCTGCCACTGCAAGTGAACTCCAAATGCATGCACCACCCTGTGCATCTGGCTTTACAGGCAAGGGCCTTAACCATTGAGAGATGTCTCCAGCCCTAGTTTTTCCTTTTTATACGTATTTTTGTTTGTGTTTATTTGCAAGTGGTGGGGATAGTAATGCCAGGGCCTCTAACCACTGCAAACAAACTCCAGATGCATGTGCCAGTTTGCACATCTGGCTTTACATAGGTACTGGGGAGGAATTGAACCTGGGTTGTTGGCCTTTACAGGCGTGTATATTAACTGCTAAGCCATCTCTCTAGCCCTTTTTTTTTTTTTTAAAGTAACTCTTTACATGGTTATAAGATTCTTGGTTCCAAATTCAAGTCTTCAGACAACACACATACAAATAGGGATTCAGTTGGGCCTTGGGACTGACTAAATCTAAGGACTCTGTCAGGATTTTTTTTTTCTCCCGAAGTAGAGTCTCACTCTAGCCCAGGCTGACCTGGAATTCACTGTATTCTCAGGATCACAGCGATCCTCCTACCTGTCTGCCTCCCGAGTGCTGGGATTAAAGATGTGCACCACCACACCCAGCTTCTGTCAGTTTTTTTTCTTTCAGTTCTTTCCTTGTTTCTGAGAGTTAGCTTCACCTTGTCCATCTGCTTTTTACTAATCTTCCTTGTTTTTTGCTTAGATTTACTGTCTTCATGATAGTTTCAGGCTAGCTTTTCTCATTGCTTATTTGAAAAACTTCCATATTGCTGACTAACCATTAATTTCTGATGCTGTTTAGCATTTAGCATTTTAAATGCAAAATACATACCTAAAATAATTTAAAAAATATTTTTGTAAAATTTATAAAATATTATTCTTTTAAAGGGCAATCTCAAATGAAGGAATTATAGCTGTATTTCACTTGTTTGAAGGCTTTAAAAAGTCTTCCATTTTTGCACTATGGATAAATACATCACTTGGCACTTTTAATCAGTATTCACATTCTAAAATGCTTTCATGAAATTACTGTAATGAGGGAAATTTTTTTTATCATTTGTGAAGACTTCCTTTTTTTTTTTTTTTTTTTTTTTTGAGTTCTTTTAAAGAAAACTTCCACATTGTTCCAGGTTTTTCTTGTTGCTGGTCACCTCATGAGCTAAATAGATTTTGTTAAGGTGACCCTTTAAGATGCCTCTTAGACTAAAGAGAGACTGAATTTTCTAATGCGGGAAAGGTTATATTTAGCTGTTGGTATTTCGGGTTGGAACACTTCATTCTACTGTGCCTTGAGTTAATGAGTCATCTGGAGAAAACGGGCTGCTCTTGCTTTTAAGAAGTGTCTGCAGCAAATAATAATAATAACTTAAGCTCTGTGGGAGATTTTCTGCTATATAACAAACTTAAAATGGAAAATGTTTCACAATACATTTTATTGCCCATATGCAAAATATATACTAAAAGGAGATAGAAGCACTTTGCTCATTATTATCTTCAGCTGATTTAAAAAAACAGAGAGAACCAGCCCCGATGTCATGTATAACAAAAAGAAGGCATTTTCTGCCAAAGCATTGTAGTTGTAGTCAGAAAGAAGCCAGCATATAAGCTCGATAAAATTATTTGACTTACACAGTACACAGTAATGATCAAATCTTGATGGCACTTATCTGTAACTGTAGAAAGTATTGAGATTATTGAAGTATTTTCAAATATTTTTGTATCACATTGATAATTTTGAAAATACATTGATTACCCACCTCTAGTTTGATAACAGTTGACTAGGTAAGATTCTGAGAGGCAGCTAGCAGGGGATGTGGGCGACACTGATTCTAATTTTGGAGTCACAGTGATTGCATACGTCAGTTTTCTCATCTGCACAAGATTTTGTTCCTCTTGCCTTTTCTTACAGGAATAAAAGAAAGTAGCCTGGAACAAAGAGAAGTATATAATTCTAGAAAATGGGAAATTTTAGGGTTCCAGCATTTAGATTTTAAATCCAAATTATCCTTTTGTTATAAACTTTGTAGAGCTCCCTGAGACACAGTGCCTATATCACTAAAACCATGAACTATGAGACTACTTTAATCTTTTTTTTATTTTACAGATTTGTTTAATTTGTATCTGTCTATGCTGTTGTTTATCGCTTGACCTATTTATCATGAAAGTATTGTGAGTTCAGTGTTTTCTACTCTGCCTGCATATCTGTACTGTCCTCTTCATGAATTTGAAATGAACCTGTGTAGCACAGTGAAGGGCTGTTTGCACCCGTTGACTTGCCTTCGAGGAGATTGCATTGTGTTTCTCCTTGCACCTGACAGTGTGGTGCTCGGTTTCTGCCAGGAGAACACAGCACCTCGTTGCCAAGTATTTTTTGGGTGTTGCAGAAGCACTTGCAGTAGAGTATGTGGTGTGGCTTAGCATCTTGTATCCTTGATCGTAGTCATGTTAGGAGTCAGTCATGTCTGAGAGATTAATTGGCTGGTTCTTTACGTTTTATTTAATGGTAATGCAGTTTGGATATCCTAAATCCACTGTGTCCAAATTGAACTTCTGATACCGCTCTCCAACCTGTTTTACCTGCTGGTTTCTTTGTTTCATGTGATGACAAGCAATTTTGTCCTTTTAGCTGTTGAGGATAAAGACCTCAAAATAATTCTATTTTAAAATTTTATTTTTATTTATTTATTTGAGAGAGGGAAAGAGGCAGAGTGAGTGAGAGAAGGAGAGAATGGGCGCGCCAGGGCTTCCAGCCACTGCAAATGAACTCCAGATGCATGAGTCCCCTTGTGCATCTGGCTTAAGTGGGTCCTGGCGAATCGAACCAAGGTCCTTTGGCTTTGCAGGCAAGCATCTTAACTGCTAAGCCATCTCTCCAGACCTCAAAATAATCCTTTATTCTCTTTCATCTTTCCTTATCCAGTCCTTCCAGAAATCCTGCTGGCACCACTTGTAAATATATCCTAAAATGTAGTCCTTTGTAACATATCCCCGCTCAAGTCCCAAAACCCATCCCACTTCCATTGTTGTGCCACCTTCATCCTTTCCTTCAGTTGCAGTAGTCTCTTAAACAGTTTTTCTCTCCATCTTTACTGCCTTCTTCCCATTCTCTGCACAGCAGACAAGTTGATTCTCTGGAAACACAAGTTACATAATGACACTTCCACATAAAAATTTGTAAGAGGGCTAGAGAGAAGGCTTAGTGGTTAAGGCACTTGGCCTGCAAAGCCTAAGGGCCTGAGTTTGATTCCTCATTACCCAAGTAAAGCCAGATGCACAAGGTGTTGAATGAAACTGGAGTTTGTTTGCAGTGGCTAGAGGCCCTGGTATGCCTATTCTCTCTTAATCTCTCTCTCTCTCTCAAATAAATAAAATGTTTTTTAAAAACGAGTAAGATTTAAAATGCTATAGAAAGAAGTGCTGGAGAGATGGCTTAGCAGTTAAGGTGCTTACCTGCGAAGCCTAAGGACCCAGGTTAGATTCCTCAATACCCATGTAAGCCAGAAGCACAAGGTGGCACATGGGTCTGGAGTTTGTTTGCAGTGGCTAGAGGCCCTGGTGCGTCCATTCAATCTCTCTCTTTCATTTTCTCTCTCTCTCTGCCTCTGTCTCTCTCCTTAATAAAATTATTAATATGTGGGCTGGAGAGATGGCTTAGCAATTAAGGCACTTGCCTGCAAAGCCATAGGTCCCAGGTTCATTTCCCCAAGACCCACATAAGCCAGATGCACAAGGTGGCTCACGCGTCTGGAGTTCGTTTGAAGTGACTGGATGCCCTGACACGCACATTCTCTTCTCTCTTTCTCTCTACCTGCCTCTTCTCCATCTTTCTCTCTCTCTCTCTCTAATAAATAAATAAAAATAAAATATTTTTAAAAACTTATTAAGATGCTATAGAAAGAAAATAACAGTGACTGAGTTTGTGTAATAAAAATCAACTCAAAATAACTATAAAGAATTAATACCCCAAATATTTTCAAGACTTTTCTATATACAAATGACCATACATTTATAAGCTAACTGCATTGAAAAGAGAATGCAGACATATATCAAGAAACTACTACAAGTGGGGTTTATTTCAAAATTTAAGAAGTATTCAACTTAGGATATCTGGTAGTTCACTTGGCTTCTCCAACAGCCTCTCAGAGGATTTTCATCATTTGATCAACAACTCCAGAGCAGCTGAACCCATGAACTTGTGTGCTGCCTTGTCGCTGTACCATAGCTTCTCCAGTGAAGTCCAGTCCTTACAAGGTTTCTGTTCAGTGAAGATTCTACTGTCAGCCCTGGGGCACCACACGGAGCTTACTTAGGTCTTTTAGTTATTGTTTTTTAATATAATTTCTAACTTTTTATGTTGTTTCCCCTGTTTAGTCTAATTTGGTTTGTTGTTGTTGTTGTTGTTGTTGCTGTTTTGTTTTTTCAAGCTAGGGTCTTGGTATACCTCAGACTGACCTGGGATTCACTATGCAGTCTCAGGGTGGCCTCGAACCATGGTGATCCTCCTACCTCTGTCTCCCACGTGCTGGGATTAAAGGCGTGCACCACCACATCTGGCCTGTTTAGTTTATTTTGAAGTTTATCTTTTTTAAAGATTTTATTGTTTATTTATTATTTGAGACAAAGAAAAGGGGAGAAAAGACAGAGAGAGAGAGAGAATAGGCACACCAGGGCCTCTAGTCACTGCAAACGAACTCCAGATGTATGTGCCACCATGTGCATCTGGCTTATGTGGGACCTGGAGAATTGAACCTAGGTCCTTAGGCTTCACAGACATGCACCTTAACCTCAAAGCCATCTCTCCAACCCAGTTTGTTTGTTTGTTTGTTTGTTCGTTTATTTGGTTTTTCGAGGTAGGGTCTCACTCTGGCCCAGGCTGACCTGGAATTCACTATGTAGTCTCAGGGTGGCCTCGAACTCAGAGCTATCCTCCTACCTCTGCCTCCCGAGTGCTGGGATTAAAGGTGTGCACCACCATGCCCAGCTTCCAGTTTTTCTTTTTGATTGAACACAGCCTTGTGCACTGTAAGAATAGACTTTTGTAGAACTTGTACATGATTATTTTTATGGATGTTGGGAATACATTTGACACAATTCAATATTCATTCTTCTCTTAGTAACTTTTTATGACTTAAAAGTACAGCACACATAGGAAAGTATACATATCATAAGTGTACAGCTGAAAGAATGACCTCTAAATAAACATTCGCTTAACTACTCTCCAGTTCTAGAAATAGAACTTGGCAAGCAGCCCAGAAGCACCTGGTCCCCCATTCTTCCCCAAAGGTGTCTTCTTTCTTGACATAGAACACCAGAGATTAGTTTTGCTGTTTAGAATTTTAATAAAGAGCCATGTAGTGTGTACTTTTAAATTTCTGTCTTCTTTGGATCATCCAGAATTGTGGACATTTGTGCACATGGCTGATGTTGTAGTGCTTGTTCATTTTCTCTTATAGTCCACTCATTTCCACTGGCGTTCTTTCTAGGAATGAAGATAACCTGGTCACTAGGTGTGGCAGTTTGAATGGATGGCCCCCAGTTGATTCAGGAGTTTATTAACGCTTGTAATTTAGATCTCTAGCCACATGGCTGGAGGAGGGGTCACTGTGAGAGGATCCTAGCGTCCAGCTTATGGTGTGGGGGTAGATTTGTAATTCCAGTCTACAGATATACAAAGTGCTGGAGCTTTGTCTGGGGTTCTTGAACTGTGCTTGTTTGTGTTAGTAGTAGATGCTTTTTTCTCCCTGCATGGACTTGTGAAAGTGGGCCAACTTCTGCCATTATGGAACTTATTACTTATTTACTTATTTCCTTTATTTATTTATTTGAGAGAGAGGCAGAGAGAAAATGGGTGTGCCAGGGCCTCCAGCCACTGTAAACAAATTCCAGATGCATGCACCACCTTGTGCATCTGGCTCATGTGAATACTGGGGAATCAAACCTGGCTCCTTAGGCTTTGTAGGCAGCCATCTTAACCACTAAGCCATCTCTCTAGCCTCAGTACACTTGTCTTAAACTTTACATGATACTGACACTTAATTTTCCGGAGTGTTGTTTTCCCATGTATATAATGCAGAGTTCCACTTATTTCACTGCTATTTTCAGTTGTTAAAAAAAAAAAAAAACTGAATGAGCCAGGGCTAGTAATATAGCTCAGAGGTAGAATGCTTGCCTACCATGCACAAGCAGTATGTTCCAGTACCCCAACAAACATACCCATTGATGAATTATTACCTCATTGTCATTTTAAATGGCTAATGGAGATTTTGCCTATTGTTGATGTTACTTCTTTCTTAAATGTTACTTGAAATCGACAGTACAATCTAGATGTGGAGTTTTTCTTCATTGGAATGTTGCATTGAAAATAATCACTGAGGGATGGTGAAAGTAGTGGTTAAAGACACTTATTTTCTCCGGGCGTGGTGGTGCACGCCTTTAATCCCAGCACTCGGGAGGCAGAGGTAGGAGGATTGCTTTGAGTTTGAGGCCACCCTTGAGACTACAGAGTGAATTCCAGGTCAGCCTGGGCTAGAGTGATACCCTACCTCGAAAAACCAAAAAAAACCTCCCCAAAACAAAACAAAAAAAAAGCACCACTTATTTGCTAAGCCTGCCAGTCCAGATTCAGTTCTCCAGTACCCATGTAAAGCCAGATGCACAGTGCCATGTGTGCCTGGCATTTGATTTGTTTCCTAAGTATTTGTAAGCTGTCTAAATGTTTAAATGAATTGCCATAACCTTATATTTTCATAGAACCTGCTATGTTTTTTATTCACTGTAGAAAATGTTATTTTCTATTTTCGTGTGTTTACTTATTCTTATTATTATTTTCCTTTGCTGCTTCCTTTGAATTTAATTTGCAAGGTTTTCTGAATGCAAAGCAATAAGTTTTTCAAAACAATTTAAAGCAAATTATTTGTTTCACATTTCAGAATCTATTTATATGTTGTGGTTGGTGAGTTCTGTCATAACCCTCTGTAGTAGAACTGGAAGTGAACTAAGCTGAAGGAATAAGCAGCTTATCTAGGGAGAGAGAATGAGAATGGGAATGGATGAACATACCAGGGTCTTTTGCCACTGCAAACAAACTCAGCACATGTGCCACTTTGTGCATCTGGCTTTACATGGGTATTGGGGAATCAAACCCAGGCCCTCAGACTGCAAGCAAGTGCCTTTAACAGCTGAGCCATCTCTTCAGGTCTAAAGCTGTTTTTTTTTTTTTTTAAGGCACACTTACTTCTTAGTAGTTTATGGATACTTGCCTGTCACCGTGGCTGAGTTGAGTCGTTGCAACAGAGATTGTAGGTGACACTGTCACTACTGATTTACCTACTCTGGGTGTAGATAAAGGATTCCATTGGAGGGATGTACAAAGATTATAATAATACAGTGTTTTTTAAGCCTATGCATGTTGACTCTTATTTATTAGTAGATATTTTGTGGAAAATATTCAAATTTATTATTGAACTCCATTTGCTCTCATTAAAAGATAGTTCATATATTCCCCCACCCAAAAAAAAGTTCACAAAGTTTAAAAAATTTAAGCTTCTACATGTCCTACACGTATTTTTTTTTATCTGAGAGAGATAGAGAGAATGGGGGCGCCAGCATCCTCTCAGCCACTGTGAACGAACTCCAGATGCATTCGCCCCCTTGTGGGAAAGTGCGGCATTGTGCCCTTGCATCACTTTTTGCGTCTGGCTAAACATGGGACCTGGAGATTGGAACCGGCATTCTTAGGCTTGGCAGGCAGGCATCTTAACTGCGAAGCCATATCTCCAGCCCTTACACATATTTTTGATTACTGAAGCTTTTTTAATTCGTGGACAAGGCTCACATTTTTCTTAACAAGTAGAAACTTCTTCAGTAATTGTTGGTGAACACTGAATATTGAATGACTGAAAATTCACTTTTGCACATGCATGAGGCTGCCAGAGATTGATACTGGGCATCTTCCTTGATATTTCTCGACTTTATTTTACTGAAGCAAGGCCTCTCACTTGAAGCCAGGGCTGTCTAATTCTGCTAGTTTAGTTAGCCAACTTGCCTTGGGGATTCTCTGTTTCTGCCTTCCAGGTTCTGGTGTTATAGGCAGGCCAACACACCTACCTGGCATTTACTTGGTTGCTGGGGGTCCGAACTGAAGTTGTCATGCTTGTGAACCAAGTGCTTTTTCACTCAACCATCTTCCCAGACCCTGCTATTACTTCTTAATTACATGGCAAAGTAGTAGTTATATACAAAACTTATGGTGAATTCATATGACAGCAACTAAGGTAATTTGAATCAGTAGTTGTGTCAAGTGGCTTAATATATATTTCATTTTGTCAAAGGTTATAACAAGCCAGGTGTCGCACTCTGGTGGTTGAGATAGAAGAATTGCCTGGGGCTATATAGTAAGTTCCAGATCCCCACTGTGGGGGGGGAGGGGTAGTTCAAACAAGAAATGATATCTTCATTCACATTTATAGCAGATGAACTGTGCTCAAACAATAGCTTATATTTTTTGTAGACCTTCATGCCGACAGAGGTAACTTACTTTCTTAATTTACTTTAACTGAGTCAAAGAGTTTCCATGTAACGTTAAGTTAGAAGTGGTAAATTTACAATGTAGTAACATGCTAAAAGGCAGACATCAAAAGGACATTCCAATGAACTTCTGGAAATGCCTTCATAGTGATGGCTGTGCTCATTGTGAATGTTGTGCTTATGGGTTGATAGTAGGATTTGGCTGTGGCTGTGTAAAAAGACATTTACAAAGTTGAAATATATAACCCATCATAGATCAGCGATGACAGATGAATATTTCCTATCAATTTTGATGATAGGGGATGGTTTTTCGTGGTAGGGTCTCACTCTAGCCCAGGCTGACCTGGAATTCACTCTGTAGTCCCAGGATGGCCTTCAACTCACGGTGATCCTCCTATCTCTGCCTCCCAAGTGCTGGGATTAAAGGCGTGCGCCACCATGCCCAGCTGGCCTTTTATAAAGAAAGCTTTCAGATCTTTTCCCCTCCTAAAGGAATAGCAGTATGTCTAGGTAGAAACTAGTTATGGTTAATTGTTTATTATTCTCTAGAATCCTTGTGCTTAGAAAAGATAGGTTGTTGTTAGATAGACAGACAGACAGTCAGATAGATAGATAGGTTTTTCTTCTTCTCTGAGGCAGGGTTTCACTCTAGTACAGGCTGATCTGTAGCCAGACTGGCAGAAATTTTTACTTTACTGTATTTATTTACTTACTTGTTTGAGAGAGAGAAAGAGGCAGAGAGAGAGAGAGAGAGAGAGAGAGAGAGAGAGAGATGGGTGCACCAGTGCCTCTAGCCACTGGGAACAAACCCCCGAAGCATGGGCATCTGGCTTATGTGGATAGTGGGGAATCAAACCTGGGTCCTTAGGCTTTGCAGGCAAGCACCTTAACCACTAAGCCATTTCTCCAGCCCCAGAATTTTTTCCTAAATGTTTAAATTTGGAAACATTTTCATTTCCATAATGTAATTTAAGTCTTTGAAATGCTGAGAAAGAGATTCTACTTTAAATTCTGTCAGTCGAGTACAATAGGTAGCTGAATAGTTTTGGAATTTAAGGCTTTGCATTTTTTTTACCTATCTTGTTTTGCTTCTTTTTGGTTTTGCTTCCAACTTTATGGTGATGGTTTGCTTTTAAAAAGCTTTGTATTGGGGCTTGGCAGTTAAGGCACTTTCCTGAGAAGCCTAAGGACCCATGTACAACTCCCCAAATCCCACATAACACAAGGTGATGAATACACAAGGTCGTGCATACACACAAGGTGGTGCACACATCTGGAGTTCAATTGCAGTCGCTGGAGGCTCTGGCATTCCAACTCTCTCTCCCTCTCTGTTTCTCTCTCTCTCTCTCTCTCATAAAAAAAAAAGAGTTTTGTATTAAAGAAGTATTTTAATTTTTGAAACATAACTTGTAAAAATTCTATATTCCATCCTCTACTGAGTCCATTGTTGGTTATTGTAAAAAATGAAAGCATGAACACTTTAAATAATAAGCTTGGTCAGTGTTAGAACTTACAGTCAGCACGTTTAATTTAAAATTCTGTGGTGCCTCATTTATTATGCCTTGATAGATTGTATATTTTTACAAAAATATTTTTTGAAACAGACTTTTTTCTTTTTCTTTTTTCCGTGTTTGGATTTTTGCATTCATACCCTAAATTGATTGATTGGAAAGTACACTCTCAGTTTTTTTCTTAACATAATTAATCCTTTTCCCCTCATAACAGCCTTTTAAGAGTATATTGCTATGAAATAAGAATTTACAGCTAAGAACATAACATCTCTCACAAAGAATGTAATATGTCCCAAAGTCACGTAGCATGATAATGAAACGATCACCTATGAAACTGTCACCCAGTATCTTTATTTTTTAAATTTTTACTTATTTAATTTTTTTTTAAATTTTAGTTGAGAGTGGCAGGTGGACAGAGAAAGAGGCAGAGAGAGAGAGAATGGGCGTGCCAGGGTCTCCAGTCACTGCAAATGAACTCTAGATGCATGTGACACCTTGTGCATCTGGCTTGTGTGGATCCTGGGGAATCAAGCCTTGAACTGGGGTCCTTAGGCTTCACAGGCAAGCGTTTAACTGCTAAGCCATCTCTCTAGGCCCTTTTTTTTTTATTTAAGAGAGAGAGACAAAGAGAAATAGAGGGAGAGGGAGACAGAGATGGGTGCACCAGCAGCCTCTCAGCTGCTGCAAACAAAATCCAGATGCGTGCGCTCCCCTTGTGGTCAAGTGTGGCGTTGCGCTCTTGCGTCACTTTGCATCTGGCTAAACATGGGACCTGGAGATTGGAACCGGCGTTCTTAGGCTTAGGAGGCAGGCGCCTTAACTGCTAAGCCATCTCTCCAGCCCCCCCCTTTTTTTTATTGACAACTTCTATACTTACAGACAATAAACCATGATATCCCCCATCCAGTATCTTTATATTGGTAGTTACAAATGGATTATTGGCATTTACCTTTAGGTTGCTAATGTCTCAGTAAAGGCATCGTATTCTTACAGTTATCTTACATTGAGCTCTAGTCTTTCTTTTCAAAGTTTGCTTTTCATGCAATGTTTGTCTCTTGGCACGTTGCTTATTAATTATAGTCCCCTCCCCTTTTAAGAGAAAAAAACCTGTTTATATTCAATGGATTAAAAACATACTTCCAGTTTTAGAGCAGATTTATCATCTACCCTTCAGGCTGTTCTTTAATATAGAGCTCTTTAGAATGAATATCTTAAGATACTCCCCAGATGTTTTAAGCCTCAGCAAACTTGTGGTTTTCTTTATTGGAATCTGTTTGTAGTATTTGGAAGATGAAAGAAAATATCTTCTTAGTATCTAAACAGGGTTCATATTGGTTTTTAAATGTGTTTTTCTGCCAGGGCATACATAAGATAATACTTAGGGACTGATAAGTTTCAAAGTCCTTTGCATTTAAAAGGTACTATCCAAATGAGAATTGTATTAACAGTGATCTAAAAAGATTGTTTTGTATGTGGTTTTGAATAACACTGCTGTGTGATTAGTGTTTTGTATGGCTATAGCATTTAGTTAATTGTTAAATGGGTTACTTAACAGACTTTCTTCTGTAGTAGTTAGTACAGTGGGAATTGAGAGTACTTTGCATCAAACATCTTTAAACATTGAGAAGTTTGAATTTAAATTTTTAAAGATGTCAGTCTTGTAGCTCTTTTTTAAAAATGGTAATCTGATTAAAAATTCTCTATGAAAAGTTACCATGTTATTCTTCCACTATTATGAAAATAGGTGCTAAATTGTATTTTGAGCATTTAGTATGTTCAAGATAATGTAATATAGTATATACACACTTCATTGAACACTTTGGGGTAGTAAGTAGAAGCACTTTATTTTATTTTAGTTGTTTACAGTAATTTAATTTTGTTTTCTCTCAGTAGGAAACATTCTCCCTCTGTTCTAACACCTTCCTTTTCAGTGTTCTACCTGCATCCACGCAGCTTTCTGGGGCTTGGGAGATTGCTCAGTGGTTAAAGGCACTTGTTTGCAAAGGCTAATGGCCTGGGTTTGAATCCCCAGTACTCATATAAAGCCAGATGTACAAAGTGGTGCATGTATCTGGAGTTTGTTTACAGTGGCAAGAGGTCCTGGCTTGCCGATTCTCCCACCCCAACCCCCGCCCCACAAATAAATAATTAAAAAATAATTCTAGGGGACTGGAGAGATGGCTTAGCGGTTAAGTGCTTGCCTATGAAGCCTAAGGATCATGGTTCGAGGCTCAATTCCCCCAGGACCCACGTAAGCCAGATGCACAAAGTGGCACGTGCATCTGGAGTTCGTTTGCAGTGGCTGGAGGCCCTGGAGTGCCCATTCTCTATCTATCTGCCTCTTTCTCTATCTGTTGCTCTCAAATAAATAAATAAATAAATAAATAAATAAATAAATATTTTTTTAAAAAAAGGGGGGGGGAGGGCTGGAGAGATGGCTTAGCAGGTGAGGCGCTTGCCTGCAAAGCCAAAGAACCCAGGTTCCATTCCCCAGGACCCACGTAAGCCAGATACACAAGGGGGCACACGCATCTGGAGTTTGTTTGCAGTGGCTGGAGGCCCTGGTGCAACCATTCTCTCTTTCTCTCTTTCTCTTTCTCTCCCTCCCTGCCTATTTCTGTATCTCTCTCTCTCAAATAAATAGATAAAAACATTAAAAAAATAAAAATAAAATAAAAAGTACAGTGTTTTGTTTGTGTGTGTTTTATGATTGTGTGAGTGTGGGTGGGTGGGTGCATACTGTAGCACACATGCCATGGTTGTGGAGGTGAGAGGAGAATCTGAGATGTGGGTATTTGCCTTGTATCTTGTTTGAAGCAGTGTGCCATGTCTGCTGTGGGATGGAGCAGGCTAGCTAGCCCACAAGCTTCTGAGCATTCTCCTGCTTCTACCTCTCATCTCACAGTAGAAGCTCTGGGATTACACACACGTGCCACCCACTGGGTTTGGCTTTACGTGTGTTCTTGCGTTCCAAACTCAGGTCCCCACACTACATAGTAAGTGCTTTTACCCACTGAGCCATCTCCCCAGCCCCAGTTGTAAATTTAAAAAATATTTTAATTTTTAATTATTTATTTGAGAGAGAAAGACAAAGAGGCAGATAGGGAGAGAATTGGCGTACCGGGGCCTTAAGCCACTGCAAATGAACTCCAGACAAGTGTGCCACATTGTGCATCTGGCTTACGTGGGTTCTGGGGACTCAAATCTGGGCCCTTTGGCTTTGCAGGGAAGTACCTTAACCACTAAGCCATCTATTTCTCCAGCCCCCAAGTAGTAAATTTTTAAATTTAGTTTTTTTTAATATCTCCCCTGGCTTTGCTGCATGTGTTTTTTTTCCAGCTGTTTTAAGCACCTGATCTTTGTCTAATTCCAGAGACCTGGAGCTTTATTTTCTCAGCTGTTCTGCAGCCTTCTACGTATGTAGCTATGCAGTAGGCAGGTAGAGTAATAGAATAATTTAATTTTGAACCTATTCAGTGGGTTCTTAATTCACACATCAAGCTGTTAACTTCTATATATTCATTTTATCTTTTTATTTTAATTTTTGGGCATGAGGCTCATGAACACATACTATTTATTAAAAAAATAATTTTAATTTTGAAAAAAATCTCCATTCTCCTTTAGTTCTTTGTGGAGTTTCATTTCTGTCCTTGAAAACATTAATTATATTAACCTGAGTTATTTCTGAATCAATCTCTTTCTCTTCCTCCATGCCTTTTTTTTGGGGGGGGGTTCGAGGTAGTATTTCACTCTAGCTCAGGCTGACCTGGAATTCACTATGTAGTCTCAGGGTGGCCTCGAACTCCGGTGATTCCCCTACCTCTGTCTCCCAAGTGCTGGGATTGAAGGCGTGCACCGCCGTGCTTGGCTTCCTGCCTCTTCTCTCTCTCTCTCTCTCTTTTGGTTTTTCTGAGGTAGGGTTCTGCTCTAGCCCAGGATGACCTGGAATTCACTATGTAGTCTCAGGGTAGCCTCAAACTCACAGTGATCCTCCTACCTGTCTGCCTCCTAAATGCTGGGATTACAGGTATGCACCACCGTACTTGGCTCCTGGCTTTTTAAAAAAATATTTTTATTTATTTTTTCCTTATTTGAGAGAGGCATAGAGAGAGAGAGAGAAAGGTATACCAGGGCTTCCAGCCACTGCAAACAAACTCCAGACACATGTACCACCTTGTGCATCTGGATTTTGTGGGTACTGGAGAATTGAACCTGGGTCCTTAGGCTTCACAGGCAAGTGCCTTAACTGCTAAGCCATCTCTCTAGTCCCCTCCCTGCCGTTTTGATGCATGGCTTTATGTAACTCAGTGTAGCCTCAAACAAACTTACTATATTGCTGAATATAACCTTGAATTTGTGATCCTCCTGCCTCTACCTCCTGAGTACTGAATTACAGGCACGCGGTATCAGCCAGGTCTGATTTTTATGCAGTGCTGGGGGCATGCACTCTACCAACTGAGTTACATCCCTACCCCATGCCCAGCTTAGTTTTATCTTTCTGTGTTTAGTTGAATTGTTTTCTTAACGGTATAACTTTCAGTTGCTTACTGTCTGTGTAAGAATTGTAGATTTTGTAGCTCTCTCTTTTATCAGAGTCCATTCTTCTCCGTGAGGCTGGTTTGGAGCAAGAAAGGGTGATCAGCTTAATACAATCTAAGATTTAGTTAGGTCAAACCTGATTTTCACTTTAAACAGTTCTGTCTGCGTTGTTTGCCTCTATTCCCCTGTCTATCTCCCCCATTAACCTTGAGCCACAATGCTAGGTTTATGTGGTGCTTAGGACTGAACCTAGGATTTTGTGAAGGCGAGGCAAGCCCTCTACTAACAGGGCTACATCCCCAGCCCTCTTTAATTCTTCATGTATATTTGTTTTCTGCTTGACATGAAGCAGATACTACTGAAAACTTTTTTAAAAGATGGCATGATTATACCCTACAATATAACGCCAATTATTCGTCTATGCAAAAAAGTCCTCCCATTGTGCTAACCACCACAGCATAGAAGCAAACATCAACAGTTAAACAATTCATGAAGATAAGACCTGTGAGGGATAAAGACAGCTGAAATATTTACAGAAAAACTCTGAAATTCTAACTTCCTTAAAAAAGCATTCATGACTGCCAAGCAAGATTTTTTGATGACGTTCTTTCTGAAACTTCTCATCTAAACAAATAATAAATTTAAGACATCAGTAATTCTAAACAGGTTATACTTATTAAGACCAAATGTTAATAGAATAACACAGGGGAAGAAAATCCATAGGCAAATTATAAAATCCAAAGCTTTGAAATCTTTTACCACAAATGTTTAGTGAGGTTGAAAACAATTCACTTAAATGTCAGTTTGATAAAAGCCAAAAGAACATTTCCCACATGTGTTCATATTTAAGCATATTTTAAAAAGATGGAAAAAGTAACATTCATTGAAAACTAAGGTTAAGCTATTAGTGAATAAGGATTGTAATTTAAAGTTCTTTCTTTAACCTCTATATTTTCTTCAATAAGAAAGTGATTTTAAGCACATTTTGCTTAGATAAATCCTTATTCAATTGTAGAATGTTTAAAGGGTTATTACCATTTATAACTCGGAAGATGGAAGTTTTGCAAACGATACAGTCAAATATACTGTTAGGAAAGCACTTTGGGGGGCTGGAGAGATGGCAAGGTGATTAAGGCGCTTGCTTGCAAGGCCTAAGGACACAAGTTTGATTCCCCACTGCCCTAAAAAAACCAGATACACAAGGTGGTACATGCATCTGGAGTTCATTTGCAGTTGCTAGAGGCCTTGACATACCCATTCTCTATTTCTTTTTTTAAAATTATTTTATTTATTTATTTTTTATTCTATTTCTTAAATAAATAAATGAATAAATTTTGAAGCACTGAGCTGGAGGCATGGCCCCAGGGGTTAAGGCACTTGCCTACAAAGTCAAAAGACAAGGGTTCGATTTCCCAGTACCCACGGGAAGCCAGATGCACAACCTGACACGTGTCTGGAGTTCGTTTGCAGACGCTGGAGACCCTTGTATGCCCAATCTCTCCCTCCCTTCCTCCCATTCCTGTCAGGCATAGTGGTGCATATCTTTTTTCTTTTTTTTAATGTTTTGTTTTATTTATTTGAGAGAGCGAGACCGAAAAGGCAGAGAGAGAGAGAGAGAATGGGTGTGCCAGGGCCTCCAGTCACTGGAAACGAACTCCAGATGCATGTACCCCCTTGTGCATCTGGCTTACGTGGGTCCTGGAGAATCAGAGCGGAATCCTTTGGCTTTGCAGGCAAACGCCTTAACCACTAAGCCATCTCACTAGCCCACATGTCTTTAATCCCATCACTTGGGAGGCTGAGGCAGGAGGATTGTTGTGAGTTAAGATGCTAGCCTGAGACTACATAATGAATTCCAGGTCAGCCTGGGCTAGAGCCAGATCCTGCCTCGAAAAACCTATAAAAAGAAAAATGAAATGATTTTGTTCATATCGCTGTCAAGTCTGTCTCCTTTCATATACCTTACCATGGTTTTGATATTAGTCCGTGTTGTCAAAGGTATCAGTTGCTCATTTCTTTATATTGTTTATATAAACAAAGTGTGATGTGTCTATACAAGGATTACTACTAAACATCACACTTTGTTTATTCATTTAGTTTAATTTTTTAATTTCTTTTCATTTTATTTTATTTGCAAGCAGAGAGAGAGGAGAGAGAGAGAAGAGAGAAAGAGAATATCACTCCAGGGCCTCTAGCCACTGCAAACAAACTCCAGACACATATGTTACATTGTGCATCTGGCTTTATGTGGGTTCTGCTAAATTGAACTCAGGTCATTAGGGTTTGTAGGCAAGCTCCTTAACCACTGAGCTATCTTTCCAGCCCTGTTTATTCATTTATTAATTTGTGTTTAGAAATAATAAGATTGTAGTATCTCAATTATATAGTAAGTATATTTTTAATTTTATAAAGAACTGCCAAACTGTTCAGTTCTAACTTCTTCAGTACTTACTTATCTGCCCAAAGCCCTGGATTTAACCCTTGACATAGAATGGGGGGCATGCATTGGAGAGAGGATTGGCGATCAGTGGGGAGGTAGAAAGGGAAGTAGAAAGGAAAGGAGGAGGAAAAAAGCATCAAAAGGATGATGGAGAATGGATTATTAAGAAATTCCTTTTTTTGAGCCGGGCATGCACCACCACACCTGGCTAAGAAATTGCTTTATTTATTTATGTAAGAGAAAGGTAATGGGCACACCAGGGCCTCCAGCTACTGCAAATGAACTCAAGATGCATGCACCACCTTGTGCATCTGGCTTTTGTGGGTACTGGGGAATTGACACCGGGTCGTTAGGCTTCACAGGCAAGCACCTTAACTGTTAAACCATCTCTCCATCCCTATATTTCTTTTTTTTTTTTTTTAAGTATTTGTAAGTAGAGAGAGAGAGAGAGAAAATATATAAATATGGGAGTGCCAGGGCCTCTAGTCACTGCAAGCAGATTTCAGATACATGTGCCACCTTGTGCATCTGACTTGTTTTGTTTTGTTTTGTTTTGTTTTGTTTTGTTTTTTTGTTTTGTTTTGTTTTGTGTTTTGAGGTCTCACTCTAGCCCAGGCTGACCTGGATTCATTATGAAGTCTCAGGTTAGCCTTGAACTCACAGTGATCCTCCTACCTCTGCCTCCCAAGTGCTGGGATTAAACTGACTTTTTTTTCCTTCTTGTTTTTAGAGATAGGTTCTCACTCTAGCTCAGGCTGGCCTGGAATTCACTATGTAGTTTCAGGGTGGCCTCGGTCTCACAGTGTTCTTCCTACCTCTCTCTCTGAAGTGCCAGGATTAAAAATGTACACTGCCACCATGCCTGCGTGTTCTTTTTTTTTTTTTTTTTTTGAGGTAGGGTCTCACTCTAGCCCAGACTGACTTCGAATTCACTCTGTAGTCTCAGGGTGGCCTTGAACTCACAGCAGTCCTACTACCTCTGCCTCCCTAGTGCTGGGATTAAAGGAGTGTGCCACCACGCCTGGTTCAGCATATGTTTTTTGACAGCCAACAAAAGTTGTGTTACTGACCTTCACATAACCATAACCCATCTCCATGTAGTAGTTGTTAGAATAATAGCAATTTGTTTGAAAAGATGAATCTGTTCATAATATACCCTCCTGCATTTATTTTACTTGTACTTGTCCCTTTATTTTCAGATCCAAAAGGGCTTTTTATTCTAAAGGGTCAATTGTGTTTACTTTGGTCATTGAGTCATTCCTGTTTGTTCCACAATTAATTCTTTACTGGTCGTGATCCATCAACTTTGTTTTAATGTTTATCAGAAATCAGTATTGGAACAGTTAGTTTCATACCTTTTCTGTGTGTATTTTCTTTCTGATGTGTACAATATCTCAAGAGATTTCAGCACTAAACTAGAATCAAAAGATCAGTATTTTAGTCCCAGCATTGCTCACTCAATTAATCATTTGTCTTTGGAAACTTTCTAATTCCTTGTGTTGCACATTTTTCCCCCTCTTCAAAAGCAAATCATGGGTTGGAGAAAAGGCACTTGTTTGGCCAGGTTCTATTCCCGGACCAGATGCACAAAGTTGTGTATGTATTAGGAGTTTGTTTGCAGTAGCAGGAGGCCTTGGCACACCCATTCTCTCTCTGCCTGCCTGTTTCTCTAGGTCTCTCTCTTAAATAATAAAAATAATTTCTAACAGGCAAATCAGATCTACAGATAGCTATGTTGTCTAGAAATTGTTAGTTATGTATGAAGTGTTTTCTGATTTGAAAGTGGAAAGCATCATTTAAACAACAATTAAAACTAGTTTAGAAGTATATGGTTTCAGTTTATCCATAAGGTTAATCCATAAGAAATTCTGAATTAAATTCCAGTGACATGAATTTTTATTTTTTTATTATTTTTGTTTTGTTTTTTCGAGATAGGGATTCACTCTAGTCCAGGCTTACCTGGAATTCACTATGTAGTCTCAGGCTGGCCTTGAACTCATGATGATCCTCCTACCTCTGCCTCCCGAGTGCTGGGATTAAAGGTATGTGCCACCATGCCTGGAGAATTTTTATTTTAAAGTATTCTCTTTAAAAATATTTTCATTTTTATTTTATTTATTTATTTATTAGAGACAGAGAGAGGGAAAGAGAGAGATGGAGAGTGAAAATGGGTGCACCAGTGCCTCTAGCCACTGCAAATGAACAGACACGTGCGCCCCCTTGTGCATCTGGCTCATGTGGGACCTGGAGAATCGACCCAGGGTCTTTAGGCTTTGCAGGCATGTGTCTTAACTGCTAAGCCATCTCTCCAGTCCTTAAAGTATTCTTTAATAAACAAATTTTCATTAAAAATGAATATAAACATATGATCACGTAATAGAACATGTAACAGGGAAAAGACTTATATTAAAGATGCTATGTGCATGTTGATATTTTCCTTCCCCTACTAGTTATAAAGAAGAAACTTGACTCATGTTGAATGAATTATTCTGATAATTTCATTGAATAGTAAATATAAAACATTCCATATTACATTTTAGATTTCATAAGCAACAAATGTTCATTCTTTGTATCGCATTTTGTATTCCTTATGTTAATTTGTTCTTTAATTTTAATATCATTTTATATATCTGTTTAATATATTTAGTTGCTTTATTATTCATAACTTCATAAGATGTCATAATTCTTTCCTGTAATAATATAGCATCTAAATAATTATAGTATTACAAGCTTTACTGTATTTCTTCCAGTGATAATTATTATAATTTACTTAATTATTTTTTGGATTTTGGATATTTATGATGTTTTTAGTCTTACTTTATTACATATTGTGGGTAAGATAAGCAGCCTTTTTGCATTGCATCTTTGTATGTTTTGGAATCTTCTCTGTGATAGATTCCCCCAAAATAGAGTTTTGCAGTAATAGGATATAAATATTTTTGTGACTCTTGATGCACATTTCCAGATTACTTTCCAAGAGAGTTCTGTCACTAATACTGTATTATTATGTCAACATGTTGACATCTCTGCTGATGCTGGTTATAATTAAGACATATAATTAATTTTTGTGCAGAAATCTATTTGCATGTGTTGCTTACTAGTAAGAGGCACTCATTGCTTCTCAAAGTTTCTCATTTTCTTTTTGTTCATTGTTCCTTTGGGGTGTAATGTTTTTTCCCCCTTTTTTTGCATGTGTTTGTTTGTAGGGGTATACATGGTATGGTGTGCGCATGTGCATCGCAGAGGTCTGAGGAGAATGTTGGATGTTTTTCCCTTGTTGCTTATCTGTTTAGCTAGAGACAGGATCTCTCTCAGCCCACAGCTTAGCTACTACCTAATCTTCCCCCTAATCTTCTACTGATGGACTGGAGTTACAGGGGTATGTGAGTGTGTGTGTGTGTGTGTGTGTCCATGCCCAGCCTTTTTTGTTACTTCTGCTTTTTTGAGGTAGGGTCTCGCTCTAGTTTAAAGGTGGCCTCGAACTCACCAGGGATCCTCCTAACTGTGCCTCCCAAGGCCTGGATTAAAGGTGTGTGCCACCATGCCCAGCATGCCCAGATTTTTTAAATGGGTTCTGAGGAATCAAACTTGGTGAACTCTAGCCTAGACACCCTGACTTACAAAATGCAAACACTCAACCACTGAGCCATTCCCCCAACCCATTTTTTTTCCCAATGAAGATAACCTTTATCCATATTAAACTTCTTTTAAAATTAAAGTTAAACTTTTTATTTCTTTGGTTTTGCTTTTATTTAGAAAGCTTTACTTTTTTACACTTCAAGTTTATTTTATTCTTGAGTTTGTTTCTGTTATCTATAATCACTTGAGCATATCTTGAATTCTAGTTTCAAAATCTTTTATTTTGCCAGGCGTGGTGGCGCACGCCTTTAATCCCAGCATTTGGGAGGCAGAGGTAGGAGGAGCGCCATGAGTTTGAGGCCACCCTGAGACTACATAGTGAATTCCAGGTCAGCCTGAGCTAGAGCAAGACCCTACCTTGAAAACCAAAATAAATAAGTAAATAAAATTTTAAGTCTTTTATTTTGTCTTCCTAGGTAAAATATGCTTTCCATGTTTCAGTATCCTTTTTCTAATCAAAAGTCTGGTATTCTTATTCCTGTTTAGATAATCTATTGTGTTTCACTTTAGAAGCGCATAGAGTTTTTTTTTTTCTTAGCCTATATTGAACTATACATATCAATTTATATTCCTTATTAAAACTTTATAGGTTTGGAGTAATCTGGCTTATGTTTTTCTTGTTTAAAAACTTGTTTCTTCCACCTATTCCTTTTTGCCCTCTGTTATGACTAGTCTTTTCCTTCTGAAATTTCTTTGCGTGTGTGCATGTGTGTGGTTGCTAGCAGTACAACGTCTGGATTTACATAGCTCTGGGGATCTAAACACAGAAATTGATGGTAGTGTGGCAAGCACTTTGTCCACGGAATCATTTTCCAAGCCTTGTAATTTCTAATGAATGAACTTAGGGGCACCTGAACAGATCTCTATGCCTTTAAATTTGAGAGAGAGAGAGAGAGAGAGAGAGAGAGAGGCAGATATATATTGAGAGAGAATGGGCACACCAGGGCCTCTGTAGCCACTGCAAATGAACTCCAGATACATTCGCCACCTTGTGCATCTGACTTATGTGGATCCTGAGGAATTGAACCTGGGTCATTAGGCTTTGCAGCCATCTTCCAGCCCTCCACCATATTTTTTGAGATACGATCTCTCATTGAACCCAGATGTTATCAATGATGCTGCACTATGTACCCAGTAAACCCTTTCACTTCTGCTTCACCAGTTCTGGGATATCTCCCCAGCCCCATATTTTATTCATTCATTCATTCATTCATGGACAGATACGTACTCTAATGCAGGCTGACCTGGAACTCACTGTCTATAGCAGCACAGGATTGCCTCGAACTCCCAGCAATCCTCTTACAATTCAAATTCTTTAAATTATGTATTTACAAAAAGCATGATGTAAGTATGAGAATTCAACTGTTTGTCAAATGGTACTTTAATAATTCATGTCTTCAATGTAATTACATAATTCAAAATTTCAGCCGGGTGTGATAGTGCATGCCTTTAATCCCAGCACTTGGGAGGCGGAGGTAGGAGGATTGCTGTGAGTTTGAGGACAGTCTGAGTCTACATAGTGAATTCCAGGTCAGCCAGGGCTAGAGGTAGACCATACCTCGAAACAACAACAACAACAACAAAAACTACTTCAATTATATTTTCATGCACTTCTAAGTTGAAGCACTTAAATTGGGACAACTGACATACACTAACTGTCTCTCTTCTACTGTGCTTTCTTTATAGGTTTGATGAACTTGTAAAAAAATTCAATGTTGAATATCATGCTGGTGGCTCTACCCAGAATGCAATTAAAGTGGCTCAGGTTGGTTAATTTATTTTAAAAATTAAAATGAAATATTTCAAAATGATTCTAAACTTCTGGTTATTTTACATAATTGTTCCATTTGATGTTTTACTACCATAGAATAATTTTATTCCTTTTAAATTGAGAATTTAATAGTGTATCAGTAAAAATTATTTTATCTTAAATGGTCTTTCATTGGTAAGGGTGGATATCTTTTCATATGCTTATTCATTTGTTCTTCTTAGTTACTTGTATTCTTCATTATTTTTAATATTGATATGTAGAAATTCTTCATTCTTTATGCTTAGCCTTTATTTTCATATATATATATATATATATATATATATATATATATATATATATACACATACATATAGTATTTATTTATTTGAGAGAGAGAGAATGGATGTGCCAGGGCCTCCAGCTGCTGAAAACTAATTTCAGATGCATGTGCCCCCTTGTGCATCTGGCTTACACGGGTCCTGGAGAATCAACGCCTTAACCGCTAAGATGGCCCCCTTAGCCTTTATTTTCTTTGTGTCCACTCTACATACTCCTTGTTTGTTATTTGTAATTACCATTGTTTATAATGTCTTCTACTCTGCCAAATTTCTTTCTTATTTCCTTTTTATTCATTTGTTTTTGGAGACAGGGTCTTGCTCTATATATTTGCCTGGCCTTCAACTTGCTATGTAGAGCAGGCTGGCCTCAAATTTGTAGTGATCCTCTATGTAGTGCTACATAATAAAACATTTATTCATTTATTCATTTATTCATTTATTTAGGTTTTCCGAGGTAGGGTTTCACTGTAGCTCAGGCTGACCTGGATTTCACTATGTATTCTCAGGGTGGCTTTGAACTCACAGTGATTCTCCTGCCTCTGCTGGGATTAAAGGCATGCGCCACCACACCCAGCCATTTCAAGTTTTTAACCAAAGTAAAATTTTTGGCTTTAGTAGCTGGTAGGGGACTGCATGTGCCTGTCATCTCAGCTATTTTGTGAGGCTGATATGGTAGTTTGAATTTGTGTTGGGCCTGGGCAACACAGTGACTGTTTCAAAACAAAACAAAAGAATGTTAGAGAAATGACTCAGCAGATAAAGGTACTTGTTTGCAAAGCCTGATGGCCCTGGTTTCATTTTCTAGTACCCATATAATGCCATATGTACAAAGTGTTGCATGCGTCTGGAGTTTGTTTGCAATGGTGGGAGGCCCTAGTATGCCCATTCTCTGTATCTCTCAAATAAATAGATATTACAAAAATCACAAGATAACTTTACAACTGCTGCATTTTATATAGTGCTTAGAAAGGATATTAATGCCACAAGATACTAGGACTTTTAAAAAACTTTTATTTAATTAATAAATAAAGAAGGGGGGGAGAGAGAGAGAGAACAAGAGAATGGGCACACCAGGGCCTCCAGCCACTGCAAACGATCTCCATATGCATGCGCCCCTTGTGCATCTGGCTTATTTGGGCTCTGGAAAATTGAACCGGGGTCCTTTGGCTTTGTATGTAAACGCCTTAACTGCTAAGCCATCTCTCCAGCCAGGATTTTTTTGCATTACATATAAATATACAAATATAATTATATTCATGTATATTTGCCTTTTTTTTTTTTTTTTTTTTTTTTTTTTTTTTTTTTTTTGGTTTTTCAAGGTAAGGTCTCACTTTAGCTCAGGCTGACCTGGAATTTATTCTGTATTCTCAGGGTGGCCTTGAACTCATGACAATCCTCCTACCTCTGCCTCCTGAGTACTGGGATTAAAGACATGCAACACTATGCCTGGATATTTGCCTATTTTGTATCTGTTTATATGCCTACATCCAGGCATATGTTTTATGTATGTATATATATATATGTGTGTGAGTATATGAATCTGAATACTTGTAAATATACTCTTAGCTCTTTATAGGGGGATGGGATTTCTTTATCTGTGATACTGGTGCTTCTGCAGTAAACTTTTTCATTCACTTTTCAGTTTTTTCAAAATGTACAGAAACTTTTAATGCAATTTTTGACTTGAAAAAGAGGAGAAAAAGATATATTAGTATTGGGGTTATGGCTTAGTGGAAGAGTGTGTGTCTTGCATGTTAAAAGCCTTGGGTTTGATTTCCCCCTCCTCAGCTTGGGGCTGGTGTAGGGTTGGAGATGGTGCTTCTCATTGTTCCTATATATAAAAGTACACATAGTAGGGGTTAGAGAGATGGCTTAACAGTTAAGGCATTTGCCTGTGAAGCCAAAGGACACAGGTTCCATTTCCCAAGACCCAAGTAAGCCAGATGCACAAGGTGGTACATGAGTCTGGTTTTCATTTACAGTGGCTGAAGGCCTTGGTGTGCCCATTCTCTCTCCTCTCTCTCTTTAGGCCTTTTTCTATCTCTCTCTCAAATAAATAAAATAAAAATTAAAAAAAATTAAGTACCTGTAGTAAAATATTAGCAAAAGTTGGTGGCTGAGGCAGAAAGATTTCAAGTTTTAGACTAGCCTGGACTCTATAGACCCTGTCCTAAAATAATAATAATAATAATAATAATAATAATAATAATAATAATTTGGGAGCTGGAGAGATGGCTCAGTGGTTAAAGGCACTTACTTGCAAAGCCTGCTGGCATGGATTCAGTTGCCTAGTACCCACAAAAAGCCAGATGCATGAAGTGGAATGTGCCTCTGTAGTTGGATTAAAGTGGCAGGAGACCCTGGTATGCCCATTTGCTCTTTCTTTCTCTCTGCTTGCACATAAATAAAAACGTTTTAAAGAATAATAATGGGGCTGGAGAGATGGCTTAGTGGTTAAGGTGCTTGCCTGCAGAGCCAAAGGACCCAGGTTCTATTCCCTAGTACCCACGTGAGCCATATGTACAAGTTGGCACATGTATCTGGAGTTTGTTTGCAGTGGGTAGAGCCTCTGGAACACCCATTCTCTTTCTCTATGTATCTGTCATCTATCTACCATCTCTTTCTCTCATAAAAGAAAGAAAAAAAGGAAGGAAGGAAGGAAGGAAGGAAAGAAGGAAGGAAGGAAGGAAGGAAAGAAGGAAGGAAGGAAGGAAAAGAAAGATTTGAGACAAAAAGGTGTCAATTCTCTTAGTAGTACAATAAGGTTTTGAATTCTTAAAATATTTTTTTATTTATTTACAAGGGGAGAAAGAAATAGGAGGGAAGGAGAGGGAGAGAATGGGCACACCAGGGCCTCTAGCTACTATAAACGAACACCGGATGCATGTGCCACACTCTGCATCTGGCTTTATATGGGTAATGGAGAGTTGAACCTGGGTCTTTAGGCTTTGCAGGTAAGCACCTTAACTACTAAGCCATCTCTCCGGCCCAGGATTTGAACTTTAAAAATTTACAATATAATAGACATTTACATCCTATTTTCCCAGAAATGTTTGATGTTCAATACATGAAGTATCTAGAATGTCCTAGAACAGACAAAACACTTCGCTTAAAGAGACTGCTTCACACTAGGTGTGGTGGCACACATCTTTAATCCCAGCTCTTGGGAAGCAGAGGTAAGAGGATAACTGTGAGTTTGAGGCCAGCCTGCAACTACAGAGTGAGTTCCAGGTCAGCCTGGGCTAGAGTGAGACCCTACCTTGAAAAGACCAAAAAAAAAAATAATAATAATTAAATTAAAATTTTTAAAAAGTACTTCAAAACTAAAAGAAAGGAAAAACTTCACAAAAGTACAGCCAAATTCAATAGAAGTTTCTCTACTTCTTTACTAAAATTTTATTTGAAATACAACTTTAATACCACAAAGTCTTCTGTACTTTTTTAGTTTTTCAATTTAGGGTCTCACTGTAGTCCAGGCTGACCTGGAATTCACTATGCAGTCTCAGGGTGGCCTCGAACTCACGGCAATCCTCTCACCCCTGCCTCCTGAGTGCTGGGATTAAAGGCGTGCGCCACTAAGCCTGGCAAAGTCTTCTGTACTTTAAAACCATTTCCATGAGAAAGACAATTTGAACTTAGATGACCTTCCACGTGCTTCATCATGTATGCCATCGATGCACACTTGAGGCATGGGTAATGCTTCAGGATGTGTTATTTTAGGATGAAGCTATAAAAAAAGCCCATGACTGATGAACAGCTGGATTAGCAAACAAGCATTTAGACACAAAGTAGATGTGTGAGGCCCTGGCACAGAATATGTAGAAGCACTAAACATGGGGGGTTTTGTTTGTTTGTTTTGTTTTTCATGATAGGGTCTCACTCTAGCTCTGGCTGACCTGCATTTCACTATGTAGTCTCAGGCTGGCCTTGAACTCACAGCAATCATCATACCTATGCCTCTTGAGTGCTGGGATTAAAGGCGTGTGCCACCACATCCAGCGAATTTTGACTTGAAACTATGTTTCATAGAGTTATCAACTAATTCCTTTACTATGTCAAGGGTCCTGCTGTCGCTAGTAATTAAAATAAGTATTATACCAACACATGCTTTAAAAAGAGAGAGATTTAGTTTGATGCCATCAAAGTGGACTGACACCAGAAATGGGCCTAATACATCAGAGCTGTGAGTCAAAATGCATTTTACTTTTGTCTGGATTCATTTTTTGTCACATTTTCTATCCTTTAAGAAGGATTACTTAAATGGCTCTAGTTGATGCCTAGAAGTCTTCTGGAAAGGAAGTACAGTGGTAAAAATGTTATTTCAGAGGATCAAAAAGAAACATTTCATTGTTATTTTAAATTAAATACTGGTAAAAATCTCTTTACTCAATTGTTATAACCTTTAAACATTTTAAATTTATTGATTTTAAGAATATTTAATATGGTCTATAAAATTTAATTATCAAATAGAGTTAAGTAATGTTAAAATAAATTGCTGTATTTATTTTAACAAAAGAAGCATAGTAAACATTGTTTCATTTTCTCATACATGTTTGTTTAATTTGTCCCATTATTATTGCTCCTATTAACTAGTCCTATTCTTTTGTGTAAATAATATAATTTATGTTACAGAAGTACATAATACACAATAATATAATTATAAATAAAGTCTGTACTATTTTGCTAGGGCTGTCATAACAATATACCAGAGACTACATGGTTTAAGCAATAGGGATTTTAAAGAGATTCCAGATTTATTTCATCACAATCTGAACATTAGAAGTGTCAGCAGCCTTGCTGTCTTAGTGCCCTCTCCTCTTACAGATGCCCACTCTCTTGCTGCCTGCTCATATGGATATGTGTGTGCACTCTGTGTCTCTCTGTGTGTATACTAATGTCAAATTGGATTAGAACCCACCATGATGGCCTCACTAATTTAACTACCTACTCAACACCTATCTCTACATTCAGTTCTATTCTGTGTTGTTTGAGAGGAGGACTTCAACATTGTTTTTGGTCTCAGTATATGAAAACCAGCCACAAATAAATGTGAGAATAAAGAAGGAGACAGAAAGATTCAGGAATGTGCAGAGTGTAGTTTATTGAGGGAGTTATGAAGTAAGCGAGACCAGTATGGTCCCCTGACATGGGTCAGAGGAAGGTGGCTTATATAGCAGTCAAGACAAAATGACTTCATCTGAGTGGGAAGTATCTGGTTTATCTCAAGCTAATATCAAAAGATGTCAGGCACATTCCTGGCTCTGATGGCACCAAGATCCAGTCATAAAGCTGTACATGCCAGGCTGATGGGTTTGTTTATTTATAGTATGCCTGGAAGACAGTCTGGGTTTACTCACAGGTGGCATGGTGATTGCTACTCAAGATGGTTGCACTTAGTTCAGGCAGGATCCCTACATTTAATATATGTGTATTGAAAGGGTGGAGAGTATGCCATAATTTAGCCTGTAACAAGCACTTCATTTTTTTTTTTTTTTTTTTTTTTTTTTTTTTTTTTTTTTTTCAGTTTTTCTAGGTAGAGTCTCACTATGGCCCAGGCTGACCTGGAATTAACCATGTAGTCTCAAGGTGGCCTCGAACTCAATGGCAATCCTCTACGTCTGTCTCCCGAGTGCTGGGATTAAAAGTGTGCGCCACCCTCCCCCAGCAAGCACTTAATTTTTATCTAGAAGTAGCAACATTCATACAGTTGAGTTTTGATAGAGCATTGCTTTAACTCCCTTTTTCTTTTCCTTTCATATCTCTTCTAGTTAGAATTTAACATCCCAAGTATATTATAACCTATTGCAGCTCCCTTCATGTTGCTGGGACCCTACCAAAAGCAGCCGATGGGAGGAAAAGAGTATATTTTGGCTTGTAATCTCATGGGAAGCTTCACAATGGCAGGAGTAAGATGGTAGAGCAGAGAGGCTGGGCATCACTTCTTGCCACAGCCGGTGGAAAAATGCAACAAGAAAATGAGGTCAACTCCGACAAGGGGGAGCTATCTATAATACCCCCAAATCTGTCCCTAGCCACATAACTCCTTCAGTAAGGCTCTACCTTCCCAGTTGCCATCAGCTGGGGACCAAGCACTTAAGTTTACAGTGAACATCTGATTCACACTACCACACAACCTAAGAATATTAATAACTTAGCTTCAGCATATACATGCACTGCTCCTTTACATTTCCACCCTGTCCTCTCTTGCATAGTTATTGTTCTGATCACATATTGTATAGAGTGTACCTGTTAACATAGATTTGTAGTGATTGTCTTAAGCATTTACCTTTTATTTCATTTAAGGATATAAAAAGAAATACAATGAGATGAAATTATATCAAAATGATATTTGCACTCTTATGTTTATTGTAGCACCGTTCATGATACCCAGAATATGGAATCAACTCAAATATCTTTCATTGTTGAATGGATAAAGAACATGTGGTATATTTACATAATGGAATACTATTCAGTTCTAAGAAGAAATGAAATCCTGCCGGGCGTGATGGTGCACGCCTTTAATCCAGCACTTGGGAGGCAGATCACTGTGAGTTCAAGGCCACCCTGAGAGTACATAGTGAATTCCAGGTCAGCCTGGGCTAGAGTGAAACCGTACCTTAAAAAAATAAAAAGAAGAAGAAATGAAATGAAATCCTGTCATTTTACAGCAACATGGAGGGACTAGCAGTTATTTTGTTAAGTGATACAAGCCAGACATAAGACATATACCACATGTTCCTACTCATTTATAGAAAACCAGAGGATGTCAATTTCTTCTGTAGTTTTGTAGTATTCATAGTGAATTCTTTTCTTGCACTACAAGTGTGCCAACCTGTTACCTTCTGGCCATTAGGACTTCCAAAGATCTGTTTACTTTGCCTTTTTTATTTGTGTTTGTTTCGGGGGGGGGGCACATGCATGTTATGGCAGGCATGTGGAGATCATAGGACAACCCTGAGTTGTCTCTACCTCACACAGTCTAGCTAGCTTCAAGCTTCACCTTCTCCCTTGGCTCTGCCTCCCATAATTGTAGGGCCATTGGGATTCTAGAAGCTTGTGCCACTCTGCTGGGAGGATCAAACTTGAATGGATTCAGCAGGCTTGCAAGCAAGAATCTTTAGCTGCTGAGGCATCTTTGCATATACTTCATTTCACTATTTTGGTGCTGGGATCAGACCCAGGGCACAAGGCTTGGCAAGTGTTCTACAACCATGCTACCTTCCAGCCCTTTAACCTCCCCCCGCCCCCTTCCTTTTTTTTCTCCTCAAAATAGCCAGGTTGGCTTTGACATTGCAGTGATCTTTCTGCCTCTTCCTCCTGAGTGCTGGGATTGCAAATGTGAGCTACCACACCTGCACAGGGCTGTTTCTCTGTGGGTATGGGGATAGTAGTTACCCTGATGCTCAGGTACCAATTAGTGTTTTAGGGATTTATGTTATCACCTGACATATTTATAGATATTGTAGTACATAAATTGTTTTAAGCTTCCTATAAATTGGTATCTTTTTTTTTCCATTTTCACTGTTATTTGTGTGTGTTGGTTGTTTGAACATTCAAATATTTTAATTGCCATATTTTTGCTAGCTATAATATCTGTATATATCTATATCTAACCATTTTATATTTCTACTAAATGTATATAATTTTTGAGATTAGTTATTTCTTGTTAATTCTTCCAGTGTTGAAGCCGTATTGATTTTCATGAGTATTCAGTAATAAATAACAAACATTTTCACATTGCTTTAGTATCTACCATCTTTCTAAATATAGAAAAGGTTACTGGGGCTGGAGAGATGGCTTAGTGGTTAAAGCACTTGCCTGCACAGCCTAACCACCTGAGTTCATTTCCCCAGTACTCACATAAAGTCAGATAAACAAAGTGGCACATGCATCTGGATTTTGTTTGCAGGTGCTGGAAACCCTGATGCACCCATTCTCTCTGTCTGTCTCTCTATCTCTCTCTACGTGCAAATAAATAAATTAAAATTTTTTTAATTTTTAAGTTTTTTATTGACAAGTTCTATACTTATAGACAATAAACCATGATATTTCCCTCCCCTCCCCCATTTTCTCCTTCACAACTCCACTGTCCATCATATCCCTTTCCTCCTTTAGTCTCTCTTTTATTTTGATGTTATTGTCTTTTTCTCCTATTATGAGGGTCTTGTGAGGTCTTGCTAGGCACTGAGAGGTCATGGTTATCAAGGCCAATTTCTGTCTGGACAGTTGTATCGTAAGGAATGGTACCCTTCCTCTGGCTCTTATATTCTTTCTGCCACCTCTTCCACAATGGACCCTGAGCCTTGGAGGGTGTGACAGATGTTTCAGTGCTGAGCATGCCTCCGTCACTTCTTCTCAGCACTATGTTGCCTTTTGGGCCATCCCTGTGATCACTGCCATTAGAAAAGAGAAGCTACTTTTTAAAAAAAGAATAAAGCAAAAAGTTTTCTTTCTCAATTAAGCAATAATCATTTGGTAAAATAATACTTCTGCCTTTTCTGTAATGTAAATCTACTAAATGTGCATAACCCTCCAATATTTTTCTTTAAATTATAAAATGAATGCTATGTTCTACTTTAAAAAAATAATTCTATTTTTAAAAAATTCTACTTTAAAAAGATTCTACTTTAAAAAAATAATTCTATTTATTTATTTGCAAGCAGTGAGCGATAGAGAAAAGAAAGAAAATAGGCAAGCCAGGGCCTCGAGCTGCTGCCAACAAACTCCACATGCATGTGCCACTTTGTGCATCTGGCTTATGTGGGTACTGGGGAATCAAATCTGGGTCCTTGGGCTTCATAGACAAGCGCCTTAACAGCTGAGCTCTCTCTCTCTACCCCTTAATCACATTCTTTACAACAGCCAGTAATGGATTCATATTTTCTTCACACAAGCATTAAACATTTAGCTTGGTCTCTTCTTGAATTATCAGATCTTTGTATTTTTCTTGTATTCCTTTAATTTGTTTTCTCATTACTGACTTTTCTCAGTTTTCCAGGGTATTACCTCTCAGTTAGATCAGCTTCCATATTTGTATTTAACTTGTAAAATTTTACCCTTTTCTGTTTCATCTTTACTTAAGTTTTGACAGCAGTCCCTTCGTGGCAGTATGCTTATTTTCATATGGATCTTCATCTCAGGGGTGTTTTAATTGTACTGGTTTCCAGAATTTTATTTCAAGTTTCTGCAAACCCTATGATCAGTGAATTTCTAAAAGCATTAAGTAAACTTAAAAGATTGTCTTTGAACAAAACAGAAACATACTGAACCTACAATTATAAAAACTGATATTTCAAAAACTATTTAGCTTTTCCATTTCAGTGATTACACTTAGAAGTTAAAGTGATATTTCTGGTTATCTCTTTTCTGACCTATTTCTCCTTGAAAACACTAGTTAGAGGTTAAGAGGCTTTTTATGAGACATACCTCTGGGAATCTGGGAGCAGTCTAGACTGCTTAGATTTTTAAAGAAGAAATGACATAAGAGTGATCAAAGAGAGTTCTCTGTTCTAATGCCTTACACCTGGAGCACTTGTAGAAATGTCAATAGCACAACTGTATTTATAAATATCAGAGTAGGATGTGGCAGATGGTGATGCAGCCAGAGTCTTGTCAGACCGTTCTGTCAGGAAGAAAGAGGTGTTGAGTAATGCTAAATTTAAGATTAGTGGATATATTTTCGTAACACGGGTGCACAAATTGTTAGCTCTCCTTATAGTTTTCCCCCCACCTTTGTTTTTGTTTGTTTGTTTGTTTGTTTGGTTTTGGTTTTTCAAGGTAGTTTTTCACTCTAGCCCAGGCTGACCTGTAATTCACTATGTAGTCTCACTGTGATCCTCCTACCTCTGCTTCCCAAGTTCTGGAATTAAAGGCATGCGCCACCAGGCCCCGCTATTTTTTTAAAATTTTAGTATCAATTAATACCTCCTTTCTTCAGTGGTCTGTCTCCTTGTTCAATTAGATTATGAAATTTTAGTAGCTTAAAAAAAGGAAACAGTGTTTGGTTGTCCTACATGATATTTTTGTTATTTGTAGAACTCTTGACCACCACCCCACACACACACCTGGTTTTTTCAAGGCAAGGTGTTCTCACTCTGTCCCAGGTGACCTGGAACTCACTCTATAACCCAGGCTAGCCTCTAATTCAGGGCAGTCTTCCTGCCTCAGCTTCCTGAGTGCTGAGACTAAAGGTGTGCAAGCTCAGATTCTTTTTTTTTATTTGTTTACTTGAGAGAGAGAGACAGAGAGAGAGAAGGCATTCCAGGACCTCCAGCCTCTATAAATTAACTCCAGCATGTGCCACCTAGTGCATCTGGCTTATGTGGGTCCTGGGGAATTGAACTTGGGTCCTTTTACCTTTGCAGGCAAGTGCCTTAATTGCTAAGCCATCTTTTCAGCCCTCATCAAACTCAAATTCTTTTTGTTTGTTTGTTTCCAGAAGATAACCAGGAACTCAACTCTGTACTGCCAAGCTGGCCTCAAACTCACAGTGATCTTGCCTCAGCCTCTGGGGTGCTCATGTTAAAGATATATGACAGCAGCCCATCTTTTAGAATTCTGGTTTTTTTTTTTTTTGTTGTTTATAATTTGAGAGAGAGACAGAGAGAGAAGGGGTGCACCAGTGACCTCTCAGCCACTGTGAACGAACTCCAGATGTGTGTGTCCCCATGTGCACATGTGCGACATTGCACAGTTGTGTCAGTTTTTGTGTCTGGCTAAACGTGGGACCTGGAGCGCCTTAACCGCTAAGCCATCTCTCCAGCCCTGATTGTTTTTGTTGTTGTTGTTGTTTGTTTGTTTGTTTGGTTTTGATTTTTCCAAGTGCTGAGATTAAAGGTGTGCTAGAATTTTGTATTTTAAAATATTTTTAATAGCCTTGAACTTTTGACAGTTCTGTTTTTATTTATTTGCAAGCAGAGAGAGAGAGAGAGAATGGGCACGCCAGGACCTTTAGCCACTGCAAACGAACTCCAGATGCATGTGCCCCTTGTGCATCTGGCTTACCTGGGTCCTGGAGAATCGAACCGGGATCCTTTGGCTTTGCAGGCAAACACCTTAACCCTAAGCCATTTCTCCAGCCCTTAAAAATATTTTTAGATGGGCGTGGTGGTGCACACCTTTAATCCTAGCACTATGGAGGCTGTGAGTTTGAGGCCAGCCTGAGACTTCATAGTGAATTCCAGGTCAGCCTGGGCTAGAGGGAAACCCTACCTTGAAAAACCAAAAACAAAACAAAGTGAAAATATTTTTATTTATTAATTTGCAAATAAAGAGATCGAAGAGGTACAGAGAGAATGGGTATACCAGGGCCTCCAGTCCCTGCAAATGAACTCCAGATGCATGTGCCACTTTGTGCATCTGACTTTATGTGGGTAGTGGGGAATTGAACCCAGGTCACTAGGCTTTTTAGGTAAGCATGTTAACCTCTCTGAGCCATCTCTCTAGCACTTAAGAATTCTTTAATATATATATATATATATATATATTTGAGAGAGAGAGGGGGGGGGAGAGGCAGATAGAGAGAGAGAATGGGCACACAAGGGCCTCTAGCCACTGCAAATGAACTCCAGGTGTATGTGCTCCCTTGTGCATCTGGCTTACGTGGGTCCTGGGGAATTGAACCAGTGTACTTAGACTTCCCAGGCAAATGCTTTAACCGCTAAGCCATTTCCTTAGCCCCACCCTACCCCATTCTTTTTGTTGTTGTTGTTTTTCGAGGTATGGTTTCACTCTAGCCCAGGCTGATCTGGAATTCACTAGGTAGTCTCATGGTGGCCTCAAACTCAAGGTGATCCTCCTATCTCTGCCTCCTGAGTGCTGGGATTAAAAGCCTGTGCCACCACGCCTGGCAAGAATTCTTTTAATGAGTATCAGATTATTTGATGTAAAGAAAATCTCTTCCTTGTTGGACGTGGTGGTGCACACCTTTAATCTCAGCACTCAGGAGGCAGAGATAGGAGAATCACCGTGAGTTCAAGGTTAGCCTAGGCTAGATCAAGACCCTACCTCCAAAAAAAAAAGAGAGAGAGAAAGAATCTCTTCTTTTATCCCGTTTCTCTGTTTTTATAATATATGGGGAGATTGTTTTACCGCTTAGTACAAACGTGTTTTTAGTTCTGTGTCAGCGGTTATGGTGGTACTCTAAGGTTGTCTGGTGCCTCACCATTATCTACTTCATAAAAGAAAGGCACACCTTTACCCTTTGAGGGCCTTGATGTGGAATAGTGTGTTACATTAAACGTGGATAATGCCATTTTGCATCTCCACTGACTCAGAACAAAGCAAAGAGCTTCTGTAAGAAGTGCTGTACGAGGCTGACTCTGATCGTCATCAAGGGAATATAATGTTGCTATGATTCTATTTCTTTTTATTCTGTTTCAGAACCTCTTTATTTATTTGAACATCAAATTAAACTTTTTTCCTGACAGAAGTCTTATTTGTTAATTGGTTGGACAATTTAATTGTCTTTGCCAATTAAGTTACATGGTACAATTGTCAGCTGTCCTATTTTGTAAAGAAAAACTTATGTAAAGAAGTTTCCAGGGGGCTGGAAGAGATGGCTCAGCAGTTAAAGGAGCTTGCTTGCAAAGCTTGACAACCTGGGTTTGTAAAGCCAGATGCATGAGTGGCACATGCATCTAGGGTTTGTTTGCAGTGGCTAGAGGCCATGGCACCCCATCCCTCCTTTTGTCTCTTGTCTCTGTTCGCCTGCAAATAAAGAAAAAAGATACTAAAGAGCATGATACTGAAAGAAAAGTGTTAGTTCATGATACTATTTTTGTGAAAAAATTCAAGTAATGTATTAAGAAGCAGAATTTACTATCACATTAATCAGGGACAGTGACCAAGTTGAGAAATGGTGTTAATTCTGGAAGTACAAGTCTCTTATTTGGTAACATATCAATAAAATAAAAGAAAAAAATGATACTTTTAAAGATTATAACAAGAACCATTCTTGTCATGGGAGTGCTGGGGCCGTAGATCTCTGGTAGAATGCTAGCCTATCATGTATGAAACAGGGTTTTTTAATCCCCAGCACCTTAAAAAGAAATACTGATTAATGTGCTGGGGATGTAGCTCAGTAGGTAGGGTGCCTGCTTAAAGAGCATGAAGCCTTGAGTTCAAGCCTTAATACCAAATAAACTAGGCATGGTGGTACACTCCTGTAATCACCGCACTTGGGCGCTACAGGCAGGAAGATCAGAAGTTCAAAGTCAGCCCAGGTTTGATTCTCTGGCACCCCGCATAGGGCCAGATGCACAAAGTAATGCATGTACTTAAAGTTCATGAACTCAAGGCCAGTCTGAGACTACATAGTGAATTCCAGGTCTGCTTGGGCTAGAGGGAGACCCTACCCCAAAAATCCAAAAAACAAAAAAATAATAAGACAAGCATTTCCATTATTGCTGTTAAAAGTCTACAGACATGAATCAACTTGGAGAAGCTAGGTTAAAAAAAAAAAGAAAGATAAAATTAACACTTTTTTTTTCAAATTTTTATTTATTTATTTGAGAGCATCAGACAGATAGAGAAAGAGGCAGAGAGAGAGAGATTGAGAAAGGGCACACCAAGTCCTCCAGCTTCTGCAAGTGAACTCCAGATGCATGCGTCACCTTGTGCATCTGGCTTATGTGGGTACTGGGGAATTGAGCCTCCAACCAGGGTCCCTAGGCTTCACAGGCAAGCGCTTAACTGCTAAGCCATCTCTCCAACCCCAACACTTTCTTTTTTGATTCTGTTAATGAAACCCCAAACTGAAGCCCTTTAATGCATATACAAAAGTATTATCTTCATCTATCATAACAACTAGATAAAATACTTTTTGTTTTGTTTTGTTTTGTTTGTTTTTGTTTTTCGAGGTAGGGTCTCACTCTGGCCCAGGCTGACCTGGAATTCACTATGTAGTCCTCAGGGTGGCCTCGAACTCACGGTGATCCTCCTACCTCTGCCTCCTGAGTGCTGGGATTAAAGGCGTGCACCACCACTCCCGGCTGATAAAATACTTTTAAGACACTTTTTATTCATGTATCCATTTTCTTTGATCTCTCAATCCCAATTTTTATTTACTATTTCACTCTTGTTTTTATTTTTAAACTAATTATTTTGAGCTATAAAGATAATCTAGACCAGAAGTTGCACAGCTGATATTTTATAACAGTATTGTAATTAATCTTTTGTGGTGATTTGGCTTTTTCAGATGTAAGGAAATGCCTAAAATTTAATTGTACATGCCATGATGTGTTTGGAAAGTTTGGCATATTACTACTAGTTTTCACAATCTCTTATTTTTCACAAATATTATATTCTTTTTTTTTTTGAGGTAGGGTCTCACTCTAGCATAGGTTGACCTGGAATTCACTATGTAGTCTCAGGGTGGCCTTGAACTCATGTCGATCCCCCTACCTCAGCCTCCAGAGTGCTGGGATTAAAGGCGTGCGCCACCATGCTCAGCATGATATCCTTAAATTGAGTGATTTATGATAAATGAAAGTAATAATGCTTGTGCAGGGCATTTTGCTGTAATTAAAATACCAGAATGATTAATAATTATTTTTTCCAGAATAACAGAAGTTAGTGACATTATTATATTACTGTTTATATTCAAATTTCTTTGACCAGAATTATTTGCTACCATTAACTTGTTCATGTTTCTATAATTTGACTGTAATAGTAATACTTTGTAATACTTTTCAAATTATTATATAATTTTATTACTCATTTCATAGTCCCTCAAGCAGATGCTGTCCTAAAACCTGTTGCCAATAATAAACATCAGGTGAGAGGAATATGCATTTAGAAAAAGACTCTTAACACTGTTTATCTTTTATTTACAAAGTTTACTCGTAATGTTTCTATCACATAATCCAAAAAAAAAACTGTACTATGAAAGTTAGACTATGAAAAGGTAAATTTATGAGTAACTTCCAGATTTTCTGTAGAATTTATTAACCATCTGGTCTCCTTGGAGGCTATTATAATAATTCATGTGTATGTTTTCAACACAAAAAGCCATGGTTTGTACATTGGTTGAAAATAAAAATATCAGTAGTTTAACCATATGCAGTTTTCTTAGGGTTAGGCAAGAGAAATGAACTAGTTTGGAACTAGTTAACAATCATCAGTTGTGATATGCTTCATTTCACTTTTGTCAGAATCTCTTCATAATGAATAAAGTACAACAAGGAAAACTGGAGGTACGGGAAATAGTGACTGCACTCGAAGCATTGCTTTCTTTATCTTAAACAATGAAATGTAAGGTGGTCTAGACTAAATTTTGCTATAAATCTCAAACAAAAATAAAAAGAACGTGTGTCAAATTCTGAAGGCTTATAAACATGAAGGCAGACATTTTAGAATAATTTTAGACTTGGACATTGATTTAATGCAAACCTGTCATTTACAATAATGTTGAATACAGTACGGGCTTATTTCTGTCCCTTTTCAGAAGTAGAGGTAGTTCACAGTGTTTCTTAAGCTCAAATTGTTTTAATAGTAATAGAATTTTTAAGGTTTTCTTTTTTACTTTTGCATTCTGAATTAGTTGGACAAAGGTTTATAAAAAATGAAATGACAAAAATTTAAATCGTCTGGGTTTTTTTCAGCTCTTTTAAAAGAAAAAAATGCATAGTGATCTGGGAATAGACAGGAAATTTAAATTTGTGATTGAGAATAAGAAATACATTTGTGGTTTTAAAAAAAGAAATACCACCATGTCACATTAAAATTATGGTATCTACAGTGTTGTACAGTTAACAGGAAAATGTATTCCATCAGGGGGTATGTTGCACTTTAGAGAGCTGGTGTGGGGACACGAATGAAGAGTATAATGCCATGGAAGGCATGAGCATTAATAATCCAGTCAGAAAGGAAGAATTTTTCTGTCTCCCATGTAACATAAAACAGATGTTCCTCTCTATTAAAAACCTTCTTACTAAAATGAAGGTTTAGATCACTGGTCAGCAGGAGAAACATGAACAATAGTATTTAATAATTGTGAGGATTTATCCCATTCAGTCCCTATTGGTGGTCAGGACAGTGAAGAGATACCTGCCAAATGTTATTGTATTTTTGATAACTTAATTTAGAGAGCTGAGATCCCACAGTTGATTATAATAATTTTTGATTTATTGTTTTTTATAAATTTAATCTATTTTCTTTCTCAAAAATTCTTGTAAAACCCAATGACTTAGAAATTTTGGGTCCTGATTTAATAACTTTGAAAGGGTCTCTAAGTATATTTAAAGGTGAAGTTAATCAACTTTAAACAAATGCTGCAAACATAAGGTAGCTGGCAACTGAAAGTAGATGTATGCAGAAAGAGACACTAGGGATTTTGCCACAGGTTCCTAAGTATATATATATTTTTAACTTTTTTTCTATTTTAAAAGTTGTGCTGTAATTTATGCTTTAAAGCTATCTTTATGGCATACTGTTCTGTAAGTTGTGACAGGATGCACACATGCATGCAACCACTATTAGAAATAAGCCATAAAATAGTTCCAGCACTATAAATATTTCCCTGTGTTCCCTAACACGCGTCTTCTCCCACACCTCAGTTCTCAGCAGGGCCTCTCTGTTTTTGTTGACGGCCCTCTTCGCTTGGGTTGCTAGGAGTGTGAGGTTCTAGTTGTTCTCTTTCCTGAGACATTCCTCGGGGTTATAGACGCAGCTGGTAAACTTGAGACATGAGGCAGTGACATCTCTCCCTAGAAAAATCAAGCTTAGTTACTGCCTGCTATAAAAATGGTGAATTCCCTAAGGTCAGGCTCCTCACCTGCCCATACAAACCCAGCACCTACATAGCATCCATCTGAGCCATATCATGTCACCCTTAGGCCTTGAGGAGTAGGGAACTAGTACAACTATGCGGAAGTTTTTGTATTCTGTTGTACATTACCACTTTTTTCTTTGACCCCGGGGTCCTTGTGTCTTTTACATGCATTCAGGAGTTAGCAACAGTCCTTGATGGCTTGTTTTTGGCTGAAATGAAATAATTCATAATTTCTGTTCATATGGCCTTGCCTTTTCCATCGTTTCATGTTGGGATTCTTGTTTTTGGCCAAAAACCTGTGTAATTTTTCTGGCCCAAACATAGGTGAAAGGTTTTCCCTGGCTGGCTTTAGGGAAAAGGCTACTTCCCTATACCAGGTTTGTGCCGCTTACAGTCTCTCAAGGGATCTGCCATGATCTTACACACAGCCCAGCCACCTTCAGTTGAAACCTCTTCAGTCTGGGGCTTTTGCAGTGCCTTCCCCAGGTACCTCTTTCAAGAACTTATCCATGAGAAAAAGAGAGGGTCGCTTAGAGACACTCTTCTCCATCTGACTTAGTATTTTTGTGCTTATAACTCATCATTCTGGCCCTTGCCAGACCCTGAGGTCTGTAAAACTGCAGGAGCCTTTTGTTGGGTGTTCTCTTGGCAGTGATACAACCCCCACACCTGTGCTAGTCCACTTAATCCTTGACCAGTGCGCCAGTTAATGGGGGAAAATGGACTAAGGGGCTAACTGGCAATTTCTCCAGAGAAACCTTTTTTTTTAATACTATCACAGGAAATGCTTAAAGACTTCACTCATGCTTTCATTTTTATCTTGTATTCATAACTGGCTCTACCAAATATGGCAGCTAAGCTCTCTCCAGTTCCTTACTCATGTGGAATTACACCATGCGCAGCCTTTGATTGTAACTTCCATGTAAGCATATTTTAGATCCATCCATTTTTTTGAGTTCCAGTAGATTTTATAGCCAAGTAGTTTTTCATGGTCATTATATATTGTACATTGTATATTCGTGCACTAGAGAAATGTCTGGGTTGTTTCTAGTTTGGGGAAATTCTGAATAAAACTGCTGTAAACATTTGTATGTTTTTGTGATTTCACTGGAACTGAGATTTCTGGGTCAACTGATAAGTATAGGATTGATTTCATTAAAAAACTGCCAAAAACTTTTTTCCAAAGTAGATTTACATTGTGTCAGTTAGCTTTCTGTTGCCATGACAATATGTCTGAGATAATCACCTTATAAGGAATATTTCTTTTGGCTCATAAAACTATAGGCGTTTGAGAGCACAGACATTTGGTCCCATCACTTTGGGCCTTTAGTGAGGCAGATCATCATGGCTGGGAGCACATTGCAGAGCAAAACTACTTATTTCAGCTGGGCCTGGTGGCACACGCCTTTAATCCCAGCACTTGGGAGGCAGAGGTAGGAGGATTGCTGTGAGTTCAAGGCCACCCTGAGACTACAGAGTGAATTCCAGGTCAGCCTGGAAACCCTACCTTGAAAAACCAAAAAAAAAAAAAAAATCTACTTTCAATGGCAACCAGGAAGAAAGAGACAGGAAGGGGCCAGGGGCCTAATACACTGGGACCTATTTCCTACAAGTAATTCCCACCCCACCTCCTAAAGTTTCCACCATGTGTCAATAGCACCATCAGCTGGGGCCCAAGCGCCTTCAACACATGACCCTTTGGGAAACATCCCATAACCAAGCTATTACACTCCTGCTGTAGCAGTGATGTGTGCACATTCTAAAAGTACCACACGGAGTCATTACTATAGAACTGAGAATAACTTGGGTTGCAAGGAGAGAGAGAATGGGTGCACCAGCGCTCCAGCCACTGCAAATGAACTCCAGACACATGCTGCCACCTTGTGCATTTGGCTTATGTGGGTACTGGGGAATTGGGCCTGGGTCCTTTGGCTTTGCAGGCAAGTGCCTTAACCACTAAGCCATATCTCCAGCCCAGAAATTGTGTTTTAATATAGAGGAAGATTGTATTAATTTATGGTTGAGAGGTTTGAAATAGTAACAACCAGGGCCGCTGCCAAGTGTGAGCGAGCAGAGCCGCGGAGACTATGGCAAGCCCAGGAAAAGACAATTACCGAATGAAGAGCTATAAGAACAATGCGCTAAATCCTGAAGAAGTGAGGCGAAGAAGAGAAGAGGAGGGCATACAGCTTCGAAAGCAGAAGCGGAAACAACTTTTGAAATGGAGAAATGTGGGGCTGATTAATGGGGAAGCTGCCATGTTTGGTAGTCTGCTGATGGACTCCTATGTGAGCTCAACTGCTGGGGAGAGTGTGATCACAGGAGATGGTGGAGATGCTCTTTGCTGATGATTCTGACTTGCAGTTAGCAGCCACACAGAAATTCCGGAAACTCCTCTCCAAAGAACCAAGTCCTCCAATAGATGAAGTTATCAATACTCCTGGAGTAGTTGATCACTTTGTAGAGTTTCTGAAGAAGAATGTGAATTGTACATTACAGTTTGAAGCTGCCTGGGCTCTAACAAACATAGACTCTGGAACCTCTCAGCAGACCAAAATCGTCATTGAAGCAGGGGCTGTCCCCATTTTTATAGAACTGCTTAACTCAGACTTTGAAGATGTACAGGAACAGGCAGTCTGGGCTCTGGGAAACATAGCTGGAGAGATTACCTCTTGAACTGTTCCATCCTTAATCCTTGTTAACACTCCTTACCAAGTCCACACAACTGACAATGACACGGAATGCAGTCTGGGCCCTGTCAAACCTCTGCCAGGGGAAGAACCTACCTCCAGAGTTTGCAAAGGTCTCTCCTTGTTTGCCTGTATTGTCTCACCTACTCTTCAGCAGCGATTCAGACCTGCTGGCAGATGCTTGTTGGGCCCCTGTCTTACCTATCCGATGGCCCCAATGAGAAGATCCAGGCTGTCATAGACTCTGGAGTCTGTCGGAGATTGGTAGAGCTTCTGATGCACAATGATCACAAAGTGGCTTCACCTGCTCTGAGAGCTGTGGATAGCATTGTCACTGGGGATGACATCCAGACCCAGGTGATTCTTAACTGTTCAGCACTTGCCTCCTCCTGCACTTGCTGAGCAGTTCCAAGGAGTCAATACGGGAGGAAGCTTGCTGGACCATTATTTCAAACATCACTGCTGGCAGCAACAGGACTCAAATACAGGCTGTTATAGATGCAGATATCTTTCCTGTGTTGATTGAAATCCTTCAGAAAGCAGAATTTCATACAAGGAAAGAAGCGGCCTGGGCCATCGTCAATGCCTCATCAAGAGGAACCCCTGAACAGTGTCACTGGGCTGCATCAAACCTCTGTGTGACTTGCTGACTGCAATGGATTCAAAGATTGTACAAGTGGCCCTCAATGGACTAGAGGCCATCCTTTGGCTTGGAGAGCAAGAGGGAAAGCTTAGTGGCTCAGGGGTCAATCCCTACTGTGGCCTCATTGAAGAAGCCTATGGCTTGGATAAAATTGAGTTTCTTCAGAGCCATGAGAACCAGGAGATCTATCAGAGGGCCTTCGACCTCATTGAGCACTACTTTGCTGTAGAAGACGGTGACAGCAGCCTGGCTCCGCAGGTGGATGAGACACAACAGCAGTTCATTTTCCAGCAGCCTGAGGCCCCCATGGAGGGCTTCCAGCTATAATGTCTGCTTCCCGGGAGGAGAGAGAAAGGATGGGAAGCACCACCAACCAGCAGAAGAGCAGCCCTCTGGTGGGTGGGCAAACAGCCCCCCTCTACCATCAACCACCATCCACCTGCTGCCCTGGAGATTGTGCCCTTGTCCTGTGCTGCCCTTTCCCTAGAGGGAGCACCCTCTGGATAGACAGAACCAGCTGAGGCTCACATTTGGCTTTTGTGACAAGAAGGGGATGTGTGGTATTTTCTTCCTCAAACTTTGTTTTGGCTGCACACATGTCTTTAACCCAGGAGCCCAGGGGTAGACAAAGGAGGGCTGAGGTAATCAATTTGCACCTTCCTTCCCATTTATCTTTCTTCATCGTTCCCAGTCCTCTGCCCTGATCTATGTAACTCTTATCTTCGGTACTTGAGCAGATGGAATATTCCGGAGGTGGGAGGACAGGGGAGAAGTCCAAAACAAAGTGTTCTTTCTCTGACAGAATATTAATACTGAAAGAAAGAAAGAAAGAAAGAAAGAAAGAAAGAAAGAAAGAAAGAAAGAAAGAAAACAAAGAAAGGGTAACAATCAGACAAAATGAGTAATTAGAAAACGTAGGTATGTACATACCATTTTTTGCCACTACCTTTTTCTTCCAAATATTTGTATTTTTTTTTTTTTTTTTTGGTTTTGCAAGGTAGGGTCTCACTCTGGTCCAGGCTGACCTGGAATTAACTATGTAGTCTCAGGGTGGCCTCGAACTCTCGGCGATCCTCCTACCTCTGCCTCCCGAGTGCTGGGATTAAAGGCGTGCGCCACCACGCCCGGCTAAATGTTTGTATTTTCGATGAAAATTATGTTGTTTTGGCCAGTGGTTAAATTTATATGTTTTGTCAGCAACAGAAGCTGCGCTGGGAGTTTTATAACAAAGGCCTATTTGAGAGATGTAGCTAACACTTTTAGGATGACCAGAAATGGTACAAGAAAAGCAAAGTAGTTAATAAAGTCTGGTTTTTTATTGTTGTTGTTGTTATTTGTTTTTCAAGACAGGGTCTCACTCTAGCCCAGGCTGACCTAGAATTCACTCTGTAGTCTCAGGGTGGCCTGGAACTCACAGCAATTCTTCCACCTCTGCCTCCTGAGCTGGGGTGTGCGCCACCACACCCCGCTAACAAAGTCTTACTAACCAAGCTATCTCAATAGGCTGTACTTTCTGTTGTGGGAAAAGTTAGGATCAGAGTTGACATTGGGGTTAGTTCATGTAAGGTGTGAGTTTATTTCCTTGTGTTGGTTACTGATGACTCTTCAGAGGTTTGTGCTCTGACCAGGTATTCAGGCAGCATAGTGGCTTTTAATACTTCCAGTGTTGGGAGGGATGCTGACAACCGCTCGTTTATGTTCTTTGATGTTGAAGTGCCTTTCCTGGGTTTTCCTAACACATCCTCATTAAACTTTTGATATTTATGCTTGTCACCATGTTTTATTTATATAGCTAGCTTCAGTAGCTTTTTATATATTCGTCCCTGCTGTATACTACTGACCTACACAAGCTTACTAATTCTACTGTTTTTTGTTTTGTTTTGTTTTTCGAGGTACGATCTCACTCTAGCCCAGGCTGACCTGGAATAGTGTCAGGGTGGCCTCAAACTCATGGCAATCGTCCTACTTCTGCCTCCCAAGTGCTGGAATAAAAGGCCTGCGCCATCACGCCTGCCTTCTTCTTTTTATTGTGTATTTCCTCGTGTGTGTGTGTGTGTGTGTGTGTGTGTGTGTGTGTGTTGGTGTTTACTCCCTAAGGCAAGGTTTCACCCTAGCTCCTACTGATGTGGAAGTCATTCCCAGGCTACCTCAGCCTTCCAACTGCTGGGACTAAGACATGAGCTGCTGTGCTGAGCTTTGGTGAATCATCATCTTTCCAGGGCCATTGTTAAATACATATTCTTAGTAGTTGTAGAGAGTGCTGGGATTATAGGTGTGAGCCATTGCATCCAGCTCTAGATAATTTCTTATAAAACATTCAATGAGGGCTGGAGCGACTGGCTCAGCCTTTAAAGGTGCCTGCTTGCAAAACCTGACAGTCAGAGTTCAGTTCTCCTCTACCACATAAAGCCAGGTGCACAAAGAGGCGCATGCACCTGGTGTTCATTTGTCATGGCAGTAGGCCCTCATATGCCCATTCTCTCTCTCTTTCTTGCACTCTGTCTCTCAAATAAATAAAACAAAAGGCCAATGATGAAAGAAGATGTATGAGATGGCTAATAAGGCATTTAAAATATTTTTACACATCAGTAATTACTGAGGTGTAAATTAAAATTACAGTGAGATACTGCTGAGTGTCTTTTAAAATGTATAAAATAGCCGGGTGTGGTGGCACACGCCTTTTATCCCAGCACTTGGGAGGCAGAGGTAGGAGGATTGCCTATAGTTCGAGGCCACCCTGAGACTAATTCCAGGTCAGCCTGAGCTAGAGTGAGACCCTACCTCGAAAAACTATATATATATTAAATAAAATAAAATGTATAAAATAAAAACTTAGTACCAAAGGTAGAACTGGTAGTTCTTACCTGTAATCCCAGCACTCAGAAGACTGAGGCAGGAGGATTGCCCAAAATTTGAGGCCAGCCTGGGATACATAGTAAACTCTAGGCCACCCTGGGCTATAGAACCAGACCCTGTCTCAAAAAACAAACACTTTAACTGCTAACAGCAAGTGCTAGGGAGAGTATAGAATGAACTATCTCATAAATTGATGGTGGAAATGTAAAATAATACAGCGACTTTGGAAAACAGCTTTAACAGTTTTTATGAAATTGCACATTTTCCATACGACCCAGCAATTGCATTCCTGAGTATTTACCACAAAAAGGGAAATTTATGTTTATGTAAAAACCTGTTATACAAATATTTATAGCAGCTTTATTTGCAATCACCCTATACTGGAAACATTCCAACTAAACTTCAACAGGTGAATAAACAAACTGTGATATATGTATGTAATATAATACTGCTGAGCTTCATAAAGGAATAAAGACTGATACAGATAACAGTCTACTTGAATCTCCAGGGCGTAATACTGAGTAGAAAAAAGCCAGTCTTGAAAAGTTATATGCTGCCTGATTCCAATTACGTAGTATCCTCAAAATGATCTTTTCCCCCAGTACTGGGGATTGAACCCAAGGTCTCACACATGCCAGGCAAACCCTCTACCACTAAGCGGGATCTCCAGCCTCTTAGTCTCTAAATGGAAAAAAGAATATAGTCTTTCAAAATAGTGCAGTTATTGTCAGAGCTTAGGGAGAATGGGGTGAGATGAATGAGTGTGCCTCTACAGAGGAAACATCTCTACACAGAAACTACACAGAGTCACAAATAAGGTGCATTGGATTTAATAGATCTGTGGCTTAGTGCTGTACCGGGGCCAGTCTCCTAGATTTTAATAATTGACTATGGTTATGTAAGTTGAGTAAAGACCACACTGGAACTTTCTGAACAATTTCTGAAACTTTTTGTAACTCTAAAAGTGGTGCTTATTGGTTGAATAATTTATAATTATTCATGTCTTTTGTCTCATTTAAATCAGTTCTCTCTTCTTGAAAAAATAATTCCATGACATATACTTTTCAAAAGTCTTTTTTTAAGTTCTTAAAAGGTGATGAAACTGAATGTATTAAAATAAAATCTGTAAACTATTTTTCCTTTGCCTTTTATACCTTTATCCTTTTCACAGAATTCCAGAATTATAAATATAAGAAAAATTAAATTTATTTTCAAAACAATCTACTTTCTAGACTAAATTAGAGTACATTCATGATTTCTCTAGAATATAAATTGAAACTTGATTATCACCAAAGTCATTGACATAGTTTTATTCTCCTTTTTGTCCCTTCCCTTAACTAATTTGTATTGATTTTATTCTTCTCAGTTTAAATACCGCTTTCTCACTGAGGTCTCACCTCTGGTATAATTCATTCCCTCAAGTCTTTGATGGCGTGCCTGTGATAAACTTGTATGTGGCTGGACTCATGTTATAGATGCAAAAAGTGACCAAACGAAGAGAAAATTAATTGTCCAAATGAAACTGTAGCTCTGAGTATAAAACTAAACAATAAATCATAAATTACAAATAAATTATTCACAACATGAGACCACCCAACCTCTTCTAGTGATTTTTTAACAGAGATATATTTGTAACTGCTAGAAGAAGAATCATTCCCCAGGTACAAGATCAATGGCTGTTCATTTTATTCACCTAGAGATAAATCACTTTCACAGATTTTTGCAGACTTCTTCGCTTCCTGAAAAAAAATGAGTTATTAAAGTTGAGGCTTCTTTCCTATATCACCACTGACTCACTCTTCCCCTTGTAATACTTCTGCATTGAAGGAAGCCAGAGGCCAAAAGTCATCTTGTCTGCGCTGCTCTGTACTTCACTGTTATTTTTAAACCAGTTGATGAAATTCCCTTCCATTTTTGAAGGACCATTTTTCACCTACTTCTGAAGGAATTTCAAGTATTTGAGTTGATACTATTGTATTGGATCTATAAGTTGCTTTTAGTTTTATAAATAAAATTGAATATTACTTTATTTAACATAATTTTAGGTTTCAGATCTGATGATAAGGAAAATACCACTCTTTTGTTAGCTAGAAGGAAACACAGGTAAAACAAGGTAAAATCTCAGATTCCCTGGGGGGGGGTGCACACATAGAATTACAGTATTTAACTTGTGGTGGCTGGAGAATCTGAAGTTCGAGGTCATACTGGATCTTGTCATATATATGTATGTGTATCTATGTATGTATGTATTATTTTTTAATCCATGTTTGAATTGATGCATTCTAGTTCATAGTTTGGAAATTCTGATCGACAGATTGGGCAATCAGAGTTGAGTGAACACATAAGTAGAGGTAGAAATGAAAATTCAGTAAGAGTACATGTGAAACTAGCAACCAGGGGGAAGCCAACTGAGAAATTCTTTATGCTAGTTTGAATGGATGTGTCCCATAGACTCAGGTGTCTTATTAAAATTGAGTTTTCAGCTTCAGTCTCCAGCAGGCTGACTCCCGCTGCAGTAGGACATGTCACTGGGGGCAGATCTGAATTTTAGCCCAAAGGCACGCAGAGAAGTTTTGAGCTCTGGCTGTGCTGGCTTGTGATGCTGGCCTCTTGGTGTCTCTTCTTGGATTTATCAATGGGAGCCAACTTTTTCCACCATTGAAGGAACTTCCTCTATATCTGTAAACTTGAAATAAGCCCCTTGCTTTCATAAACTGTGTCTGGTTTGGATATTCATCCCAGAAACATGGAACTGTCTACAACATTCTTGTTTATATAGGAGACTTGTTTTTCACTCACTGTACTTTCTTATTGGCTTAAGTTTGGTTTTTTTTTTGTTTGTTTGTTTGTTTTTTTGTTTTTTGTTTGTTTGTTTGTTTGTTTTTGTTTTTCGAGGTAGGGTCTCACTCTGGTCCAGGCTGACCTAGAATTCACTCTGTAGTCTCAGGGTGGCCTCGAACTCATGGCGATCCTCCTACCTCTGCCACCTGAGTGCTGGTATTAAAGGCCACCATGCCTGGCTTGGCTTAAGTATTTAATATGCTGCTTGCTACTGATTTTAAATAAATACATAATTTTAAAAGATTAAAGTGGCTGTCATTTTCATGCAGGGCATACTTATGTAATCAATACTTAATTATTTCTCCTTTGTCCGTATATTGAATAGTGTAGTATACAGAACACTGGAAATACGTCTTTAAAATCCAACAAACTACTTCCCTAAGAAATTTCTTAATGATCATAAAATTAATTTTGTTAATTAAACATTTACTATTATCTTTACATCAGGGATTTTGAGTAGAATTTTATGGCTAGCTTATGTAAATAGCACAAACACTTATTTTATGATGCTATAGTCATAATCCAATGTTATAGTTTTTTACCCATTTGTTTTTCTTCTTGAGAATATCTAATGTATGCATATTCAAAGTGAGATCCTAGGTATGTTTCTTGTATATTTAATGTCTGCATTCTTACCATTCTTATCCCAAAGTGTCTTGTACTTGTCCAAGTATGTTGTACAGTAAAGTGATTTTTTTGCAGTCATTACCCTTGCTTTTTTCTGTCTGTCTTTGTATATTTTCTTTTGATGTCCATATTGACATTTTTAAGATTTCCTGCTTTATCTAGATTTCTCATGACGTGTTGGCTTTCATGTATGGTGCCCCATACACTCATGTGTTTTGAATACTTGATTTATAGTTCCTAGCAATTTGGGAGGTGGAGGCTTGCTGGAGGAGGTGTGTTCTTAGGGGTGGTTTTACAGGGTGTTATAGCCAGCTCCTCCTTGCCAGAACTCGGCTCACTCTCCTGTTGCTGTTTTCCACTGCTCTGGCCGAGGTGATTTGCCTCCTCTGCTCATGCTATGCTTTCGCCTGCCATCATGAAGCTTCACCTTGAAAAAGTAAGACAAAATAAAAATGTTTCCTCTCGTCAACTACTTTTGGTAAAGGTCTTTGTCCTAGCAATTAGAAGGTAACTAGTGGAGTCTTTGCTTTTAGAAACCTGACTGTGTGGCTTTGGCCTTTTGGAACTGATTTGCAGGAGGACCTTGGAAGGATTTGAACCCTTGGCCTAAGAGATGCCGTGCAGTGATGAAGACAGAGTTTGATTGACCATCCTGGTCAGCGTTGAAAGACCTAAATGCAGGAAGAACTATGGACTTTGTAGGCTTGGCTTATGAAGGGAAGAAAACTCTTTGTCTGGACTGGGCGAGAAGTAGTTAATGTGAGAGGCTAGCTATGCTTTTCTTGTGTCCTGAGAACTTGAGCAGGGTTGTGTTGAGGAGAAATGGACTGGTGTGAAAAGAAGGATCTCACACAAAAAGAAATGAAAGTTTGGGCTAGAGATCGCTCCCATAAGAGGTCACCACCATTGACATCGGGCCAGCTGTTTTGCATTGTGACAGCAAGAAACATATGGACTCTTCTGAAATGAGGGACCTGAATGCTGAAGCAGTATCCCGCTCTTCAAAATCCACTTCATTCCTCGTTGGAATAATCAATTTAGTAGCCTAGCTGGTACTATGGAGTATAACAAATGCAGGAAAGTAAGGGTCATTGGATTTGCAATGTGGTTTTTTTTTGAAAATGGCCAGTGAGTTTGAGGCCAGCCTGGCTCTGCAGTAAGTTCCAGGTCAGCCTGGGCTAATTTGGGACCCTGACTCTGTTTTCTACCTGCCTTCATTTATTTGTATGACACTCCACCTTTTCATTGCAGGGATGAAATACCTTACAAAACTCAGATTAGGGCTGGAGAGATGGCTTAGCAGTTTAGGCACCTGCCTGCTAAGCCTAAGAACGCTGGTTCTTCCAATCTCCAGGTCCCACGTTTAGCCAGATGCAGTGACACAAGGGCGCAATGCCTCACTTGACCACAAGGGGGCACATGCATCTGGAGTTCATTCACAGAGGCTGAGAGGCTGCTGGTGTGCCCGTTCTCTCTCTCCCTCTCCCTCACCTTCTCCAAAAAAATAAATAAATAAAATTCAGATTAAAGGAGGAAGGATCCATTTTTGTCTTAGAGTTGAAGGTTACAGTCCTTCATGGCAGGGAAGGCCTGGCAGCAGGAGCATGAAACAGCTCATTCAGCCCAGAGTGAGGAAGCAAGGAGAGATGAATGCTGGCACTCTGCCAGCTCTTTTCTACTTATATGGACCCATGTTGTTTGTGGGTCTGTTTTCCAATTGAATGTTCAGAGTTTATTTCTAGAGTGTACAGATTCTGTTACTTTTTTAAAATATTGATATGTATTCTGCAGCCATCATTTGTGAACTGACTCATTAGTCATTTTCTTTTTTTTTTTTAATTTTTGTTTTATTTTTATTTATTTATTTGAGAACCACAGACAGAGAAAGAGGCAGAGAGAAAGAGAGAGAATGGGCACACCAGGTTCTCCAGCCACACTGCAAACAAACTCCAGATGCATGTGCCACCTTGTGCATCTAGCATACGTGGGACTGGGGAATCGAGCCTTGAACTGGGGTCCTTAGGTTTCACAGGCAAGTGTTTAACCACTAATCCATCTCTCCAGCCCGTTAGTCATTTTCTAATATATAAGCCTCTAAATTTTTTTCTTGCTTCATTGCTGTGATAAGTATGTTTAGTATAATGTTAAGTAAAAGTGATTAGAGCAGATATCTTGTCTTTTATTACTCATATGGGGAAAAGCATCTAGTTGACTGTTCAGTATTTACTGTGCTGGTTATTCTTCAACTCTCGTTAATGTCTTTGTCAGATTGAGAACATTCCCTTCTAGTACTAGTGTTTCAAGTGTTTTAACTTGAAAGAGTTGGATTTCATGAGGTGCCTTTTCTATGTCTGTTGAAAGGATAATGTGATTTTGGTTTCACATTTCATTGTTAATGGCATATTGCATTAATTGATTTTCAGGCCTTCAACTAACCTTGCATTCCTGAGATAATCTTTTTCCGTATGCCTCTACATTTACATATTCCTGAATTTGTTGCACTAGTGTTTCACTAACATTTCCTTATGATATACATGGAATTTTTTTTTTTTTTGAAGTAGAATCTTTACCATGTAGTCTCAGGGTGGCCTCAACTCTTGGTGATCCTCCTACCTCTGCCTTCCGAGTGCTGGGATTAAAGGCATGCTCCAACACACCCAGCTCACAGAGGATATTTTGATTTATAGTTTTTTCTTTTCCTTGTGACTTCTTTGTGTAGATCTGGTATAATAATAACACTGGGATAGAAAAAAATGTGTTGCGAGCTGGAGAAATTGCCCAGCAGTTAACCGGTTATATTCCCCAGCACCCACGTAAAGCCAGATAAGCAAAGTAGCACATGCATTTGGAGTTTATTTGCAGTGGCTGGTATTCCTGGTGCACCCTTCTCTCTAGCTCTCTCTGCTTGCACATAAATAAATAAATAAATAAATAAATAAATAAATAAATAAATAAATTTTTTAAAAGAAAGAAAGAAAAGAATGTGTTTTGAGATGTCCCTTTTTAAAATTTTGGAGCATTTTCTGGAAATTTTGTACTTTTCTTTAAATGAAGTGATTTGACCTAGGATTTTCTTTAGGAATAATTTTTGACTACTACTTTAATCTCTTTGCTTATTATATAGAGATATTCAGATGACCTATTCAGGAATTAGTTTTAATAGCTTGTATCTAAGAATTTCATTTTACCTAATAGCTAACTTATCTTAGTTACTATTTTTCTTAATAGCAACATATAAGCCTCATCTTTCTTGAGATTGTCTGTATAATGTGCTATCTATTTTCTTTTCTTTTCCTTTCCTTTCCTTTCCTTTCTTTTTTCTTTCCTCTTTTCCTTTTTTCCTTTCCTTTCTTTTCTTTTTCTCTTTCTTTCTTTCTTTCTTTCTTTTTTTTTTCTTTCTTTCTTTCTTTTTTTTTTTTCCTAGCTCATGTTGACCTGGAATTCACTATGTAGTCTCAGGGTGGCCTCAAACTCCTTAGTGATCCTCCTACCTCTGCCTCCCAAGTGCTGGGATTAAAGGCATGCACCACCATGCCCAGCTAATGTGCTATTTTCAAACCTTTTTCTTTCAAATTATTTGTAGTTGTGTGTACCTTCTTTGTTGAAATATCAGTACTCCCAAGGCTGGAGGCAGGAGGATTGTGAGTTCAAGACCAGCCTGGCCTATGTAGGAAGATCCTATCTAAAATAAATAAATAATGATGTGTGCTTCTGATAGACATACATAACTAATGTTTATGTGTAATTTTCAGAAATATTGATGTCAAAATGTGAAATCATTTTTGCATGGAATCTATATCTATGAAAATGGAATCTAATCATCTTTTTTTTTTTTTTTTCCTGAGGTAGGGTCTCACTGTAGCCCAGGCTGACCTGGAATTCACTATATAGTCTCAGGGTGGTCTTGAATTCACCACAATTCTCCTACCTCTGCCTCTCGAGTGCTGGGATTAAAGACGTACACCATGAAATCTATTCTTTAAGAGTATACGCTTTTACTTTGAAATTATTTATTTATTCATGTGCAAGGAGAGAGGGAGAGAGAGAGAATATGAATGAGCATGCCAGGGTCCCTAGCAGCTGCTACAGAATTCCAAATGCATGCACCACTTTGTGTATCTGCCTTAAGACTGTATACTTAAAAATAAAATCTGGGCAGGAGAGATGGCTTAGCAGTTCAGGCGTTTGCCTGCAAAGCGAAAGGACCCCGGTTTGATTCTCCAGGACCTATGTAAGCCAGATGCACAAGGGGGCGCATGCATCTGGAGTTAGTTTACAGTGGCTTGATGCCCCGGGATGCCCATTCATTCTCTCCTTTTCTCTGCCTCTTTCTGTCTTTCAAATAAATAAATAAAATATATTTTAAAATAAATAAATATAAAATCTTATTTGTTTATTTATTTGCAAGCAGGGAGAGAGAGAGAGCCCACAGCAGGGTCTCTGCTGCAAATGAACTCCAGATGCATGTGTCACTTTGTAAAGCATGGCTTTATGTGGGTACTAGAGAACTGAGCCTGAATTGTTAGGCTTTGCAGGCAAGCTCATTAACCACTGAGCTATCTCTCCAGCCCTCAGGTTACTTTTAATTAAGCTTTTAATGAAAACTACTTAAATCTGCCTAACTTTCATTGCATTAAAAATGTCTGCTATCCGATGGATCAGAAGTTTATGCTTCTAACCTTACTTTTATTTCCTTGTATAAAACAATTAAAACAGTGATTTATGATTGTACGAACACTGGAATTTAGTCCTATAGATATAATTGCTATTACTAGTTATATTTTATTTTATTTTAATCGAACCTGGTGTGGTGGTGCATGCTTTTTCATTTATTTATTTATTTATTTATTTATTTATTTATTTATTTATTTATGAGAGAGGGAGAGAGTGGGCATGCCAGGCCTCCAGCCACTGCAAACGAACTCCAAATGCATGTGCCCCCTTGTGCATCTGGTTTATGTGGGTCCTAGAAAATAGAACCTTTGGCTTTGCAGGCAAATGCCTTAACCGCTTAGCCATCTCTCCAGCCCTATTTTATATTTTTTTAAGATTTTATTTTTATTTATTTATTTATTTATTAAAGTCAGAGAGATGGGGAGAGATTGAGAGAGTAAGAATGGGTGTGCCAGGGCCTCCTACCACTGCAAACAAACTCCAAACGAATGCGCCACCATGTGCATCTGGCTTACGTGAGACCTGGAGAATTGAAACTGGCTCCGTAGGCTTCTCAGGCATGCACCTTGCCCGCTAAGCCATCTCTCCAGTCCACTAGTTACATTTTATAATGTCATCATCTGACTTAGAGAAATATGTATTAAATATAATCAGATATTTTTCTCATTGGGAAATTAATATTTCTGTATTGGTTCTTTATTACCTTTTAAGTGTGCTCCACTTGAGATATTGATCAGGGCTTTACAGTTACAATAGAGTGTTGTTTTATAGATAGCCCTCAATTTGTTTAATTAATGAAGATGTAATGAATGTACTGTAGTCTAAATTTTCACTCATCAGTTTTTGAGTAAAATTCTTTTATTCCTTTGGAAAAAATATAAGTCTGAAAAGACTAAAATTATTTAAATGCCAGGTTATGTAGTTTTGCTAATATAAAGAGAAAACAGTCTTTTTTCCCAAATATTCACTTATTTTGATTTCATGTAGAGTTCTTGTGAATAAAGGAATGCTTGTTATATATTTATTTTGTTTTTTTTTTCCAGGTAGGGTCATACTGTAGCCCAAGATGACCTCTGCCTTCCCAGTGCTGGGATTAAAGTCATATGCTATCATGCTAGTTTGTGAAGGAATGGGAATGCTTTTTTTAAAAAATTATTTTATTTTATTTTATTTTATTTTATTTTATTTTATTTTATTTTATTTTATTTTATTTTATTTTATTTTATTTTTTTGCTTTTTTGAGGTAGAGTCTCGCTCTAGCCCAGGCTGGTCTGGAATTCACTATGTAGTCTCAGGGTGGCCTTGAACTCATAGTAATCCTCCTATCTCAGCCTCCAGAGTGCTGAGATTAAAGGCGTGCGCCACCATGCCCAGTTTAGGAATCAGCCTCAGAGTCCAGGCTGACCTGGAATTAACTATGTAGTCTCAGGGTGGCCTTGAACTCTCCAATCCTCCTGCCTTCAGTTGGGATTAAAGGCAATCCTTTGAAATCCTTTTCTTAATTACAAAATTAAATGCTCTACTCTAGAACTACAGCCTTAAAATTTTCCAACTCCTCTGTTAAGAAAAAGAATGTTATTTCTTGGTTATATAACTTGGTAGCATGCTTGCCTAGAATGTATGAAGCCCTGGGTTCAGTCCCTGGCATCACATAAAACCAGGTATTGTGGAGCATGTTTGTAATCCCAGCACTCTGAGGAAACAAAGATAGGAGAATCAGGAGTTCAGGGTCATCTGCATATGCATAGAGAGTTTAGGGATAGTCTGTCTTTTTTTTTTTTTTAAAAAAGCATAGTTTTATTGATACTTAAATTTTAATAGAAGCTATTGAATTACTGGCTTTGGTTAGTCTCTGTACTGACTGCTGCTGTTGAGCAGATGTTGCATATGATAGTGGGGCTGGGAAGATGGCTCATTGGTGTAAGGCACTTGTTTGCAAAGCCTGCCAACCTTGGTTCAATTACCCAGTACGTGGCACATGCATCTGGAGTTTGTTTGCAGCAGCATGAGGACCTGGCACACCCATATTTATTCTCATTCTCTCATAAATAAATTAAACAACAACAAAAAAAATCAAAGTACATTGCAGCTTCTTCTGACGTGAACTATTTAGTGAAAATTTTTAGTGAACTCTGTAAACACTCAGCTATCCTTGAAAGCAACATACACTGGATCTCTGAGGGAATTGCTAGACAGTTAGACTCACTTGCTCATATGATCGTAGGTAAATAGCAGTATATCTAAAAATTGGGAATTGAGCCATATTCCCAGCCCCACTTTGATATTTTATTGTGTTAGACTTTAACATGATGAGCAAAGATGGAGGCATATGTAACCTAGCATTCAGATAACAACAGTGTCAGCAGGATCTTGAGTTCAAAGCCAGCCTGAGCTACTTAGCATAGCAAGACCCTGCCTCAGAAATTACATAAATAGAGCTGGATAGATGGCTTAGAGGTTATGGCACTTGCCTGCAAAGCCAAAGGACCCAGATTTGTTTCCTCAGAACCCATATAAGCCAGATGCACAAAGTAGTGCATGCATCTGGAGTTCATTTGCAGTGGCTGGAGGACCCGGCATGCCCATTCTCTCTCTATCTGCCTCTTTCTCTCTCTCCTCAAAGAAATAAAAATATTTTTTAAATTACATACATAAATAGATGTTTGTGATCAGTTACAGTTAACAGATTTTATTACTGGGTTATTCTCTATAGATTGAAAGTAACTCTGGAAGAGTTTGATTAGGGGCTGGAGAGATGTCTCACATAGTTGATTATAATGATATGTAATAGTTATATTCAGTAAGACTCCTGACATTTCAACCTTAGAGTATTCAGTTTAACTCCATTTTGTCGCGTTCCAACTTACAAATGGGAAATTGACAGTGGGGAGTTAGTTAATGGATTTTTTTTTTCTCCTGTTCTTGCACAGTTTGGGTCCTCTAAACAAAAGCATTTACAGTGCCAAAGTTTGTGTAAGGAGAAATTCCAGGACAGTAAAGCTAGTGACATGTCTCTCTGTGAATAACAAAAATAAAAAAATGCCTTACCCTTCCCAGGGATTTGCTTACATTCTAGAAGAATGAGTAATCTTTTCCTCTGGAGCAGAGCAGAGTAAAAAGCTGGTAGAAAATCAGAGTTACTTTTTTTTTTTTTGGTTGTTTTTTTGAGTAGGGTCTTATTCTAGCCCTGGCTGACCTGGAATTCACTATGTAGTCTCAGGCTGGCCTCAAACTCACAGTAATCCTGTTACCTTGGCCTCCCAAATACTGGGATTACAGGTATATGCTGGGCTGGAGAGATGGCTTAGTGGTTAAGGCAGTTGCCTTAGAAGCCTACGGACCCAAGTTTGATTCCCTAGTACCCACATAGGCCAGGTGCACAAGGTGATGCATGTGCCTGGAGTTCATTTGCAATGAACTATGCAATGGCTACAGGTGCTGGCATGCCCATTCTCTCCGTCTCTCTGTCTCTCTCTCTCTCTCTGTCTCTCTCTCTCTCTCCCTCTTTCTCTGTCACTCTCTCAAATAATTAAATAAGTAAAATATAACAAGTAAAAGCATGCGCCATGACATCTGGCCAGATCAGAGTTCCTTGGCTTGGGAGCAGCTCCTGTCCAGCCTCCTGTCTGTGTTCTTGCTGCATTGCCCATGGGGTGGAGCTCAGAAAATCATCCTGAAGAAGATAAGTTTGATGCTGCTTGTTGTGCCACGAGTAATGAGCTGTCCTTGTTTCTGATGCAGGGTCATGTGTTCTGTCAGCAGCAGTAGAAGAGGGAGCTAACTGACACACATTATGGCAGACTAACTCCTTAACTTGCAGACAGAGTGCAATACCAGACTTTTCATGATTTCTGATTTCACACTGCAATTTGAAACTTAGATTCATTTGTCAACCTAGGATCTTTCTCTTTTTCCTTCTTTCATATATTTATAAAATAACTAGAAATTATATAGGTAATGACTAGATTTGGCACAAGTAAGTAAATATTCTCCATCACATTTGCATGTTTATGATTGATGGCCCATGAGCAGTTTCAATATTTATCTTCCCATTCTCATGTTAAAGTGAAAAAGTAGTATGTTGTCTAGTGGTTAAGTTCTGTTAATGTGAATACAGTTTTAAATATATGCATATGTGTATTTAATTGGAATGATTGATACAAATATTCATTAAAACATTCACTTTTTTGTTTTTTTGAGGTAGGGTCTCCCTCTAGCCCAGGCTGACCTGGAATTCACTATGTAGTCTCAGGGTGGTCTCGAACTCTTGGCGACCCTTCTACCTCTGCCTCCCGAGTGCTGGGATTAAAGGTGTGCATCACCATGCCCTGCTGTTAAACATTCACTTTATAATGTTCTCCAGGATGCAGATTCTTCTAGGGTGTTTTTTATAATTTTATTTTATTTATTTATTTGATAGAGATAAAGAGAGAGAGAATGGGTGCACCAGGGCTCTAGCCACTGCAAACGACCTCCAGACACATGCACCACCTTGTGCATCTGGTTTATGTTGGTACTGGGGAATTGAACCTGAGTCCTTACTGCCTAGCCATCTATCCAGCCCCTTTTAAAAAAAAAATTATTATTAATTATTATTATATGAGAGAGAGACCGAATGAGAATGCCAGGGTCTCCAGCCACTGCAAATGAACTCCAGACACATTTGCCACCTGTGTATCTGGCTTACACAGATCCTGGGGAATCAAACCTGGGTCCTTAGGCTTTGCAGGCAAGCGCCTTAACCACTAAGACATCTCTCTAACTCTCTTCTAGGACATTTTTATTTTGCTTTGTTTTTCGGAGGTAAGGTCTCATTTCATCCCAGGCTGACCTGGATCTCACAATGATCCTCCTACCTCAACCTCCCCAGTGCTGGAAGGCATGCGCCACAACACCCAGCCTTCTGGGATTTTTTTTTAATTACAATCAGAGAGAGGAAGAGAGAGAGTGAGTGAGAATGGTTGTGCCAGGGTTTCTAGCCACTGCAAATGAACTCGAGACAAATGTGCCACCACATGCATATGACTTCCCTAGGACTTGGAGAATCGAACCTGTGTCCTTAGGCTTTGCAGGCATGTGCCTTTACCGCTAAGCCATCTCTCCAGCCCCTTCTGGGATATTTTTCTTTTTTTTTTTTAAACAGGCTTAATCCACTTTTATTTTTCTGTATAAAATCCCTCCTATATGGTAGCGTTTTTCTCAACATTTAAGATTGTAATACAAGCTAAAATAACTAGAATTAATTCACCATGTATTTCTAGTCAAAGTTTAAAAACTTTTGGAATTTATCTCACAATGCTGACAAGGGTGTAAAATTAGAGTGAATCTTTATAATTGTTGAACTGCTTCATATCCATAAATATTTATTTCAAGTTACTGCTTATGTGATATTTCAAGTAGCATTAATCTTACATTTTGAGGGCTACTTTGCTTTGTTTCTTTGTGTTGAGACAAGGTTTCTCTATGTAGTCATAGCTGGCCTGGAATTCCCTTTGTAAACCAGGCTGGCTTCCAACTCATGGGCATACTCTTGCTTCTGCTTCCCAGATGTTAGGATCACAGGCATGTGCCTTACTTGAGTAATTTATTATATAGTTTTATGTAGCATTTATGGTAAATTTCTTAATTTTACATTAATATGGCTCCTGGTAATATCTGTGACATCCATTAGTTTAATTTTATCTGTGTCTGGGACATAGCTATAGTCCATAAATTTCAAATTTTGTAAGAGGTATGTACAGAGTATCTGTGAAGTTTATGGCGGGAAAAATATACCTGAATGGTTTAAAAATATGGAAAGTAGTTAATACAAAAACACATGAATTACTGTGTGTGTGTGTATTTGTACAGGCTCAGGCATATCATGGTGGAGGTGCCTCAGTGTGGGTATGTAGAAATCAGGGGATCAGATGGGCATGGTGGCGCACACCTTTAATCCCAGCACTGGGGAGGCAGAGGTAGGAGGATTGCTGAGAGTTTGAGGTCACCCTGAGAATACAGAGTGAATTCCAGGTCAGTCTGGGCTAGTGTGAGATCCTACCTTGAAAAACCAAAAAAAGGAAAAGAAAAGAAAAGAAAGAGAGAGAGAGAGAGAAGGGAGGGAGGGAGGGAAGGAAGAAAGGAAGACAGAAAGAGAGAGAAAATGGAAGAAAGGAAAGAAGAGAGAGAAGACAGAAAGAAAGAGAGAAAGGAAAGAGAGAGAGAGAGAAAGAAGGAAGGAAGGAAAGAAGGAAAGAAATCAGAGGATCACTTTTGGGTCAGCCCTTACCATTCTACCTTGTTTGAGGCAGGGTTTCTCACAGTCTTGCCCGGTTCAGTGCTATGCTTGCATTGAGCTATTGGTAAATTCTCTCATCTCTTGGGCTGGAGAGGTGGCATAGCAGTTAAAGTGCTTGCCTGCAAAGCCTAAGGACCCAGGTTTGATTCCCTAGTACCCACTTAAAGCCAGATGCATAAAGTGGTACATATGCCTAGAGTTCATTTGCAGCAGCTAGAGGCCCTGCTATACCCATTCTCTCTGTGTGTCTCTCTTCTGTTTATCTCTCTTTGCTTACAAATAAATAAGTAAAATAAAACAAAAATTCGGTCATTTCTACCTCCCATTCCACTGTCGGAGTGCTGGGATCACAGAAGCCCATCACAGATTCTGGATTTTTTGATGTGAGATCTAAGGATTTGACATGAGTACTAAGGCTTGGTGGCAAATGCTTTATCCACTGATCCAGCCCTAGCCACATGGATTATTTCTGAATTATTATTATTATTATTTTGGTGTGTGTGTGTGTGTGTGTGTGTGTGTGTGTATGTCTGTGTGTGTGGGGGTCTATGTGTGTGTCCTTATTTGTGAATGAGGATGTATACATGTCATAGCACATGTGTGGAGGTCCTTGCCTTCCAACTTATTTGAGGCAGGGTCTCATCATACTCCCTCCCACTGCTTTTTCATCAAGCTAGCTGGCCTTGGAGCTTTTGGTGGATTCTCCTGTCTCGATCATGAGTATGTCTGGGACTCCAAATACTGTCATAATGTCTGGATTTTTGTTGTTGTTGTTTTTGTTGTTGTCGTTGTTGTTTTGTTTTGTTTTGTTTTTGGAGGTAAGGCCTCACTCTAGCCCAGGCTGGCTTGGAATTCACTGTGTAGTCTCAGGGTGGCCTTGAACTCATGGGGATCCTCCTACCTCTGCCTCCCAAGTGCTGGGATTAAAGGTATGCACCACCATGCCTGGCCTTTTAAATATTTTTTTTTTTTATTACATGAGTGCTGCAGTTCCAAACTCACATAAGGAATGCATGCCAGACAAATATGTTATCCAATGAGCCATCAACCCAGCTCTGGATGATTTCTTTAGAAACAGAAATAGATTTTGTCAGGCTGGAGAGATGCCTTAGTAGTTAGGCACTTGCCTGTGAAGCCCAAGGACCCGGGTTCAATTCCCCAGGAACCACGTAAGCCAGATGCACAAGGTGGATCGTTCAGTGGCTGCAGGTCCTGGCACGCCCATTCTCTCTTTCCTTTTTTCTCACTGTCAAATAAACAAATGCAGTATTGAAAAAAAAATGCAGACAGAGCCACTATTCAAAAAGAAAAAAGAAATAGGTTGTCTCCATAACCTTCTATCCTCAGAGGTAGGAATTCTTCAGTCCTACTTACTATAAGAATTTTAAAATGGGGTTGAAGAAATGGCTGTGAAGCCTAAGGATCCCGGTTCAAGGCTTGATTCCCCATTATCCACATAAGCCAGATGTATAAGGTGGCACATGCATCTGGAGTTCATTTGCAATGACTGGAGGCCCTGGTGCGCCCATTCTCTCTCTCTCTCTCTGCCTCTTTCCCTCTGTCTGTCTCTGTCAAATAAATAAATAAATATATAAAAATAAAAAATTTTAAAAATTTTGTAAAAGAATTGAAAATGTACTATGTTTCATTTTTATGGTTTTCTTCTTTTTTGGGAGGGGAGTTTGAGGTGGGATCTCGCTCTAGCCCAGGCTGATTTTTTAAAAAAGATTTTAATTTAATTTATTTGGTTGAGAGAGAATGGGTGTACATGGACCTCTAGCCGCTGCAAATGAACTCCAGACACATGCATCCCTTGTGCATCTGACTTACATGGGTCCTGGGGAAACTGAACCTGGGTCCTTTGACTTTTACAGGCAAGCACCTTAACACTGAGCCATCTCTCCAGCCCCACTTGCACTTTCTTGTCATATCCATTATTTGAAGAATAGGTCTTTTTTTCCTCCTTATTATCTATCATTTATTACCCCTCTCCATGGCTTCTTCTCATGCCTTGAGTCTTCTTCCAGATCTTCTCCTCTCTTTGTCTTCACTATTTGTTATAAATATGTTCCATGCCAACATAAAATAAGAGAATTTCTGGCCAACACCTCCCTTATCTATCCTCTTACTTTTTTAGCTAGATTTCTTGAAAATGAAATCCATGCTGCTTGATCTCTGTCCACTCAACTGCTCTCACCACTTCTCTGAAACCCCATTGGCAGAAATCACCTATGACCTTTAGTTGACAAATCTATTGGACATTTTCCCCTCTTATCTCAATTGACTTATCTGTGGAATTTATCAGTGCTGACCCCACCATCACTTTGAAATTTTTTCTCTTTTGATCAGTTTCTGACATACTTCTCTGTTGAAATTTTCTCCTTTCTGGCTCATCTGCCTCCTATGTGTGGAAGTACATAGCTGGTAATTATAGATCTTCCAGTGTTGGTCTCTGTGAATTTTTACCCAAGGCTATCATTTGCTTTTTGTGTTGTCATAATCTGTTATCAAATGAATCCAACTTTCTTTGCAATGGATTTTAGCCCTAAGCTGAAGTGGAACAGGCAGGACTGGTGGTTTCCTCTTTGTCTTCCTGGGAGTTATATGAAAAGTATGCAAGGATCACTGTTTCCCACAAACTTCCTTTGACACTCTGCTACTTTGCTTCAACTTATTCACTTTTGTATTGCAGAGCAATTTTCCCTTTTAGTCCCAACAGCCAGTCTGCTTCTTCTACAGTTAGCCTTTTATAGAATTGCTGAAATCTCTACTAGAAGACAGATTTTGGCATTGTTCTCGTAGGACGCTTTTAGGTAGCAGTCACATTTAGAATAATAGCTTTATATATTACATGCATACACACACATTTAGGTAAAATTCATATATCATGAATTTAACCATTTTATAGTACACAATTCAGTGGCATATAGTATATTTAGTGTTATGCAAACACAACTCCTATCCAGTTCCAAGATATTTTCAACAGTCCAGAGGAAACCCCATGCCTATGAAAACCATTATTTCCCCATTGTCTTTTTCCTTCAGACCTTGGCCACCAGTAGTCAGCTTTCTGTCTCTATGGCTTTACTTATTAATTGAGGTTTTGTATAATTGAATTGTAGCCTGTGCTTCTACATCTGGTTTCTTATGATTAGAGTAATATTGTTGATGTTCATCTTTCTGAGTATATGTATTTTTATTTATTTATTCGTTTTATTTTATATTTATTTATTTATTTATTTATTTATTTATTTATTTATTTATTTATGATTTTTTGAGGTAGGGTCTCGATCTAGTCCAGGCTGACCTGGAATTCACTATGTAGTTTCAGGCTCGCCTCAAACTCATGGCAATCCTCCTACCTCTTCCTCCCAAGTGCTGAGATTAAACGCATGCACCACCATGCCTGGCTTATTTAAATTTTTTTTGTGAGAGAGAATTGGTGCACCAGAGCCTCCAGCCATTGCAGTTGAACTCCAGATGGGTGCACCACCTTATGTGCATTTGTGACCTTGCACACTCTCATCACCCTATGCATCTGGCATCTGGGATCTGGAGAGTCAAATGTAGGTCCTTAGTCTTTGCAAGCAAGCATCTTAACTGTTAAGCCATATTTCCAGTCTATGTTCCACTTTATGACAAATATGCCAAAATTGTTATCCACCCATCAAATGATTGATATTTGGGTTGTTTTCACCTTTCTGATTCTTGTTTTTCATTCTTTTGAGTATATACATGGGAGTGCACGTATATAGTGAATTCCAGATCAGCCTGGGCTACAGTGAGACCCACCTGGAAAAAAAAAAAACACAAAAAAATTTACTGCAGATAAGTAATTCTATGTTTATCTTAAGGAACTTTCAAATTGTTTCTCACAGTAGTACACATATTCCATGTGCACATTTTCACCAATATGTGTTAATTTTCATTTCATAGACACCCATGGCTATGAATATGAAATTATATCTCATTATACTTTAAGAGTGCGTTTCCCTAATGAACAGTGCCACTGTACGTTTTTCATATGCTTATTGGCCACTTGCATATCTTCTTTATTTATTTAAATTATTTACCCTTTTTGTTTTGTTTTTACACACATCTTTAAATGATAGGTTTCAGAACCCTTTCAGGCTTAAAGACTATCAAAGAAGACCTACAGATTGAGTTCTTTTTGTCATCCCAGGCTGGCCCTGCACTCACACTGAGTTTTGAAGTTCTGTATTATTACTGTTTTGTTTACTAAAATTACTTGAATTTCTAAGTTCTGTGGATACCCTACTTAAAATATAGTACTTTTTTATTTTTGAATGAAAACATTGAATGCTTTTTGAAATTTTTGATGTAGAGATGCTGGATTATAATCAACATTTGTAGATAGACATCTTAATTTGTTAAAAACAATTAAAATTATGAACTGATATACTTATCACTGTGCTATGAAACCCTACCCTCTGTTCATATATTAAAATTGGAGCATTTTAGAAATGAAGCTCTTTTCCTAAGTTACTTTCTATTTTACTTGTCTCTTCATCTTCTGTAGACTTTTAAAAATAATGCTCTACTAGAAAAATCGTTGCTCTAGAAAGCATGAAAACTGTGCATGTACTTATTCATTGTGAGCCTCTACCCTTCCGAAATGGAAGGTGACAAGTATGGCAGAAACTTTTAGAAATTTGGAATGTTCCGGAGGCCTTGAAACCCAAGATGATTCTCAGGGCATTTTTAAAAAAAAATGTCTTGCAATCCTTGGAGCTGATAGTTGTATTTTGGTTTTTGTCTGCTTGTTTGGATTGGTTTGGTTTTTGCAGTGATGAGGATTCAATGCAGGGCTCTAAGCATGTCAGGCAAGTACTGTACCACTGAGGTGTACCTGCAGCCAAACCTAGCAACTTGAAACGGTGCTTGTTGGTTGAAACAGACTTTAGGAGACCCATAAATTCTGAAGTTATAATTGTTTTGTGTCACAAATCTTTGACCCTGCAATGCTAGTGGGCTTTGTTGATAAAGGCACAATGGATTTCAGTATACATACATACGCACAGTTAATTCTCATTTTTTTTGCAGGTTTTACACTTGTGAGTTCAGCTACTCATTTACATCTACTTGTACCTCCAAGCCAATACTCAGAAAGTTTTCACAATAATTTATGCAGATAGCAAAACAGTTTATTTTATGGTTAAGGCCAAAAATGGTAATGTTCTGCCTTCTGGTTTAAGCTGTCAGACAATAAACAGTCATCCTTTGGTGTTGTGGTTTAGTGCCATGCTTTTGCATGTTTGTGTTCTTTGATAGCGGTTTTTCTCTTTACATTATCAGCCGGGGCGGGGGGCGGCTGTGGAGATGGCTTAGTGGTTAAAGATACTTGCTTACAAAACACGATGGCCTGGATTCGATTCCCCAGTACCCACATAAAACAAGATGTACAAAGTGCCATATATGTCTGGAGTATGTTTGCAAGAGGTCCTGCTCTACCCATTTTAATTCTCATATTCATTCATATTCTCTCTCTCTCTCTCTCTCTCTCTCTTTGTCTCCTGGCAAATAGATAAATAAAAATATTTTTGAAACAAAAAATATCAGCCTAATGCTGATATGCTGTGTAGTGTAATAATTTTATAATTACCCCTTAAAGTATAGTTTGTTTTCCAATTGTTAAAACTGATAGAAACTGAGAGTCTATCATTTTGGCAAAATTTAATAAGAGATAATAAATTTACCCTTTATCTGAAATAATGATTCAAGAATGGATCTCTGTTGAAGCAGAGAAAGCATTTGACATTATCTAGCATCAGTCCTCAAAAAATTGATCTGCACAGTGGAAATAGATGGGAACTTCCTACCTGATGATCAATATCAATCCCCAGTACTGAGTGGATAAAAATAAAACAAAAGAATATGAACAAATTTCTTATGTATTTGTACTAATAGAACAACACATAAAAATTGATTGTATATCAGCAATATACATAGGTAAGAATGTACACAATCTTACACATTAACCATGTACAAATAACATATCATGTCAATCTTCAGAGACCTATTAAATGGGGAAAATGAAATTTGTATTTATATAATACTACATAAAGTATCATAAGTCAACTCAGTGGTTTCCACTTAATATTTAATAATACAGTAAATCAACTCTAAAAATAACCAGATATCTCTGGACAAAACTTGTGAGTGTGATAAAGATTATCCATTTTCTCCCTTACCTTCATAGACAGCAACTATTGTTATTTCTTAGGAAACCAGAACTCACTTAAGTAGTCACCACTTTGATCAAAGTGTTTCCTTAATGAGGTTTGCTTAATTTAATATTTTAATTTAGCATTTCAAAATTGGAGCAAACAACATTTTTTTGAAGCTTTTCCCCTGATTTCCATCACTTTTTAATATACAGTTGTCCCAGTCTATCATGAATGGAAGTGAATTTTTGGAATGTACGATTAGCATTGAGATGAATTTCAAATAGATTGACTTCATTTTGGTCTTCTGTGGCTTTTTTTAAACTGTTAGCTTCAGGAGAGTTTTGCTAATTACTAGTTTTGATCATTATACTTTCCTTTCAAACATGTTGATAAAAATATGTTCAAAATGAAATCACTTATAAATATGGACTATTCGTTTTGAGATAGGAAGGGGAAACATGAACATGTACTGTGTTTACATGTTGAAAAAAATCAGCTAGGAAAGATAAGGCTGAGTAGGAACTGTGATGAATACCAGGTTTTTTCTCAGGGCAAAACGTGTTTAAAATTGATTGTGGTGATAGTTACAAAATTATGACTATCTAAAATTGCCTAACCACTCACTCTATTTAAATGGGTAATTACAAACAGATATATTAGAAAGAAGTAACATTATCTGTATTTGTAGATAAGGCAATCTTGTATGCAAGATTCAACTAAAAAATACTAGAGTGGGTAAACAAGGTAATCCAGTATGATATCAAGATAGAAAAATATATCAATTCATAAGCCAAAAATTAAATTGTAAATCAGGTCCATTAAAATAGTCTCTACAGCAATAAAGTACTTAGGAATAAATTGAACAAAAGAAGTACCAAATATATTTTCTCTAAAACCCACTCATTGTTTAAAGAAACCTAAATTATTGAAACCACATGACTTGTTCATGGTTTTTTAAGCGATTTAATATTTTTATAATGGCAATTTTCTCTCAGTGATATTCAGTCAATTTTCTATCAAAACCCCAGCTAATTTCTTTACAAAATTTGACAAGCGACACCCAAAAAGATCATATGGAAATTGAAGGGATGCATTATAGTCAGAAGAATCTTGAAAAACAATAGTTGCAAGACTCACTCATATCTCCCAGTTTATCAACTGACATTAATCATTATAGTAATGATTGACATCCACACCAGTGGTATGGATTGCAAGTCCAGAAATAAACTGTCTTATTTATGTTAATCTGGGTTTTGACAAAGGTACTATATTATTTATTTTTTGCCACTATGTCAAGATGCATGACAGGAGCAACCTAAAGGAAAAGGGCTTAGTCTGGCTCATGGTTTCAGGGTCTTCCAGGCCATTATGGCAGGGGAAAGCATGATCCACGGTGGCATGAAGAAGCTGGGCCAAGCAAGAACCCTCAAAGGCCCATATAATACACCTGACAGCCAGTCCTTATGTCTATAGATGTCACAAATGTCAAGGACATTTTACATTCAAAGTCTATCAAGTACCATGGGCATAAGAATTTTTCAACAGCTGGGCATGGTGGTACACACTTTTAATCCCAGCACTCAGGAAACAGAGGTAAGAGGATCACTGTGAGTTTGAGGCCAGCCTGAGACTACATAGTGAATTCCAGGCCAGCCTGAGCTAAAGCAAGACTCTACCTTAAAAAAAAAAAAAAGACCTTTTCAACAAAAGATGATAGATAAACTGCCTCTCTTCACGCAGAAGAATGAAGACAGAGCCATAGGTCACTTATCAAAATTAAAGATTTAAATGTGTGTGCGAAACAGTAACTCTTAGAAAAGATAGGGTCCATTGAAAATACCTTGAATTTGGTAAAAATGTATGAATTTAACAAAAGCATTGGCAATAAAAGAAGTAAACTTAATCAAACTTTAAAAGTTTGTGCCTAAAAGGATCCCACCTGGGGCTGGAGATGTAATTCGGTGCTAGAGAATTTGTCTAGTATGTACAAGGTACTTGGTTAAATCCTCAGCATCTCCTCTTCTCCCACCAAGAAAAGTGCTAAGGCAACTTACAAAAATTGAGAGAGGGCTGAAGAGATGTCTCAGTGGTTAAAGGCACTTGCTTGCAAAATCTGATGACCTGGGTTCAATTCCCCAGCACCCATATACAGCCAGATTCACAAGGTGGCATCTGGAGTTTGCTTGTAGCAGCAGGAGGTCCTGGTGTGCGCTCTCGCTCTCTCTCTCTCTCTCTCTCTCTCTCTCTCATATTCTCTCTTTTCTCTCTCACATAAATAATTTTTAAAAAATAAGAGAATTGCTTGCAATCATATCTATTTTATATAGAATATATAAGGAATTAACTCCCCAATAATAAAAAGACACCTCAGTTTTAAAATGAGTTAAAAGTATCTGTATCACCATGTCTTTAAAAGAACATGATCAGTGAGCTCATGGAAAGATGCTCGGCATCATTAGTTACCACAGCAATTGGCGTCCACCCTGAAGGTCAGCGTTCAGCCTTAAGAGTCAGTGATCTTTTACAGTGTTCAATTAGGCAGAGGTTTTTGCTTGCTGCTGTGTATACCAGACTCACTACCTTGCAAGCTTCCCAGGTTTCTCCTGTTTCTGCCTCCCACTCACTGTAGGATGCTAGGATTGCAGGTATATGCTGGGTTCTGGGGCTCTGAGCCCAGGTTCTCTTGCTTGCATGCCAAGTGTTTTACCCACTGAGTCATCTCCCCAGCTCATGCACAAATTTCTATAGTAGTATTATTCATAATAGCTTCAAGGTAGCAACACCCACATGTCCATCAGCTATTGCATAAATAAACAAAATTTGAATTATAATACAATAGAATATTAATTTGGCAGTAACAAAGGGATGATGAACTGATACATGCTATGTGGATAAATTTTGAGAATATCATGCTAATTGAAAGACACTAGTCATAGTTAATCATTTTACGATTCTGTGCTTTTGAAATGTCCTGAGTATGCATGTTGATAGAAACAGAAAGTAAATTAGCATTTTACTTGGGCTTACAGCCTTTTGGAGTGTGATCACTAAAACTAAGGAGCTGCTTTTTAGAGTATTGAATTGATTTAGTGTTAATTGTACAACTATGTAAACACCATTAAATTGTATACTTTATTTTATTTATTTATTTATTTATTTATTTATTTATTTATTTATTTATTTATTTGGTTTTTCGAGGTAGATTCTCACTCTGGTCCAGGCTGACCTGGAATTAACTATGTAGTCTCAGGGTGGCCTTGAACTCAGGACAATCCTCCTACCTCTGCCTCCTGAGTGCTGGGATTAAAGGCGTGCGCCACCACTCCCAGCTAAATTATATACTTTAAATGAGTAATTGTGGTGTGTGAACTATAGTTCAACAAACCTATTAAGTATATATCTACACACATAAATATAGGTTTACATATAAAGATAGAAATATATATTGTTAAATCTCACCTATTTGAGATATTTTTATTACCATGGTATATTGGTTATTGGTAAATTTTTTATTAATTAATTCATACACATCTTGGGGATTTTGTAAAAATACCTCATTTGTCAATATCACCACCAATCTCAAGAAAATAGTCTTTAAGTATTGAGTCTCACTGTGGTGGATGTGAGTTTTACATGATTATAATTTTCAGATGAAAACTCAAATTTTATTATTAGCAATACACTCTGACAGGTTTTTTTTTTCTTTTTTGAAGTGACAAGCTTACTTTTTTCATTTCCAAGAAAATGTCTGCCAAATGTCTAAGTCTGAATAACTATCATTTGTCTGTCAGTCATTACTTCAAATAAAAATACTTGTCTATGAAAAAAGTAGCTAGTTCTTGTAGAAACTCAACTGCATAAGTGCTTTTCCACAGGAAGCCATTGTGTACCATTCATACTTCCCATTTCCTCACACAGAATGGGCATTCGAGGGTCAGTATTTTTAATAAAAAAAATCTATAAAATTTACCACCTCTTAAAAAAATTAGTGTCTTATTCTGAGGTAGTAGTTGTGAAGAGTTGAATGAGTACTAGGGCAGCCTCAGTGTATTGCCTTTATGCCTCCTTAGGCGCCAGTATGAATTTGTGCTGTGAAAGCAAATGCATAAACAGTGAGAAAATGCAAATAAGGTCTTAGTATCATTGTGAAAATTGAGTTGACCATGGGGTCTCTCTGACAAGTTCTCAGCATGTTTCAGGGAGCTAACAGACTCACTATTTGACAATCACTTTTTTCTCTGGCTTTTATCTGCAACTACCAACTCTTATTATTTCCAGCATTCCAGTAGGTATGTCTACATGAATATCCTTATAATTCTATGCGTTGGAACTTGTCTCACCTTTCTTTTGCTTTTTACAATGTACTGCTCCTCCGTTCTTACATTAACTTTCCCAGTTAATTATAAAACCATCCATCAGTCATCCAATTAGAGACATTAAAGTTATTCTCAACAACACCTACTCAAGCCCAGGACTTGTCAGTTCTGCTCCATGAAATGTTCTTTGATCTGCTCCCTCCTTTCCCTGGCTTTGTTGAGGTCTTGTCTCTTTCCTATAATGCTGAATAGCCTGGAAGTTGTTCTTCCTGTGTCCTGTCTTGTCCATCTCTTCTGTTTTGTCAGTAACGGAAATGTCTTGGATTTTACCGTTTTTGCAAGCTGACAAATTAGCTGGCCAGATTCACAGGTGCAGACCAAAGACAAAAGCTTCTTCTAGGTCAAAGACAAAGGAATTTATTCCTTTGGACACAGCAGGCAGCCTAGGGTTTATCATCCCCCTGGTTCTCTGCCTGACTCTACCACCATGAAGCTGGTCTAGGTAGAAGCCATGCTCAGAGATAACTTACCTAACAGTTGAGGAATCCTGAATTTAGGAACAGCCACCCCTAAGCATTTTTGAAAACCCATTCGAACTTTACTCCAAGGAAAACAATTTCTTCTTCTTCTAAAGCTTGTGGCTATGGAAACATCTTAAGATAGTCCAAGCTGAAATCAGATGAAAATCCTGCAGCCATGGGAGAGAACCTGTAGGGAGTTATCTTTTTTTTTTTAAGATATGATGTTTTGTTTGTTTATTTATTTATTTATTTATTTATTTATTTATTTAAGGGGGCAGATAGAGAAAATGGGTGCACCAGGGCCTCTAGCCACTGCAAACAAACTCCAGACGCACCTTGTGCATCTGGCTTACGTGGGTCCTTTGGCTTTGCAGGCAAGTGCTTTACCCACTAAGCCATCTCTCCAGCCCGAGAATTATCTATCTCCGCACGTTATTTCAGTTTTTTGTGTTTTGCCGCCCAGTTCTTCCTGAAATTTAGATTTATCATGGAGCTCCTTCATCCCAGCCTGCTTCTCTCAGTATCATGCAACACTAGTCCTTCCCAGAAGATGCTCTAATGAGCCCTGTGTTTTACTAATTCCCTGAGTACACTGTGAAATTGCCCTCTTTGGTTTTGCACATTTAATTTTCTCTGAGTCCAGTTCACCTCATTTGAGTTAACTTGTTCTCAGTGTGGTAAAAATCTTTACGCTTCAAGAACTAGTATTTATGTCATTGTCTCTGTAACCTTTTCATTACTCCTAACTCCCTGGTATTTTCAGAATATTTTGCCCATACCTCTGTGTAGCACTGTTTGTATAATGTACAGGGAGGTGTATTATATGTACAATGTAGGTGATGAATGTGTGTGCGTGTGCATGTATTTGTATTGGGAGGTGTGTTAAATGTATGATGCACGTATGCATGTTCATGTTGGTGGCTGTAGCTGCATGTATGACATGGGCTCACATGTAGAGGTCAGAGGAGAAGCTTGGGTGTTGGTTCTCACTTTCCACCTTGTTTAACACAGGGCCTCTTGTCACTGCTGTGGTCACTAGACGAGTTTGCCTGCAAGCTGCCAGGAGATTCTCCTGGCTCCCCCTCCCTTCCCTAGGTGTGCTGAGGTTACAGATGCCTGCCACAGCGTCCAGATTTGATAAAGATTCTGGGGATCTAAACTCACATTTGAATGGAAAGGGCTTTATTCACTGAGCCATATCCCCAACCTCACTTGCATTTTTATTTTTTCCCTGTCTCTACCTCCACTAAACCTCAATGGTTCATTCATACTTATTCTCTCACACACATCTTTTAGATGTGGTGTGACTTTGATAGGCACTTTCTGTAACAAATGTCTGAATTCCATCACAGGTACAGTTATTTTGATGATACTATAACTGAGGTACTGTCATATTTTCCTTAAATTTGCTTTTGTTCATTATTCATTTATTTATTTGTAAGCATAAAGAGAGAAGAAAGATGGACAGAGATAATGGGTGTGCCAGGGCCTCTAGCCACTGCAAACAAACTCCAGATGCATGCACAACTCTGTGCATCCGGCTTTATGTGGGTACCAGGAAGTTGAACCTGGGTCATTAGGCTTTGAAGGCAAGTGTCTTAACTGGTGAGCCATCTCTCCATCTCTTAAACTTTATTTATTTATTTATCTATTTATTTGAGTGGGGCGGATAGAAAGAATGGGCTCGCCAGGGTCTCCAGCCACTGCAAACAAACTCCAGACACATGAGCTACCTTGTGCATCTGGCTTACACGGATCTTTGGGCATCAAATCTGGGTCCTTTGGCTTTGCAGGTAAGCGCTTTAACCATTATACCATCTCTCCAGCCCTAAACTTTTTTATAATTTTTATTGATTCATTTATTTGAGAGATTAGGGGCACCAGGGCCTTTTGCCACTGCAAACAAACTCCGGATGCATGCCCCTTTGTGCATCTGAATTTACGTGGGTACTGGGGAATCGAATCCAAGCAGTTAGGCTTTATAAGTAAGCCCTTTAACCACTGAGCCATCTCGTCAGTCTCATTCCATAAACTTTGTGATTGTAAATATTTTTTGCTAAAAGAACTCCACATAATTTAATCATAAAAATAAAATCTAGGGCTGGAGAGATGGCTCAGCACTTAAAGGCACTTGCTTGCAAAGTCTAATGGCACAGGTTGTATTCCCCACTACCCACATAAAGCTAGATGCACAAAGTGACGCATATTTCTGGAGTTCATTTGCAGCAGTTAAGGACCCTAGCATGTTCTCTCTTTCCCTTCTTGTCTCTCTTTCCTTCTCTGTCTCTCCCTCCCTTTCTTTCTTTGTCAAATATATACATAGTCTCACTCTAGCCCACGCTGACCTGGAATTCACTATGTAGGCTCAGGGTGGCCTTAACCTTATGATGGTCCTCCTACCTCTGCCTCCCAAGTGCTGAGATTAAAGTTGTGTGCCACCACATCAAGCTCCAAATAAATATATTTTAAAATACTTTTTAAAAAACTAAAAAACTAAATTATGGGCAGGAGATGTGGCTTAGCGGTTAAGGCCCTTGCCTCTGAAGCCTAAAGATCCAGGTTCGACTCTCCAGATCCCATGTAAGCCAGAAGCACAAGGTAACAATTGTGCTAGGTTGCAAATGTACCCAAGATGCTGCATGCATCTAGAGTTCGATTACGGTGGTTGGAGGCCCTGGTTCACCAATTCTTTCTCTCTCTCTCTCCCTCTCTGTTTCTCATTCTGTCTCTCATTAAATAAATAGGAGGAAAAGATGATGACATCAAAATGAAAAGAGAGACTGATTGAGAGGGGGAGGGGATATGATGGAGAGTGGAGTTTCAAAAGGGAAAGTGGGGAGAGGAAGGGAAATACCATAGGATATTGTCTACAATTAAGGAAGTTGTCAAAAAAAAAAAACAAAAAAACTAAACTAATCTAAATTACCAACATTGTTTCCAGTTGTCTATTTTCAAGCTTACAAGGCTGACCTGGAATTCACTATGTAGTCTCAGGGTGGCCTTGAACTCATGTCGATCCTCCTACCTCTGTCTCCTGAGTGCTGGGATTAAAGGCGTGAGCCACCACGCCTGGCTAACATTTCCCATTTTAGAATTTTTAGTCATTTATCTGTTTGAGAGAGAAGGTGGCAGATAGAGAGAGAATGTGTGCACCAGGACCTCTAGCCACTGCAGACGACCTCCAGACACACGTGCCACATTGTGCATCTGGCTTATGTGAGCACTGGGGAATGGAACCTGGATCCTTTGGCTTTGCAGGCAAGTGCCTTAACCACTAAGCTAACTCTCCAGCCCTTTTAAAAAATATTTCTATTTATTTGAGAGAAAGAAGGAGATAGATTGAATTCTCTTTTTGAAATAGTGATCTTCTTTTAAGCCATAGGTAGGAAATCCTGTTCCTGTCTTAGAATTGCTATAATAAATTGCTGGATTTATCATATTTCTGAAGTTATTGTTCATTTGTTTTTGTTTTGTTTTACATTTTTGGTAAAGGTGTGAAAATGAAAATATTTTTTCTCCAAATTGTTTCAGTTACAGTTGCCAAGTATTATGCTATAATATACAGTTTAAATTTTTCCCTTTTACACCCTAGTCATTATTCCTCATAGTTTTTAGAATATATTTTCTTGCAATGCAATCTCTCCTGGTGAATTAGGAGTCATATTGGTGTTTTCAACACATCACATTGTAATTTATAGATTTAGGGGGAAGAAATAACATTTTTTACAGTAATGTTTTAGAGTGTTTGCCTTTTTCTACGAGTTTTTCATTTAGTTTCTTCAATAACTTTTTTACTATAGGAAATGTTGAGGCTATAAGGAAATGGAATAGTATAATGAAATTTGTGCACTTATTATTTAGGTGTTTAGCTTCAATAATATCAACATTTTACCAAATTGGATTTTTTAATATTTCTCTGAAACAAGTCCAAAACATTTTATGATTTCATCTATCACCTTTCTAACACCTGCAGTTGTTCAGAGTTCAAGATCAACCTGGGCTACATACTTGTTATTATAAAACTTTTCTCAAAAAAAAAAAAAAAAAACACACACACACACACACAAGCTGGGCATGGTGGCACACGCCTTTAATCCCAGCACTCAGGAGGCAGAGTTAGGAGGATCACCGTGAGTTGAAGGCCACCCCAAGACTACATAGTAAATTCCAGGTCAACCTGAGCTAGAGTAAGACCCTACCTTGAAAAACAAAAACAAACAAACAAACAAAAGACACAAGGGCTGGAGAGGTGGTTTAGCAGTTAAGGCACTTGCCTCAATGCCAAAGGATCAGGTTTGATACATCTGGAGTTTGTATGCAGTGGCTGAAGGCACTGGTGCACCCATTCTATCTCTCTCTCTGTCTCAAATAAAATAAATAAATAAAATTTAAAAATAAAGGAGTTTCCTCCCTAGATCTGTTTAAAAAATAAATAAATAAATGACAAAAATCTTAACCACTAAGCCATCTCTGTAGCCCCACAATATTTTTTGTTTGTTTGTTTTTCGAGGTAGGGTTTCACTCTAGTCCAGGCTGACCTGGAATTCACTATGTAGTCTCAGGGTAGCCTCGAACTCATGGTGATCTTCCTACTTCTGCCTCCCGAGTGCTGGGATTAAAGGTGTGCACCACCACGCCCGGCCCCACTATATATATATTTTTGGAGAGAGACAGAGGGAGAGGGAGATAGAGATGGGCGTGCCAGCAGCCTCTCAGCTGCTGTGAATGAAATCCAGATGTGTGCGCCCCCTTGTGGTCAAGTGCAGCATTGTGACCTTGCATCACTGCATCTGGCTAAACGTAGGACCTGGCGATTGGAACCAGCATTCTTAGGCTTAGGAGGCAGGTGCCTTAACCACTAAGCCATCTCTCCAGCCCCACAATATTTTTTTAATGTTACTTACTATCCAGTTTCAGCTTACATTTTCATAATTGGTTGTTTAAAAATTTCACTATATGATACTTTTGTCTTTTTTTTTTTTTTTTTTTTTCGGTGCTGAGGACCGAACCCAGGGCCTTGCACTTGCTAGGCAAGCGCTCATCCACTGAGCTAAATCCCCAACCCCTATATGATACTTTTACTTGAATCAAGGTCTAAAGAATTCAGTTGCCACATTTGTGCCTTGTGTCAAGTGAATAATTATCTTGTTACTACTCCCTTCCTCTTCTTTTTTAGTCTCTTCAATCTTTTCAAATGGAAATGTGCTGGAGAGATGGCTTTGTGGTTAAGGCACATGCCTGCAAAGCCTAAGGACCAGGTTCGATTCTCTAGGTCCCACATAAGCCAGATGCATATGGTAGAACATGCATCTGGAGTTTGTTTGCAGTGGCTAGAAGCCCATTCTCACTCTCTCTCTCTCTCTGTCTCCTTCTCTCTCTTACTGTAATAAATAAATAAATAAAAATTTTAAAGAACATATAAAAAGAGAAACAAGGCTTCAGAGATAGCTCAGCTGTTAAGGCGCTTGCCAGCAAACCCTAATGACCAGAGTTCAATTCCCCAGTTCTCACATGGAGCCAGATGTACAAAGTGGCGCATGCATCTAGAGTCTGTTTTTAGCAATTGGATGCCCTGACGTGCCCATTCTCACTGTCTCTTCTTTCTCTGCTTGCAAATTAATTAATTAATTAAAAGAAAAGCAATGAGCTGGATGTGTTGGTGAATGGCTGTAATTTTAGCATTTTGGAGGTGGAGACAGGAGGTTCTGAAGTTCAAGGCCAGTTTTGACTATGTAAGGCCCTCTTTCAGAGAACCAAGGGATAGAGAGAGAGAAGGTAGTGAGGGAAATGGATACTGACACTGAAACTAACTGAATATCTAACAAGGTTTATAATGATGATTGAGTTATCTTTTATCATACAGACATAGTGTTTGTTTTTAGTTTTTTCAGATCTTTAGTATGTTGTGATACTATGCTTTCACACCTTTGATATTTTCAGTGTTTTCGTTAGTGATGCAATACAACTACATAGACTGTAACAATGTTGAAAATGGCAGTGATAACATGTACTTGTCAGTAATGCTAATAGCTGACAGTTATCACAATATTTTTTTCCTGTTTTATTTTAGTAGTGGTGAGAGATGGCTTAGCAGTTAAGGTGCTTCCTTGCAAAGCCTAAAGACCCATGTTCACATGGTCCCACATAAGCCAGATGCACAAGGTGGTGCACCCATCTGGAGTTCAATTGCAGGGGCTGGAGGCCCTGGTGCACCAATTCTCTCTCGTGCTCATTCACTCTATCTCTAATAAAAAAATTTTTTTAAGTATATTTTTCTATCTATTGAGATAGTCATATAATTTCTTACTTTTGATCTGTTAATGAGATTTCCTTTGTGTTGGGTGCTAGCATATTATTAGTAAATAAAAATCAGTTCCTGCCTTCATGTTGCTCATATTTTAGTTATAGGGAAGAAATACAATGAGTGTAATATTTAGGCAGCTTAGGTGGTGATAGGGACATAAAGCAGAAGAGAGATCCATGAAGCATGTTGGTCTAGAAGGAACATTTTACAGTATTATGCAGAAGTTCATGGAGAAGATGAGATCTGAGTAAAGACTTGCCCAGATGTTCTCACCTTTGCTCAAAGAAGTTGGTGGTGATTACTTGGAAGACTCAGAATTCTGAAAATTCTAATAAATAACTGTGGTGTGCTGAGCACTAAATGAATTATCTTTCACATGGCCCTCCAAGGCTCAGGGAAATTTCTGGAAGAGGGGACAGAAAGAATGTAAGAGCCAGAGGACATAGAGCAGTGCTTTGCAATACTGTCTCCTATATGTGAAGTAGCCGTCACATTCATGACCTCCCAGCGTCTGTGGTTATCAACATTCTGTAGGAGGACAAAAAAGACATCAAAATAGACGGGGGACTAGTTGGGAAGAAGGGATGCAATAGAAGAGTGATGGGGAGGGGAGACAAGGTAATGGGAGGGAATTATGATCAAAATATACTAGGTACATGTAGGAAGAGTGTTGATAAGTCAATTTAAAAATGAAAATGGGTTGGACAGATGGCTTATCAGTTCAAGCACTTGCCTGCGAAGCCTAAGGACCCAGGCTCGACTCCCCAGAACCTACATGAGCCAGATGCACATGGTGGTACATGCATCTAGAGTTTGTTTGCAGTGGCTAGAAGCTCTGGAGCATGCGTGCGCTCTCTCTCACTCTCACATAGATAGATAGATAGATAGATAGATAGATAGATAGATAGATAGATAGATAGATAGATAGATAGATAGATAGATATTTTTAAAGTAAAAATGAAATGAAAACAAAAAGACGTACACAGAGGGTTCAGTGCTTGTTCATGAGAGTTGGAGTGTTCCATAACCTTCATAGTTGAGTGTGGTGGGTGCCTGTGAGGCCACAGAGGCTAAGGGAACAGCGTGAAGCTCTGGGGCTTCATGGACTATTATGAGGATTTTGCCTGTTGCTGAGTGGCGAGCCCTGCATGGTTTTGATCAAATGAATGGCTCAGAGAATAAGAATATCTGTGTGTGTGTTAAGCAGATAGATGAGGAAACTGCTACCATAGTGTAGGCAAGTTATGGTAACTTGGATGCATGCTAACAGTGAAATCAATGAACAATGGTTGTAATCTGGAAACACTGAAGGTAGAGCTAATAACTTTTCCATTGATGGAATGTAGAATGTGATTTACACATTCTTAACTGGTCTTGCTGCTTCTGTAATCATATAATGAGAAGTAGCAAAAGTGATCTTTATTTGATAATTTCACTTTTGTTAAAACAATTCAATTAAAAGCCCTATTACACTTTGAATAAAATTTATTCTCCTTACCTCAGCCAACAAGGCCTGCATAATTGAGAACCTGCAACTCCCTCACTACACTGCAGCAGCTCCAGTGCTCAATTATGTACTATGCCCAAATCTTTCTTGCCTTTGAGGTGTTGGTCTTCTCTTGATTTGGGAAGTTTCCTCAACTCATTCTTTGCCTAATTATCTTATATCTTAAATGACCTATTAAGTAGATTTCTTTTTTGGCTCCCTGTCATACATTGTCCTTGAATTTATTTTTGTTTATTTTATGGAGAAAGGAGAATGGGCGTGACAGGGCCTCTTCCACTGCACATGAACTCCAGATGCATGTGCCACTTGAACATTTGTTTTTTCATTAGTACTAAAGAATTGAACCTGGGCTGGCAGGCTTTACAAGCAAGTACCTTTAACAGCTGAGCTCTGTCCCAAGCAACCCTTTCACCTTCCTTTCTTTACTTGAGAGAGATGGTTATTTTTTTTCTTCATAGTATTTCTTAAAAATCTTTTGTGGCATTGGTGTTGAGGATTGTTTGGGTTTTTTGTTTTTTGACATAATGTCTCACTATATAGCCCAGGCTGACCTCAAACTCACTGTGATCCTCCCGTCTCACCCTCCTAGTGCTGGGACTACAGGGATCCACAGCTACACTTGGCAAATTTCGTTGTGTTTTGTTTTCTCTGTGTTTTGTGTGGTGGTGATGTTCCATTTAGAATCTCTGTGGCATGTGGGACTCTGCTTCATTCTTTAAGTTTGTGCTCCTATGACACAGTGTGCCTGGCCCTTAGAACAGCCAATGAATATTATCAGATTGTACTTTCTGACTAAATTTGTGAACAAAGGCACAAATAAAGTATTTACAATCTGCAGAGTCTCAGTCCAGGACATGAGATCTAACTTAGATTTCAGTTCAACCTCATTATTTTGATATTCTCTCCATAATTAGCCATTGTGTATTGCTTTTGTCAGGTGATCATAATGATGCTTCATCATGATTGCATTTCTTCATTAAAAATCTACTTCACTGTTAAAGTCTAGACAAATTCTTACATTTTAGAAAATAACTGCTCATACAGTCATGCTGTCAGGATGGTATGTCAAATGAAATACTAAACAGAGGTTTTAAAATCTTCCCTGTTCCCACTCCAGTTTTCCCTTGAAGCTATAATCCCAAAGGAAGAAATGGAAACAGAGAAATCTATGGTGTGAGTTCAGGTTTACTACTGTAAGTGTTTAAGAAAGGGCTCTGTTACCATGGCAACAAATGCATGAATTTCAAGTGGAAAATTTTCAGCATATGGAGCTGATAAAATTGTGGCATCCCTATTCTCCCTCTCATAGGATTGTTCTTTACCAAGTTAAGCAAATATTCGAAAACCTCCTACTAAAATTAATTTTTAAAAATATTTCTGTGGCACTGTTTTCAAGTTGTTATAACTTAAAAGTATAGCCAAGAGAATAGACTTTCATAGATCTATTATGCCAAGGGGTAAAGTATTTGATTTGACATTAAAAATTACTTTTCTAATGTGTACTGGATCTTTGCTAAATAAAATGGTAAATAGTTTAATGTACTGGGAGTTCTTGACAATAGAAAACGACCTGCCACTTTACAGATTCCCTTGCCATAAATGCTTTCTAACTCCAGTAGAGGAAAGCTGTTAAGCTTTAAGTGCTCTGTCATATTTGCAGGCTTTTATAGAGAACAGCAGTCAGCAGTGGAGATGGAAAACGATGGCAGGTAGACTTAAAACACCATAAAGCACAGACGATTGTGTGTAATGCCTTGAATTGAATCCTTTTTGAATGAAATGATCAGCCATATGTGCCACTCTTACAGACCCTGTAAGAAGAGGAGAAGAAATGTGCCCTAATGCTAACTGTGCATGAAATTGCAGTGTTAGGAGATATTGACCAGATGTTTCAATCTCAACAAATAGCTTGTTATGTGACTGAGTGAAAATATCTTTTGCTGCTTTGATCACACACACCTTGAAGGAAGGGGTAATTTAATAGAGGCTGTCATAGTTCATCATTGTCAATAAACTTTGACTTGACCTTTGCCTTGTGTTTTTGATGTTGCTGCTGATAGTTGTTGATGGGCAGATGTTTACTGCCTTGAGGGGTTTTGCTTTTTATAAAGTGCATGCTGGAAATAGTAAAGGCCAAGGATGCTTCTTCATTCTTTTCTCGTTCTTTGGTTGCTGGTTGGCATGCTTCTGTGTGGATTTTTGTAGAATTTCTGGGCAGATGAGTGAGTGATACTCTTTACTTCAAAAGACCACTGGGTTTTCTCTGAACCTTTCTTCCTTGTCTCTCACTTACAGTTTTCCTTTGCCACAGTGAATTTTATGGTGATTTTTCTTCTTTCACAAACCACACATCCCTCTGTTTTTTATAGCTAGAAGTGATAGATCTCTTAGAGCATTATTGTGATTCCTGATGCTTAGCGTTAAGGATAATGATGACTGGAGAGTGAGTACAAGGTTGTATAGTTTCTTCTTTCTGGGCCCCCGTGCGTATCTTCGGTATGATAACACTTGTGTGTGTTGCTTTTCTTAGCTTACTTTATTCTTCATACCTAGAGGAGTGATTATGAAAATACTTTATAAATTCAAACATGCTTATTCTCCTACCAACCTACTCTTTCTGAGTTTTTACCTGTATAACTATGGACCTTGTGTTTAGTGTTCCGATAAAATGAGACACCAGACAAATACTAAGGGGCGGCCTGTCATATTCTGAAGAACATTTTAGGAAGATCACTCAGAATGCAGTAGATTGAGGGGAAACAAAACTGAAAGCAGGGAGATGACTTGATAGGCTTTGCCAATAGCTGAGGGGACAGAGGGAGAATGTTGAGTGATTGTTAATGCGTCTATGATTATTTTTTAAAAAAATATTTATTTATTTGAGAAAGAGGAAGAGGCAGATAGAGAGAGAATAAGCATGCTAGGGCCTCCAGCCACTGCAAATGAAAACGGGCTGGAGACATGGTTAAGTGGTTAAGGTTCTTGCCTGCAAAGTCTAATGACCTAGGTTTGATTCCCCAATACCCACATAAAGCCAGATGCACAACACTGTTCATACATGTGGAATTTGTTTGCAGTAGCTGGAAGCCCTGGTGGGCCCATTCTCTGTCTCTGCAAAATATATATATATATTTTAAACCAAGAGGCTCTTTCACTGGTCTAATTTAGAGAAGATTGTAGCTTGCCCTCAAGTGTTAATAATGGAGATATAAATAGAAATAGATCAATTTAATAGACAACATATGGTTCAGTAGGTACTTGCCTATTCAGGTTACTCATCCGCGGACAAATCTAGACTAAAATACAGGTGAGAGGAATCATATCCTGGGAAAATACAAGGAGTGAGAAGAATTAGGGAGAAGGAAAGAAGCTACAAAAGATACAGAAAGGTTGAATTATACATTATGAAATACAGGAACATCCAACAAATAGTAGGTTATCAAAAATATTCATACAAGGGCCGGGCATGGTGGCACACGCCTTTAATTCCAGCACTCAGGAGGCAGAGATAGGTGGATCACCATGATTTCAAGGACACCCGGAGATTACAGAGTGAATTACAGGTCACCCTGGGCTAGAGCAAGACCCTACCTCAAAAAACCAAATACAGAGCTGGAGAGATGGCTTAATGGTTAAGGCGCTTGTCTGTGAAGCCAAAGGACTCAGGTTCGATTCCCCAAGGCCCGTGTAAGCCAGATGCACAAGGGGCACATGCGTCTGGAGTTTGTTTGCAGTGGCTGGAGGCCCTGCTGTGCCCATTCTCTGTCTCTCTTCTCTCTATTTCACTCTCTCTCTGCTTACAAATAAATAAAAATTAAAAAAACCAAAAAACATACATAAATATTCATAGAATGAACGCAGTTAGGATAGGGTTTTTGTCCCGTCCCAGTGCCCTGTGATTATCGCAGTCAGGGCTTGGTCAGCAGACCCTGGGGACTTGTGCTACTCACTTTTCTTGTGTTATCTTACTCAGTCCTCATCATCATAAGAATTACTAGTAAAAATAGCCAAAGAACCATTGTTGGGAATAATAACAGGATACTTGCCGCCCAGGAAAATGTGGCAGTTTTGTCAGGAATGGAGCCTGATGTAGTTGTCACCAAGCAAAGTGGATTCTGGTAGTTAGAGGTCCTGGTCTTTGTGGTCTCGCTCAGTAGTGCAGCAGTCAGGTGAGGTGAGAGCCGGCCCTTCCAGCCGTGTGACCTGTGCTGTTTTCCTCGTCACTCTACTTCACTTTGTATTTCCTCGTGACCATTTGCTGTATGCTTACTTGCTGTGTCCAGATTTTGACATTTAATTTGTTTTAGTTGTTCTTCTAATTTTTCCTGAAGTGCCTCCCTGGTTTTTCTGTTATCACATTTCCTTCCTTTGGCTTATCTTTCAACTGTTTTAGTATCTAAGTCATTCTTCATCATTCAGTTATGAATTAAATTAAAGTATATGGCATTAACTTAAAAGTGGCTGGCTCTTAGGCATCATTGACAGTTAGATTGTCCTAAAGACTGCATTTAAGTGATGAAGAGAACATTCATCTGAAAGGTGAAGTTAATAGTAACAGAAATCTTTCAATATGTTGTTAAAGACTCTTAATGTGAAGCTTAATGTGTCATTTATTCAGCACCTATTTAAATTCAGTTATAAATTTTCTCCTTCTGGTACCTAACTCTTCATAAGGCATCAGCTGTTACAATCACACTCATTTGCTCATAGGCCTTCCTGTGCTCTGTTCTCTCTGCACAATGATGCCTACACTCCTTAAAGTGACATTTAATTATCTGGTCCCGGCCTTCCTTACTCATTAGGCTTTTCCCTCCTAAGTGCTTGCTCTATCATTATACTCCTAATAGTTTTAGTTCTCTTTTCTATTATTTTTTGTTAATATATACTCTTGTTTCCAAAAATGGGCACTGGTAAGGCCCCTTATAATGCTGTAGCAATCCCACAGAGTCCACAGGCTATTTTACATGTTCAAGGGTAACACAATGACATCTGTCAGGCACAGCATGAATCACTGGCTCCAGATATTTCCGTTTGGGTGTTAAATCGCTGCAGTGCTCTTGGTGATGTCATATGTACTTTGTGAAACTGTTTTATTGCTATTTTCTGTAATTGGAAGGTACAGCTTAAAAATCAAGATGAAACAGTAAGCAGAAGGCTGAAGAATATTGCAATACTCAGGAGGCACTAATTGTTAGGAAACAAATATTTTTGACTGTTCTAATTACTTAATAAATAGAGCTACACAGTAAGTGAGTTTCTAGCCAGCCTGGGAGGAAGTGGATAGGAAGTTTTCTAACCATGTCCATCAATCATATCACGCTTATATTTACTTTTTGTTTGTTTTTGTTTTTGTTTTCTGAGGTAGGGTCTCACTCTAGCTCAGGCTGACTGGGAATTCACTATGTAGTCTCAGGGTGGCCTCAAATTCTTGGCGCTCCTCCTACCTCTGCCTCCCGAGTGCTGGGATTAAAGGCATGCGCCACCACACCCGGCTTACATTTATTATATACATTTTTATTGCTTAGCAATATTTTTTAATTTATAAAATATTTTATTTATTTATTTGCAAGGGGAGAGAGAGGGAATGAGAATGGGTGTGCCAGAACCTTTTGCCACTGCAAACAACTCCAGATGCATGTGCCACTTTGTGCATCTGGTTTTACATGGGTACCAGCGAATCAAACCCAGACTGTCGGGCTTTGCAAGCAAGCGCCTTTAACTGCTGAGTATCTCTCCAGGTGGTAGGGTCTCACTGGAGCTCACTCTGTATTCCCAGGAGGGCCTCAAACTCACAGCAATCTTCCTACCTCTGCCTCCTGAGTGTTAATAAAGGAGGGTGTCACCATGCCCAGCAACTATATAAACTTTAGTTCAGTTCTCCTTAAAATTCTTTTTTATAATTCCTATTCTCTTTATTCACCTTCAGTGCTTGTCTGTGTCCATTAATGTCTGTGCAAATGGTAGGCTGCTTTTAGCTTTTTCCTCCCTGAATCATACTCTGCAAATTGCCTCCTGGCAGAGTCTGCATGATGTCAGGGCTCACCTTGTTTCACTTCTGTCAAAGATCACAGCCCTGCTCTGCCTTTTATCCAGTATCTGAGGCATTTGTACTTGCTTCCTTATGGTTTTGTTTTGAGGTGGGTTTTTTTTCCTTCCTTCAGTATAGGGGTAATTTCTCCAGATCCTCAAGGAGCATCTTATTTTCCCCCTCTTTGCAGAGTGGGCATCCTAATCAGTATGAAATGATATCAGTGTGGTTTTTTTTTTTTTTTTTTTTTTTTTTTTGTTTTCCGAGGTAGGGTCTCACTCTGGCTCAGGCTGACCTGGAATCCACTATGAGGTCTCAGGGTGGCCTCGAACTCTCAGCGATCCTCCTACCTCTGCCTCCCGAGTGCTGGGATTAAAGGCGTGCGCCACCACGCCCGGCATCAGTGTGGTTTTGAGTGTCGTTGCCCACAGGATCAGTGGTACTCAGCATCTTCTCATGGACTTTTATATAATTTTTAAAGAAATCTTTCATTGGTCATTTATTTAATTTTTTAAAAGAATATTTTATTATTTATTTATTTATTTGAGAGAGAGAGAGAGAGAGAGAGAGATACAGAAATAGGCAGGTTGAGAGAGAGAGAGAAAATGGGTGCACCAGGGCCTCCAGCCACTACAAACGAACTCCAGATGCATGCACCCCCTTGTGCAGCCAGCTTACGTGGGTCCTGGAGAATCAAGCCTCAAACCAGGGTCCTTAGGTCCTTGGTTTTTCAAGGCAGGTTCTTACTGTGGCCCAGGCTAACCTGAAATTCACTATGTAGTCTCAGGGTGGCCTTGAACTCACAGTGATCCTCCTACCTCTGCCTCCCAAGTGCTGGGATTAAAGGCGTGCGCCACCACACATGGCTTTTGCTTTTGTTTTGTTTTTTGTTTGTTTTGTTTTTGTTTTTGTTTTTTAGTCTTTTGAGGTAAGTTCTTACTCTAGCTCAGGCTGACCTGGAATTCACTCTGTAGTCTCAGGGTGGCCTCGAACTCATGGCGATCCTCCTACCTCCGCCTCCCGAGTGCTGGGATTATAAAGGTGTGCGCCACCACGCCCGACTGTAATTAGAATTTTTAACACTTCTGATTTTTAAACCCATGTATTAGACATGAAGATATTTTAGTATAATTATGGATGAGTTATTTCAAGAAGTACAAAAATGTTGATAGACACAGCTAATACATGTTGCTTATTATGTACTGGTGTAGTGCTCAGCAGTGAGGGTACATTAACTTACAGTATTTCAGTGACTCTTCAACAGCCTCGTGGATACAATGAGGCATAGAAACATTAATTGATGCTAGCATGGTGGCTCACACGCAATCCCAGTGCTCAGGTGACTGAGGCAGAAGGATTCCTGCAAGTTTGAGGCCAGCCTGGGCTACAGACTGAGACCCTGCTTCAGAAACACAGTGGTGGGGTGGTTACGTGACATGTTCAAACTCGTGCAGCTGATCAACAGCAGAGGGAATAGGTGAACTCAGTCATCAAAATGGATGATGGGCTCATTAGGATAATGTTACACTCATGATATTGACACTTCTAGTGTTACAGTTGTTGTTGATGTTTTATTTCCTGCATCTAGCCAGCATTTGATTTATAATCTGTAAGCCTTCAGCTTCTGAATCCTTAGCCACCATGCTCTATCTCTATCCCCTAAAGTAGCATAAGCTTTTGTTTTGTCCATTTGTCAAGTTTGGTTATCTTACTCAGTTGTACAGAATTGGAATTCCATTCATAATAGCCAGTTTCTCACGGAGCATGCCTTTCATGCCACTCTCCGTGGCACACTACTGAATTATGTGCCATTTTCCTGGTCCATTCAAGTATTTATGTTCCTCTTTTCCAGTGGATGATTCAGCAGCCACACAAAGCAGCAACATTCTTCGGCTGCATTGGGATAGATAAATTTGGAGAGATTCTGAAGAGCAAAGCTGCCGAGGCCCACGTGGATGCTCATTACTACGAACAGAGTGAGCAGCCAACAGGAACTTGTGCTGCCTGCATCACTGGTGGCAACAGGTATGGCAGTGGAAAGCAGGAGCACATCATGCTAAGGAGCTGTGGAAACAAACGCTCGCCAAACCTGATAGTTAGAACCAATTTGAAATTGAGATTTTATGCTTATAATCATCATCTTTAATGTTTTTTTTTTACTTTTAATGTTTTTAAAACTCTTCTTCCTTATGTCATTTTTCTTATGTATTTATATTTTATTTGTTTTCTTCTTAGGTTTCTGAGATCATATTGCACTCTTATAGCCCAGGTTTGCCTCAAACTCGCAACAGTTCTCCTGCCTCAGCCTCCCAAGTGCTAGTGTTACAGGCATGAACCACTGTGACTGGCTTCCATTGTATTTTCAAATTTGTTTTTGTTAGGCCTGCTGTTGAATTCATGAGGCATAACAGAATGGAAGTTTGTGTTTTAGTCGATATTTTACACCTAGCAATCTGCTAGACTTGGATTAGAAAGAATGATCTTTTCAGCACAACCTGATATTAAAGTATAAAATCTCTACATACATGTAACAAACATGTATATCACACAATCCTCACATTACTTCTAGTCTCATAGGAATTAGGTTATATAAAACATTTGTGGCTCATAGCACAGAATTTCAGCCATGGGAAGTGAACTGCTCAAGAAACAACCAAGTCAGGTGTAGTGGCACATGACTATAATCGCAACATTTAAGAGGCTGAGGCAGGGGAATCACAAGTTTCAGTGCAGCCTGGATTCCACATGGTGAGAGCCTGGATGGAGGGGAGCATGGTTAGAACTGCCCAGTATATTCGTTCTTATTGTCAGGCAAGTCCATATTCTGTGAAGAGACTGACTTATTTAAAAATAGATCTGAAAACAGAATACTCATCTTATTTTGATTTTTTTTTGTGGCAGGGCCTTGCTCTGTGCCCCAGGCTGCCCTGGAATATGCGTACTTTTTTTTTTTGTTTGTTTGTTTTTCCGAGGTAGGGTCTCACTCGAGCCTAGGCTGACCTGGAAATTCACTATGTCGTCTCGGGGTGGCCGCGAACTCATTGCGATCCTCTTACCTCTGCCTCCCGAGTGCTGGGATTGACGGCATGCACCATTATGCCTGACATATATGTACTTTTTAAAATTGAAGTTAAAAGCAACACAGAATCACATCACACTATAGTGATATCGCATCACAGCAGTTACTCTACAATAGAATGGTACTACTATTGTCAAGATCAAGAGAAAACAAATGTCAGGAGCAGAGGCAGAGGTAGGAGGATTGATATGAGTTTGAGGACAGCCAGGGACTACAGAGTGAGTTCCCAGTCAGCCTAGGCTAGAGTAAGACGGAAGGAAGGAAGGAAAAAGAAAAGAGAGAAAGAGAGGAAAACAAATGATGCTTAAGAAAGGAGACAAGGGTAAAACAGTGAGGATAATTAACTGGGCCTAAAGTGTGTCTTTAGGTAACTAAATGTGACCTTTTCTACAACTTTATTTACTAGAAAAGTCTTCTGCACGTGAGCCTGTAATATGTCTCTCAGGGCTTTCCATATTGGTCTTATTCTTTTGTAGCTACATGGAGTTATTTCTTCAGTATCTACATGCATTGCTAACAGGATTGTACCATTATAGGTGGTTTTTCTCCTTTGCAAGGATATTGTTAGAATCACCTAAACTTGCCTCCTTTTGGCGTGGGGAGGGGGAGTGAGCTGGAGAGCTGGTCCAGGGGAATAACACACATGCCTTGCAAGTGTGAATACCTGAATCCAGAACCCCTGTGATGTCAGAAGTGTAGTGCTATACAGTCTAATCTAGTGCAAGAAGGCAAGTGGAGACAGAATTTGCCAGAAGCTTGTGGGCTGGCTACCTGCCAAATGAGCAGTGCCAAGTAAGAACCTCCCTCAAATAAGGTGGAAGCCAATGATCAACAGACAAAAGTTGTCCTCTGATTACCACACCATACAGAATCAAGATGGGAAGCAAGAGAAAACAGCGACGCTTAGGAAAAGAGACAAGGGTAAAATAGCGAGAACAATTCAAGGGTCTAAGTGTGGCACAATATGCTGTAACAACAAACCAGGGACTTAAGAGAATTTTACATTCCTCACTCTTGGTTTTGGTGGTGGTGATGAGAGTTGGGAATTATTTTTGTTGTTGTTGTTTTGATCTTTTGAGACTGGATTTTGCTATGTGCCCTGGCTGGCCTGGAACTCACTATGTTGACCTACTTGCCTCCATTTTGTGATCCATAAGCCTGTGCTTTCTGAAAGTGCTGACTGTATTTGGAAATATGTAGCCTGCCTCCTCTGTTCCCTGATTGTGTTTGCACCTGACCCCCATTGCCTTTCTCGCTGTTTATTTTGGCTTCTTGCTGCACCTCCAGCAAGTGTATAGCAAGGCCCTGGCCATGTTCTGGACGCTGAGAATTGATATATATGGATGGTAGTCACTAAATAACTCAAGTATAACTTGCAAAACATCCTTAGACTACTAAGCCATTTTCTGACCTTGCCTTTCACTTTATTTTGTGGTGCATAAGAGAACTTTATGATTTAAAGGGTTCAATAAATTAAACCATCCATTATTCGAACATTGAAATGTATTTGTTTGGACCTTTGCTCTTTGTAGTTTTCTGAAAAGAAAATTTAATTTTCAGGTGAGTAGTGTTCTCATTAATGAGAAATGGGTCAAGTTTTGCCTCTGGCATCACTCAGGCTAGAGTAAAATTGTAAATTGTCTTGGCATGCTAAATTGCTATTTTAAAGAACAGTAATAATATTAGGTCTCCCAGGTGGCAAAAGCTTAATTTACCTACCAGCATTGTGGTTGTGGTGGTCAGTATCATTAATACGGGAAGTGGTGAAAACTCTAAACTCACAATCTAGATTCTAGAACATGTCAGAGTTGATAAATTATTTTAGATAGGGCTAGTAACCTTGCTGCCACTACCAAAAACTCAGAATTCAAAAAGTAGTTTTATCATTAGAGTATTGCTTTTACTTAGTAGCTATTTCATCAGAAAATTTTCTAAAGTCATGATTACTATAAAATATTTTTATAAGCTAGGGCTGTGTTTAATTCCAGCACCAAAAGAAAAAAGGGTTAATTTTTTTCTGAGTTTATAATATAGTAATTTTGAACTTGAGTATATTGATGCACATTTCTTTTATTTTCCTACATTTATTTCAACAAAAACAGATGTATCCTTCAGGAATAAATTAACATATGTATGAGTAGAAACATGCTTTGGAAGAGAATCAATTTTTTTAATTTAACCAGAGGAATTAAATATTACCAGAGTCACAAATGATGAGATTTCTTGTGTGTATGAGCCATAGCTGTTAATATTTAATTTAAAGTGAAAGAAAAATGACCAACGAATTCCATTTCTGACCAAAAAATTTTATTTATATATAATATATATATATATATATATATATATATATATATGGTATGAAATGTAAATAATTCTTTTATTTCATTAAGTTTAATTGTTGGCTCATAATTAACCAGTCTCAGTGGCACTTACAGCCAGATTTTAAGTGCGCTGTACTGCTTAGATTTTCCAGCTGTGAAACAATCCAGCCCAGGGAGTTTTCAGCTTTAGAAACTAATTCTAATTGACTCCAGTCCTTGATGTGGAATAATTTGCAAATTTATTCCTCGTAGTAAATATGATCTACATTTATATGTGTGTTTTATGAAATTATTCCCATACTTGGCTTTTCAAGCATTAGTTTAAATAGTCAATTATAGTCTATTGGTTGTATATTTATAAAGATATTTTTCACCATAAATAATGAAATTTGGGATTATATAGATTTCCTTTTGCATGATGACTTAGCTTTATTTCTTAATTGCATATTGAATTATTAACATATAAAAATAAATCTTACTTTAAAGTCAAAAAGAAATTTAAATGCCACGTTCTTAAAATACCAGGTGTTCAGAAAGGTTGCAATGTTTTTGTCTCAGAGACATCATAGATGCCCAGAAAGTACTCAAAATAAAACTGTTACTATTTTTTATGTCTTTAAAAGTCTTCAATATCAGTTTTTGAAGATTGGATACTTAAATGGAGGAAAGTTCCTGACAAATTTGACTATTATAATACAAGTAAAACCCCCTTTGCTGTTGTTGTTCAGGTCCCTTATAGCTAATCTTGCTGCAGCCAATTGTTACCAGAAGGAGAAGCATCTGGATCTAGAGAAAAACTGGATGTTGGTAGAAAAAGCGCGAGTGTATTATATAGCCGTGAGTATTGACTTCATTCACATTCTTGGGTCTTAGTAACATGAAAGCCTAGAGCTGTTGGCTGAAGTACATTGTCCAGGGGTTATTTTTACTACCCCATACAAATTATTTACCCGTCTCAAAGCATGTGTCTGATTCACTTCTATAAATTCAAAACAGAAGCCAGGCTTGATGTACATGCCTTTAATCCCAGCACTAAGGAGGCTGAGGTGGGAGGATCTCCCCAAGCAGGCAGCCTGTGCTAGAATGAGACCCTACCTTAAAAAAAAAAAAAAAAAAAAAATATATATATATATATATATATATATATATATATATGTATAAAACAGAAATATAATCTTTATGTAGACTTCACTTGCATTATTTACTACCTTCAAGTCTGCCAGTTTGGATATATTATGCACAGATATTGCTCAATAACATAGAATTCTGTGCTATTAAATCAGCTTTATAAGATCCTTTGAAGTAATGGTACAAACTTGTATTTTTAGGCAATGTGATAAAGATGTGTACATTGTGTGAAAAAATATTAGTAATATAAATATTCATTGCTAATAATGTGAACTTATTTGCCAGAAATATTATAATTGCTATTTATTCCATAGTAATTATCATGACATCTTTTAACATTTCAGAAACATTGATTGTGACAAATCTCTTAAGTCTGGGAATAAGGGCAGCATATAATTTGAGTTATTAAGTTTTCTGACATAAAAAATAATTGGTTAAAATTTATTCCCAAAGTAGAAGTACACTAAACAATCTCCTGAATTAATCACCCCATGGTTGCCTTGTTGTTATTTAATATGAGTTAAGTGTGGCTGCTCACACATAAGTAGTTACCTATGAAAAATTAACAGTATCTCATATGCACATAATACATAGTTTTAGCATAACAGCTGCTGCCATTCTACTACCTGAGCTGTGTGGAACAGCTGGTAGGACATGGAGAGAATGTATTATCCAGGAGGAACATGTTTATTGAAAATATAATTATTTCTTTCAGTCTAGTGTTAATGTCTCCTACAGCATGTTCATGTGCACTGCTGCAGGCTCTGCAGTACTGTTATTGATTCTTCCGTGTAACAAGTGCTACTCCTTTATAACTGTCACATAAATGCTTACATTGGGATTACATAATGGAAAGTCATGCTATCTCTTGTGCTGCTATGTGAGAAAAACATTTGCAAAATTAACATTTTTCCCTGAAATTTTCAATTTTATTTCATTTCTTAAAAATGATCTGAGGGCTGGAGAGATGGCTTAGTGGTTAAGGCGCCTGCCTCTTAAGCCTATGAGCACCAGTTCCAATCTCCAGCGGTTCCAATCTCCAGGTCCCACGTTTAGCCAGATGCAGTGATGCAAGGGCGCAATGCCACACTTGACCACAAGGGGGCGCACGCATCTGGATTTCATTCGCAGCAGCTGAGAGGCTGCTGGTGTGCCCATCTGTATCTGTCTTCCTCTCCCTCTTTCTTTGTCTCTCTCCAAAAAAAAAAAAAAATCTGATTTTCCTTTAATGTCTCAACAATGTGCTTTTGTTTGTTTGTTTCTTTCTTCCAAGACAGGATCTTACTGCATAGCCCAGGCTAGCTGTACACTCTGTTATCCTCCTACCTCAGCCTCCCCAGTGCTGGGGTTATGAACATGTATTCCTACCAGTTTCTTATGTGCTTCTTTAGGGCAGATTTCAATACTGTTTCAAACCGTCTTGGGTTTAAAAGTTTAATTTTTCAAAAGGCACATGATCTAAAATTTAGCATAATATATGTATATTACTGGACTATTAAAATGAAAATATATTCTGATGAAAAAGTATTTTTAACTTGAAAATTACAGTTCTCTGTATTTCAACATACAGTAGCTGAATCCTGAATTATGCACTTGCACTTGCAACTTGCAAGCATAATGATATGACGAATAGAGTAATGATTATACAGTGTAATATACTAGCCAACTTTCAGTGACTGACATATTTGCAGAAGTGTAAAAGACCTAACTTTGCAAACAACTTATTCTCTTAACAGTCATGTAGTGTAACATACCTGATTAAATTTGGTGAGTGGAATTTGTGAGGATATTAATAATTATATAAAAAGTATAGTTTTATATAATGCATTGAGTAATTCATTCTGGTCAAATTATTGAGAAAGATTCATTTATTCTTTACATTTATGTGGTACATTTAGCCAAGAGAAATGTCAGATGGATTCCAGTGGCTGATCGTAACTGTTAGCTCTTAGTGTCTACTTCAGTACTTTCAGGCAAAGAAAACTTCAGGGCTGGGGAGATAGCTTAGCAGTTAAGGCGCTTGCCTGCAAAGCCAAAGGACCCAGGTTCGATTCCCCAGGACCCTCATAAGCCAGATGCACAAGGTGGTGCATGCGTCTGGAGTTTGTTTGTAGTGGCTGAATGTCCTAGAAGTGTCCATTCTCTCTCTTTCCCTGTCTCTGCCTCTTTCTCTCACTCTCTTTGAAATAAATAAATAAATAAAAATTTAAAGAAAAAGAAAACTTCACTTTAAAAGGCAAACCTAGGGCTGGAGAGATGGCTTAGTGGTTAAGGTGCCTGCCTGCTAAGCTTAAGAACTCCCGTTTGATTCTCCAGGTTCCATGTTTAGCCAGATGTAAAGTGATGCAAGGGCGCAATGCCGCACTTGCCCACAAGGGGGCACACATGTCTGGAGTTCATTCACAGCGGCTGAGAGGCTGCTGGTGTGCCCATGGTGTGCCTCTCTTCTCTCTCTCTCTCTCTCTCTCTCTCTCTCTCTCTCAATCTCTGACTCTCTCCAAAAAAAAAAAAAATAAATAAAAATAAAAAATAAAAGGCAAACCTAGGGCTGAAGAGGTGGCTTAACATTTAAAGCACTTGTCTGCAAAGCCTAAGGACCCAGGTTCAATTCCCCAGTACCCACATAAAAATAAATTTTAAAAATTTACTGTTAAAAAAAAAGGCAAACCTATATTGTGTTTAGAGCTTGGCTTATTTCAAAATATTTCTGAAAACAGGACCGTTGTTGTTGTTACAAGGTTTTACTCTGTAGCCCAGGCTGGCCTGGAACTGGCATTGAACTCACAATGATCCTCTTGCCTCAACCATCTAAATACATGTAAATTCTTGGATTACAAGCATGAGCTAACATTCCCTACCTTTGTATTATTTGTTTGTTTGTTTGCTTGCTTATTTGACACATGGTCTCATGTAGCCCTGTAATTCACTTTGTCTTGGAGGCTGGCCTTGTACTCTGATTCTCCTGATTTTACCTCCCAAGTGTTAGAATTGCAGTTGTGTCCCATCATCCCCAGCTTGAAGACCCCATTTTGTATAACAAGAATCCCATATATTTTTGGTGGATACGCAGAAACAACCAAAAATAAAAAAATAGAATAAAGTATCTTACTTGTTTATTACCATACAATATTAAGCCCTAGTAATACACTGAAATCTACTGTGTCTGGTATTAATTTAGCCAGATCGGCTTTCTTTTTATTATTGGCATCACAGTATACCTTTCTTCCTTTTTTTATTTTTTAATTTAATTTTTATTTTATTTTATTTTGTTTTGGTTTGCTTTTTCGAGGTAGGGTCTCACTCTAGCCCAGGCTGACCTGGAATTCACTATGTAGTCTCAGGCTCGCTTCAAATTCATGGCAATCCTCCTACCTCTGCCTCCTGAGTGGTAGGATTAAAGGTGTGCGCCACCATGCCTGGCCTTTTTTTTTTCCTTTTTAAAAAAAGTATTTTATTTTATTTATTTTATTTATTGAGAGAGAGATAGAAGCAGAGAGAAAGAGCAAGAGAGAGAATGGGTGCACCAGGGCCTTCAGCCCCTGTAAACAAACTGCAGATGCATATGCCACCTTGTGTGGCTTATGTGGGTCCTAGGGAATTGAACCTGGGTCCTTTGGCTTCACAGGTAAACATCTTAACCACTAAGCCATCTGTCCAGCTCCTTTATTCCTTTTTACTTCTAATTTAACTACTTATGTTTGTTTGATTTTTTTTTTTGGATTTTTCTTCTTTTTTGGTTTTTTTTTAAATTTTTTTAAAGTATTTTATTTATTTTTGGAGAGAGACAGAGAGGGAGAGGGATACAGATAGAGAATGGGCGCGCCAGCAGTCTCTCAGCTGCTGTGAACGAAATCCAGATGTTTGTGCCCCCTTGTGGTTAAGTGCGGCATTGCACCCTTGCGTCACTTTGCATCTGGCTAAACGTGGAACCTGGAGATTGGAACCGGGTTCTTAGGCTTAGCAGGCAGGCGCCTTAACCGCTAAGCCATCTCTCCAGCCCCTTTTATGGTTTTTTAAAGGTGGGATCTCATTCTAACCCAGGCTTACCTGCATGGAACTCACTATGTTGTCTCAAGGTGGCCTTGAACTCACAGCAGTACTCCAATCTCTGCCTCCCAAGTGCTGCGATGAAAGTATACCTTCACGCCCAGCTTTATGTTTGTATTTTTAAAGGTAGGGTCTCACTCCAGCCCAGACTGAGCAGGAACTCAAGTAGCTCAGGTTGCCCTTGATCTCACAGTGATCCTCTACCTCAGCCTCTGAGCGCTGAGATTAAAGGTGTGAACCACCATGCCTAGCTTATTTTTTTTTAATTATTAGATTTATTGAGGGAAGTATGGAGCCAAGGAAAGGCACCCATGTGGCTATACATGGAGGGCCTACAAAAACTGTGGAAAGAAAAGAGAGAAAAGAAAGTTCAAGTTGCTCCTGCCATGCGGAGAGTAAGGACTAGAGCTGAAGGGTAAGAACCCATGTGGAGAGTAAGGACTTGGGGGCTTTCCAGCCCAGGCCCAGCCAACGGAAAAACTCACCCACAGCTGGAAGTTCACAAGTGGTCAGAGACCCTAGCTTATTTTAAAGCTTAACATGTCCAACCTGACAGTGTCTGCCTTTGAATTGGAATGTTTATACCATTCCTATTGAATGTGTTAATTGATACAGTTTATTGTCTTGGAGCTTATTTTGTATTGATCTCATCAGTCTTCTCTTTCTGGCTTTTTTTTCTCCCTGCCCTTTTGAGTTAACCCAGTATTTTTAACTTCCTTGTGTCTTTCTCTTCCTCTATGCTATTTTAGGGTATTATATGACATGTCTTTCATCACAACTTGTTTTCACATAAAATACAATGATACAATGACTTCACATACAGTACAAGAACCTTATGATATTATACTTCCATTTTCCCCTTGTGCAGTCAGTGAACATTTAATTTTTTTTTTCCGGTTTTTCGAGGTAGGGTTTCACTCTAGCCCAGGCTGACCTGAAATTAAGTATGTAGTCTCAGGGTGGTCTCGAACTCATGGCGATCCTCCTACCTCTGCTTCCCAAGAGTTGGGATTAAAGGTGTGCAACACCACACCTGGTTTAATTTTGTTTTTAAATAGCTTTGTTAATATACCAATCACATATGCAATATACATTTTACATATTCTATGAATACCATTAACAGGTTATTTTTGTATAAATTGTCATGTCCTTCAAAGAGATTTCAATTATGAGAAGTGGAGCACAATTTATTCATGTCATTGCTGTTTCCAGTACTCTTTGTTTGCTTGGAGTCAGGCTTCTATCTGGTATCATTTTCCTTCTGCCTGAAGGACATTCTTTAACATTTTTTATATTTGGATATATTGGTCATGAAGTCTTTCTTTCTCCCATGTTTGACACATCTTTCTTTTAGTTTTAACAAAAAAATAAAATGAGAACTCTTTGTAGATGTTGCAGACTCCAGACGCTCCTCAGGGAGGAAGTTTGACTAATTTGAGGGCTTATGTTACTTTATCCTTCCTTTATTATTGTGCAGTGTCTGAAAATGTTGTTAAGGGCAATGGCTGTTAGTCCATTGTCATAGTTACTTACGATGAGAGTGGAAATCCATTCCCCATTGCTCTTTATTGGTTAGAAGTGGAAATCCCACGGTTTATTTGGGCTTTTCTCATTACTAGATGACTAGCTTTTCCTGAAAGCTTGTCAGTTTTTTCCTTTGAGTTTGACTTGCTAATGACTTAGCAATGACTTGTCTCTGTCTCTTCTATGCTCATTTTTATTGGAGGTGCAGTAGTCATTGGAAGCTGCAGGTTTACTTTTCAGTTAATTCTTTCCTTGTCCTGCATTATCTTTCTCTTTTTCTATGAGATTCTCAGAAAATTGCAAAACCACCACAGATAGATGCATTACAGAATGAGGTAGCAAGCACCAGCTCTAGGGACCCAAAAGAATTTCCTTTTGAACCTTAGGGACAGTGTTTGAGGAGGCGGGGAATAACCCATCCTAAAAGATTAACTAAAAATATTAAAAAGTGAGCCAGGCAGCCGGGTGTGGTGGCGCATGCCTTTAATCCCAGCACTCGGGAGGCAGAGGTAGGAGGGTCACCAGGAGTTGAAAAACCCTGGGCTAGCATGAGACAAAAAAAAAAAAAAAAAAAAAAAAAAAAAGTGAGCCAGGCATGGTTGTGCATTCTTTTAATCCCAGTCCTTGGGAGGCAGAGATAAGGAGGATCACCATGAGTTCGAGGCCACCCTGAGAATACAGAGTGAATTCCAGTCAGCCTGCACTAGAGTGAAACTCTACCTCAAAAATAAATTAATTAAGCCGGGCATGGTGGCACACGCCTTTAATCCCAGCACTCGGGAGGCAGAGGTAGGAGGATTGCCGAGAGTTCGAGGCCACCCTGACTACATAGTTAATTCCAGGTCAGCTTGAACCAGAGTGAAACCCTACCTCGAAAAACCAAAATAAATAAATAAATAAATAAATTAATTAATTAATTAATTAAAAGTGGTAAAATTGGTAGACAAAGCACATAACTTTGTTCTATAAGCTAAAAGTGGCAGAACTGGAGGGAAGAAAAAGACCAAATCAAGCCTAGCATGATGGTGCACACATGTAATCCTAACACCTGTAAAGCTGAAGAAGGAAGATTGCCAATTTAAAGCCAGCTTAGGCTGTGTAACCAGACTGTGTCTCAAATCAAACAAACAAACAAAAAAACTCCATTGATACATACATGTATTCCAGTTAAAACAGAAGTCATGGGCTGGAGAGATGGCTTAGCAGCTAAGATGCTTGCCTGCAAAGCCTAAGAACCCTGGTTTGATTCTCAGGTCCCATGTAAGTCAGATGCATGTGGTGGCGCATGCCTCTGGAGTCCGTTTGCAGTGGCACACCCATTCTCACCCTCTCTCTCTCCCTCCCCCTCTCTCTCCCTTTCTGTCTCTAATAAATTTAAAAAAAAAAAGCCGTGTGTGGTGGCACACGCCTTTAATCCCAGCACTTGGGAGGCAGAGGTAGGAGGATCACCATGAGTTCGAGGCCACCCTGAGACTACATAGTGAATTCCAGGCTAGCTTGGACCTAGTGAAATTTAAATTTGTGTTGAGGTTGACTCAATCTCTGTAACTCACAAAAATATTCTTCTACATTCTGTAAAAGTCTTTAGCAACCATTGTATCAGCTTATTGTTTTCTTTAGATATTTATTTATTTATTTGCAAGGGGGAAAGAATGGGCACCACAGCCTCTTGCCACTGCAAATGAACTCCAGATGTCTGTGCTACTTTGTGCATCTGGCTTTTTTTTTTCTTTTGTGAGAGACAGTAAGAATGGTTGCTCCAGGGCCTCTAGCCACTGCAAATGAACTTCAGATGCATGTTCCACCATGTGCATCTGGTTTACATGGGACCTGGAGAATTTAACCTGGATCCTTAGGCTTTGCAGGCATGTGCCTTAACCACTAAGCAATCTCTATAGCCCAGCATCTGGCTTTCATTTGGTACTGGGGAATAAAACCTATACCTATTCTATATAAAAGCCTACTGCTATCACAGTCAAAACCATGAAAATATTTCAAAAATTATCATGAGATCTGACTCCTGGAGTTGACCTCTGACCTCCACACATGTTCTGTGGAACATCTTGCCTTCCCTCTAACAAACCTACACAAATCATACACACACACACATCATACACACAATTCACACGTAATGTTTTCTTTCAAAAAAAAAAGTTTTGGGCTGGAGAGATGGCCTAGGGGTTAAGGTGCTTGCCTGAGAAGCCTAAGGACTGAGGTTTGGCTCCCCAGAACCCAGGTAAGCCAGACATACAAGGTGACAGATGCGCACAAGGTTGCACATGCCCACAAGATGGCGCATGTGTCTGGAGTTCAGTTGCAGGGGCTAGAGGTCCTGGTTCGCCAACACACTCATATTCTCTCTCTCTCATTTAAAAAAAAAAAAGCCAGGCATGGTTGCACATACCTTTAATCCCAGCACTCAGGAGGCAGTGTGAGTTCCGCTGGTCAGCCTGAGCTAGAGCAAAACCCTACCTTGAAAAACCAAAGAAAGAAAGGGGGGAAGGAGAAAGGATAGATAGATATATAGATTAAGTCAAAGCTGGGCATGGTGGCCCATGCCTTTAATTCCAGCACTTGCTAGGCAGAGATAGCAGGATTACTGGGAGTTCAAGGCCACCCTGAGACTACAGAGTGAATTCCAGGTCAGCTTGGGCTAGAATGAGACCCTACCTAAAAAAATGAAAAAAAGAAAGATTAAGCTGTTTTGTTTTGTTTTGTTTTGTTTTGTTTGTTTTCTTGAGGTAGGGTCTCACTGTGGTCCAGGCTGACCTGGAATTAACTATGTAGTCTCAGGGTGACCTCGAACTCTCAGCAATCCTCCTACATCTGCCTCCCGAGTGCTGGGATTAAAGGCGTGCGCCACCACGCCCGGCTAAGCTGTTTTTTTTAAAACAGTTTTTTAAATCTTTTGAGATTAAATGATATTTAAGAAAGCAGACTGGCTGGACATGATGGCGCATGCCTTTAATCCCAGCACTCTGGGAGGCAGAGGTAGGAGGATGGCTGAGTTCAAGGCCACCCTGAGACTACATAGTGAATTCCAGGTCAGCCTGTGCTACAGTGAGATCCTACCTCAAAAAACAAAACAAAACAAAAAGCAGACAGTGTAGCTCAGTTTGTAGAGGGCTTGCTTAGCCTGCCCAAGGGCTGGAGGGATGGTTTAGCAGTTAAGTGCTTGCCTGTGAAGCCTAAGGACCCTGGTTCGAGGCTTGATTCCCCAGGACCCACATAAGCTAGATGCACAAGGTGGTGTATGCATCTGGAGTTCGTTTGCAGTGGGTAGAGGCCCTGGTACGCCCATTCTCTCCCCCTGCCCACCTCTTTCTCTCTCTGTCTGTTACTAATAAATAAACAAAAAAAAAATAGAAAAAAAATCCTGTGTTCAATCCCTGGCACCAAATAAAACCAGGCATGATAGTACACTCCTGTAATCCCAGCATCAGGAGGTATGGGCAGAAGATAAGAAGTTCAGGGTCGTCCTCTGCCACAGAGGAAGTTTGGAGCCTGGCTGGGATATATTAGATCCTGTCTTAGGAGAGGAAAAGAAGGCATGTTAGATATGGGTTTAACAAAAGCTTTTAATACCTTGTGAGTTTTCATCAACAAAGTCAACCAGATATGTACTCCTTCTCTGGCTAATAGTCACTGAAAATGCAAAAATAATATAAATAATAAATACTATTTTAAAAAATCAGCCATTGTGCACGAATATGAAGTTGTTAGTTTGAATTCTCCTTTGGCATTCATGCTTGTTTCCTCCTCCTTGTGATTTTCCACTCCTGTGGCATGTTACAGATCTCCCCACTCCCCTGTGCATTTATTTTATAGCTCCATCTCAACTGCCTTTATCCATATTAAGCCCAGAATTTTACTACCTTGGGGGACTATGGTTTTTGTGAAGGTTGGGTTTTAAGTGTTGCTAATGATTGCTGCTACGCTTAAGGGAGTGTGATTGTAGGCCAACAGAGGAAAGGTGGCTGGGAAGAGTTAAGGAAAAAAATACATACTGAAAACAGGAGCATCTGCCTATAAAGTCCTACTGGTTAGTGTGTTTACATTGTACATCTACCATTTTGTTTGGCCTGGTTAGCTTTTCTAGCAAGAGTCATACCTATTCCAAAGTAATAACGGACCTTCATAGAGTATTATCTACACAGAGTTACAGCTAAACTCCTTTATTGTGCATTAGACAGGGTGCTGGTATAATGAGTCTCAGAACATGCTAAGCCAGTGCTCTTCCACAAAATGTGATTAAATTAATGTCTTCGTCACTAATCTAGAAGCAGTAAGTAAACTCATTAACAGAAGTGGTATGATAAATTATAAGAAATCATCTATTAAAATTATATATGTGTATATATGGCCCAGGCTGACCTAGAATTCACTGAGTAGTCTCAGGGTGGCCTCGAAGTCATGGCGATCCTCCTATCTCTGCCTCCCAAGTGCTGGTAATACTTCAAATTTAAAATTGCTATCTGGAATACAAGCTGGGCATGGTGAAGCAACCCTTTAATCCCGGTACATGGGAAACTGAAGTAGGAGGATCGCTGTGAGTTCAAGGCCACCCTGAGACTACATACAATACAGATTTGAGAAAGGTGTTAGTAAAATGAATGGATTTATCTTGTAATAATTAAGAGAAACTAAAGAAATGTATTTTAAAAAAGAAAGATAAGTATTACTTTAACAGATGTTGGAGCCATGTTATCGCTCCTTTATTTTAAAAAATCTGGACAAGCCAGGTGTGGTGGCGCATGCCTTTAATCCCAGCACTCCGAAAGCAGAGGTAGGAAAATCAGTGTGAGTTCAAGGCCAGTCTGAGACTACATAGTAAATACCAGGTCAGCCTGAGGTAGAGCAAGACCCTACCTCCAAAAAAAAAAAAAAAAAAAAATCTGGGCAATTGAAGGAAAGTTTTACTTGTTTATAGACAATTACTTAACTTAGTTGCCTTAAGCCTTATTAGAGCCTAGAAAAAGCCTTTGTAGTACCATCTTTGTTTTTTGTATATATATATATATTTTTTGAGGTAGGGTCTCACTCTATCTCAGGCTGACCTGGAATTCAGTATGTAGTCTCAGTGTGGCCTCCATCTCACAGTGATCCTCCTACCTCTGCCTCCAGAGTGCTGGGATTAAAGGCATGTGTTGCCACACTGGGCTTATAGTATAATCTTTTAAGTTCAAACTCATATAATAAATATACTTTGGCAAAAAAAAAAAAAAAAAAAGTGAACTAATGAGTCCCTTTTTTTTTTTTTTTTTGGTGGTTTTCCAAGGTAGGGTCTCACACTAGCCCAGGCTGACCTGGAACTCACTCTGTAGTCTCAGGGTAGCCTTGAACTCATGGTGGTCCCCTACCTCCCAATTAAAGGCTGGGATTAAAGGCCTGTGCCACCATGCCTGGCTATGAGTCCAATTTTTAATTTAAGTTACATATGAGTGACAATTGATTAAATAATATACCTCTTTATAAAACATTTAAATAAATTTCAAAGCACTTTTTGAAATTTTGTAATTAACTTTTTATAATATTCTTCTAAGATGATTAAAGAGGTGGGATAGTTGAACTACTCTTGGCCTTTATCTTATCATTGTTTCAAATGCAGCATTTGAACTTTTATGTGTTAAAACTCCCATTCTATTGTTAAAATCAGTGATCACCATATGGCTCTATTCCTGCATTTTTAGCTCCAATATTTTAACTCTCCTATTCTGGACTGCTTCCTTGACTTCATTAGGGATTAACTCTTATTGGAAAGCCTTTATCTGAAAATGCCCTTGCAGGTGACCTTAAGGTGTGTTACATTTTAAAACCGAGTAAGCCAGAAGTAGTGCTTTGTGCCTGCAGTCCCTGCACTCTTGAGATTGTGGTGCAAAAATCACTTGAACTCAGGAGTTAGAGATGCCAGCTGGCGCGACACAGCAATCCTCTGTCTCAGAATAATGATGATGATACCAACAACAGAAAATAAAAATCAAAAAAATGAAACTAAATATGTGGGATTATTCCATATAGATAAAGTACTTTTCATATTGTATATTTCCTGACAGTATCTATGAATCCTGTAGGGGTTTAGATTTTTTATGTGCCAAATTAACATCCCATTAGGTAAATTTCCCAACTACATGGTTTGACATGAATGTAATATAATAGAGAATACAAATGACTGTTAATCAGTTCACTGTTAAGTAAAATTATATCACCTTTTGTTGTTGTATTTTTAAAAATGTTTTTACATATATTTTATTTGTTTATTTGAGAGAGGGGGGAGAGAGGAAAGAGGCAGATAGAGAGAATGGGTGCTCCAAGCCTTCAGCAACTGCAGATGAACTCCAGACACATGTGCCACCTTTTGCATCTGGCTTATGTGGATACTGGGGAATCGAACCTGGGTCCTTAGGCTTTGCAGGCAAGCACCTTTACCACTAAGCCATCTCTCCAGCCCTGTTTCTGTATTTTTTGAAATAGGGTGTCAGGCTGACAGGCATTTCTCCTGTCTCAGCCTCTCAAGTTCTGAGAATATGGGTATATGCCACCATAGTCAGCAATTTGGGTGGGTTTTTTGGTGTGTGAGTGTAGGGGAGTCAGGGTCTCACTCTAGACTAGTCTAATCTGGAACTCGCTCTGTGGTTTCAGGCTGGCCTTGAATTCACAGTGATCCTTCTAACTCTGCCTCCTAACTGCTGGGTTTACGGCATGCAACAGAGCTGGAGAGATGGCTTAGCCATTAAGTGCTTGCTTGTAAAGCCTAAGAACCCCCGTTTGAGACTCGATTCCCCAGTACCCACGGAAGCCAGATGCACAAGGTAGCACATGCATCTGGAGTTTGTTTTCAGTGGCTGGAGACCCTGGTGTGCCCATTCTTTCTGTCTGTCTCTCTGTCTGTCGCTCTCAAATAAATAAATAAAAATAAACAAAAAATATTTTTAAAGGCATGCAGCACTATGCCCAGCTTATATTGTGGTATTTAAGTTAGGTAAATTTGGTTTTCCTATAATTTTTTTAAGTCTTGTTTTTGACAGTTATCAAAAATATCCAGGTGTGGTAGTGTATGCATTTAATTCCAGCTCTTGGGATGCAGAGTTAGGAGGATCGCCAAGAGTTCAAGGTCACTCTGAGACTACATAGTGAATTCCATCTCAGTCTGGGCTAATAAAAATAAAAAATAAAAGGAAGAGAAGGGAAATCTTTGGGAATATAAGTGAGTTTTCATTTGAGGCAAGCTCAACAGACTTGCCTTTTCCTTTTCTTTTTTCTTTTTTCTTTTTTTTTTTTTTTTTTTTTTTTTTTGAGGCAGGGTCTCACTCTAGCCCAGGCTGACCTGGAATTTACTAGGTTGTCTCAGGGTGGCCTCGAACTCAAGGCAATCCTCCTACCACTGCCTCCCGAGTGCTGGGATTAAAGGCGTGTGCCACCACGCCCGGCTCTTTTTCTTTTTTTTTTTAATTTGAGAGTGAGAATTGGCGCACCAGGGCCTCCAGCCCCTGTATTCAAACTCCAGACACTTGTGTCACCTTATGCACATGTGCGCTTGTGTCACATTGTGTATCTGGCTTACGTCGGTCTTGGAGAGTTGAACATGGGTCCTCAGGCTTCCCAGACTAGCACCTTACCACTAAACCATCTCTCCCGCCCTATTAATGAGGTGTTGTTTTGTTTGTTTGTTTTGGTTTTTCGAGGTAGGGTCTCAAATCTAGCTCAGGCTGATCTGGAATTCACTATGTAGTCTCAGGGTGGCCTTGAACTCATGGTGATCCTCCTACCTTTGCCTCCCAAGTGCTGGGATTAAAGGCGTGTGCCACCACACCGGGCAAGGATTTTTTTTTAATATTATTTATTTATTTGAGGGAGAGAGAGAGAGAGGCAGATAGAAAGAAAGAGAATGGGCGCCAGGGCCTCCAGCCACTGCAAGTGCACTCCAGATGCATGCATCACCCTGTGCATCTGGCTTATGTGGATACTGGGGAAGTGAACCTGGGTCCTTAGGCTTCTCAGGCAAGTGCCTTAACCACTAAGCCATCTCTTCAGCCCCAGTGAGTTTAACGCTTTGAACCTAAAGGCAGATTGGAAGCTTGTGTGTTATGTGGACTTGTATTGTAATGAAGTCTTACAAATTTTATTCTAGATTGGAAACCATGCTATGTGCTAATTGTTTCATAGTTGTTAGAAAATAAGCATATGTATAGGACCTAGTTATACATACCATCTCAAATAAATTTATTCATCTACCAAATATTTCCACTTCTGTTTACAAATTGCTTTAGAAAATGAACTGTTACCTAAAGAAAACTTATAAACATGATAGCTGTATAAATTTTTATGTGATAATTGTCATGTTTTTGAAGTGAGAAAAGGTAACTGTATTGGTGATGCCTGTCTGTATCCCACCATATTTACTGAACGTGTTATAAAATTTTTATAGTTTAATAGGATTTAATTTGTAAGTTCTGTTGTCTTTATCCTTCCTGATAAATGGAAATGAGACTATATAACAGCTTTTTGGAGGTATCTATGTACCATAAAGTTTAACCATCAGCATAATCTGATTTTAGAACATTTACATCGTCACTAAAAGAATTGTTGTAACCATTAGCAATGCTCCCTCGATTTAATCTTATATTTCTCATTATAGTTAAATAATATCCAGTGTCAATGTCACAAAAGATTGCTCTATTTCTAGCCTGGCAAGTAGTGACAGTACCTCTTTGCTTGTTGGCAAACATAATGGAAGTGATATGTGTGTTTGGATCTCTTGCTCTCACCTATTTCTCTGTTGCAGGTATTCTCAAGAAGGTTTTTTAATGTTTTATTCTATTTGATTTCTTTTGTATGTAATGCCATCTTGTTTTGGGGTCAATTCTCTTTTTTTGTTGTTTATTTTTGTTTGTTTTGTTTCTTCATTTTTCAAGGTAGGCTCTTGCTCTAGCCCAGGCTGACCTAGAATTCACTATGTGGCCTCGAACTCACAAGACCCTCCCTCCTCAGCCTCCCAAGTTCTGGGATTAAAGGTGTGTACCACCACGCACAGCAGGGTCAATTCTTTGAAATGCTAATTCTTTTAAAAAAAATTTTTTTTAAATTTATTTGTGTGAGAGAGAGAATGGGCAGGCCTGGGCCTCCAGCCACTGCAAACAAACTCCAGAAGCATATGCCACCTTGTTCATCTGGCTTATAATAGTACTTGGGAATTGAACCTGGGTCCTTAGGCTTCATAGTCAAGTACCTTAAACCACTAAGCCATCTCTCCAGCCCACCAATTCTTTTTTTTTTTTTTTTTTTTTTGGTTTTGCAAGGTAGGGTCTCACTCTGGTCCAGGCTGACCTGGAATTAACTATGTAGTCTCAGGGTGGCCTTGAACTCTCAGTGATCCTCCTACCTCTGCCTCCCGAGTGCTGGGATTAAAGGCATGCGCCACCACGCCCGGCTCCAATTCTTTTTTGATTTGGCTTGAAATATGGTTTTTATTTTTGGTAAAGTAGGATGGAAAAATGATAAAACAACCTTCTTCCTTTCTATTACTTACCCTGGAAGGAAAGTTGTTTATTTTATTTTATTTTATTTTATTTTATTTTATTTTATTTTATTTTATTTACTTATTTATTTTTGGACTGCAGGTTTTGATGTAAATTTGTCTATCCTTTTAGTCATCTGCAAACCAGTATGGACTTCTTATCTGTATAAATACAGAATTTTTTTTTTTCAAGTTAGGAGGTCTCACTCTAGCCCTGGCTAACCAGGAACTCACTCTGTAATCCCTGGCTGGCTTAGACTCACAGTGATCCTTCCACCTCTGCCTCCAGAGGGCTGGGATTTAATGCCTGAGCCACTAACACCCAGCAATATGGTCTTTTGATTCTAACCTGTTATTTTTTCAGTTGTTTGGTTGTTTTAACCTTTTTTTTTCAACATTTTTTTTTTTTGAGAGAGAGACAGAAAGACAGAGGAAGAGGTAGAGAGAAAATGGCTGTGCCAGGGCCTTTTCAGCCGCGGTGAACGAACTCCAGACATTGTGCGTCTGGCTATTCGTGGGACCTGGAGATTTGAACAAGGATTCTTAGGCTTCACAGGCAAGTTCCTTAACTGCTAAGCCATCTCTCCAGCCCTGTTTTAACATCTTAATCATAGTTTCTTGGAGCTCTACACTTCAATTTACTCTCACTAACTTTTTCATTAACAGTGATCGTATATGATTATATTATTAGCACATCCTAAATAACGGATGATTTTCCAAAAGACTGGTTGCTTTTTTTTAGTTCTTTCCCTCTAGCACTCTTATCCCAAACATCTCCCAGGAGTGTTCAGCTTTGTTATCCTGAATGCTTATTTTCTTTTTCTTTTTTTTTTTTTGGAGAGAGACACAGAGAGAGAGAGGGAGAGGAAGACAGATAGAGATGGGTGTGCCAGCAGCCTCTCAACTGCTGCGAACGAAATCCAGATACATGCACTCCCCCCCTTTGTGGTCAAGTGCAGAATTGCACCCTTGCGTCACTTTGCATCTGGCTAAACGTGGGACTTGGAAATTGGAACCAGCGTTCTTAGGCTTAGGAGGCAGGTGCCTTAACTGCTAAGCCATCTCTCCAGCCCTCTTTTTCTTTTTTTTTTTTTTAATTTTATTATTTAATTAATTTGTTTTGCAAAGAGAGAGAGACAGAGAATGGGCACAGCAGAGCCCTGCAGCCACTCCAAACAAACTCCAGACACATGAACCACTTTGTACATCTGGCTTTATGTGGGTACTGGGGAATGCAACCTGGGTCCTTTGGCTTTGCAAACAAGTGCCTTAACTGCTAAGCCATCTCTCCAGCTCCTGAGTGCTCATTTTCTGAATCAGTCTTTTAAAGTATTTTCTTCTGTCTTCATTCTCTGAAGTATTTAGCTTATCTTATATTTTATTATTGTTAATTTTAAAGACATGGCAAAAATAGTAACAAAGTATCAAATGGAGAGTAACCCACCAAAATTGTTTAGTTCCTCTATTAAGGGACACTATATATTCTTTTATCCCCCAAAATATTTTTTTCACATTTCTATAACTACTTCTAGATTTACTACTTCAATTTGAAGTTTGTAATAATCTTTAAAATAGTTCACTTATGAATGCCAACTACCATTTCTTAGATATAATGATAGGCTTCATGTGGAAGTTGTCAGTATTTTGTGAGTTTTGCATCCTAGTTCTAAAACTTTACTGATTGTGAATACTTGTTCTTTTAACTTAGGCAGGAATTGGTTTTCATAAAAGCATATTTAAAGTGGAGAATCAGACTGAATAATGTGGCTTAGTACCAGCAGGAAGTTGAATTCTTCATAATCAAATATCTTTAATTCATTCACTTTTTAAAAATATGTTTAAGGGCTGAAGAGATAGCTTAGCAGTTAAGGTTCTTGCCTGTGAAGCCTAAGGACCCAAGTTCAATTCCCCTGAACCTATGTAAGCCAGGTGCACAAGGTGTTACGTGCATCTCGAGTTGTTTGCAATGGTTTGAGGCCCTGGTATGCCCATCCTCTCCCCACATATATATATATCTGTTTCCCCACCCCAAATAAATAAATAAGTAAATAAATATATAAATAAAATATTTTAAAAATATGTATAAATTTGGTTACCTGGATATAACTGAAGACTTTCTTTCTTTCTTTTTTCCAATTTGAGAGAGACAGAGAGAAAGAGGGAGAGAGAATGGGTGCGCCAGCGGTGTATCAGCCATTGAGAACAAACTCCAGATGTGTGCGCCTGTGTGACATTGCACATTCGCGTCACTTTTGCATCTGGGTAAATATGGGACCAGAGAATCGAATGGGCATTCTTAGGCTTCACAGGCAGACGCCTTAACCACTAAGCCATCTCTCCAGCCCTCTTTTTTAAAAAAATATTTTTTTATTTATTTGAGAGAGAGAAAGAGAGTCAATGGGTGCACCAGAGCATCCAGCCATTGGAAACAAACTCCAGATGCATGCGCCCCCTTGTGCACCTGGCTTACACGGGTGCTGGGGAATAGAACCTGGGTCCTTTGGCTTTGCAGGCAAGTGCCTTAACTGCTAAGCTATCTTTCCAGCACCCCTCTTTTTTTTTTTTTTTTTTTGAGGTAGGGTCTCACTGTAACCCAGGCTGACCTGGAATTCACAATGTAGTCTTAGGGTGGCCTTGAACTCATGGTGATCCTCCTACTTCTGCCTCCCGAGTGCTGGGATTAAAGATGTGTGCCACCACACCCACCTCTATAATTTCATTTTTAATTCAATCTGACATGATTGTGGTAGTGATTTTTTTTTTAGTAGTTTTTTCACATCCTCAGATGAACTGAATAGAGGCTGTACTTTGCCAGAAGTTTGTGGCACTGTGTAGAGATCAGCAGGAATGAGAGTCCCCTGGTCATTGGCCTCAGAGATGCTTCTGTCATCCTCCCTGTACTCTTGTGGTATTAAGATATCATATCCCGACAGCAGTCCTGAAACATGCCAGTCTTATAAAGCTGAGAACTAAAGGAAGGCATCAGCAAACCATACCTGACACACCATGTTAATGTCCTTAACTATCATTACTGTGTATGGGTGATAGTATTTCTAGGGCATGGAAAAATCTCAATAAATCTACCCACTCAACAAAACAGCAAATTATCTTACTTTACTACTGTGTTTTCAATCACGAGGCCTGGTTTCCTTAGTCCCACTTGAATCGTTTGAAAACTAATGATAAGCATCTTTTTCTCTTCTCATGTGCTATCAGATATTTACTTAAGTATACAATTTATCAAAACACAATATTTTGAATTATTGTATTTTCTCAGTATCTGGTGTTCATGTAAGCGTAGCATATTTACATTGTCTCATAGCATATTTACATAGACAAATGGTTTTTGCCTTAAGTAGAAAAGACTCAGCTGACAGATACATAGGTTAATTTGCTTTCTTAAATTGCCACAAACTGTTCTGTGATTCTTTTGTGTATTGGGGCTGTTCTGTAGAGAAAGAAATTTTTAAGCAACATCTTAGAAACATTGGTCTTTTGTATTTGATCCTAAATAAACTTGAATACCCCTAAAATAAATTTTTGTTGTAAATTCTCATCTTCAAATTCATAATAGAAGGAGCAGGATTTTTAATACTATAGCCCCCTTCCCCCAGCACAGCTTTTAGATTGTAGATAAACTTCCCAGCTCAATAATTAACCGAGCTCAGTCACTGCGCCCTGGATCATGTGATAGTTTTCCAGTGGAATACATTATTAGAGCACTTACACAGCCAGTCTTGCCGCAGCAGCCCAGGCGGGAACAGCAGTGCCATTTTTCACAAAGAAAATGTTGAACAGGAGCCAAATGTTTGGTGGCAGTCTGTTGCTAGGAAATCAAGGTCCTGAGGCGATTAATGACAAAGCAAGCAATAACAAGAAGGCAGAATTACAGATTTAAAAGAGAAAAAAGTGGTTGGTGTTATAATTACCCAAAGAAATCCGCACTCATTAAATTGGCTGTTTTTATGATTGACTTTAATTGGAGGTTAGCTCAGATATTTAGCTCCTTTCCCACCCCTTTAAACACACACAGGCACATAATCTGTAGAACTGCAGACTTGTTTTTCTAAGCATTGAGAGGAGCTTGCCCTGTAATTTGATCCCCACTGACAGATGCATTTTCTATGCTGCCATTTTGAATTAACCTATTGTAGAACAATTTTCTTCAGCCCTGTTGAATAAAACATCCAGTCTGATTACCTCCGATGGATTTGATAGAGTAAAAGAATGCACTTCTCATTGAAGTAGATTGTTTGCGTAGACTCTACTGATTTTGAACTCTGCCAATAAGCACAATCATTTGTAATAAAATTTCAAAGAAATTTGTGGGGAAAAGATAATAAAAGTCACCCTTTTATAATTTAATGTTTGGGGACCTGCATCAAAATCATATTATTCTTGTAAGATAGTGTGATAGTTCCAGTAAGCTTTTCATGTGAGTTTAGTTAGGAAGGGGAAAAAATCTGCATCTTCATTTAGATTTGATATTTTAGGAACAGAATATTTTATTTTGGTACTCTAAAATAACCATTCCCCTACCAACAGTATTTTAATTATTAGATCAGATATAATTCAAAGCACTCAATTGCAAAAAATGGTTTTGATGAATAAATACTTAACTAAAATGATTTTAATATTGGCCTGTTTTGAGCAAAGCTTTATTTTGGTGTTCCAGCATTTGATGAAACATGACTGGAAAGGCATCCATCAGTTTTGGATGTGAGGTACCAGAGGAAGCCTTGGAACTTACTTACTTTTGAGACGCCGTAAGAATAAAGTTACATGATGCCACTGCTCTCCAGATTTCTAGTCAGACCCTGGAACAAAAGAGCCGGGCACATTCTCCCTGACAGTACGCACACTGCTAATCAGATGCCAATGCCAAGCTGTCTGCTTTGTTAAATGCTTAGCTTCCTAGAGGCAGGAAGACAGCTGCTATAAGGATGATGAAATTTGGTAGTTTAATCTATTTTTGCTACCCTTGGGCTACCAAGATACTGTTAATTTAGACCACCCCAATTGGTACACTTTAGGGAGTTTTTTAAAGAGTTTGTAATTAAAATGATAAAACATCATTATTACACTGAAGACCTTCTGTAAGTTTTACATTTGGCAGATACCTACTGAGATAACCCCAGCATGTAATTTACAATGATGTAATGGGTGTAATTGCATTTTGGGGGAAAAAAGAGAACTGTAGGAGGCAAGTGCTTCCATTAGAAGGGTTTTGAAATCTGCTTCTATTTCATTTAAATCTACTTTATCCCAAAATTGCCTGCCCATAATTGACTGTAGCAGCCATAAATCTTAAGATGCCATCTGATTTTTTTTGTTTTTTAATTATCAACTTAGATACTACCACCAGAGGGAGAAGCTTAAAACTTAAAGTCTTTAGCTGATTTTGATACTGGCAGCAAAAGATTTTACTGCTTAGACCCACACAGCTAATCATGTCCCCTGGATGGTGCTGCCTTTAAACTTCATGCGCAACTAAATGCCAATAAAATGGCAACTGCTACCCTCTGTTCCCTTACAGTATGATCTGGTGTGTGGGTATTGCACGTAGACAACCTGAAGATGATTATTTTCCCCTCATCTTGCCAATCTACTTGAGGCACTATCTTTCTAATACTGAATGCTTAAGATCTATGAAACTTGGCTGTCTGTTAAGATCTAATGATCACATAATTTTATAGAGCACATTGAGTGGATGGTTATTTAATTTTTTTATCATGATAGTATAGTTTTTCTTCTAGTACTTCTGTAATAAAAAATTAATTCAGGGTTAGAGGGATAAGCGGATAAAATGCTTGCCTGAAAAGCCAAGGACCCAGGTTCGATTCCCCAGGACCCACATAAGCCATATGCACAAGGTGGCATATGCGTATATGCATCTGGAGTTTGTTTGCAGTGAGTGGAGGCCCTCGTATGCCCATTTCTCTTTCTCTCTCTCCGTCTCCCTCTCCCAAATAAATAAATAATTCAATCATAGAGGGGTTTTTTTCCTTTTTTTTTTTTTTTTTTTTTTTTTTCATTTGTTTTTTTCGAGGTAGGGTCTCACCACTCTGGCCCAGGCTGATCTGGAATTAACTTTGTAGTCTCAGGGTGGCCTCGAACTCACAGCGATCCTCCTACCTCTGCCTCCCGAGTGCTGGGATTAAAGGCGTGAGCCACCACGCCCGGCTCAATCATAGAGTTTTTGAAGCAAAGTTTGTAGGTTCTTACTCGGGAAGATTTTTTATAAATGCAAGATCTAGATGCTTGACTAGCACCATGAACAGCATTGAAGTTGTTCTTGCATGCTATGGAATAACACTGTGGAAAGCTAGTTAAGAATTTATGTGTGTGTTCTTCATTGTCTGACTGTAAATTAATCAATAGATTATAAGTCCAAAATGCTAGTAACTTTTACAGTAACTGGCCCTACAATTTAACTTCTGTAGCAGGATGTTACAGATTGGGGGTTTGTTCTTTGAAGAGTCATTCTTTTGCATTCTTTTATTTCTTCACTTCACAAATTAAAATTACAAATTCTAAGGACGGAGAGTGGCTCAGCAGTTAAAGGCACTTGCTAGCAAAGTGTGATGATCCAGGTTCAATTCCCAGGACCCACATAAAGCCAGAAGCAGAAAGTGGCTCAAGCGCCTGGAGTGGGTTTGCAGCAGCTGGAGACCCTGGAATGCCCATTCACTTTTCTTGTGTCTGTCTCTCTTCTATCTCTCTCTGCTTGCACATAAATAAAAAAATTTTTTTCAAGGGTCTTACAGATAAATAAGTAAGGGAGAGCATTAGAACGGGCCATTGGATATGGATTCATGTTTCCTTTACTATATAATGATGAGTGGACACAAGTAATTACAGGCATGCTTGGACATGTGTGTATATACTAGCTCTGTCATTGAGTAGATTTGCTAGTGGCTGCAAACATTGCAACACTCTGATCCAGTTTTATAGATCCCATTCTCCAGTAAAAGAATTCAGAGCTACTTGAAGAAATGATTGTTTCTAGGATTGGGGCAGGGAAAACACAACAGAAATATGGCATGTCTTGTAGAGCCAGAAGTAAAAAGGAATCCTTAATAGATGAAAAAGAAGATGGAGTGTGCCAAAAGCAATATGTGACCCAGCAAGAAAGAGCTTCCAATGATCAAAGTTGGAATCACGTGAGCAGTAAAATAAAGCATGCAGTATTGGATTAAGGCCAAAATATAAAGTAAATATGAGTTTTACTGATATCAATTGAGTAAATAAATGAAGGAGACAAAATAAGTCTTTCTTAAAGATTCCAAATCGCATATCTCTGCCTTCAAAAGGCAGGGCTTACTTCTGTTTCCCTTTAATAAGAGCTGAATTTAGTCACCCCTACTTTAGTTTAGAGATGGGAATACTAACTATTTCCCAGGAAAACCTGAGACAGCTGTATTAATGAAGTTATTGAGGTCAACATTTCCAGTGAGAAGTGTTGAAATGAAGAGATGGACACTTCTCTACTAAAGTTCTTGTCCCACTCGCATATCCTCAGTCTAATCCTGAGTGGGGAAAAAACTTCCAACACACCCAGATTGATGAACATTCTCCACCATACCTTAAGAATACTCCTTGATGCCAGTCGTAGTGGTGCATGCCTGTAATCCTAGCACTGAAGAGACTGAGTCATGAGAATTTCAAATTTGGACTATGTAGTGAGACCCTATCTCAAAAAAAAAAAAAAAAAGATCAATAAACCCAAGCAAAAAAAATAATTACTCATCAAAACCATCAAGGTTATGAAATATAAAAGATACATCTCATTGACAAGAGCAGGCTACATAGACATTACAATTAAATGTGATATAGTTTTCTAGATTTGAAATCTTAAAAAAAATAAAATAAAATAAAACCTAAATAGGGGAAGTCTTGACTAGTTAATAGTGATCCGGTCCTGTTGCTTTTTAGTCTGAGCAAATGTCCCATGGGGTATATAAGATGATACCATTAAGAAAACTGCATGAACCATGCTTGGAAACTATATATTTGCAGTTTCTCTATTGTCTAAATTTATCCCCAAGTAAAAATGTTACTTAACTGGACATGGTGGCTTGTATCTCAAGAGGCTGAGGCAGAAGGATTAAGAATTCCAAGCCAAGAGTCAGGTGTGGTGGCACACGCCTTTAATCCCAGCACTTGGGAGGCAGAGGTGGAAGGATCGCTGTGAGTTCAAGGCCACCCTGAGACTACATGGTGAATTCCAGGTCAGCATGGACTAGCATGAAACCCTACCTCAAAAAACCAAAAAAACAAAAACAAAAACAAAAAACAAAACAAAACAAGTTACTTCTTAGAAAATATAATTACAAGCATACCCTCATGAAAGTTTCTGACTCTGGAACTTACGTTATGCAACCCACAAAACTATCCACCCAGAGTTGATTTGAATGTGTTCTGTGAGTTCAAGGCTACCCTGAGACTACACAGTGAATTCTGGGTCAGCATGGGCTAGAGTGAGACCCTACCTCAACAAAAGAAAGAAAGCTGGGCATGGTGGCGCATGCCTTTAATCCCACCCAGCACTTGGGAGGCAGAGGTAGGAGGATCACCGAGAGTTCGAGTCCACCCTGAGACTACATAGTTAATTCCAGGTCAGCCTGGACCAGAGTGAGACCCTACCTTGCAAAACCAAAAAAAAAAAAAAAAAAAAAGAAAAAAGAAAAGAAAAGGAAGGAAGGAAGGAAGGAAGGAAGATAGAAAGAAAGAAGAGAGGGGGAAGGAAGGAATTCCAGGCCAGCCTGGGGTATGTAGAGACCCTCCTGCACTACATAGCAAGACACTACCTCAAGAAAAAAAGTGAAGAATGTCTATACACGTCACTCATGAAATTAAATATTGCTACAACTCTCAAGATCCCTCTATTTCATAGGTAACCATTATCCTGAGTTGTATGGTTACTACTCCCATGACTCCTCCCTCCCTTCCTTCCTCCTTCCTCCCCTCCCCTCCCTCCTTCCCCTCCTCCCTTCCTTCCTTCCTTCCTTCCTCTCTCTTTCCTTCTTTCTTTCAGAGAGGTAGAGAGGGAGAAAATGGGCACACCAGGGCCTCGTGCCACTGCCAAAGAACTGTAGACATATTCACCACTTTGTGCATCTGGCTTTTCATGGGCACTGGGGAATCAAACCCTGGCCATCAGGTTTTTCAAGCAAGCACCTTTAACCACTGAGCCATCTCCTCATCCCATCCCATGCTTTTCTCTATAGGTTGCCACACACATCCCTAGTTGTTCCACATTTCTTAGCCTCTTGCGTCTTTTCCTTTTGTTGTCATCTTTGTTACATTCTGAGTGAATTTCTTTGTATCTTTTATTCTGTTTCATCTTTCTACTGAAGATCCATCGCCCCCCCCCCAAAAGGCGGGGTCTCACTCCAGTCCAGGCTGACTTGGAACTCATTCTGTGGCCCCAGGCTGGCCTTGAACTCACAGTGATCCTCCCACCTCTCAGTGATTTTCCCACCTAACTTCTGCCTCGTGAGTGTTGGGATTAAAGACATGCACCCTCATGCCTGGCTTTTCTACTGAGACTTTAATCATCTCTTGTTTTACAATCCAGTCTTTTAGTTGCTAAAATACATTAATTTCCTGTTTGACACTAAGTTAATATTTAAAATTTTATAGTTGTGATTTTGCTTGTTTCTGCTTACTTCTACTCAAAGTGCTTTGTGTCCCTGTAGCTCATATTCATCGATTGCAGTAATTTCTGAGGTTAAGATGAAGACACAGCTCTAAAGTGGGTATTCGAATGTGAATCTCCCAAAAAGCCGGGGAGTGTCAGCCTGGGAACACATTGAAATCAACTCTGGGTGGAAAGTTTTGTGGGCTGCGTGAGTAACGTAAGTTCCAGAATCAGAAACTTCCATGAGGGTATGCTTGTGGATATATTTTCTAAGAAGGAACTTTTTTCTTTTTTGGTTTTTCAAGGTAGGGTCTCACTCTAGTCCAGGCTGACCTGCAATTCACCATGTAGTCTTAGGGTGCCCTTGAACTCATGATGATCCTCCTACCTCTGCCTGCCAAGTGCTGGGATTAAAGGCGTTTGCCACCACGCCCGGCTTAAGGAGGAACTTTTACCTTTACTCAACATCAGGGTTTAAACTAACCAATTCTTTTCCTTATTCTGTGTTTGATAGGCTTAATTCTGTTTTATTCTTACACTAAGCATGTAGATCCATGTTGTCCCAAGTTTATTTGGGACATAAAATGAGGATATTTGGGGCTGGAGAGATGGCTTAGCTATTAACGCATTTGTCTGCAAAGCCTAAGGACCCAGGTTTGGCTGTAAGTACCCATGTAAGCCAGATGCACAAGGGGGCGCATGCATCTGGAGTTTGTTTTCAGTGGCTAGAGGCCCTGGTGTACCCATTTTCTTCTCTCTTTCTCTGTCTTTTTGGGTTTTTTTGAAGTAGGCTTTCACTCTAATCCAGGCTGACCTGGAATTCACCATGTAGTCTCGGGGGAGCCTTGGAACTCACTATGATCCTTTTACCCCTTCCTCCCAAGTGCTGGGATTAAAGGCGTGCATCAACATGTCCAGCTTTCTTTCTATCGTAAAAAAAAAAGGGGGGGGATACCTAATTAGACTCTCCTTCAGCATATTCTAACATTTAATCTCCTAAACCTTGAGCTCAGTGGCATACTGGTAAATATTTTAAGGATTATTTATTTTTTAAAAAGAGAGAGAAAGAAAATTGGTGCGCCAGTGCCTCAGTCACTACAATTGAATGCCAGGTGCTTGCGCCACCTAGTGGGCATGTGCAACCTTGCACTTGCCTTACCTTTGTGCATCTGGCTTACCTGGTATCTGGAGAGTTGAACATGGGTCCTTAGGTTTCATAGGCAAGCACCTTAACCACTAAGCTATCTCTCCAGCCCAACGGGTAATTATTTTAAAATAAACTCCCCATTGTGTCTATGGAGGATCCTACTTTGTCTTATTTTCCAGTTTCACATTGCTGGTTTCAGGCAAGCAGTGTGAAGCACTGCATGTGAGGTTGGGAAAAGAAATGTACTGTTAGCTTTCTCAGGCCATCTCTGACTCACCACTGCCGGTTTTGAATGTGGCTGTAAAAACTAAAGCTCACTTCATGGGGCTTGGCATATCCCCAGAATGAAAGACATCCCAATGTGATTTCTTACCTCCCTGAATTTCCAACTTTACTGTGTTTTACCCTTCTGAAGATTCTGTGTCTACCCAGCAACATATTTCAAAGAAACATGCCTTTCTTTTTATTTTAACCATGCATTTGATGTTGTTTTGATAAGTAGGGTTATGCTAAGAGTATCTAGTCAGTTTCATTGCCAGAAATAGAAGTCCCTCTTGTTTGAGTTTTTTTTTTGAGTAATATAAAAGTTACATAGAATATTGAAATAAATAATCTCTATCACACATTTATTTTATGTATATGCATGAGCATGTAATTTATGTATAGTATTTCATATTATTTTGTTTCTTATATTTAATGAACATTTGTTCATGTCATTTAATATTTCTTACAACATCCTTGCTCAGTAATCTGTGAGTATAAAAATAAAACTCTGCAGTGATAGGAATTAGTACATAATCCTAGAATCTTATTCTTATGATAAATATATATTTTTTGTTTGAGACAGGGTCTCACTCTATCCTGGACTAGAACTCACTCTGTAGCCCAGGCTGACCTCAAATTCACGGCAATCCTCCTACCTCAGCCTCCTGAGTGCTGTTATTAAAGGCACTCGCCACCATTCCTGGTTATCTTATGATATTTAAATTAATTTACTAAGTATTCATTTCGGCATTATTAACAATTGTAAAATATTGAGGACATTACCAATGATCAATCATAGAAGAATAAATTGTTAAACGTATACATAATGCAATATTAAGTTTACGAAAACTTCTTATAAGCATATATGGAATGAGTCTAGAAAACGTTATGTTTGGACTGGAGAGATGGCTCATTGTTTAAGGCATTTGCCTGCAAAACCTGAGAACTCGAGTTCAATTCCACAGTACCCACAAAGCACCAGATGCATGAGGTGGCGCATGTGTCTGGAGTTTATCTACAGTGGCTAGAGGCCCTGGCGTGCCCATTATCTCCCTCCCTCCCTTTTTCTTTCTCTCTCTCTCTTCCTCTCTCTCTCAAATGAATAATTAAATAAGTAAAATGTTTAAAATAAAGAAAATGTTGCATTTATTAAAAAGCCAAAAAGAGGCTAGAGATACAGCTTAGTAGTTAAGGCCCTTGCCTGCAAAGTCTAAGGACCCAGGTTTGATTCCCCAGTACCCATGTAAGCCTGGAGTTTGTTTGCAGCAGCTGGAGGCCCTGGCACGTTCATTCTCTGTATCTGCTTCTTTTTTTCCTCTCAAATAAATAAATTAATTAATGATTTTTTAAGCCAAAAGGGAAGCCAGGCATGGTGGTACACGCCTTTAGTCCCTGCACTTGGGAGGCAAATGTAGGAGAATCACTGTAAGTTCAAGGCCAGCCTGGGACTACAGAGTGATCACCAGCTCAGCCTGGGATTGAGTGAGACCTACCTCAAAAACAAACAATGCCAGGTGTGGTGGCACAGTCCTTTAATCCCAGCACTAGGAAGGCAGAGGTGGTAGGATCGCTGTAAATTGAGGCCACTCTGACTACATAGTGAATTCCAGGTCAGCCTGGGCTAGAGTGAGGCCCAACCTTCCCCCCCAAAAAACAACAAACAAGATAGCCAAAGGATACCTATTATGTAAGAAAAAGGAAGAGTAGAACTTGTGCTGCAGAAAACAATAAAAGTAGTTATAAGGGAAGTGACGTAGAAGGGACAGACACTTTGTAGTATACTTATAGTATAGTTTCTAGTTTGCATATCCTATATATTCAAAGGTTAAGAAAAATAATACCACTAGGATGGAAACCTTAAATTGCAAACAAACTAAAAAAATAGCCACTTTGTAGCTAGAGTAGATTGGTGTTATCTGAATCTCTAAACATCAGATGTTGAATGTCTCTTAAAGGTCTGTATATTTCATGCTCAGTTCCCAGAGTTTACTCTTGAGCAGTGCTATGGACCTCCTTTAGTGTGTAGGGTCTTGGAGGAGGTCCCTTGGTCATTGCAAGTGTGCCCTTGAAGGGGATTATAAGATTCCAGGCTCTTCTTCCTCTTGCTTCCTGGCCCCTCATGTGAGCAGCTGGTTGTATGCCTCTTGCCAGTAGAGTTCAGCACACCCACAAGAGACTCAAAGCAGTGAGTCTACCCAAGCGTGGACTGGAACCTCGAGAACGATGAGCTTATAAATAAACCTTTCCAAGTTAATCATCTCAAGTATTTCATTGCAATAACAAAAAGCTGGTGTGTGTGTGTTTTATGATGTATCTGTGAGGGTCTTTGTCTGGTTTGGGTTTTGTGAAATAGTCTTACTGTGCAGCCCTGAATGGCCTACAGCTCACTACATGCTACAGGCTAGCCTTGAACTCAAGGTATCCTTCTGCCTCAGCCTTATAAGTGCTGGGATCATGGGCAGGAGTCATCATACCATGCTGTGTATGTGAGTGTTTGTGTGTTTATACATATGTGAGTCTATGTATGGTCATACTTTTTGTTTCTGTTTGAGATATGGTGGAAGAAGTGGCCAGCTATGTAGCTGAGACTGACCTCAAACTCATGATGCTCCTGCCACATCTTCCCAATTCATGTAGTTCTTAGTTCTGTCACTGAAAGTATAAACAAGTCACACAAGTAGTAATAACATACCTAATACCATCTCCCACTGTATTAATTTCCTGAGGTCACCTGCGCAAAATGCCACAAACTAGAACATAGAAATATACTCTCCCAGGGCTGGAGAGATTGCTTAGTGGTTAAAGTGCTTGCCTGCAAAGCCAAAGGACCTAGGTTTGATTTCGCCAGGACCCATGTAAGCCAGATGCACAAGGTGACGCATGCATCTGGAGTTCATTTGCAGTGGCTGGAGGCCCTGGTGCATCCTCTGTCTGTCTGCCTCTCTTTCTCTGCTTATTTCTCTCTCTCTCTCATAAATAAATAAATAAATAAATAAATAAATAAATAAATAAATAAATAAATAAATTTATTTTAAAAGAGAGATATACCCTCGTAGTTCAAAAGGCCAGAAATCCAGACCAGGGATGTGTGTTGTCACAGCGATTCCTTATGGGGAGCGGGGTGAAGGACAGAAAGAGAATGTGGTCGCGTGTTTTCTAGGCTTCTGTGTTGCCTACTGTCCATGGAGTTTGTTTGCTTTGTGGCTGTGTGACTTTGATCTCTGCCTCCACTGTCACATGGCATTCTCCTGTGAATGCCCAAGTTTTACCCTTCTTGACAGGATACCTACATGGACTAAGTCCCACCTTGATCTGCATGACCTCCTCTTGACTTGACTTCTACCAAGAACCCATTTCTAAATTAGCTCATAAGCACAAATACCAGGGAGCAGACAGTGTATATGGAGGGATACAATTCAACCCCTTATGCTTAGTAAAACCAAGGTCAAAACAGTTGGCTCTAGGTTTTACAGGGTAAAGATAAGATGAGTCACCAGAAGCTAGCCGGGGGTGGGATGGCTTCCCACCAATCAAGTCTGGAACATTGTGAGCGTCAAATAATCAGATTCAGTAGTGAGTTACAGGCTATAGAAATAAAGGGTTTTTGAGGTCAGGAATGATGGCACATCATTTAATCATGGCATTTGGGAGGCAGAGGTAGTAGGATATCTGTGAGTTCGAGGCCAGTCTGAGACTACATAGTGAATTCCAGGAAAAGAAATAAAGGTGTTTTGTTTGAAGCATAGGACTCACTGTGTAGCCCAAGCTGGCCTTAAGCTCCAGATCTGCCCTTGGCCTCCAGAGTCCTGGTACTGCAGGTGTAAGCCATCACATATGACAGAAATGCAGGAATTTCTGAGGCCATTTTAATTGTGGGCAAATGCATGGATATACAGATGGCTAAGGAAGATGTTCTGCCTATAGTACATGGGTAAAACCGACAGGCAGACAAGGATGTGCTGGTGTTGAAGTGGGGGAAAGCCAATGTCACTTCGCAGTCATTGTAGTAAAATTCAGTCATGATTACTGAATGTAGCATCTAAGAGCTCATGTGGATGGTGAGTGGGATATGTACGTATGACATGTTATAACTGGCAGCAAACTATCCCAGTCCTTTTAGTTAATTCTGAGCACCTTATATGTGTGACGAAGATGATTAGAATTATTTCCAGATATTTCTGCAAAGTCTTCATTCACTTGAATGAAGTGTTCATTCTATCATCATTCATCTCTGTAATAGATGGCATGAAAAGAGACTTAAATTTTGTTCATTAATTCCTTTAATCAACTTGGAATAATTAATGGATTTTGAGCTAAAAAAAGGTTTTATGAGGGGGCAAGTAAGAAGAGCAAAATCTGCCTAATAAGGAGGAAAATTAGGGGGTTGTATCCATTTTACTAACACAAATATAAAGGGAAAGAAAATTAGACTAATACCACTCTATACTTGGAGGTCCAGGAAAGTAACCCTTCGGCACACTCGTCTCTCAGGAGCATCCTTTGTGCATTTACAAATATTTATCAGGTGCCTATGATTTGTCACATAGTTCTTAGTTATTAAGAAAAGAGCTGTGAAATGAGGAAATATGTAATATAACAATGTTTTCTGAAGAATTGCTAACAAAGGCTACATTCCATTTTGTGTCATTCCCCAATTTTTACCATATATTTCATGACTTCAAGGAACCATTAAAAAAATATGATTATGACCTCTCATTCTATTAATTAGGAAACTAGCCAGATGTGGTGGCACATGCTTTTAATCCCATCATTTGGGAGGCACAGGTAGAATTGCTGTTAGTTTGATGGCAGCATGAGACTACCTAGTGAATTCCAGGATAGCCTGGGCTAGACCAAGACCCTACCTCAAAAAGAAGCTGACACAGACACATTAACTTTCTCTAGACTTCACAGCTAATAAGTAGCAGATTAATTATTTGGAACCATCACATTAACAATATTTTTATTCACTTGTTTATTTATTTTTGAAAGTAAAGGGCGGGCAGGCAGAGACAAATCTAATGTGCTCTGATGCTATTAAAAATTAATTTAGAAGCCGGATGTGGTGGGACACACCTTTAATCCGAGCACTGTAGAGTCAGAGAGAGGAGGATTGCCATGAGTTTGGGGCCACCCTGAGACTGCATAGTGAATTCCAAGTCAGCCTGAGCTAGAGTGAGACCCGGCTCAGCAGTTAAGGCACTTGCCTGCAAAGGCTAATGACCTGAGATTGATTCTCCAGTACCCGTGTAAAGCCTGATGCACAAAGTGATGCATGCACCCTCCTACCTCTGCCTCCCCAGGGCTGGTATTAAAGGTGTGCACCACCACGTCCGGCTTATTATTCCCAATTTCTTAGTGTGTGAAAAATATAATTGGGTAGTCAGAATTGATTTTAGGAAAATAAACAAACTGAGGCTCAATATTTGGGTGCTTGGCTGCTCTGGAAATTTTTTTCTGCCTGGATTTATACTCTGCATTCCTATTTCCTTTCATTAAGTGTTGTGCTTTACTTCATAAGGTGACTCAGCAATAGCTCTGTGTATCTTTTAGTTGGAAATTCCTTAGGCTGTGTGCAAGCAAACACTGCCCATTAATTAGCAACCAAACATAGAATCATCTGTTGATGACAGAATTACCAAAATGGATCATCCATAAGTGTTTATCCTGCAAACAGTGCATCAGAATGTCATCATCTCATTTCATTAAGAAATTTACATACACACCAGATTTTAGAGTGCTCATTCATGATGAACATCTACTTCCACACTGTTTGTGTTTGGAAACATTCAATAGCCAGTCTTGAATTTAAAAATTTAATTGAATGCTTAAAGAATTACAAGTGTTCCTTTCCTTAGCTCTAATGCTAACCAAAGTGCTTTTCTAAACTGCTAAGAATGGACTAAGGATTCTGCTGAGGGCTGTAGATACTTATCTGCCTAATTGAGCCATCATTTGTTGACATGAGGAAAACCATGTGACCTGCTTTAATGCATTTCTCAGTAACAGCAGGAGGCTAGAATGTAGCTCATCCAAGAGTGAAACCAGCAACCACAGTATCATCAAACATGAGAAAATAGCATTGACTGTGGAATAGTTTGAATAAAAATGCTAATATGTATGTAATAATGATATAAATACTATAGACTATTTTTTCTAAATTATTTTAATCTAGTGTTTCAATTTTATAAATTATTTAAGAAATATTTACTGGTGTTTATACTTGCTAGGTTTTTGTTGGGTTTTTTTTTTTTTTTTTTTTTTTTTTTTTTTTTTTTTTTTGGTTTTATGAGGTAGGGTCACTCTCTAGCCCAGGCTGACCTGGAATTCACTCTGTAGTCTCAGGTTGGCCTTGAACTCATGGTGATCCTCCTACCTCTGCCTCCTGAGTGCTGGTATAAAGGTGTGCGCCACCACGCCTGGCTTTGCTAGGTATTTTAAGAGAATTGCTGACTTGTAAAATTGATGCAAGGCTAGCAGATGGTGATAAAACTGGTATGGATCACTAAAACAATTGAAGATTTTGAAATCTGGAGAGATGGCTTAGCAATTAAGGTGCTTGCCTACAAAGCCACAGGACCAAGGTTCGTTTCTCCAGGACCTATGTAAAGCCAGATGCAAAGGTGGCACATGTGTCTGGAGTTTGTTTGCAGTGGCTCCAGGCCCTGATGCAAACAGAATATGATCAAAACTGCTGATACAGGGCTAGGGAGATGGCTTTGTGGTTAAAGCACTTGCCTGTGAAGGCTGAAGACCCAGGTTCAATTCCCTAGTACCCACATAAGCCAAATGCACAAGGTGGCACATGCCCATTCTCTATGTGTCTCTTCCTCTCTCTCTCTCTCCTTCCCTCTCTCAATTGAATAAATAAATAAGTCTGCTAATACATAACCTGCCTTTTATGTGTTAAACTGAAGGTGAAGAGATTAGTTATAGGGACATTAAATGGGAAGATATTATTTTACTCTGGTTAAGTCAAGGGTATAGAAAAACCCTGACTAAAATAACAAGAGTATAGGAAAGGAATATTTCTATGTGGTAAAACAACCATAGATGCTTTTCCCTTAGATGACTTGAGAATAATAGCAAGGTGAAGTTTTCTTCTTATCAGCTAACTTGCAGTTTGGTCCTCACAGGAATCCATTAAATTAGATCAAATATGGTTGGCTTAAGTACATATAAGGAAATTGAGACACACACCAAAAAAATGTTAGTTCTCTGGGCTGGAGAGATGGCTTAGTGATTAAGGTGCTTTCATGCAAAGCCTAAGGACCCAGGTTTGATTCCCCAATACCCATGTAAGCCAGATGCACAAGGTGGCGTATGTGTATGCAGTTTGTTTGCAGTGGTTGGAGGCCCTGGGCCCTTTAAGACATTAAATTAACTTGTAGCACTTACCCTCTTGTTGCTGAGAATAAATACCTGACCAGTAGCAGATCATAGAAGGAAAGGGTTTATTCAGCTTACAGGTTTTTAAAAAAATATTTTTGTTTATTTATTTGCAAGCAGAGTGTAGCAGACAGCTTCAGGTTCTCTGAGATGAACTTCCAGACCAGGCACAGTTATGGAAGAAGGGATATTATTTATTGAAGCTTACAGATCCAGGGGAAGTTCCATAACGGCAGAAGAAGCGGCCTGCTCTCACAAGGCCAGGCAGAGAGAGCAAAAGCCAACCAGCCACCACAGCACACAGAGCAAAACTACAGCCAAAAGGTCACACAGCACACTTCAGGAACTCCTGCTAGGCACATTTACATATCTTTACAATAGAATCCCAAACCCACACCTTAATACCAGCCCCCAGTGACATTGCCTCTAGCAAGGTGATTGCAGATGCAAACTATAAGTAATAAACCACTGAATATATTGGGGGACATATATTCAAACTACCACACAGAGAGAGATAGAAGACAGACAGAATATGTGTGCCAGGGCCTCCTGTTGCTACAAATGAACTCCAGATGCATGTGCCTCTTTGTGCATCTGACTTTACCTGGGTACTGAGGAATCATACCTGGACTGTTAAGCTTTGCAAGCCTTAACTGCTGAGCCGTCTGTCTCTCCAGCCCTCAGCTTACAGTTTTGAGGGGAAATTTCGTCATGGCAGAGAAAGCATGATACAAGCATGAAGCTGAATCACATCGTCACTTACCAGCAGCAGGGAATAGCCTGAGTGAACTCAACACCCAGTAAACTGGACTAAAACTCCTCAGGGTCTGCCCTCAGTGACATACCTCCTCCAGCAAGGCTCCGCCTCTCAAAGTCTCCACAGTTTTCCCAAAGTCCACCAGCTGAAGACCATGCATTCAAAACACATGAGTCTATGGAGGATAGCTCATTCAAACTACTACAGTACTAGTAGGTATAAAATTTACTGCTGATTTTGTAACCTGTGTACGTACTTGTGTGTGTATGTGTGTGTGTGTATATATATATATATATATTATATATATAAATATATATAAAATATATATATATATTATATATATATAAAATATAAAATAGTACAAAGGGATAGGAATAGGTTTTGTGCAACTATTTCTGCAATTCAAGGGAATTGTTTGTCTGTGAAGTAGATACAACTTAAGATGCATATTATAAAGGTTAGGCCAAAAATTAGAAATCAATAGAAAAGTATAGTTCCCACAGGACATAGCTTTCAAATTTTTTGTGCAGCATTTATCCATCAACAGGAATAAACAAACAAACAAACAAACCTTGACCTAAACTTCACACCTGATACAAGAATCAAGTCAAAGTGAATCACAGACCTTTTTTTAACTAAAATGTGTAAATTTAAAACTTTCAGAAAACAAGCACTAAGAAAGTTTTTGGAAGTAAGGCTAATAAAATCTCTGTTTAGGGCTGGAGAGATGGCTTAGCAGTTAAGGCGTTTGCCTGCAAAGCTAAAGGACCTGGTTCAATTCCCCAGGACCCATGTAAGCCAGATGCACAAGAAGTACATGCATCTGAAGTTCATTTGCAGTGGATGAGGTCCTGGCATGCCCCATTCTCTCTCTCTCTCTCTCTCACTCTCAAATAAATAAGTAAAATATATTTAAATTTTTGTTTAATATTAATATTGCTGGGTATAGCCATATAAGCAATAAAAATAAAGGCATGCAAATTAGAAAAGAAGCAGTTAAACGGTTTGCAGATGAAACTCTGTTTTTCAAGGTAGAGTCTCACGTTAGCTTAGGCTAATCTGAAACTCACTATGTAACCCAGGCTGGCTCGGGGCTCACAAAGATCCTCATACCTCAGCCTCCCGAGTGCTGGGATTAAAGGCATCCACCACGAAAACTTTTCCTTTATTATTATTATTGTTGTTGTTGTTGTTGTTTTGTTTTTTGAGGTAGGGTCTGACTCTGGCACAGGCTGACCTGGAATTAACTATGTAGTCTCAGGGTGGCCTTGAACTCAAGGCGATCCTCCTACCTCTGCCTCCTGAATGCTGGGATTAAAGGCATGTGCCACCACGCCCGGCCACCACCAAAACTTTTAAAAGAACAGAAAATTAGAAATAAAAGAATTGACTGTAGTGAAATAGAAAAGAAGAAATAAGCCAGGTGTGGTGGCACACCCTGAGACTACAGGCGAGGCCACCCTGAGACTACATAGTTAATTCCAGGTCAACCTGGACCAGAGTGAGACCTAAAAGAAGAAGAGGAGGAGGAGGAATAAATCTAAAGCCTGGCTCTTTAAGATGATAAAAATAAGCAATGGTACTAATTAAATAAATCAAGAGACAAAAAAGAAGCCGGGTGTGGTGATAATGTCTTTAATTCTAGCTCTCAGGAGGCTGAGGTAGGAAGATTGCCAGCAGTTCAAGGCCAGCGTGGGCTACGGAGTGAGCTTCTGGGTCAGTCTGGGCTACAGTGCTACATTGCCTCCAAAGAAGGAACGAACAGTGAGGGAGGGAGGAAGGTTATTCTTTTTCTTAGTTCCTTCACTTGTATTTTTCCTAAATGCCCTTGACTAGGTTTGACTCATTCATAACTGTCAGTTTTCAACTCCAATGCTATCCTCTTCCTCTTAAAAGATCTTTTTTCTGACCAGCCTTCTAAAATTGCTGGCTCTGCTTCTCCATGAGCTATTTTCACTGTGTTCTTGAAGCCTTACCCCATATAAGCATACTTGTCTCTTTTATTGAACTTATCTCAGTTGGTAATTAACTTGCATAATCCCTCCTAAAATGCTAGCTAATGAGAAAGTAAGGTCTTTGCTTATCTTAATAACCACATTACCTCTGGCAAGTAGCGTAGTACAGAGTATTTAATGTATGCTCAGTATGCATATATTGAATCTGTTATTTCTACTCCACAGTGATAAGTTGATTTTCTTTTGTCATTTTCATTGTGGGCCCATTTCTTCTTTGTGAATGTTATGATCACTTGTTTTATTCTGTTTGTCATCAGTTAAATATGAGTGTGTTCAAGTGCATGTACATAGTTATATTATTCTCTCCAAATGTTTCCTTTACATATTACCTTTAGTATCATGATCACCATTTTAAAAACTCTTACATATTCTGGATAATTCCCCTCATTTTTTGTGTAAGATTATATTGCTTAATAAGGATTTGCTGTCTTTGATCTACATTTTAAACCAAAATTTAATTCTGGAGCTTGTGATCAGCATTTTTCCAAATGTGTTCAATTTGTAATCCTTTATAAAATGCCCTATGTAAAATAATGAGCCACCTTGTATGTACAGAGACAGCTGAGAAAATTATTACTTTAGCTTTCTCCAAGAAGACTCAGAGAAAGTTTATCAAAAAGGACTTTAGAAAGAACAGATTTATAGCAACTGTCTGATATATGACCAGAATCCCCATGTTCAACTGAAACAGACTTGCCCCAGGCCTTCTAGAGCGGAATGCCCTCAGCAAGTAGCTTTCAGCAGCTTTTCCAGGAAGCAATATTTTCCTTCAGTGAAAGGGTCACTGTACTGTTTTTCTTTTTCCTTCTCCTGTCTTATCTTTTGAGTTCAGGAAGTACTTTTAAATTTACAGGCAGCTTTGAAGGCATGAAGCAAGTTCAGCCCCAGAAGTATTTCCTGTTATAGTATTAATCTAATTCCATGAAAGTAGAACTGATTTTTCATCTGTAAAGTAGATAAAGTGCCGAGAGCAGCCGACCATTATTCTGGGTTATCATGATAAAGAGGCTTAGTTTTGACACGAAAGAGTTTATCAGCCTAACCAGTGGAAGATTTCATCTTTTTTGTTGAAAGATATATTAATGGATTATAATCTGTCTTGGCTTTCACAAAAAGTTCACCTCCATATTGAAAATATTTTCTTAAATCAGCAAATATGTTTTGTGTTTGTTCAGTTGGCAATATGTAGTAAAGTCAAGCAAATATATTGAAGTGTAACATAAAATTGAATCTGTAATGTTACATCATTTATGTTCATTTTAATGTTCAAATTATTCCAAATTTAAATAACCACAAATTTGCTTTACAAATTAATTACATGTAATTTCTCTATAGATGGAAAATTTTCTATAAGAATGTGTGTCTGATATCAGTGCCTCATAATATTAGGTTGCCTAATTTCTTCTAGCAGCTTAAAGTAATAATTTTCTTATAACAAGATATTCCTCTTAATAATTTCTAATTAAATTCATCAGGTTGTGTTTTGTTGATATATTTTAAATAAATAGTACATAGGTGACAGGCGTGGTGGTGCACACCCTCAATCCCAGCACTTGGGAGGCAGAGGTAGGAGGATCACCCAGCCAGCCTGAGACTACAGAGTGAATCCCAGGTCACCCTGGGCTAGAGTGAGACCCTACCTAGAAAAAGAAAGAGAAAGAAAGAAAGAAAGAAAGAAAGAAAGAAAGAAAGAAAGAAAGAAAGAAAGAAAGAAAGAAAGAAAGAAGAAAGGAGGGAAGGAGGGAAAAGAGAGAGGGAGAAAGAAAGAAAGAGAGAGAGAGAGAGAGAAAGAAAGAAAGAAAGAAAGAAAGAAAGAAAGAAAGAAAGAAAGAAAGAAAGAAGAAAGGAGGGAAGGAGGGAGGAGGGAAAGAGGGAGGGAGGAAAGAAAGAGAGAGAGAGAAAGAAAGAAAGAAAGAAAGAAAGAAAGAAAGAAAGAAAGAAAGAAAGAAAGAAAATTATTATCACTGAGTGCTTCTTTCACAATTAGTGAGTAAGTTGTTTTGGCTTTTTAAAAATCTAGTTCTTTGTTTTGTTAAAATAAGCAAACTACTGCTGGGCGTGGTGGCGCACACCTTTAATTCCAGCACTTGGGAGGCAGAAGTAGGAGGATCGCCATGAGTTGGAGGCCACCCTGAGACTACATAGTGAATTCCCGGTTAGCCTGGATCAGAGTGAGACTGTACCTCGAAAAACCAAAAAAGAAAAAGAAGCAAACTACTATCTATAGTCATAAAGGTGTTTTATTATTGATGCTGATATTTTAAAACCAGCCTGATAGGGTGGTGCATGCTGTAATTCTAGCACTCAGGAAGCAGAGGCAGGAGGGTTAGGAGTTCAAGGACATCCTAGGTTATATAGTGAATTCAAGACCAGAGTGAGCTACATGAAAACTTGTCTAAAAAAAACCTAACAATAACAACAAAACCTTACGTCATCTGAACATGAAAAGGGCATACTGGGCAGTAAATATGAGATTAGGAAATTGGCAGTTTTGTAATGTCACCACTAATTCACGATATAATGTGTATATGAGTGCCAGTTTTCAAAAGAGGGTCAAATAAAATGTGTCTGTTCTGTCATAGAGGGGTGAAAGTACTATGAGATCAGATATTTTATTTAATCATTTATTCATCACTCGTTGACTGTCTACTGTGTGAATCCTCTGGAGCAACATGAGAGGTACAACAATGAAGAAAGCATGTGTTCTCTCTATACTGAATTACTAGTCTTCTCAGAAGAGTCAGATTTATTGCAATATAAGCGAGGGAGATGAGTGCTTACTTAGGGGTTGTGAGAGTGTCCTCACCCAAGCTCTTGTAATGTTATCTGTCATTTCTTCACCTTAATAATCATGGCTTTGAAACTGAAGACCTTAACCTCCACTCATGAAAAACATACATGAAGGAGAAGTTTAGAATGAGTGCACTCTTTAGCATGCGTAAAGCCCTGGGTTCTATCTCAACACTATCCCCCCTCCCCAGAAATAAACAATTTTAACATGAAGAGATACTAAACATTAGCGTGAGAGACACATAGATCATTATAACCAAAATCCAAATGTAATAACAAGGGTTAGCAGGAATGTGAAACCCTTGTGCACTAGTTGCAAGATTGTGAGCCATTCTCAATATGTCCAAATGTAGTTTTCAGCTGCTTGTGGTGGCACATGCTGGTAAGAAATTGCTGAAGAGGTGGAAACAGGAGGATCAGGAATTCAAGGCCAACCTGGCCTTAAAAAAATGTAGTTTTGGGCTGGAGAGATGGCTTAGTGGTTAAATGCTTGCCTGTGAAGCCTAAGGACCCCGGTTCAAGGCTCTATTCTCCAGGACCCACATAAGCCAGATGCACAAGGGAGCACATGCATCTGGAGTTTGTTTGCAGTGGCTGGAAGCCCTGGCCCTGCCATTCTCTCTCTCTCTCTCTCTCTCTCTCTCCCTCTCCCCTCCCCCCTGCCTATTTCTGTATCTCTCTCTCAAATAAGTAAATAAATAAAAATATTTTTTTAATGTAGTTTTTACATAACTCAGCAATTCTACTTACAAGTATATATATAAAACAAAAACCTTTGTTTGCACAAAGTTTATACGGCAATAGCCAAAAGTAAAAATCATTTAAATTCCCATCAACTGATGAATTGATAAAAATATCATGTCCAGGGCTAGAGAAATGGCTTAGTGGTAAACGCATTTGCCTGCTAAGCCTAAGGACCATGGTTTGATTCCCCAAGACCCACATAAGCCAGATGCACAAGGGGGCGCATGCCTCTGGAGTTCGTTTGCAGTGGCTGGAGGCCCTAGCACACCCATCGTCTCTTTCTCTCTGCCTTTTCCTCTCCCTCAAATACATCAATCAATCAATCAATCAATCAATAAAATATTTTTTAAAAATATGTCCAAACTGACTGTCCACAACAAAGAGGAGGCAAAGTTGTTATTTTACAAATTAGATCCTTATCTTTCACCATGTCACAAAAATCAGCTCAAAATGAATTGCAGATTCAAACAAAAAATCTGAAACCAGAAAACTTGGGGATAAAGCTCTCAGAAATCATCTTTTAAAAATTATTTATTTATTTATTTATTTAAGAGCGAGAGAATGGGTGAAACATTGCCTCCAGCTACTGCAAACAAACTCCAGACTCATGTGCCACCTTGTGCATTTGGTGTATGTGGCTACTGGGGAATCGAACCTAGGTCCTTAGGCTTCACAGGCAAGTGCCTTAACCACTAAGCAATCTCTCCAGCTCCCCGCCCCCCCAAAATAATCATCTTGACAAATGATTTTCAGAACATTTCATCAAAAAGGGAACAAGCAAAACAAAACTCAACAATCAAAAATATATGACGCCGGGCTGTGGTGGTGCACTCCCTGCACTCGGGAGGCAGAGGTAGGAGGGTCACCGTGAGTTCGAGGCCACCGTGAGACTATATAATGAATTCCAGGTCAGCGTGAGCTTGAGTGAGACCCTAACCTCAAAAACCCAATATATAAATAAAGAAGCTGAGCATGGTGGTGCACTTTAATCCTAGCACTTGGGAGGCAGAGGTAGGAGGATCGCCGTGAGTTTGAGGCCACCCTGAAGACTATGTAGTGAATTCCAGATCAGCATGAGCTTGAGTGAGACCCTAACCTCAAAAAAACAAAATTATACACACACACACACACACACATATAAGAGTTGGGTGAGGTGGTGTACACCTTTAATCCCAGCATTTAGGAGTCAGAAGTAGGTGGGTGTGAGGTCAGCCTGAGACTACATATAGTGAATTTCAGGTCAGCCTGGGCTAGAAGGTGAGACCCTACCACAGAACAAAAAATATATATGCATACATGCATGTATACATGTAGGAAGGGCTGGGGAGATAACCAGTGGTTAAAAGGCATTGCTTGCAAAGCCCAACAGCTCTTGTTCAATTCTCCAGTATCTGCCTAAAGTCAGATGCACAATGTGGTGCATGTATCTGGAGTTCCTTTGCAGTGGCTAGAGGTCCTGGCGTGCCCATTCTCACTCTCTCTCTCTCTCTTTCTCTCTCCCTCTAATAAATAAATAAGTAAAAAAAAATAAAAATAAACTATAAAAAATTGAAAGAAAGAGAATAATCAAGCCGGGTGTGTTGGCACACGCCTTTAATCCCAGCACTTGGGAGGCAGAGGTAGGATCGCCATGAGTTGGAAGCTATATAGTAAATTCAACCAGGACTAGAGTGAGACCCTACCTCGAAACACCAAAACCAAACAAAACAAGGAAACCCTGCCCTTTGCAATAATGTTGATGAACATGGAGTACATTATGCCTAGTGAAATAAGCCAGGCACAGAAAGATAAATACTTCATGATCACATAGAAACAGAAAGGAGAAAGATAGTTACCAGGGGAAGCTGGGGGAGAAGAAAAAATACTGGTTTGACAGTACATACTTTCAGTTATATGATGATATGTAAAGACTTAATGTAAGGTCTGGTGAATATAAATAACTATGTATTTTATACTGTAAATTGGCTAAGAAAGTAGCTCTTTAATGTTCTTATTACACACAAAAAGCTTGTGAGGCCATGCATATGTTAATTATCTTGACTGAGATAATGATTTAACTAGTATATATACATAAAGACATGGTATTTTGTACCGTGAATACATGTATCTTTTGTCTGTTAAACCTTTAAAATGCCAATAGAAAATATATCCACACATTGAAATATTATTTAGTAATTAAAAGATGTTAAGTACTGATGCAGGCCTCAGCATATAAGAACCTGGAGAAACTATTTTGCTAAGTGTAAGAAGCCATTGATAAAAGACAACAAAGTATCTATCATATTATCTCATTCGTGAGAAAAGTCCATGATAGTAAATCATTACAACTGAAGGTACACTAGTGATTGCCTTAGGCTAGAAGGTTTACAGGGAAACGTGGAGTGAATGTTAATGCGTACAGAACTCTTGGGTTAGAGAAGTGTTCTAGGGCCTGGGAGATGGCTCAGCAGTTATGTAAGATATATCATTGGGAGAAACTGAATGAATAGTGCCCAATTTTTAAAAAAGTGCTTGCCTAACAACTTGGGTTCAATTTCCTATTACCCATGTAAAGCCTCATGCACAAAGTGGCACATGCATCTGGAGCTTGCAGCAGCTAGAAGCCCTGGCACGCCCATTTTCCCTCTCTCCCTGCCCTCTATCATTTCCTTCACCCCCTTGCAAATAAATAGATAAATATTTTTTAAAGTGTTCTAAAATTGTGGTAATGGTTCACATCTTTATTAGTATATTTTTAAAAATTACTGAATTAGCTGGGTGTGGTGGCATGCACCTTAAATTCCAGCACTCGGGAGGCAGAGGTAGGAGAATTGCTGTGATTTTGATGCCAGCCTGGAGCTAGAGAGTGAGTTCTAGGTCAGCCTGGGCTACAGCGAGACCATACCTCAAAACAAACAAACAAACAAACAAAAAACAAACAAACCCACTGAACTGTACATTTTAAATGAGTGCATTATATAACTTGTAAATTTGATGGTGTTAATAGAACATGGCATGCAAATACTCTACTCAGCTACATCTCCAGCCTAAAGCTGTTTACTGTACTTATATTTGGCAGCACTAGGGCCTGTTGCATGGCAGGTAAGCCCTGCAACCACTGAGCTGCATCTCTGACCCTTCAGAACTGTTACACTACTTAAATAACAGTTACATCTAAGAACAAAGCATGAGAAGAGACTGATATTTACATGGATATTTGATTAGTATTATTAATATTAGTATATTGATTAGTATTAAAGACATATATTTGGGGAACACATAATACCTTTAAGAAATAGAGCACATAGAAAGTGAAAACAAACCAATCTAGAAATGTCTTAGGTAAAAGTGATGTCAACAGGCTGAAGAGCAATGAAATGGAACACCCAATGTTGCGCTCCAGCCTCTGAGGCGAGCTAGCACAAGGGGCACCACGTGGGCACACTGTAGTCCCCACTGGATAAACGCATTACACTATTAAATAAAACTCACATGTTGATAAGCCAGAGAGGAAGAATCGATACCAGAACGTCATAGGTCACCAGTTCTATTACTTGCTTCTTCATTCTATTTATATACAACTGACCTGCCTGTTAAGACGATTTACTCCATGGCACTCATCAGTCCTTTGCCAGACCATTCAGTATACCTCCAAATGAGCAAAATGCTCAGTCTATTTGTGATTCAGTCATTTCACCTCCAATGCATCTTACTATAGAAATACCTTCTGTACAGATTTCCCACATTATCCCATAAATGTCTAACATTTAATGAAGCCCCATGGATGCATTAAGTAAGTCGAGAGCCCAGCACCCATAATGAATGAGGAAGAAGACAATCTCTCTTCCTAATGATACCCAGATTTTGAATTCTGTGGGGTTTTAAAATATTATTTTTTTAATATTTCATTTATTTGTTTATTTATTTGAGAGAAAGAGGCAGATAGAGAGAGAGAGAATAGGCACGTCAGAGCCTCCTGCAAACGAAGTCATGTATGTATGTATGTATGTATGTATGTATGTATGTATGTATGTATGTATGTATTTGAGAGAGACCTAGAGAGAGTGTGGGCATGCCAGGGCCTCCTGCTGCTGACCCATGTGTCACTTTGTGCATTTGGCTTTAGGTGGGTACTGGGGAAATCAAACCAGCGTTGTTAGGCCTCGTGTGTGGTCCTGATTTTGGAACTAGCTTGATCTTTTTTTTTTTTTTTTTTTAGTAGTAAATATCTTTAAATTATTCTTCAGACTCTTTTGTTAGAAATAGTGCTTCTTATTTTCTGGGGTACTTTGAATTGTTTGTTAAAATATGTCATATTGGACTAGAGAGATGGATTAATGGTTAAGGCGCTTGCCTAAAAAGCCAAAGGACCTTGGGTCAATTCCCCAGGACCCACATAAGCCAGATGCACAAGGGGGCGCATGTATCTGGAGTTTGTTTGCAGTGGCTGGAAACCCTGATGAACCCATTCTCTCTCTCTCTCTCTCTCTCTCTCTCTCTCTGCCTCTTTCCCTCTCTCACATAAATAAATAAATCATAATTAAAAAGTCACATGGAGAGCCGGGTGTGGTGGCACACGCCTTTAATCCCAGCACTCGGGAGGCAGAGGTAGGAGGATCGCTGAGAGTTCGAGGCCACCCTGAGACTACATAGTGAATTCCAGGTCAGCCTGAGCCAGAGTGAGACCCTACCTCAAAAAACCAAAAAAAAAAAAAAAAAAAAGAAAAAGAAAAAAGTCATATGGAGATGGGGAGGTGCCTCAGTAGTTAAAGGTGCTGCTTGCAAAGCATAATGGCCCAGGTTCAATTCCCAGCTACCCATGTAAAACCGGATGGGCATTTGTTTGTAGCAGCAAGAGACCTTGGTCATCACACACACACACACACACACACACACACACGAAAATAATAAAATTTTAAAATGTTGCATGGATAGCGCTATTTTGCAGTGAGGAGTTGGGCAGTTTGCTCTAAGGCATCTTTTCCCTTTACTAACATGTTTTCTGTAAGTATAGTATAAGTGTGTAATTTATATTGAGGAGGTAAAAATCATTTGGCCTTTTTAAAAAGCCATTCCTTTTTACTTCATTGTTAAGGGGTTTAAATTTTTTGCTTCAGCATCCAGTAGTCAGTTCAAAGGTGATAGTCATTAAGATGGTGATCCATTACTTTTCAGAAAAGATAAAACATTTTTCCTGTAATGGTTCATTTGTTTGCCTGCTTTATTTCCCACCAGAAGTCACAAAATCCATTTCCTGTGACAATATCATAATTTTCACAACATTTGATTATAGTAGCACATATATATGGGTTAGAAAAGAAGCAATAAAGCCAGATACAGTGGTGCACACCTTTAATCCCAGCACTTGAGAGGCAGAGGTGGGTTATTGCCATGAGTTCCAGGCCAACCTAAGCTTGAGTGAGACCCTGCCTCAAAAAAACTGGGTTGAGGGCTGGGGGGGGGGATGGCTTCATGGTTAAAGTGTTTGTCTGCAAAGCCAAAGGATCCCAGTTCTATTCCCCAGGACCCACATTAGCCAGAGGTACAAGGGGCACATGCGTCTGGAGTTCGTTTGCAGTGGCTGGAGGCCCTGGCGAGCCCTCTCTCTCTCTCTCTCTCTCTCTCTCTCTCTCTCTCTCTCTCTCTTTCTCTGTTAAATAAATAAATTAATTAATTAATTTAAGAAATACTTATAAAAAAGCTGGGTTGAAGAGATGGCTCAGCAGTTATGGCACTAGCCTATAGAGCTTGATGATTCGGGTTCAATTCCCCAGTACCCACATAAAATAAGATGCATAAAGGGTGCATACATCTGGAGTTTGTTTGTAGCGCCTGGAGGCCCTGTTGTACCCATTCTGTCTGTCTGTCTCTTGTCTCTATTTCTCTGCTTGCAAATAAAAGAAAAAGAAAAGAAAAAAATAAAACTAAAATCACCTGCCCCTAGCCTAACACATCTTGAGTTTTATTAGCATGTTAAACAATAGTGAGTGTCACTCATATATCTGAATTAAGTATTAGCACCTTGTGCTTATTTCTTAAGTGATTTTCTAGTTTATCACTATGTGGTAATTATCATATAATTTTTACTTAATAAAATTAAGTTGCTGATGCATTAAGAGTAACTATTTGTTTATAAAATGGCTGATAAAAAAGCTACTTGTAATTTCCATAATATCATATCTTAGTTGTTTACACCTGTTTGAAGGAAAAAGTAAATTATTTTCTGAGAACCCCACAGTTGCTTAGCGAGTTTCACCTCTGATCTGCTCTGAGCCATTTAACCTCTCTTAACCTCTGTTTCCTTATTTAGAGGAAGTGGCTGTTGAGCCTTACCTAAATCATAATGTGAGTGTGAGAAATTGTTTACCGAGAATTCTAGGAAAGGCTAATGGAAAACGTCAAGTATAAATGAAAGAGTTATAGCTGCTCTTTTTTCTCAGAAGAATTGCAATTCACACATTGAATTTCTTTCATGAGTACCTTTTCAAAAAAGAGCCATTTAAATATAAATGCACAGATGAATATGTATGTAAGATTTTGATATGACTTAAGTAGTTATTTCAATTAAGTAAAGTGTGTAGCTTAAACATTTTTATTACATTTATCTAGTTAGAAAAAGTAACTTGGTAGCCGAAACCTAATAAATAAATTATGAATAGGTTCTGCCAGGTGAATGCTGAAATGAATAGTATGTACTTTAAAATGCTTTTAACTTTTATGTTTTAATACTGATTTAAAGTCAATCATTTGACTCTTTACTCATTCTAATTGCTTAACCTTTTCAGGGGGAGGGGCAGCCTGTCACTAATTGTGTGGCCCTTGTTTAATTTACTCACTTTCTCAGGAATCCTTCCAAACAGCCCTCTCCTTAATATACTGATGTTCATTTTAAATTTCCAAGAGGAAGATATAATATGCTGCTTTGAAAAAAATCTATTTGCCAGTCAAGCCATTTTTCAAAGTGAGCTTATTAACCTTTCCTGTGGATCAAACTGTGATATACTAAGCTAGGTTGCATGTGGAAGAATGGTGAGAGTAGACGGGAGGAGAAGTAGATGGGGTCAGAGGATTTTGCTTCCACGCATTGGAATGTAAACTATAGTGGAAGCGGTTGCAAACCATAAAATTGTGTTAGGAAGTAGTGTGGTTTAGTGCTGTGACTTGGAAGAATGCTATTGAAAGGGTGAATAATTATACTTTTGCATTTATTCTTTTATGATGGTGGTTTCCAAGTATATATAGAAGAGGAAATAGACAAAAATCTCCATTTCTGCAGTTTCTTATTTTACAGCTTGAAAATATGTTAAAACACATGTAAACCTGGTTTCATCAGTTAGATTTACTCTGTGTAATATGGTGATTTTCAACAAATGTTCCCACTGATTTTATTTTGTTTTAATTTTTTTTTTTTTTTTTGAGACAAGTTCCCCAGGCTGGCCACAAACTTGGAATTCTTTTTGTTTTTTTGAGGTAGGGTTTCATTCAAACTTGGAATTCTTTTGCCAGACTCTCAAGGAACTGAATTTACAGACATATGCCACCAACCCAGCTGCATTTGACCTTGCAAGACAAAGTATATATGATTAATATTTATAGTATCACATCACTTGTCCCTCACCCACTGGTTTTCATTTAGAAAGCTTTAGACTGAAGCACCCTCTCCCACTATGCACACACATTCACTCCACTAATCTTCTCTTGCTTCACTAATAATTTCTGCCATGGGCTAGTTGCAATCAACAAAAATAACAGCAGCAGGACTAGAGAGATGGCTCTGTGGTTAAGGCTACTTGCTTGCATAGCCTGACAGCCCAGGTTTGATTTCCAGTACTCACGTAAAGCCAGATGCACAAAGTGACGCATGCATGAGGAGCTCATTTGAAGTGGCCAGAGGCCCTGGCATGCCCATTCCCCCTCCCTCTTACTCTCTCCCTCTTTCTTTGTGAATATGTGTCTGTCTCTCTCTCTCTCTCTGCTAGCAAAGTATGTACGTATGTGTATGTATGTATGTATGTATGTATGTATGTATGTATGTATACATGTGTAAAAAATAACAGCAATACTTTCTATCAAGCATCTCTTTCTCTGAGAGTGTAGCTCAGTTGTAGAGTATGTGCTTGGCGTGAGCAACGCTCTGGGTTCAGTCCTCAGAGCTGTGCACATTCACAAACAGTTTTGTTGATATCTACATGGTGATGTGAAGTTAGTAGCTGTGCTGTTTGATGTGTTGACTTAAACACCCTTTCACTACCTTCTCCCCCATAAAGGGAGTAAAGCTGCTGCTATACGGGGCAAGCTTTTTCCTACCCTCTTAAGTTCAATAGTTGGGACTTGCTAAGAAAAAGTTAGTAGGATGAATATACACAGAAGACCTTACAGAAAACAAATAAAATCCCAGGCTGGAGGGATGAGTTAGCAGTTAAGGCATTTGCCTGCAAAGCCCAAGGGTCCAGGTCCCACATAAGCCAGATGCACAAGGTGGCACATACATTTGGAGTTCATTTGCAGTGGCTAGAGGCTCAGGCATGCCCATTCTCTCTCTCTCTCTCTCTCTCTCTCTCTCTCTCTCTCTCTGTCTCTAATAAATAAATAAAAACAAATAAAGAAAATTAATTATAAAGACCTTTTAAAAAAAAAAAGAAAAATCCCCAGAAGCTTACCTATCTAAATACCCATCTAAATAATGAATAATAAGGGTTGAAAAGCAGATTATTGAAGATGAAATGTGAAATGAAGATGACAAAAAGAATGGAGTTTGATGGAGTGGGAATAACAGACTCTGGGAAGTGACATGGTAAATAGGGTTTAATTTTTTGTTTTTGTTTTTGTTTTGTTTTTTTTAGTGCCAAAGTGAAGACTTATTTTCCTGCACTGAGGAATAGGAGGGCACGTGTGTGGGATGTGTGTGTGTGTGTATGCCAGTGAGTATGATGTGGAAACCAGATGACAAGGTTTAGCATTATCCTCAGGAACATGGCCCCTATTTTAGACAGGGCCTCTCCCTGGGCTGGAGCCTAATCTTGCTAGTCAATCACCTCCAGGGGTTGTCCTGTTTGTGCCTTCCAGTGCTGATTACAGGCATGTAACAGCAAGGTTTGCATTTTTATGTGGGTTCTGGGGATTGAACTCAGATCTTCCTGCTGGTAAGGCAAGAACCTTCCCAACTGAGCTATCGCCCCAGCCTCAGAAGTTCAGTGATTTTTACATAAACATGTCCTCTCTGTCCTTTTAGATGCTTACCCAGAGCTTTGTGAAAGTGGTCTGTGCACAGAGTAAACAAAGTATATGTTGACAGGCTGCTTTTCTCCCTGACTGGGTTCTTTCCAGGGAAAGTGTAAGTTTGGGCCAAGTGTAGTTAACAATCTCCATTCAGATTTATACATGTATTCCCAGTCACCTGCAGCTGACAAGAAGGGGCTGGGTGAGAGGCACCCTATAAGCTTAGGCTGAAGATGTCATCCATACATGGAGAATTGATTCCCTCTGTCAGGGAAACCTCAGTTGAGTCCTTCTACATCATCCAAATTACTGCCATACTAGGGCTGGAGAGATGGCTTAAAGGTTAAGGCACTTGCCTGTGAAGCCTAAGGACCCAGGTTTGATTCCCTAGGGCCCATGTAAAGCCAAATACACAAGGTGTTGCATGTGTCTGGAGTTTGTTTGCAGTGGCTGGAGACCCTGGCATGCCCATCCTCTGCCTCTTTCTCTCACTTACAAATAAATAAGTTATATATATATATATATATATATATATATATATATATATATATATAAATCAACTTTAATGCACAAATTACCATCTTACTAGAAGTCAGCTGGTGGAGTGTCTTGAGTACATCTGAAAATACCTTCATGATGTTACTAGTGGTAAGGGCTGGGGTGATCTTACTCATAAAGTGGACAGATTGAGACGTTTATCCATTGTTTCCATACTCTTGTTAATATTACAGAAAGATTTCAAAGTAAGGAATCAGAGAAAGTTTTATTGCAGGGCAAAAGTATAAACTCAAAGGGTGAGTTGGCTTGAGTGGGCTTCTCAGAAGACAGAGATGCATTGCAAAATGCAGTGCTTGTTCTTGTTCTTTTTTGAGACAGAGTTTCATGTAGTCCAGGCTGGCCTTGAACTCGTTATGTAACTGAGGCTGTGTCTTGTCTTCATCCCCCGAGTACTGGGGTTATCAGCAGGTACCACCACATCAAGCTAGATAGTGTCTTTAGGGGCAAAATTCTGTGGAAGAGGGCATTATTTATGAGTTGAGATGGGGTCCAGGAATGAGTTGAGTAGGAATTTTCCCAGGATTAATATTTCCTCCACTTTTCTGTCTGTGTTGTGTTTCATAGTGTCAGCTGCATGCTAGGAGCAGGCAATTTAGCAAGGCTAATGATATGGAAATGCCATCACGGTTAAGTAAAAGACAGTTAGTGGTCACCTCCTTTGGCTATGTTGGTGGCAGCTAGCTTTGGGTTTTATGAATCCACTGTTTGAACCATCATGTGATGTGTCCTGCTATACACAGCATCTCTGGTTTCATCAGTCTGACCACCCTGCACTCTGCCTTCCCCCCATGCCTATCTAGACCACCTCACTAATAACCCGTACTGACTAATCACTCAGTAACTAGTCTATAGCTCCATCAGGTTGACACATCAAAACAGCCACTTAGGATTTCTGTTAAAAGTAACACGTGGGTTGGAAAGATGGTTTAGTGGTTAAGGCTCTTGCCTCTGAAGCCTAAGGACCCAAGTTTGATTCTCCAGTACCCACGTAAAGCAAATGCATAAGGTGGTGCATCCAACTGGAGTTTGACAATAAATAAATAAATAGTTAGTAACACATTCAGGACTGGAGAGATGGCTTAGTGGTTAAGGCGCTTGCCTTCAAAGCCTAAGAACACAGGTTCAACTCTCCAGAACCCACATAAGCAAGATCCACAAGGTGATACATGTGCAAAGGTGGTGCACGCATCTGGAATTCATTTGTAGTGGCTAAGGCCCTGGCATACCAATTCTCCATCACTGTCCCTCATAAATAAAAAAAGTAACACGTCCAAATTATTTTGGTGTGTATATATTTGCATGTGAAATGAGACAGTGAATCTGTTAAGTGCTTAGTATTTTGCTAAAAGTTATAAAGGAAACAAAACTATCTTAAGGTTCCCCAAATCTTAATTTAAACACTTGGCTTGAAATCACTGTTAAGAATAGATGGCAGCCGGGCATGGTGAGCACACCTGTAATCCCAGCCCTTGGGTGACTAAGGCAGAATAATAATGAGTTCCAGGACAGCCTGGGCTATATATTGTGACTGTCTCAAAACAGAAACAAGAATAATAGAAAACATGGACTACAAAGAAAAATGTTATCCAAATGAATGGAAATAGAGTGGTCTGTTGTGTGTGAGCAAGCATTGCTCAAAGTAGGAATATATGTAGTGGCTAAGTGATAAAAGGATGAAGCTGGGCATGCATGCCTTTAATCACAGCACTCAAGAGGCAGAGGTAGGAGGATCAATGTGAGTTCAAGGTTAGCCTGGGCTAGAGTGAGACCTTACCTCAAAAAATACAATAAAAAAGGATGATAGCACTGAGGAGATACTTCAGTGGATAAAGCACTTACTGTGTTAATGTGGGTACCTGAGCTCAGAAACCAGGACCCGTAAACCTGGAGGCTGTAGCCCTAGCACCTGTAATCACAGCCTGCTTAGAGTGAAAAGGGGCACAGACGCACGAGGATCCCCTGAGACTCACAGGCTCGCTGTCCTGATGATAGCAGCAGTGACCAGTGAGAGACCCTGCTTCAAAACAAGGTGGGAGGGCCAACACTTGAAGATGTCCTCTGACCTCCATACATGCCCCATGGCACATCCATGCCCTCACACACATGAACACATATATCATACAAAACCCAAATAGAACCGGGCGTAGCTCACGCCTTTAATCCCAGCATATTAGAAAGGCAGAGGTAAGAGGATCGATATGAGTTTGAGGCCACCCTGAGACTACGTAGTGAATTCCAAGTCAGCCTGAGCTAGAATGAGATCCTACCTCGAAAAAAAAGAAAAAGAAAAATTACATGAGTTCAAGGCCACCCGGAGACAACTTAGTGAATTCCAGGTCAGCCTGAACTAGAGTGAGACCCTACTTTGAAAAACCAAAAAAAGAAAGAAAGAAAAAAAAAAAAGAAAAATTTATATATATATAGAGAGAGAGAGAGACAGAGAGAGAGAGAGAGAGAGAGCGTTGGAGAGATGGCTTAGCAGTTAAGGCACCTGCCTGCTAAGCCTAAGAACACCCGTTCGATTCTCCAGGTCCCATCCATGTTTAGCCAGACGCAAAGTGATACAAGGGTGCCCACAAGGGGGAGGCACACGCATCTGGAATTCATTCACAGTGGCTGAGAGGCTGCCAGCATGCCCATTCTCTATCTGTCTCTCTCTCTCTCTCTCTCTCTCTCTCTCTGACTCTCTCCAAATATATATATGGTGAGCTTGTGGGTGTGTGTATGTGCACATGCATTTGGAAACCAGTGAACAGTCTGTGTTGTTATTTGTAAGGCACCATCCACCTTTTTCAAGACAAGGTCTCTTACTAGCCTTGAATCACCAAGTAGGTCAGGACTGGCTGGCTAGCAAGCCCCAGGAATCCACCTCCCCAACACTGAGATTACAGGTATGTGCCACTACACCAGGCTGGTTTTCTCTCTCTCTCTCTCTTTTAGAGGATCAAACACAGGTCCTCATGTTTATTAGGTAAACACTTAACTAACTAATCTATATCCTGAGTCTACACTGTGACCTTTCTAAAAGTTTGTATTCTGTGTGACTGATCCCCCCCCATGGCCTTGCATACTATCTCAAAAAGTGTTTATATATATCTTTGTTGTTTAAGTGAGGAACAAAACATAGCCTAAAATTGATCCATGTCTCCATATGACCTAACTGTACTTGGAGTCTGAAGTAGCCTGTCCAGTTTAGTGTTAAAATCAGTATAATCCCCATCCCTGACCTAGGAGGAGACATTCATGGTATTCCTCATTTTTCTCCCTTCCCTGCAAGAGTGCAAACCCCTTAAAATTTTTCTTCAACTGATTTATCTGCAAGAGGAGAGGGAGAGAATGGGCTTGCCAAAGCCTCTATTCATTGCAAATGAATTCCAGATACATGCACCACTTTGTGCATCTGGCTTTATGTGAGAACTGGACAATCAAACCTGGATCCTTAGGCTTTGCAGGCAAGCACCTTACGCTGAGCCATCTCTCCAGCCCAAGAGTGCAAACCCTTTGAGGGTAAGCCCCATGTGTAACTGAGTATTAGAATCAGCACAGTCCCAATTCCTAACCTGGGAAAAGGCATCCATGGTATACCACATCCTTCTCCCTCCCCTGCAAGAGTGCAAAACCATTGAGTGTCCACATTGTACAGTTTTGGCTATTTTATTGCTTTGCTTTGAAAAGACTTGTAATAAATATTGTAGGCCAAATTAATTTAAAGTAGTATATAGGAGAATCCAAATTTAGGTTTATAATACATCTCCTTTGAGGAGAAGAGAAAGCAAAGCACTATTGCCATACCACCCTGAACACGCCCAATCTTGTCTGCTCTCGAAAGCGAAGCAGGGTCACACCTGGTCAGTGCTTGAATGGGAGAAACCAAGGCATTTTGAATATATTGTATAATTGAATAAAAAACTGAACTGATTTTTCAGTGTCCCCACATTTATGTATTTCAAGCTAAGGATTTCCTATGTTACATTAAAACTTTGTAAAATTTTCTGTTTAGGTATCTTTCAATGAACAAGACATCTAAATAACTCTTCTCTGAGACATGGCCAAATTAATTACATTTTTATCCTATCTGTTATGTCATTAGTTGATAAAGACTTTGAAATTGCTTGATTTTCTATTCTTTTCCTTCCAACTAAACATTAGAAAAATATCAAAGGAATATCAACTGAACATCCTTTTTCTTTTTGTGAATTTAAAATTTATAAATACCATGAATGCTACTTATTTTTTAATAGTTAAATGAATTTTGCCTGGCATTTTGTGAAAATAAAGTAAAAAGATAATTTAAATATATTTTATTTATATATTTATTCGGGAGAGAGAAAGAGGGGGAGAGAGAATGGGCACACCAGAGCCTCCAGCTACTGCAAACGAACTCCAGATGCATGTGCCACCTTGTGCATCTGGCTTACATGGGTCCTGGAGAATCAAACCGGGATCCTCTGGCTTTGCAGGCAAACACTTTAACCACTAAGCCATTTTCCCCAGCCCAAAAGATATTTTTATATGATTATTTTCTTTTCAGTGTATCCTAATTTTGTAGCACCTAACCAGCCAGTGACATGCAGAGATGTCTTTGTTTAGAGAAGGAGCAAGCCAAGCGTATTCTACACTAATGGGTTTTTAGTGATTTTATTACTGGAAAGATAAACATTGCCTTATTGTTTATTTTAGCCACTAAAATTGTCTGCAAACTAGGTAACAACATGCAAAGCAGTGTGTTTACTTTTCCACTTTTTCCCAGAGAGACAATAAAAGTGAAGTTCCAGTGAACAATTTGCTAAGTGTGCTCTTTCCCGAGGACCACTTAGAGTTTTTATCAGATGATTATAGAGAGAGTGAAAATGCTAACAATGAAAGATGAGTGTAATTTCTATTCTTTGAAATATGATGAAAAAATTAGAAATGAAGCCCTATTTTTCTGAGGCAACATCCAGATTTGCAGTTCATTTTCATCAGATGCCCTGGTTCACTCCTGCCAACAATTCAGGAAGGAAGGTTGGGGGAGACTGATACTTAGCAAAGCTGCTAATAGGACTATTTGAATATTTCATTCCATCTGTCAAGAAAACTAGTAGATTTAAGGATTTGGTACAACTGAACAAAAAATTAATAACATTCCTGAGTTGAGGAGGGGCAGAATTAGCACACATGGATGTAACTCATTTTTATAAAGAAATGAATGTCAAAATAATAATATAGAAATAATGGAGCCGGGCGTGGTGGCGCACGCCTTTAATCCTAGCACTCGGGAGGCAGAGGTAGGAGGATTGCCGTGAGTTCAAAGGCCACCCTGAGACTACATAGTGAATTCCAGGTCAGCCTGGGCTAGAGTGAAACCCTACCTCAAAAAAAAAAAAAAAAAAAAAAAAAAAAGAAAGAAATAATGGTTACAGGCTAGAGAGGTGGTTCTACAGTTAAAATGCTTGCTTGCACTGCCTGATGGCCTGGGTTCGATTCCCCAGTACCCCTCTAATGCCAGATGCACAAAGTGGCGCATGTATCTGGAGTTTGCAGTTGCAGGAGGCCCTGGCATGCCTATTCTCTCTCTCTCTCTCTCTCATTGAAAATAAATTGAAATATTTTTGTAAAAATGGGCTGGAGAAATGGCCTAGCAGTTAAGGTGCTTATCTGAGAATAACCCAGGTTCAACACCCCAGAACCCACTTAAGCCAGATCCACAAGGTGGCACATGCATCTGGAGTTCGTTTGCAGTGGCTAGAGGCCCTGGGGTGCCCATTCTCCCCCTCCCCCCATGTCTATGTCTATTTCCATCTCTAATAAATAACTTAAAAAAAAATAATGGTTACAGTCATGATTTTTTACTTATGCTTCAGAAAAGGGAACTTGAAAGAACAGCACCCAGTATATTGATTAAACATTTTCCACCTGGGCTGATTCACCCCTCCTTAGGCAACGTGGTGGTTCCCTGCCCTGGGGAAGTCACCATATTATGCTGGACTTAGTGCAGACACCCTGTAGGCATAGTGCACTACAGCCCACAACTCCTGGACTCAAGCCATCCTCCTGCCTCAGCCTGAGTAGCTGGAACTACAGGCGTGTGCCATTGCACCAGGCTGATTAAATGTCATTTGCCTAATTTGCTTTCTCATTGTGGATCAGAGTGTGTGTGTGTGTGTATGTATGTGTGTATATATATATAATGATATGTTATATAAAAATTAAGGGGCTGAGGGAAGGTGACTGTGGTGGCACTCCTCCCGGTGTGCTGCTTATGTGACTTAATGGGCTTCATCCACAGTGGATCATTATGTGGGCCGCCCAGTGATGAAAGATTTTTTCCCTCCCATGTCTCCCAAAGCCACTTTAAACCAAATAAATTTAGCCATTAAGGGCCAAGCTATCGGACAAAAATAAAAAATAAAAATCAGGGGCTGGAGAGATGAGATGGCTCAGCGGTTAAAGTTAAAGGCACTTGCTTGCAAAGCCTGAAGGCGTGGATTAGATCCCCTAGTACGTGCATAAAGCCTGATGAACAAAGTGACTTTTTTTTTCAAAGTGACTTTTGAATCTGGAATTTGTTTACAGTGGCAGGAGCTCCTGGTGCACCCATACTCACTAACACACACACACACTCTCTCTCACACACACATAAAAAAAAATACTTTTTAAAAATTAAGCTACAGAGCCGGACGTTGTGGCGCATGCCTTAAATCCCAGCACTTGGGAGGCAGAGATAGGAGGATCACTATGAGTTCGAGGCCACCCTGAGACTACCTAGTGAATTCCAGGTCAGCCTGGGCTAGAGTGAAACCAAAATAAAATTAAGCTACATACAATAATGTATTATCAAAAGAGCCGGGCACGGTGGCTCACACCTTTAATCCCAGCACTCCAGAAGCAGAGGTAGGAGGATGGCTGTGAGTTCAAAACCAGCCTGGAACTACAGAGTAAGTGCCAGAAAGTTAGAGCTTACCTCCAACAAATCATCGTTGTTGCAGTAAAGTTATAACACAGGAAGTACACAGGTATATGAGTTTTGAATTTTTAGGTTGACATCAGATTTTATGTGAATTTGGATTATTTATTTGCAAACAGAGATAGAATGAGAATGAGCAGGCCAGGGCCTCTAAGCCACTGCAAACAAACTCCAGATACATGTGCCACTTTGTGCATCTGGCTTTACCTGGGTTCTGGGGAACCAAACACGGGCAAGTTCCTTTAGCCACTGAGCCATCTCCCCAGCCCTAATTCAGGTGCTTTCTGGAACAATCTTTCATGGCAAGTTATTCTGGGTGAACATTTACATATGTTGCTTTTATGAATTTAGTGATCATAACTAGTATTTTTTTTAAAAATTCAATATGAGCATATAATAGACAAAACTAATTTTCTCAACTTTTTTAATGTTACTGTAGTTCCAAAAGGTTTCAACTCTCATTATTGGTAATCTGGGAAAGAGGGGGTGGGGAATGTATAAGCTTTGGTATAATAAAAATTAGGACAATATCTGAAAACTTTATGTTCTATACATACATAAAGACAATCAAATACATTAAGTTTTACATTGTCTTCATTTTCCAATAATTTCACTCTGCTTATTGGAGCAAACCACAGTTTAATGTCTAGGCATGTGTTTAGAGGTGACTTCCTAAATCAATACTAAATTGATTAATTTATTAATTGATTTATTAATTAGATTTTAAAAGTATGAGCACCTTGTATTGTCCAGATATTTTATTGAAATGTTTTTTTTTAAAGTCCAACTAGCATATGTCTAATTTGCTCACACTGAAGACTAAGATTGGCATTTCCGAAAGACTTAAGAGCATGCATCCCATCTCCTTGACAATGGCTGTGTTGCCTCAGCTTGGACTGATCAATATTTGATCTTTTTCCCACCATGCAAACATGTTACTTTGACTTTGTCTCTTTCTCTTCCTTTTGGATAATTTGCAGCCATGTGAGAGTGGGTTGTTTTGTTTGTTCTCTTTGGCTTGAAGCCAGGGGTCTCTTACTAGTATAATGCAGTTCATTGATGTGAATTTGTTGATCTCCTGGGTAGCTTTTCACAAATTTAAGGCAATTAAAAGCTTTTATACGACCTTTCACTTGAAGTTATTAGTGGTCTTTCAGTGATTTCTACTTTTAAAAATTACTTCATTTTGTGATTATTTCCTTTCCCTCTCTTTTCTCTTTCTAACCTATAAAATTTTATCCAAAAAAGGGTTGAAACAACCATTTACTTGATCACTTTCATAAAATGTAACAATATGTAAACTTGTAATTCAATAACTATTAATATTTTAATTAACACAACTTTATAGGACTAGTTAAATTTTTGTTTTTTTGCTTGTTTTATGGGTTCATTTGTTTTAAATTTAGGGGCATTCATGATAGAAACCCTAGTGAATTCGAGGAATAATGATAATTTGAAGACTTAAATGTAAAAATCATTCAGCATTTGCTTTAAAACATAACCTCAAAAGGAACAGAGTTTAAGCTTTTTAAAAGGAAAAATTAAGAGAGTTGTAGTGATCTCAAATTTTTCTCAAAGTTAAGACAGATGTCCACGATATTTTAGGGGTCTTTAACTCTCGCAGTGAATGACCTTTCTCTAGCACATCAGGAGAAAGAATGTCTAATAAAGGCCCTCATCTTTAGGAATGCTACTGAATTAATAAGATAAAAATCTTTTTGAAAATATATTATTTATTCATTTGAGAGAGAAAGGGAATGAATGAATGGGCCTCTAACCACTGTAAATGAACTCCAGACACATGTGCCACCTTATGCATTTAGCTTATATGGGCACTGGGGAATCGAACCTGGGTCCTTAAGCTTCATAGGCAAGCTCCTTAAATGCTAAGCCACTCTCCAGCCCATCTGTCATTCTATCTTAAATAAATAAATAAATAAATAATTGGGGAGGATTTCAAAGTAGGGTCACATTCTCTAACCCAGGCTGACTTGGAACTCACTCTAGTCCCAGGCTGGCCTTGAACTCACAGCAATCCTCCTAACTCTGCCTCTCAAGTGCAGGGATTAAAGATGATTAAAAATATTTTTAAAATTGTTTTGATTGTTTCCATAGTGTTTGTCAGTGGCATAGTTTCAGTTATACTGTCTGATTCAGCTTTCTTTGTCAGTAGAGTCCATTTGGTATGGCTAGTAAATATCTTAAGTATTGCAGTGAATATAGAAAGTCTTATTTATGCAAGAACTATTAGGTATTTTACCTTTTTTTTTTTTTTTTTTTGGTTTTTTGAGGTAGGATCTCACTCTAGCTCAGGCTGACCTGGAATTCACTCTGTAGTGTCAGGGTGGCCTCGAACTCATGGCAATCCTCCTACCTCTGCTTCCCAAGTGCTGTGATTAAAGGTGTGTGCCACCACGCCTGGCATGTATTTTACCTTTTTATTTTAAAATATGTGTAGCAATAAAAACAATGAGTATTTGAAATTTGAGCTATGTGCTGGAGAGATGGCTCAGTGTTTAAAGGTGCTTGCTTGGCAAAGCTGACTGGCTGGGTTTAATTCCCCAGTACCCATAAAAAGCCAGATGCACAAAGTGGTGCGTGCATCTGGAATTTTTTTTGGGGGGGGTGGTTATTTTATTTTATTTTATTTTTGTATATCTGGAATTTGTTTGCAGTCACAGGAGACCCTGGTGCACCCAAACTCAAACTCATTCTCTGCCTGCCTCTCTCTCTCTCTTTCTCTTTCAGTCTCTCAAATAAATAAGTAAAAATAATTAAGAATAAAAAAGAAACTAAGCATGGTGATGCACACTTTTAACTCAGCACTGAGGAGGCAGAGGTAGGAGGATCACTTTGAGTTCAGAGATTAGGGCTAGCCTAGAACTGCAGCATCCTGGACTGGAGTGAGACCCTACCTTGCAAAAATCACAAAAAAAAACAAAACAAACAAAAAACAGAAGGAAGAAAGAAAGCAACTTGGCTTGTATTAAGGCCTGGGTGGTAAAGTGCTAGCATGCACAAGGTTCTGGGTTTGCTTCTGGGCAGAGGATAGAATGCCCTCGAGTTAAACTATCAGTATACAGTAAATGCTTTACTATGTACTAGCTGTATGATGAGTTTGATGATCCTGGGCACATTCACTTCTGACCCTCACTTCATCTGCAAAATGGTGTAAGAAACAGAAAATAGGGGCTGGAAAGATGGCTTAGTCGTTAAGGCATTTGCCTGGAAAGGCAAAAGACCCAGGTTCAACTCCCCAGGACCCACATAAGCCAGATGCACAAGGTAGCGGATGCATCTGGAGTTCATTTGCAGCGGCTTGAGGCCCTGAGTGCCCATTCTCTATCTGCCTCTTTCTCTCTCCTTCTCTTTCACTCACTCTCAAATAAATAAAAATAAATAAATAAATAGATAGATAGAAATAGAAAAAGAAAGAAAGAAAGAAAGAAAGAAAGAAAGAAAGAAAGAAAGAAAGAAAGAAAGAAAAGAAAATATCTTCCCTTTTGCCTAAGGCTACCATAGCAAAAGACCAATTAACTACAGGAAAGCACACATCTGAATTTAAAATGTAAGTTTTGCATAGCATAGGAGCCTTTATAAGGAAATGAATACCAAAAGGAATACTGAAACCGGAGTGCTGATCATAGTAGCTTTGCTAGTGAAGAAGTATGATAGGCAGCGAAGTGGAGGAAACTGTTGGATTCTTGTGGTCCTCTTGTTGGAGACAAGGAATTCCTTAGGAGGGAGGCACCTCTCTCCTAAGGGTCTTGTGATCCTTGGTGTGGAGGGAGAGTGAGAAAGTAGCTTCCAGGTTTAATGGTTTGCTTTAGGGAAAAGGGTAGGGAAGATCCTGCTTTCTGACTGTTCCTCAAATTCCTTGAGCTTAAGCTATTCAGTATTTCAAGTTGCTGACCATAGTGGGGGCAAGGTGGCCCGAGGCCCATCCATGGAGACTATGCCTCTTCTCCTAAGCATATCATTTTGAGGGAGAATTTAATGTGAATATCCCATGTGTTCTCTGTCTGCCTTTCTGAGTTGTCTCCACACAGTAACTAACCTCTGAGATCCATCAAGATTGACTTTATTTCGGGGCTGATTCTCCTCTGCAAGTAACAACTGTCTCATGTTCCCACCACCCTTTACCTAGTTTGCACTTTCATGAGATTTTTTAAAATGTTTTAAAATTTTACATCAAAGCATCTCGACGCAGAATTCTCATGATCTTTGAAGAAAGTTTAACCTGTGATTTATCCTTTAAGTCACTCATGTTTATCACCAATACTCAGCTTGACGTTATTTTTCTTTTCTGGCATTCAGGAAGCAGGTGCCCTAAGAGTTATTCGAAAGAATCTCATTCATTCATTTTGGCTTCAGGAGTTTCATTGTGAATGGGGTAGAGATCCAGTCTGGTTCAGATCATTCTGTACAGCACACCTATACAATCAGCTTCCACTTGTCTTAGTCCCAGCCCCCAAACAAATAAACAGAAGTAAATAGCTTGTTTTCCATGGCACTTCTTTCTGCAAACTCTTCTGCCATACCTTTTAAGTATAGCCCTCACACCCATCTAGTGGTTCCTCCCTGACATTCAGGTTCTTTTTACCAGTTAAGATTCCACATGGGGAAAAGCAAAACATAACCACAAGTTGAGGGCAGCTCAATTATCAGTGTGCTTGCCAAGCATGCAAGAAGCCCAGGGTTTGATCCCCAGCACCACATAAGCCAGGAATGATGGCTTCACACCTGTAATCCCAACACTCAGGAAGGAGAGGCAGGAGGATCAGCAAGCCAAGGTCATCCTCAGCTATATAGCAAATTCAGGTTGAGACTGGGATATGAGAAAGAGCCAAAGCTTGATTGAAATATTTTTATTTGAATATATATTCTTCCTTTAGCATAGAGTGAAAAAAATCAGCTCTGTGTGCAGAGACAATGGACTTTTGGACTTTTTTTCTTACCCTCCTTGCTTAATCACTACACCAACCTTGATGGGGATTGTCTAAAAAGAAAAGTACTCAACTGTGTTTCACTCCCACCCCATACTATGATCGCTTTATTTTCAGCCTGCCTCTAAGAGTATTTGCCCCATAATTATACTGATTTCATAAGAAACAGACACCACTCTTATTTTCAAATTTCAAATTAGAAAGAGTCTTGAAATTGCAAGCTTGTTTCTGTCTCTCACTACCTAAATGTTCCTCAACCCTGGGGGGAAAACACTGTGGAAGAACACCTACCATTGTGTACTCTTCAAGCATTACTCTCCCAGGACTTACCTTAGATACAGCAGTCCTTGATGGGGGGCAGGAACCTACTGTTGTATACCACTGTGTACCAAAGGGTCCTCTTGACAATGTGATATTATACACACACACACACACACACACACACCAGGTATCTTCTTGGTTCTGTGTGGGCTAGAACTTGCTTCACTTTTGTTTGCTTATGATTCTGCTATTCCACATCTGAAATTCTAGACATTAATATATCCAATTTGTGGTACCACTTTATTTTACTTTATTTTATTTTATTTTATTTAGTTTTTCAAGGTAGGGTCTCACTGTAGCCCAGGCTGACCTGGAATTCACTATGTAGTCTCAGGGTGGCCTTGAACTCATGGTGATCCTCTTACCTCTACCTCCCAAGTGCTGGGATTAAAGGCCTGTGCCACCATGCCTGGCTGTGGTACCCCTTTTTCCCTTACACACACACATGAGTATTGTTAACTTAGGTGGTTTTGTGAATATAAAACAATTGCAGTTTTTCAGATGTTCATTCACTTCATTGGATCTTTTTTAAATTATCTTATTTATTCTGGAGATGAGCAAATAGAGAAAGAGAGAATGGATGTACCAGGACCTTTAGCCACTGCAAATGAATTCCAGATGCATGTGCCACTTGGTGTATCTGGCTTTATGTGGGTACGGAGGAATTGAACCTCGGTCCTTTGGCTTTGCCAGCAAATACCTTGACCACTAATCCATCTCTCCAGCCCCCTCATTGCTTTGTTTTGTATTGTTTTTTAATGCTATTTGTCTGTCTTTTTCAGTCATTTCTTTTTTAAAACTTTTCGTGTTAAAAATATTTATTATGGGGCTGGAGAGATGGCTTAGCAGTTAAGGCCTTTGCCTGCAAAGCCAAAGGATCCCGGTTCAATTCCCTAGGACCCACATAAACCAGATGTACAAGGGGGCACATTCATCTGGAGTTCACTTCCAGTGGCTGAAGGCCTGATGTGCCCATTCTCTCTCTCTCTCTCTCTCTCTCTCTCTCTCTCACTTGCTCTGTCTGCCTCTCTCTCTCTCTCTCTCACTCAAATAAATAAATAAATAAATAATATTTATTATTTTCAAGGAGAGAGAGAGGTAATGGGCATGCCACTGCATGCCTCCTGCCACTGCAAATGAACTCCAGATGCATGTGCCACTTCATGTATATGGCTTTATGTTGGTGCTGAAGATTCAAGCCCAGGCCATCAGACTGCAAGCAAGTACCTTTAACAGCTGAACCATCTCTCCAGCCTTTTTAAAATATATATATATATTTATCTGAGCGAGAAAGAGACAATGGGCATGTAAGGGCCTCCAGCCACTGCAAATGACACATGTGTCCCCTTGTGTATCTGGCTTATGTGGATCCCGGGGAATCAAACCGTGCTCCTTAGACTTCGCAGGCAAACACCTTAACTGTTCCCAGCCCCTCTCCAGCCCTTTTAAAGAACTTGTTTTTGTTTTTCAAGGTGTGGTCTCACTGTAGTCCAGTCTGACTTGAAATCCACTATGTACTCTCAGAGTGTCCTCTAACCCACAGCAGTCCTCCTACCTCTGCCTCCAAGTGCTGGGATTAAAGGTGTACTGGGAAATCAAACCCCTGTCCCTAGGCTTTGCAGACAAGTGCCTCAACCTCTAAGCCATCTCTCCAGTCCCTCTCTTGTAGATTTTTACCTTGTCCCTCACTATATACCTTGTACACACTGCTGCAAACACCTGTAGAACAAGCAAAATTGTCCCTAACACACGTGAAATCTGCAAAGTTTGTGCTTGTTTGTGTCTTTTCCTCTGTGAATTGTCACTCTTGGATGACAGAACATGAAGTGGATATGCTAGTAAAATGTTCCTTTCGTTCCATGAATTATAAACAGCTTGAGAAAATATTTAAAGTAAAACTGTAATGATTAGTCCCGGTAGTCTCCATTTTACTGAGACTGTCTTTGTCACAAATTATGTCATCACAATGGACTGTTAGCCAGGAAGTTCTGTCTAACAGATGAATGAATAAGGAGTACTGAGTTTCTAATAAAAGACACTATTGTAATACTGAAATACTGTTGCTGGGGGTTGCCAGTTTTCTGCCTTTAAATTTACAGTACATCTTCTGTGATTAAAGTAAGGAATGCTCGGAGTAACTCCTTAGAGTAAAACAACTATAAACTTGAGAAACCAGAAATAGAAAATGATATTTCCTTTAACAACGCCACTCAAGTTCCCAGCTTTTCTCGTCAGCTGCTAGACACTTGCTCTTTTGTCTATAAAATGGTTACAAAAAACAATAAATTTGCTTCTTGCTTTACTATTTCACATCTGACTTTCCCTGCTCATTGATTCTATTTTAAAACTTTTCTCGCCTTCCATAGTTCTGTGATGTTGCACTTGTCAAAACAAAGGCTTTGATTATTTTCGCTAGGAAAAGGTCTTGCAGTATTAGTTACATTTCAATTAATAGTTTCATTCTGGTTTAAAATGTGTGCTATCCTGGTTCCCTTGTATATCTGACCTTTCCCTATGGTAATACTAGTGATATTTTTATTTCCCACTAATAACATAATGCCCTGCAAGCAGGTTTTTGCTTTGCAACAGACATAGAGTTTTATACGGAGTAAGTATTCAGTATGACTGATTATTTAGAACTCACACATGTCACGGGCTAAATCTAACTCTCCTGCTATTTCATCTACTTTCTCAGCTACAATCATATTAACAGCTACTGAACTATACAATTAATAGTAAATTCGCTATGTCTATCCAATACATAAAAACACTGAAAACTTGGGGAGGAACAAGCTATTTTGCAATGCTACTCCCAAAATCTGACAAATAATAAAATACCTTATCTGTACTAGAGTTTTATTGTACAATGACAGCTTTTTCATGTGCTGTATTACAGCCTGTTAACTAAAAATAAATGGGTATTTAAAATGGAAAATGAAATTATCCTGTTGCCTGAAATATCTTAACTCAGGTTTTATTACAGGTTACATATGGTGCCTGTTAGGGCTTCAAGTCTGTGTTGGTTGGTGAATTACTATGTGGATTAACTGTCGCATTTGAAGGCTCTTGACTTTAAAAGCATATGTCTGTTTTAAATCTTGCACAGATCCTTACCGGTTTTGTGAACAGTCTAGTCCTTTTTTGTTTGTTGTTTTGTTCTTTCATGCGTCCTAAGCAGCAGCCGCCGCTTTAGTACATTGCTTTGAGTAGTTTTGTTGTTATGATTAATAGATTTTTTTTTTTGTAATTAGGAAAGTCTCTAAATTGTTGACTTACTGAACTTAAAGAACATGTAAAAAACTTAGTAATTTGGAAAAATAAGAAGTGGTTGTTTAAAAAAATTATTTTATCATCATTCTTTCAGCAAAACCTATATGGAAAGTACACCCTGAGAGCTTTTCCAAAGTTCCATAGATCCATGTGCAGAGAAAGCAAAATCTCTCTAGAAAATGTAAGAGTGTGTGATTACATTTTCTCCTAACGCTCACTACTGAAGCTTCTGCAAATAATTGGATAAGTAATATATAATTGATTTGTATAATTTTAAGATCCTAGGTAGTTTTTGTGTCAGATAGGATCGTATAGTTTAGACACAGGAAATCCAGATTCAGAGTGAAGAGAACTGGCTAGCCTGTTGGCAATCCCAGGTTTAGTCCTCATGTCTCAGCTCCTGTTTGTTCTGATCTTAGCTGGTAAAGTGAATGAGCCTAGTCCCCTGTTGATCATCCAACGTGGCATGCTTCTGTTGTATATAGAGCTTATCAAACATACAATTCCCCTTCTAAAATAGTGACTTGTTGTTTTTAAGAATGACCTTCAAATGAAGAGAATAAATTGTAGTAAGGATGGAATATAAAATTAAGAGTTAAATATAAAAGAAAGATGACTCTCACATAAATTTTGAGATAAATCAGAAGTTTAACTTCTCCATAAGTTAGACATTTATGGATTCGTGATGGCCTCGGTGCTGTCTTTTGAAATCCCAAACTATCAGTGGCAAACTTATCAGTAAATGTGGGAAACTAAAAGTCTCGAGAAATTTCTAAGTGATTATTTTCTTTGCATGTCGTTTTTCTAAACAGTCTACTCTTGACCGGGTTCATTGACTGATCATCTATAAAATTCCAATATATCACTTTATTTCCTTTTTCCACTAGTTGTTAGAAGACTCAAAACAAACCTATATTGTGTGGCTGCCACATGCATTCTTCTTTATTTTCTTCTTTACCACCAAATGGTTGTCATGGTATCTTGTCTTCCTTCTAAACTGTTTTAATCCTTGTGAGGAACTAAACAAGACGCAAATAAAATTATTAATGACTCAAGCTAATGTTTTAAGAAAAAAAGGAAGAGTGTTCTTTAAAAACACATAGAAGTCTGGAAGTGGTGGTGCACACCTTTAATCCCAGCACTTGGGAGGCTGAGGTAGAAGGATCGCTGAGATTTTGAGGCCACCCTGAGACTACATAGTAAATTCCAGGTCAGCCTGAGCCAGAGCAAGACTCTACCTCAGTTTAAAAAAAAACAAAACAAAACTTGGGCTGGAGAGATGGCTTAGTAGGGATTTGCCTGCAAAGCCAAAGGATCTAGGTTTGATTCCCCGGTACCCACATAAACCAGATGCACAGGGGGGGTGCATGCATCTGGAGTTCATTGGTGTCTGAAGGCCCTTGTGTGCCCATTTTCTCCCCCCCCTAAATAAAATAAAAAGGAGGGAACCATAATCTCTTTTTAAGAAAATGTAAAACTTTGTAACAGGAGGTTTACTGAGTTAGAAAGTACTGTGGCCTCAGTGAATAATCTGCATTTTTATACAGTCTTCTACACATCTGAAGATTCCTGCATACTTGTTGTTTGTATACTTCCAAAGGTATGCATGTAAATCGACCACCAAGCAAAAGCTCAGCAGTACATGTAAGATATATTTTAAACATGATAACCCTTCCTATACATTCCCAACTTAATAAAGGCAGCATGAAGTTTTTCTTGGTTTGTCAAGAATCTATAAATGGCTGGGTGTGGTGGTGTACGCCTTTAATCCTGGCACTCAGGAGGCAGAGGATCGCCATGAGTTCAAAGTCACCCTGAGATTACATAGTCAATTCCATGTCAGCCTGGGCTAGAGTGAGACCCTACTTCGAAAAACAAAACAAAACAAAATACTAGAATCTATAAATGGTATTGATTTTAAGACATTAGATTGGGGCCTAGAGAGATGGCTTAGCAGTTAAGCACTTGCCTATGAAGCCTAAGGACCCTGGCTCGAGGCTCGATTCCCCAGGACCCACATAAGCCACATGCACAAGGGGGCACATGCATTTGGAGGCCCTGGTGTGCCCATTCTCTCTCTCTCTATATATATATATCTGCCTCTCTTTCTTTCTCTCTCTCTCTCTCTGTCACTCTCAAATAAATAAATAAATACAAATTTGTTGCTATCATATTGAAAAAGAGTATTTCACAAATTTAGCCGGGCATGGTGGCACACGTCTTTAATCCCAGTGCTTAGGAGGCAGAGGTAGGATTGCTGTGAGTTCAAGGCCACCCTGAGACTACATAGTGAATTATATGTCAGCCTGGGCTAAAGTGAGACCCTACCTCAAAAAAAAAAAAAAGTGCTCAGGCCTAGCAGAGTGTAGTGGCACACACCCTTAATCCCAGTACTCAGGAGTTAGGAGGATTGCTGTGAGTTTGAGGCCAGTTTAGAACTAGAGTGAGTACCAGGTCAGCCTGGGCTAAAGTGAGATCCTACCTCAAAATATCAGCACACACACACACACAAAAAGTGCTCAGGCCAGACATGGTGGTGCACGCCTTTAATCCAGCACTTGGGAGGCAGAGGTAGGAGGATTGCTTTGAGTTCAAGGCTACCCTGAGACTACATAGTAAGTTCCAGGTCGGCCTGAGCTAGACTTAGACCCTACCTCGGGAAAAAAGGTGCTCAGTCCTTGAGAAAAAGTTTGCAGTTTCAAATCATATCATTAGAGAGAGTCTTGTTTAAGAAGGTAACAACTCCACAGAAATTTCAAGGATCCAGGTATGCACATATTAGGGAGACATGAATGGGCAACAAATTCAGAATTTCTATACCAGGAGCATAATTGCTAGAACATGGTTGTAGTGAACAACAGGAAATGTAGTAGAGAAAGTCAACAGGCATCTGAAATGAGACTTTCATTACCATTGAAAAGGCTGAATGTGCGTGTGTGAGTGTGCGTGCGTGTGTGTGTGTGTTTAAACTCTAAATGAAGTAAGGAGGTTTTAAGAGTGTTTTGCACAGAGGAGAAATATAACTGATTTATCGTTCAGTAGAGTTACTTTGTGTGGACAGAAAACTGAGAGATCAATTTGCAGGTCATGACAGTAGTACAGGTGAGAGGATGTCCTGGCAGCAGAGGTGGGGAGAAGTAGTCAGTCGGGCGGAGGTGCTGGGGATCCTTCACAGACAGAAGTAACAGCATTGGCTTTTGGGTTGGAAGTATAGCTTATGAAAGAAAAGTGAGTCAAGGGTGAAACTTCCATTAACCAGATGGGGCAAACGAGAATAATCTGGTCTAGTTTTACATAAATTGAGGAAAGGTTTGATCTTATAGTCTAGTATTCCAGTATCCCATGGCCAATATAGTACTTTGTGCATAATGGGAAAGTAATAGGCATTATTCACTAATTTAACGTTTGTTTTTATCTCAGACTTAACTTAGACAGACTTGATAAAATATTTATAATGAGTGAATTGATTTCAAGTTCATTGGTTTCATTATTTATATTCTGTAATGGATTATAGAGTACTTTAATGGAAACACAAAGTTCTTTTCTTGACTAACATTTTTTAAAAACACATGTATTATGTTTTCTGTCTCACTGACATATTTGTTCCCCCTTCCCCCTCTTGGCAAACCTGTTTGAAAGTGTAGTGTTACACGTTATGTCATGGGTATATGGCGCACATGTGTTCAATGCAGTTCGTAAATGGAAGCAGCTGGTTTCCTGTGCAGTCAAGAGAAGTCCTCACAGCTGAGACCCTACAACTTCAAAACTCACTGGATTCCTTTTCTGTCCTGTATAAAAGCATGCTGTGATTTCAATTAGTGCAAATGTGTAACAAGCTACCTTCATGGCTTAAAAATTATTTTGTTTCAGAACCAACTGCTAAATATGGTCATTTTCTTTACCCCTGCCTCTTGAAAAAGAACATTCACCTATAGTCATAGTTTCATACTTGCAACTGAAAAGGCCTTGGCAAGGGGGGAAAGTTACCATCTCAAAGGGAAAAGCTGAATTTATACACAGGAACTGCAGGATTACTTTGGCGTTTTACTGGTCCCTCGTAACACTAGCAAGTCCCATAAATACCTAATGGAAAAACAGCAGAGAATGAGATCTGCAGCAGCCTTTGGAGATCGAATTTATGTTGCTGAACATTTTTTTGAGGTTGAGAATAAAGGTCAAAAGAAAGTGGATAGATTAAAGTTGCTGATTTTTGCAAACTTAAGGCCACTTTTAAAGGTTTCTTTTTCTGTAGCAAGAAAATTCCAAGATAAATGGCCTTACTTCATTAGCTGAAATGTCATGTCTTCTTTTAATATCTGTTACCAGACATTTAGTGATTTACTAGTATTTACATGCAATAAATAAAATCCTCAATCCACTTTAGCAAATCTAGATAAATAAATCCATGAAATTACAAATCATCCCAGTGACAGCAGTATGATAAATGAATAAATATATGCACATTTGTATTACTACATGCATGTGTGTTTTAAGTGATTCATTTTAGCGTTATTTTGGACTCATATAAATGAAAATAAAAATCAAAGTTTTCCTTTTTATGAGCATAGGTTATTGATAGAGCAAGATAATTTTTTCTTCCCAATTATTTTATTTTATTTACTTTACTATCACTGTGAAGGTAATTGACCTCGAATAAAGGATAGTCATGGGGACTGGAGAGATAATTCACTGGTTAAAGATGTTTGTTTGCAAAGCCTGATGGCCCAGGTTCAACTGCCCAATACCCACATAAAGCCAGATGCACAAAGTGGTGCTTGCTTCTGAAGTTTGTTTATAGTGGCAAGAGACCCTGACATGCTTTCTCTCCCCTCTGTCTACCCTTGCAAATAGCTTTTTTTTAAAAGGAGGGGGCATTTGGGCTGGAGAGATGGCTTAGTGGTTAAGCACTTGCCTGTGAAGCCTAAGGACCCCAGTTCGAAGCTCAATTCCCCAGTACCCACATAAGCCAGATGCACAAGGTGACGCGTGCATCTGGAGTTCATTTGCAGCAGCTAGAGGCACTGGTGTGCCCATTCTCTCTCTCTCTCTCTCTCTCCTTCTCTGTCTGTTGCTCTGAAATAAATAAATAATTTTTTAAGTATTAAAAATAAAAACAAGCCGGGTGTGGTGGCACACGCCTTTAGTCCTAGCACTTGGGAGGCAGAGGTAGGAGGATCACCATAAGTTCGAGGCCACCCTGAGACTACATAGTGAATTCCAGGTCAGCCTGAGCTACAGTGAGACCCTACCTTGAAAAACAAACAAACAAACAAACAAAAATAAAAACAAAAAAAACAAAAAGGGGGCATTTGTATCTTTTTATTGGCTTCTTTTTCCTTCTGAACAAACTTTTAACAATTTATCATTTTTGAATGCCTGTTCTGGCGCTATGCATTATCAGAGTACCGGAGTAGTAGAAAGCAGCGAGCTGCCATTTCTCAGCTGCTCTATCCTGAGGTGGTAGTTCGGAGCACCACCACATGTGTTCACCTGAAGCTGTCATGTCTGTCTTCAGGGCTTTTCTTATGACTTGGCTTTCACAGTCTAGATTTCCAGTCCTTAATACCTAGAATCCAAAACAATGAGATAAAACTTTGTGACTTGCCACATTCATTGATTTCATTGTAACAAAAAATTTCCATGGAAATTATTCCTTTGATTTCATAGTAAAAGCAAGGATAGCATGGTGGCGCACACCTTGAATCCCAGCACTCCCAGAGGTAGGAGGATTGCTGTGAGTTCAAGGTCACCCTGAGACTACATAGTGAATTCCAGGTCAGCTTTGGCTAGAGTGAGACCCTGTCTTGGGAAAAAAAAAAAAAAAAAAAAAAAAAAAAAAGTAGGCCTATGAGAGACTCATGTCAACTTTCATGTTTTTCTATTTAAATTTTTTTGTTTGTTTGTTTTGTTTTCCGAGGTAGGGTTTCACTCTAGCTCAGGCTGACCTGGAATTCACTTGTAGGACTACCTTGTGTTCCAGCACTACCTTGTAGGTCTGGATTACATAAGTACTGGGGAATCAAATCTGGGTCCTTAGGCTTCACAGGCAAGTGACTTAACCACTAAGCCATCTCTCCAGCCCATATCTTGGGGTTTTTTTTTTTCTTTCTTTTTTTTTTTTTTTTTTTTTTTTTGAGGTAGGGGCATGCTCTAGCCCAGGCTGACCTTGTTCACTCGTAGTTTCAGGGTGGTCTCAAACTCACAGTGATCCTCCTACCTCAGCCTTTTAAGTATTCGGATTAAAGGCCTGCAGCACCACCACGCCAGGCTCATAAAGTATTGTTTTTGCATTCATGTTGATTTTATTATTTCAGTGCCTTTCCATTAGGTATGGTAACTCATTAGAGATCAGAGGATGTGGATCAGTGGTAGTTTTGTAGCATTATGAAGGCCTGGGTTCAAACCCCAGCAACACTCTAAAAAAAAAAAAATTGGTATAGAGATCACATGTATCTCATTAGTTACTTATTATCAGCCCGTTATCAAACAGAGGTAGCCCGTATTTCTCCTGTATACCACATTTCCTCATTAGTTCTCACTACACCATATAGGTGATTTCCTCTTCTTAGCTTTTTGTGTTTTATTACACTATTAAAGTAAAACTACACCTCTCGCTTAAAGTGCCCTTTTCCAGCCAGTATGTTTCTACTCGGGAGTCCTCTGTGGGCAATGATTCTGACTGGGAACCCCAGAGAAGATGTTACTGCAGTGAAGCCAGGAGTTTTAAAGGGGCCGCATGAAGGGGTATCTCACATCCTTTCCTGTCCTGCAGAGAGCATTCTGGCTGCCTTCCTCCAGGCAGAAATTGTGTTTTTGCTTCCCTTGTTGGCCCTGGGATTTGGGATGTTTGAGACTGTGCCCTCCAGACCTCCATAAGTAATGTCTGGTTGCCCTTCAGATACAAATTGCTATCCTGTCTATTTTCATTAATTGCTACTTTTAAATATTTTGACTAGCTGCAGCCAACAAAAAAAAAAATTTTTTTTTTTTTTTTTTTTTGGTAGGGTCTCAAATTTTGTTTGTTTTGGTGTTTTGAGATAACGTCTTACTGTAGCCCAGGCTGGCCTCAAATTTGCAGGTGGCCCTCCTGCCTGGTCTCCTGATTGTTGAGATTGTAGGCATGAGCCACCATGCCTGGGTCATTAATACAGATTTTGTGAAGGAGTAGTTCTGTTAAGGTGTGATGTACTAAGTAGTGTTACATTACAAGTAGGATTTCAGATGTTATCAGAAACACTTTTGCCACTCCTTTGTGTAATATAGAGATTTAATAACCTTGCTGAAGAGATGGCTTAGTCGTTAAGGCACTTGTTTACAGAGCCTGGCGGCCTGGGTTCAGTTCTCTAGTACCCACATAAAGCCAGATGCACCAATTGGTGCATGCTTCTGGAATTCATTTACAGTGGTAAGAGGCCCTGGTGTGCCCATTCATTTTCCCTCTTTCTCTCTTTTTCGTTTTCTCCTTACAGATAAATAAATAAAAATATATTTTTTAAAAACTTAAAAGATGGCCAGGTGGTAGTGGCACACACCTTTAATTCTAGGACTTAGGAGGCAGATGTAGGAGGATCACCGTGAGTTCAAGGCCAGCCTGGAACTGCAGACTGAGTGCCAGGTCAGCCTGGGATAAAGTGGGACCCTACCTCAAAAAGAAAAAGTTAAAAGATGAGCTTCAAATTATCTCTAAAGTCTATCCTAGCACTGAAATTGTATGACTGTAATTTCTGAGCTGACCTGGAATTAACTCTGTAGTCTCAGGGTGGCCTCGATCTTCCTACCTCTGTCTCCCGAGTGCTGAGATTAAAGGCATGAGCCACAATGCCCGGCTGTGTGGTAAAATTTTAACAAAACACACACACACACACACACACACACACACGCAAGAATAAAAATAAAATAATGCATTGAACTCCTTTCTACTAATTACCATCTTCATGAGTATGAGGTGCACCAGGGCATCCTGCCACTGCAAATGAACTCTAGGCTGTCTGGCTTTGTAAGCAAGTACCTTTAATGGCTGAGCCACCTCTCCAGACCAAATTTAGCTATTTTAAAAACATTTTTAGGGCTGGAGAGATGGCTTAGCGGTTAAATACTTGCCTGTGAAGCCTAAGGACCCTGGTTTGAGGCTTGATTCTCCAGGACCCACGTAAGCCAGATACACAAGGGGGTGCATGCATCTGGAGTTTGTTTGCAGTGGCTGGAGGCCCTGGTGCACCCATTCTCTCTCTCTAACTGCCTATTTCTGTATCTATCTCTCTCTTAGATAAATAATAAAATATTTTTTAAAAACTTTTAATTAATTATTTATTTGTTTGTTTGAAAGAGAGAGGGAAGCACAGATAGGGAGAGAGAGAATAGATACACCAGGTCCTCCAGCCATGCAAACGAACTCCAGATGCATGTACCACCTTATGCAGCTGGCCTATATGGGTACTGGGAAATCAAACCTGGGTCCTTAGGCTTCACAGGCAAGCGCCTTAACTGCTAAGCCATCTCTCCAACCCCCAAATTTGACTGCTTTAGATATATCATGCTTGAAAATCATATATATCTTAGCACATTTTTTTTCATTTATTTATTTAAACTTTAATATTCTTTGGGGAGGGAGTATTAAGACAGAGTGTTTTGTATCCCAGATTGATCTCAAACTCATAATGTAGCAGAAGAACCCTGGTTCTCCTGCCTCTCCGTCTCTCAAGTGCTAGGATTACAGGCTTGTGCCATTGTGTCCAGCACCTTTAGTTTCTTTAATAGTGTTTTGTGAATATTAGTGTACATGTCTCTGATCTCCTTGATCAAATATATCCTAAATATTTTATTTCTCTTGATGCTCTTTTAAATGCCATTGTTTTCTTCATTCTCCTTTGTACTTTATTATTGCTGTGTTTGTGGCATTGTTACAGATGATAACAGATGAGAGTCTCATCTGGCTTATATGGGTACTGGGGAATCGAACCTAGGTCCTCAGGCTTGGTAGGCAAACTCCTTAGCCACTGAGCCACTCTCCAACCCAATACTTCTTACTTTGTGCTTGTATGTCTTTCTTCCTTTCTATTCTTCTTTCCTCTCATCCACTTCTTACTCTCTTTTTTCTCCTCCCAGTTGCTTTGCTAGAACTTACTGGAAGCAGCAAGAGTGAGTTCTTTGGCAAGGGGGAGGCTGTTCTTAACAGTCTTGCTGTTCCCCAGCAAGACTCCATTGCTCTGAAATAAATAAATAATTTTTTAAGTATTAAAAATAAAAACAAGCCGGTGTGGTGGCACACGCCTTTAGTCCTAGCACTTGGGAGGCAGAGGTAGGAGGATCACCATAAGTTCGAGGCCACCCTGAGACTACATAGTGAATTCCAGGTCAGCCTGAGCTACAGTGAGACCCTACCTTGAAAAACAAACAAACAAACAAACAAAAATAAAAACAAAAAAACAAAAGGGGGCATTTGTATCTTTTTATTGGCTTCTTTTTCCTTCTGAACAAACTTTTAACAATTTATCATTTTGAATGCCTGTTCTGGCGCTATGCATTATCAGAGTACGGAGTAGTAGAAAGCAGCGAGCTGCCATTTCTCAGCTGCTCTATCCTGAGGTGGTAGTTCGAGCACCACCACATGTGTTCACCTGAAGCTGTCATGTCTGTCTTCAGGGCTTTTCTTATGACTTGGCTTTCACAGTCTAGATTTCCAGTCCTTAATACCTAGAATCCAAAACAATGAGATAAAACTTTGTGACTTGCCACATTCATTGATTTCATTGTAACAAAAATTTCCATGGAAATTATTCCTTTGATTTCATAGTAAAAGCAAGGATAGCATGGTGGCGACACCTTGAATCCCAGCACTCCCAGAGGTAGGAGGATTGCTGTGAGTTCAAGGTCACCCTGAGATTACATAGTGAATTCCAGGTCAGCTTTGGCTAGGGAGTGAGACCCTGTCTTGGGAAAAAAAAAAAAAAAAAAAAAAAGGCCTATGAGAGACTCATGTCAACTTTCATGTTTTTCTATTTAAATTTTTTGTTTGTTTGTTTTGTTTTCCGAGGTAGGGTTTCACTCTAGCTCAGGCTGACCTGGAATTCACTTGTAGGATTACCTTGTGTTCCAGCACTACCTTGTAGGTCTGGATTACATAAGTACTGGGGAATCAAATCTGGGTCCTTAGGCTTCACAGGCAAGTGACTTAACCACTAAGCCATCTCTCCAGCCCATATCTTGGGGTTTTTTTTTTCTTTTTTTTTTTTTTTTTTTTTTTTTTTTTTTGAGGTAGGGGCATGCTCTAGCCCAGGCTGACCTTGTTCACTCGTAGTTTCAGGGTGGTCTCAAACTCACAGTGATCCTCCTACCTCAGCCTTTTAAGTATTCGGATTAAAGGCCTGCAGCACCACCACGCCAGGCTCATAAAGTATTGTTTTTGCATTCATGTTGATTTTATTATTTCAGTGCCTTTCCATTAGGTATGGTAACTCATTAGAGATCAGAGGATGTGGATCAGTGGTAGTTTTGTAGCATTATGAAGGCCTGGGTTCAAACCCCAGCAACACTCTAAAAAAAAAAAAATTGGTATAGAGATCACATGTATCTCATTAGTTACTTATTATCAGCCCGTTATCAAACAGAGGTAGCCCGTATTTCTCCTGTATACCACATTTCCTCATTAGTTCTCACTACACCATATAGGTGATTTCTCTTCTTAGCTTTTTGTGTTTTATTACACTATTAAAGTAAAACTACACCTCTCGCTTAAAGTGCCCTTTTCCAGCCAGTATGTTTCTACTCGGGAGTCCTCTGTGGGCAATGATTCTGACTGGGAACCCCAGAGAAGATGTTACTGCAGTGAAGCCAGGAGTTTTAAAGGGGCCGCATGAAGGGGTATCTCACATCCTTTCCTGTCCTGCAGAGAGCATTCTGGCTGCCTTCCTCCAGGCAGAAATTGTGTTTTTGCTTCCCTTGTTGGCCCTGGGATTTGGGATGTTTGAGACTGTGCCCTCCAGACCTCCATAAGTAATGTCTGGTTGCCCTTCAGATACAAATTGCTATCCTGTCTATTTTCATTAATTGCTACTTTTAAATATTTTGACTAGCTGCAGCCAACAAAAAAAAAAAATTTTTTTTTTTTTTTTGGTTTTTCGTGGTAGGGTCTCAAATTTTGTTTGTTTTGGTGTTTTGAGATAACGTCTTACTGTAGCCCAGGCTGGCCTCAAATTTGCAGGTGGCCCTCCTGCCTGGTCTCCTGATTGTTGAGATTGTAGGCATGAGCCACCATGCCTGGGTCATTAATACAGATTTTGTGAAGGAGTAGTTCTGTTAAGGTGTGATGTACTAAGTAGTGTTACATTACAAGTAGGATTTCAGATGTTATCAGAAACACTTTTGCCACTCCTTTGTGTAATATAGAGATTTAATAACCTTGCTGAAGAGATGGCTTAGTCGTTAAGGCACTTGTTTACAGAGCCTGGCGGCCTGGGTTCAGTTCTCTAGTACCCACATAAAGCCAGATGCACCAATTGGTGCATGCTTCTGGAATTCATTTACAGTGGTAAGAGGCCCTGGTGTGCCCATTCATTTTCCCTCTTTCTCTCTTTTTCGTTTTCTCCTTACAGATAAATAAATAAAAATATATTTTTTAAAAACTTAAAAGATGGCCAGGTGGTAGTGGCACACACCTTTAATTCTAGGACTTAGGAGGCAGATGTAGGAGGATCACCGTGAGTTCAAGGCCAGCCTGGAACTGCAGACTGAGTGCCAGGTCAGCCTGGGATAAAGTGGGACCCTACCTCAAAAAAAGAAAAAGTTAAAAGATGAGCTTCAAATTATCTCTAAAGTCTATCCTAGCACTGAAATTGTATGACTGTAATTTCTGAGCTGACCTGGAATTAACTCTGTAGTCTCAGGGTGGCCTCGATCCTCCTACCTCTGCCTCCCGAGTGCTGAGATTAAAGGCATGAGCCACAATGCCCGGCTGTGTGGTAAAATTTTAACAAAACACACACACACACACACACACACACACAAGAATAAAAATAATGCATTGAACTCCTTTCTACTAATTACCATCTTCATGAGTATGAGGTGCACCAGGGCATCCTGCCACTGCAAATGAACTCTAGGCTGTCTGGCTTTGTAAGCAAGTACCTTTAATGGCTGAGCCACCTCTCCAGACCAAATTTAGCTATTTTAAAAACATTTTTAGGGCTGGAGAGATGGCTTAGCGGTTAAATACTTGCCTGTGAAGCCTAAGGACCCTGGTTTGAGGCTTCATTCTCCAGGACCCACGTAAGCCAGATGCACAAGGGGGTGCATGCATCTGGAGTTTGTTTGCAGTGGCTGGAGGCCCTGGTGCACCCATTCTCTCTCTCTAACTGCCTATTTCTGTATCTATCTCTCTCTTAGATAAATAATAAAATATTTTTTAAAAACTTTTAATTAATTAATTATTTGTTTGTTTGAAAGAGAGAGGGAGGCACAGATAGGGAGAGAGAGAATAGATACACCAGGTCCTCCAGCCATGCAAACGAACTCCAGATGCATGTACCACCTTATGCAGCTGGCCTATATGGGTACTGGGAAATCAAACCTGGGTCCTTAGGCTTCACAGGCAAGCGCCTTAACTGCTAAGCCATCTCTCCAACCCCCAAATTTGACTGCTTTAGATATATCATGCTTGAAAATCATATATATCTTAGCACATTTTTTTCATTTATTTATTTAAACTTTAATATTCTTTGGGGAGGGAGTATTAAGACAGAGTGTTTTGTATCCCAGATTGATCTCAAACTCATAATGTAGCAGAAGAACCCTGGTTCTCCTGCCTCCGTCTCTCAAGTGCTAGGATTACAGGCTTGTGCCATTGTGTCCAGCACCTTTAGTTTCTTTAATAGTGTTTTGTGAATATTAGTGTACATGTCTCTGATCTCCTTGATCAAATATATCCTAAATATTTTATTTCTCTTGATGCTCTTATAAATGCCATTGTTTTCTTCATTCTCCTTTGTACTTTATTATTGCTGTGTTTGTGGCATTGTTACAGATGATAACAGATGAGAGTCTCATCTGGCTTATATGGGTACTGGGGAATCGAACCTAGGTCCTCAGGCTTGGTAGGCAAACTCCTTAGCCACTGAGCCACTCTCCAACCCAATACTTCTTACTTTGTGCTTGTATGTCTTTCTTCCTTTCTATTCTTCTTTCCTCTCATCCACTTCTTACTCTCTTTTTTCTCCTCCCAGTTGCTTTGCTAGAACTTACTGGAAGCAGCAAGAGTGAGCTCTTTGGCAAGGGGGAGGCTGTTCTTAACAGTCTTGCTGTTCCCCCAGCAAGACTCCACCTTCCAAATTGTCACCAGCCAGGACCAAGCAGTCAAAACTCATGAGGCTGTAGGGGGCATCAGATTCAAATCACAACAGTGGCCACATACCAAGAGTTTAATATTCTTAGCGCATTGTGGATATGTTCCCTTCAGGAATTTTATTTTGTAATAACTAAAGATTTGGGGGGCTGGAGAAATGGCTTAGCAGTTAAGGGCTTTGCCTGCAAAGCCAAAGGATCCCAGTTCGACTCTCCAGGCCCCACATAAGCCAGATGCACAAGAGGGCACATGCATCTGGAGTTCGTTTGCAATGGCTGGAGGCCCAGCGCACCCATTCTCTCTCTCCCTCCCTCTCTCTCTCTTCCTGTCTGCCTCTTTCTCTCTCAAATAAATAAATAAATAAAAATTTAAAAAGAGGGAGACAGAGGTAGGAGGATCGCTGTGAGTTCGAGGCCACCTCTGAGGCTACAGAGTGAAATCCAGGTCAGCCTGAGCTAGAGTGAGACCCCTACCTCAAAAAATAAAAATAAAAAAATAAAATAATAAATACAAAAATTATAAAAGATTTGGGTTGAAAGATAGTACACAGAGTTCCATTGTATTCTTTACCCAACGTCTCCTAATATTAATATCTTACATAAATGTAGAACCTTTTTTTAAAAATATTATTTATTTATTTGAGAGAGATACAGAAATAGTCAGGTAGAGAGAGAGAAACAGGCACACCAGGGCCTCCAACCACTGCAAATGAACTCCAGATGTGTGTGCCACCTTGTGCATCTGGCTTACATGGGTCCTGGAGAATTGAGCCTCGAACCGGGTCCTTAGGCTTCACAGGCAAGCGCTTAACTGCTAAGCCATCTCTCCAGCCCAATAAATGTAGAACCTTTTATCAGAACTAATTTAACATTAACATCATGCTGTTAACTAAATCACAGGCTTTATTTCCTCAGTTTTTCAAGTAATGTCCTTTTTCTGTTCTCGAATCCAGCCACGGATACCACTTGGCATTTAGTCACCATGTTTCTCTGTCTCCCTTATCTTTTATAACCTTGACACTTGGGAAGAACAGCTTGTAGAGTATCCATCAGTTTGAGTTTGTTTGGTTGATCTTATGATTCGAGGTGTGGATTGGGTGGTGGAGTGCCCGAGATGATGCTGTTTCCTTGTATGTGGGATCTCGGCTTATTACTGTTGATGTTAATCTTGATCATCTACTTAAGATAGTACCTGTCAGTTTATTCCACTGCAGTTTGCTGATCTATACAATATTCATTGAAATGATTCTCTTAGGGAGCCAAGACCTGAAGCCTTTGCCAGCTCTGAGACCTGCTGACCTTTCCAGCTTCTGGCTCGTCAGGGGAAGAGCAGGATGACAGATGCCCTCTCTCAACCAAGTCCTCGAGGCTCATCTTCAGGGTCACACCTTCACTACGCCTGTCACCCCTCTCGATTTCATTAGCATAGATGGCATATGGATCTTACTCAGCCTGCTGTCCTGTATGGTGTGATGACCCTATAAATACTGTTGACCCCAGGCCACAATCAGGGGAAGATGAATTATGCACCACCTCCTAGAGGAAAAGTAATCAAAGAAGTCATGGGACTGGGGCCGTAGCTCAGTCAGTAAAGTGCTTACCTTGTAAGTATTAAGATCTGAGATCAGTCCCCAGAACCTAAGTTAAAAAGCTGAGCATGGTGGCACATTCTTGTAACCATGGCTTTGGGGAAGCAGAGATGGACAGATGCTAAGGCTTGCCAATGTACCCTTATTAGACAAGCTCCCTGTTTCAAAAAAGGCAGAGGACTTTTTGTGTTAAAAATATTTATTATGGTGCTGGAGAGATGGTGTAGCACTTAAAGCCTTTGCCTGCAAATCCTAAGCACCCAGTTTCGATTCCCCAGTACCCACATAAGCCAGATACACAAGGGGGCACATGCATCTGGAGTTTGTTAGCAGTGGCTAGAGGTCCTGGTGTGCCCATTCTGTCTCTATCTCTCTCTGCCTCTCTCTCAAATAAATAAACGAATAAACAAAATATTAAAAATAAACAAAAATAGCCAGGCATGGTGGCGCACACCTTTAATCCCAGCACTCAGGAGGCAGAGATAGGAGGATCTCCATGAGTTCGAGGCCACCCTGATACTACATAGTGAATTACAGGTCAGCCTGAGCTAGAGTTAGGCACTACCTTGTAAAACCAAATATAAAAATAAATAAAAATAAAAATATAAAGGTAGGGGACACCTGAGGAAAAGAGGTGGGATGAGAGCAAGAAGAAATTTTGTAAATTGTTTAATATTAAAGCTGCTAAATATTTAGAAATATTTGGAAAAGAGGTATTGCCCAACTGCAAGTTTTTTTTTTAACCTACTGATCTTAAGTAAATCTTGCCTACACTGTTGTAATTGTGGAGTCTAATAATGATTTTTGATTCCCATCATTTCTCCTGTGCTCAATAATAATTTTTTTTTTTTAATATATCTTATTTATTAATTTGAGAAAGAGAGAGGCAGATAGAATGGGTGCGCCAGGGCCTCCAGACGAACTCCAGATGCATGTGCCACTTTGTGCATCTGGCCTTACATGGGTACTGTTATCACCTTTAGCTTTGCAGGCAAGCACCTTAATTGCTAATCTGTTGCTCCATTCTATTTTTGTTTTTGGAGGGGTTTTTCCAGGTAAGGTTTCGCTCTAACTGAGGCTGACCTGGATTTCACTGTGTAGTCTCAGGGTGGCCTCAAACTCGTGGCAATCCTCCTACCTCTGCCTCCCGAGTGAGTAAGCTGGGATTAAAGGCGTGCACCGCCACGACTGGCTAGAATTCTTATTTAAGGAAGATTTTTCTCTTCCGATTATTTGTATCTTTCTGTGCTATTTATGTGTGTGTGTTTATGTGAGAGCAGGCATGCACATGTGATGTCAGAGGACAACTGTCAGGTCAGCCGTGGCATGCTCCTTTGAAGCAGGGGTTCTTGCTTTGGACTCTTGCTTTGCTACTGTTTGCTGTGCTCACCAATAACTTAAATGAAATTTTCCTCTCTCTTCTTCCCATCTCGCTATCAGTGTGAAAATGCTGGGATTACAGGGTCCTCCCTGGGCTTCGGGCTTTTTAGGTAGGGTCTGGGGGCTCAGCTGTTCCAGTTTAAGCTGGGAGTGTTTTATCCACTGAGCCATCTCCCCAACCCAGTTTCCAGTTTTTCAAATTTCATTTGTCATTATTTCAACCCGTTTCACATATTGATTTAGTTCTTTGAGTTACAGTCCAATACTACATTAATTTTGTTGCTCAAATTCTAAGTCAAGCCATTGAGAGCTCTTTCAGATCAGCATCTATCTATCCCAGGACCCAAGAGCAGTAGAGCTTACTTGTAACCCAGCACTCAGGCACATTAATGGTTTGTACTGATCATAGCTGCCCTCCCCCTCTGCCCCTCCCCTCTTACCCATACAGGAGTCATTTTATTGTACATTTTCCTTTCATCTTTCCCTCAGTTTTGAAATTGCTTTACTTATACTTTGTCAGAAATACAATGTTTTTACAAGCTGTTCTTTCCATCCTTTTAAATAGATGATTATAGTTCTATCCTTAAATATAGTTAGGGCTCCAATAATGCTTCCCCAACCACTTCATGCCTAGGTGACGCTTATCTTCTCCTACAGGAAAGGCATGTGTACAGAGTATTCTCATTCATCCTGTAGCTTTGACAACCTGTAAGACAGATTAGCTGGCTATAAATCAGAAGATGTCCTTTAAAGGTCATAAGGCAAGCCACTGAGTAGAAAATGTAGAATACAAATGTCTGGAAAATAATTAGTCTCCATAGCATATAAGGAATTCATGGAAATATTATTTTAAAAAAATACACAGAATACGGCTAGCGAGATGGCTTAGCAGTTAAGGCGCTTGCCTGAAAAGCCTAACAATCCGAGTTTGATTATCCAGTACCCATGTAAAGCCAGATGCACAACGTGGCGCATGCATCTGGAGTTTGTTTGCATCAGCTGGAGGCCCTGGTGTGCCCATTCTCTATCTCTCTCTGCTTGCAAATAAATTAATTAATTAATTAAAGGGGGGAAAAAAGCCAGGTGTGGTGGCGCATGTCTTTAATCCCAGCACTCGGGAGGCAGAGGTAGGAGGCTTGCCATGAGTTCGAGGCCACCCTGAGACTACATAGTGAATTCCAGGTCAGCCTGGGCTAGAGCAAGACCCTACCAAAAAAAAGAAAAGAAAAAGAACAAACAGAATAAGGCCGGCCATGGTGGCACATGCCTTTAATCCCAGCAGAGGTAGGAGGATCACCACGAGTTGGAGGCCGCCCTGAGACTACATAGTGAATTCCAGTTTAGCCTAAGCTAGAGTGAGATCCTGCCCCCCAATGCAGAATAAAATTAGAAGACAGCAGCAGAACATTTATATTAGAATATAGTAATATATATGAAAGTAATAAAGTCCTACCTATGAGGTGTTAATCAGAAAAATTACAAATGAAATCAGCAATGAGATAGCATTTTATAAGTTCATTGAAGAAAACTTTAAATGTCCAATATTAGGATTAGTAATTCTTAGGCCATGTGTGATGACATATGCCTTTGATCCCAGCAGAGATTGCCATGGGTTCAAGGCCAGCCTGGGCTAGAGTGGGATTCTACCTCAAAAAAAATCAAGAACAAACAAAAAAAAGATTAGTAACTCTTAAGATATTTTAGAGAACATTTTGCATCATTTATTAAAGCTAAACGTTTGAGTTCCTCACTGTCCAGAAAATTTTGTTGCTTTGGACATTTTATCTCATATCTAGAGCTCAATCTAATAAACTATGAGCAAGGCTTCTGCACAGAAAATTATAAACATAATTGAGATAAGTAGAAACTTAAATAAATAGATGCATTTTTAAGATAGCTCTTGATTAGGAAACTCAATTGTAATGATTCAATTTTGTCACCTTTCAAATTAATCTGTAGATTCAGTGCATTCTAATTAAAATCCTAATAAGTAGTGTAAATTGAGAAACTGATTCTTAAAGGCTTTTGTAAATTCAAATGGTCGACAATGGCCAAGACCTCTTGCAGACATACCAAGTGTGAAGATTTAAATTTACTGACATTGAATCTCTTCATAAAGTCATAATAATAAAGTCATCAAAATATTGGAACAGAATAATCAATCCAGAAACACCAACAGACTCAACCTCCCATTTTCATCAGTGTGCTGGACTTACAGATAGATGTTTTAAGCATGGGTTACTACTTTCAATGAGTGTTTAAAGCTGTAAATGAATATGTATTATATGCTTTTAATCAAAGCCTATTTCCTTGAGAACCAGATATTATGGCTCTAAGGCCAGATGTAAGTTTGGTTACCAGGTCTGTCAGATAATTACCAGCTATTTGACAGTGATTATTCTGCGATCTAGGCTCTTGCTAGATCTGTAACTTGAGATAGTAAAACTACTTCCAAGGATTATGGTGAAAATTAGAAATAGCAAGTATAATCCTACCTACACATTTACCCTTGATGGTAAGAACTTGCTACTGTGTTTCTCAGGAACACAACACTTCTTTTAACTATTGAGAAGAATAAAGATTTCACAGATCTCTATGTACTTTTTTGTTTAATCTTAACAGTTTATGCTTTTTTTTTTTCGTTATGTTCAACTCCTTATTCAAAGAGGCTTCCTAACCTTTTGTGGGTTAAGAGAGTCCTATTGCTGCCCTGTGTCTATAAAATATCTAGCTCAGGCTGACTTGGAATTTACTATGTAGTCTCAAGGTGGCCTTGAATTCACAGTGATCCTCCTACCTCTGCCTCCCAAGTGCTGGGATTAAAGACTTGCGCCACCACGCCTGGCAAAAATCAATGTTTTTTAAAAGGGCTGGAGAGATAGATGGCTCAGAAGTTAAAGGCGCTTGCTTGAACCTGAGGACCCAGATTGATTTCTCCAGTACCCATGTAAAGCCAAATACACAAAGTGGAATTTTATCATTATTCTCTGGATAATATACAATAGCTGCTCTTTAAGTATCATTTACAATACATTAGGTATTATAGGTAGTTTAGAGATGGTTCAGAGTATAGAGGAGGTACACATTACATACAAATAATGCTCCATTTTCACCCCAGGATTGGTTATTTGTGAAGGTCCTAGAACCTACCTATCCTCACAGATACCAAGAAATGGTTATATAGCACTTATTAAAAAATTTATCATGGGCTGGACACATGGCTTAGTGGTTAAGATGCTTGCTGGCAAAGCCAAAGGACCCAAGTTCAATTTCCTAGTACCTATGTTAAAACCAGATGCACAAGGTGGCACATGCATCTGGAGTTCATATGCAGTGGCTGGAGGCCCTGGTTCGCCTATTTATTCTCCCTTTCTCTCTCTCATATAACTTAAAAAAAATTCTTTTAATTTTTTTATATATAAAATAGTAAGCCTAGTTGGACGTGGTGGCACATACCTTTAATCCCAGCACTCAAAAGACCGAGGTAGGAGGATCGCTATGAATTTAAGGCCAGCCTTGTGTTACAGAGTGAGTTCCAAGTCATTCTGGACTATAGTGAGATACTACCTCAAAAAACAACAAAAAAAGTCGGGCGTGGTGGGGCGCGCCTTAATCCCAGCACTCAGGATGCAGAGGTAGGAGGATCATCATGAGTTCAAGGCCACCCTGAATTCTAGGTCAGCCTAGGCATCTGCCTCTCTCTCTTTCTCTCTCTCTCTTAAAAAAAAAAAAAAAAAAAAACTGTTTTCTATGGTTAAAATGAATCCTGTCACTGAGGGAATGGCTCAGCAATTAAAGGCATTTGCTTGCAAAGCCTGGCAGGCCAGGTTTGATTCCCTAGTACCCATGTAAAGCCAGATGCACAAAGTGGCACATGTATCTAAAGATGCAGGGCAATAGCCCTGGTGTGTCCATACTTTCTCTTTTTCTCTCTCTCAAATAATATTTTAAAAAGTAAAATGAGTTTTAGTTTTGAAAGTTTTATTATTTTCAAAGATATTCCTATTTCTGGTCTTTAAAATTAGAAAAGGGTTGGTGAGATGGCTTAGTGATTAAGACACTTTCCTGCGAAGCCTAAGGTTCAATTTCCCAGTACCCATGTAAGCCAGATGCAGAAGGTGGCACATGTGGCTAAAAGCCCTGGCACGCCCATTATCTATATCTGTGCCCCCCCACTATCTCTCTCTCTCTCTCTCTCTCTCTCTCTCACACACACACACACACACACACACACACATACACACACACAAATAAATAGATAAAATATTTTTAAATTAGAACATAATTAGGTCACTGTATTTTGGGCTATTGTATTTCTTAAAACATTTTTTTTTTTTTTTAGTTTAGTTTTTCGAGGTAGGGTTTCATTCTGGTCCAGGCTGACCTGACATTAACTATGTAGTCTCAGGGTAGCCTCGAACTCATGGCGATCCTCCTACCTCTGCCTCCCGAGTGCTGGGATTGAAGGCATGCTTCACCATGCCCAGCTCTTAAAACATTTTAAAGTAATGGTTCTAGGCAGGCGTGGTAGTGCACGCCTGTAATCCCAGCACTTGGGAGGCAGAGGTAGAAGAATCACTGTGAATTTGAGGCCACCCTGAGACTATGTAGTGAATTCCAGGTCAGCCTGAGCTAGAGCAAGACTTTACCTCAAGAAAAAAGGGAGAGGGGGGATTACATGCCTTCATTTCCAACATTTGAAACTTACAAAACTGTTTTTTAGGAGGGGGAAAATCCATACTGTCAAAGTAAGATTCTCTGACAAGGAAAATTCATGAAAACTATAAAAAGTAAATTTAGTGTTAATTCATTGTCATTGTACTTTAAGATGTCTTTTCCCTATAACTGCATTTTGAAAAATATAAAAGCCACAGAAAACAATAAGAAAATAATTGAACATTCTAGGCCTACATTTAGTAATTAAATATAAAATGCTCTGCACACATAGGTTAACACAAGCACACATGCCCGTATATCTTTTAACCCCTAAATCATTAGAAAATTAGTTGCGGCTCTCATGACCTCATCATGAAACATTCACTGGATATCTCCCAAGACTAAGACTAAGGTAATTTACGTAAATAAATACAAACCATGACAGTAACATAATATTATATGATATATAGTTCATATCTAAACTCGAGCATCTCAGAAATGTCCAGTATAGATAGTCTTGTTTCTATTTAAACTATTTTGGATGCCATTTCAATCAAGAATCTAGTATTACATTTGCCTGTCGAGTCTCTTTAGTCTCTTAATTTGAAACAGTCTCATCTTACCCTCCTTTTGTCCTTCATAACGGGCATTTTCAAAAATTCTAGGTTATTTTTCTCAGAAGTGAAGAATTGTATGATTGTTTGTTTGTATGTTTTTCAAGGTAAGGTCTCACTCTAGCCCAGGCTGACCTGGAATTTATTATGTAGTCTCAGGGTGGCCTTGAACTCATGGCCATCCTCCTACCTCTGCCTCCTGAGTGCTGGGATTAAAGGCGTGCAGCACCACGCCCGGCTTTTTTTTTTTTTTTTTTTTGTATGATATTTTCTTAATGATTAGGCTCAGTTTAAGCATTTCAGGCAAGAATGCATATAGTCAGTATCCTACACTTGTCAAATTAACTCATCATTAGTTAGAATGTTATAATGAATCACTGGGTGACTATAGGTTACTCAGGTCTCCTTTTTAAAAAAAAATTTGAGGGCAAACATGATTTTTAGATAAACCAAAGTAGGAAAGATAGATAGCCTGACACTTTCTGTTTCCTCACTGCGGAACGATGCAGTCAGCTGCCTCAAGTCCATGATGGACTGTAACTTTGAACTGTGAGCTGAAGTAAATCCTTTTTCCTTAAGTTGTCCCTCATCAGATATTTGGTTATAGACAAGAACATAACTAATATGCCAAAGATGACCTTGAATCCTGATCCTCATGCCTCCCCCTCCCAAGAGCTGAGGTTGCGGGTGTGTACAGTCATCAAGCCCAGTCTGTGAGGTGCTGGGGATCAAAGCAAGTGCTAAGTGCACTTTCCCAACTAAGCTACAGCTATAACCATAAACACAATATTCTGTACTGAAAACAAAGACATTATGACTGGAATATAAGATTTATCTAAGAGCATAATAATATTTATAAAAGTTAATTTATTTGGAACAACTAGGAAAGAGCATGGCATCTAATAATACTTTTAGAATTATAACTGCTGGTGTTATATCATTATTATTACCCAGATCTTTGCTGAGAAAAGATGAGTAAGAATATAATGCCTGAGAAACCACTAAAGAGTTCATAATGTAGTAGTCTGACTTACAGACATGGTAATGAACACTTTTTTATTTTAAAAAAAAAGTTCATGGGCTGGAGAGACAGCATAGCAGTTAAGGAGCTTGCCTGCAAAGCCAAAGGATCCTGGTTCGACTCTCCAGGAACCCCCGTAAGCCAAAAGCACAAGGTGGCACATGTATCTGGAGTTTGTTTGCAGTGGCTAGAGGCCCTAGCATTCCCATTCTCTCTGTCTCTCTGTCTCTCTCTGTCTCTGTCTCTGCCTGTTTTTCTCAAATAAATTATATATATATATATATATATGTATATAATTTTTTTTAAAGCCAGTGGTGGCACATGCCTTTAATCCCAGCACTTGGCTGCCAGCCCAGGTTCAGTTCCCCAGTACCCACATAAAGTCAGATGCACAAAGTTCATATGCATCTGGAGTTCATTTGTAGTGGCTAGAGGTCCTGACGTACTCTTTCTCTCTGACTCTTTCTGCTTATAAATAAATTGCACAAAGATTTAAAAATTTTTATTTAAAAAAGAGAAAAGAAACAAGAAAGTTCATATGGGTCAATTTACACATGTACTTGACCATCTTTCCACATATTGAAGGACTACAATGTAAAAGGTAGATTTCAGCTCAAGACATGTGAATATACTTAACAGAGAGTTTGTGTGAGAAGTATGAAAATAATACTGCCCAGAGAAATTTGTCAGATTTGGATAAATATGGAAAGATTTTGTATTCTCATTAGAGCTTTAAAAAGTGAGGAAAGGAGATTCATTCCAAGTTGAGATAACAGCTTAATGATTTGAACAAGACTACAGAATATGGGCTGGGGAGGTGGCTCTACAGTTAGAAGCACTTGCCTGCAAGCCTGCCAGCCTGGGTCCAACCCTCCAGTACCCATGTAAAACCATGAACAAAGTGATAAGTGCATCTGGAGCTTATGTGCAGTAGCAAGAAGCCCTGGCTCACATACCTTCTCATACCTCCTCTCTCAAATAATTATGTAAAAATTTTAAAAGACTTCGGAATATATACATAGTAGGCTATATAGTAGGCTATATATGATATATACGTGTGTGTGTGTGTGTGTGTGTGTGTGTGTGTGTATGAAAAAACTTTTTAATTTATTTATTTAATTATTTTTGGTTTTTCGAGGTACGGTCTCTCCTCCCAAACTCTGAGACTAAAGATGGGAGCCACCATGCCTGGCTTGAAATTTAATTCTTAAAATGAGAATTTAAGTTAAATTGAAACATGACAAAGATTTTTCCTATATGCCGGGTGTGGTGGTACTTGCCTTTAATCCCAGCAGTGGGAGGCAGATGTAGGATGATCTCTGTGAGTCTGAGGCCAGCCTGGAACTACATAGTGAGTTCCAGGTCAGCCTGGAGTACAATAAGACCCCACCTCAAAAAAGAAAAGTTCCGCCAGGCATGATGGCACACGCCTTTAATTCCAGCACTTTGGAGGCAGAGGTAGGAGGATTGCCATGAGTTCGAGGCCACCCTGAGACTACATGGTGAATTCCAGGTCAGTGTGAACCTGTGAGAACCTAACTTGAAAAAGCAAAAAAAAAAAACTTCTCATTATTCCTTTTTTTTTTTTTTTTTTTTTTTTTGGCATCCTCATTTCATTAAGGAAGAAAATAGGCTTGGTCTTAGAAAAACTTTTCCAAATTAGATAAAAATGCTTGAGGAAATAAAACTTGTATCGTTCATTGCAATATTGATTTTATCAGGGTCATTTTGTAAAAATACCTATGCACTAACCTAGAAGAGGTTTAACATATGGTATGTGTTATATAATTAATGATGGTGTAGAACTAACAAAATACTGCCAGGAATTTACCAATAACCACAAATTTAATTAGACAGTTGAAAATTGTTTAAAATGTAGCCTTTTGTCTTTTTACATCCTTTTTTTTCTTTTTTTTTTTTAGAGAGAGAAAGAGAGGGAGAGGAAGACAGATAGAGATGGGTGCTCCAGCAGCCTCTCAGCTGCTGCGAATGAAATCTAGATGCATGCTCCCCCTTGTGGTCAAGTGCGGCATTGCGCCCTTGCATCACTGCATCTGGCTAAACGTGGGACCTGGAGATTGGAACTGGCGTTCTCAGGCTTAGGAGGCAGGCGCCTTAACCGCTAAGCCATCTCTCCAGCCCAACATCCTTTCTTTTTTAATTTATGTTTATTTGAGAGAGAGGGAGAGAAAGAAGCAGATAGAGAGAGAATGACAACGAGTGCACCAGGGCCTTCAGCTGCTGCAGACAAACTCCATATGCATGCGTAACCTTGTGCATCTGGCTTACATGGGTCCTGGGGAATCAAACCTGGGTCCTTTGGCTTCACAGGCAAATACTTTAATTGCTAAGCCATCTCTCCAGCCCTACATCCTTTCTTTTTACCTAAAGGGTATCAGAAGTAGTGTAATCCTTGTATATTATGTATTCTCTGAGAATATACTTATTCCATATACTTATTTCCATAGTGGTACTATATAAGGTTTTTGTAATTCTTTCTTTGCGGGGGGAGGGGAGCTCGAGGTTGGGTCTCGCTCTAGCCCAGGCTGATCTGGAATTCACTGCGTAGTCTCAGGTGGCCTTGAACTCATGGCAATCCTCCTACCTCTGCCTCCTGAGTACTGAGATGAACACCACACTGAGCTTGTATTGTAATTGAATTCTTGAATTTATTTTTGTTGTACTTTTCTCCTGGTAGAGTGAACAAGCAATTGAATAACAAGGTTCTATGTTGTCATGTCTCTTTAGTATCATTTAATCTGACCTTTTTTGTCTTTTATAACTTCATATTTTAGAAAAGTTCAGGTTATTTATTTTTCATAGAATGAACTTTAGGTTTTACATAATTAAATTACATGTATTGCAGCAATAATATACTTTCAGGCATCTTGTCAGCAAGTATTTTATCTAGATAGATAGATAGATAGATAGATAGATAGATAGATAGATAGATAGATAGATAGATATTGGTTTTTTCAAGGTAGGGTCTCACTCTAGTTCAGGCTGACCTGGAATTCACTATGTAGTCTCAGGGTGACCTTGAACTCATGGCGATCCTCCTACCTTTATCTTCCAAGTGCTGGGATTAAAGGTGTGTGCCACCATGCCCAGCAATTTGTATCTATTTTTGTCTTATTGTTTTTATTATTGACAATTTCCATAATTTATGACAATAAACCATGATAACTCCCCACACACTTTCCCCTTCACAACTCCACTCTCCATCATATACCCTCCCGCACTCATTCAGTCTCTTTCATTTTGATGTCATCATCTTTTCCTCCTATTATGATGATGGTCTTGTGAGGTCGTGAATATCCAGGCCATTTTGTGTCTGGAAGATTGCACTGTAAGGAGTCCTATCCTCCCTTTGGCTTACTGTTATATTATTTTAAATTATATTTTTAGCCAGGCTTGGTAGCACTTGCTTATAATCCCAACACTCTGGAGGCAGAGGTAGAATCACAAGTTTGAAGCCAGCCTTGTCTGTATAATAAGTTTGAAGCCAGCCTAGCTTACAGTGAGACCTTTTCTCAGGGGGGAAAAAAAAGAGAGGAAGGGAGGGAGATAGTACTTTGAACGCGCAACCATTTCCTTCTTTGAAATGGCTATTTTGTGGAAAAGTACTTTGGGATTATGCTGGTATCCTGCTTCTCTCATCACATAGTCACATAGCAGTTTTGGCATCGGTGGTTCATTCTTGCAGAAGAGTTGTTAGTATGGAGGTTATTAAGTAGTGACTTTATTCCATTTTGTTCTTAATCTGTTGGTTGCCATCCGTTCATGAATTTGATGAACCAAATTAATGTATTATGAGGATAATGTCCACCTAATGTAGTATAGAAAATTATGTCTTGATTTAGCACAATTTTTAGCAATTAATGTTTTCAAAAATACTAGGTAAGAGCTGGCATGGTGGCACACGCCTTTAATCCCAGCACTTGGGAGGCATAGATAGGAGAATCTCCCTGAGTTTGAGGCCACCCTGAGTCTACAGAGTGAATTCCAGGTCAGTCTGGGCTAGAGTGAGACCCTACCTCGAAAAAAAAAAAAAAAAAAAAAAAAAAAAAAAACTAGGTAATTTACCTGCATGGGTGGATGAATTAGATAATTTTTATTGAGTAACTAGTTACATGACATGTAAAGAAGTGGATATTTTCAGGCCTGGCGAGGTGGCTCAATGGTTGATTATGAAGTATGTCTGCTCAGTTTTGATCCCACAGGTTCTTTGGCTTTGCAGGCAAGCATCTTAACTGCTAAGCCAACCCCTTCTTCTGTGCCCCAATGGAATTTTTTTTGTGGATAATCTTTTCAAATAGTTGGCATGATTGTTATCCATTTATATTTGAGAAAAGTGATAAATAATAATTAATAATAAATAATAATAAATAATAATATAAATAATAATAATAAATAATAAATAAATAATCTGTGAGACTTTTCGTCTTTGATAGAGTATCTTAGTGGTAAGCAGCTTTCTCATGGCTGTCAGTGTCTTCCCCATAGCTACTTTCTCTCAGAAAGACTGGATCCTCAGTTTTCTTTTGGGGTGAACAGAAACCTAAGTTCTGATCAGGAAAAGATCTGAGGGAGGCTGTTTGTGAATTTTCATTTGAACCGTGCAACCAAGTTTGACTTGACCCTGAACTCTGTCTTCCTGTGTACATCAACCAAGTTTGACTTGACCCTGAACTCTGTCTTCCTGTGTGCATCAACCAAGTTTGACTTGACCCTGAACTCTGTCTTCCTGTGTGCATCAAGCTCCAAGTCTAAAGGGATAAGAAGCTCTTCCCCTCATCTCTTCCTCTTCTCCTACCCATTTCAACCCCATTGAAAGCTCATCTCTGGTCTTCTCCCCATTTCATCCCCATTGGATATCTGGTACTACCATTATCTGAATTTTCTGGAGTTTGGGGATAAAGCTGCTTGTTTCCATTGGAATGTATCTGAAAGAGTCAAAAACACAAAATGACGCGATGAAGGTTGTCCGGAGTCAGGGAAAATCCGTGAGGACTCCTGAGATCTGATTTTTTTCAATTTTTTATTATTTATTTATTTTACTATTATTATTTTGAGGTAGGATCTTACTCTAGCACAGGCTGACCTGGAACTCACTTTGCTGTCCCAGGCTGGCCTTGAACTCACAGAGATCATCCTACCTTTGCCTCCTGAGTGCTGGGATTAAAGGCATGTGTTACCACACCCAGCTTCAAATTTTTACTTATTTATTTATTTATGAGGAGAGAGAGAGAGAATGAATGGGCACGCCAGGACCTCTAGCCACTGCAAACAAATTCCAGATGCATGTGCCACCTTGTGCATCTAGCTTACATGGGTACTGGGGTATTGAACCTGGGTCATACTCTCTGATTAGACTAAAATTATGAAATTAATTCTAGCAGCATTTCCAGGATAAAAATAATAGCATTTGGGGCTAAAGAGATGGTTTAGCGGTTAAGGTGCTTGCCCGCAAAGCCTAAGGACTCAGGTTTGATTCCCCAGGATCCACATAAGCCTGATGCACCTGTTTTCCCTCTGTGTGCTTCTTTCTCTCTCTCTCAAATAAATAAATAAAAATAAAAATATTTTTAAAATAGCATTCTGTTAAAAATAAGCATAAGTAAACCTTAATCTCATTTCTACAAACATATATTAATCACTTACTGTTTTCCAGAAACAGTTTTGCTCATTGTTTGCTGAGCCTGCTTAAATCAAAGAGCCCTGACTTTTTCAGAGGTTCTTTTTTGTTATATTTTTTTTTGTTTGTTTGTTTTGTTTTGTTTTTTCAAGGTAGGCTCTCACTCTAGCTCAGGCCGACCTGGAATTCACTATGTAGTCTCAGGGTGGCCTCGAACTCATGGTGATCCTCCTACCTCTGCCCCCCCACCCCAAGTGCTGGGATTAAAGGTGTGTGCCACCACGCCCGGCTCAGTGGTTCTTTAAACCAAACCCAGGGGTTTACATCAGTGAGTTTTTTAATGTTACCACCAGTTCATTCATCAAGATTAGCTATGAGAAAGCATAATTTAAAGCTGGGCATGGTGGTGCATGCTTTTAATCCTAGCATTCAGTAGGCTAAGGTAGAAGGATCTCAGTGAGTTCAAGGCCAACCTGAGCTAGAATAAGACCTTGCCCCCAAGACCAAAAAAAAAAAAAAAAAAAAAAAAAAATGGAGGGGGAGGAGGAAGAATGTAGTTTAAAACAAAAACTGTGTAACTGTGTATATTAATTGTGTATGACTAAAAAGATTTGGTTTTGCTTTAGGGATCCTTCCTTCCTTCCTTCCTTCCTCTGTCCCTCCCTGTCTTCCATTTCCTCACCTAAGGTTTCATTTTGTAGAATGATCGTTGTTGTTGTTGTTTGAGGTAGAATCTCACTCCGGTTCAGGCCGACCTGGAATTCACTGTGTCTCAGGCTGGCCTCCAACTCATAGCAATCCTCCCACCTCTGCCTCCTGAGTGTGCCACCCTGCCCTGCCCAGCGACCTGCACCTTTTTTATTGTTCTTTTCTAAGTCCTCTATTCTTACATTTCACCTTTTCCTATATGGTGTCTCTCTTTCAGTTAGTGGGGTTTTGTTTGTTTGTTTGGTTGGTTGGTTGGTTTTTCAAGGTAGGGTCTCACTGTAGCCCAGGCTGACCTGGAATTCACTGTGTAGTCTCAAGCTGACCTCAGACTCACAGCGATCCTCCTACCTCTGCCTCCCTAGTGCTGGGATTAAAGGTGTGCGCCACCATGCCCAGCCAGTTAGTGTTCTTTAATGCTCACCTATTGTCCATGACTGTTTCTGTTCCTGCTACTGTTCCATGTTACTAGGCATTGAGCCCAAGGCCTTGGGAGTGATAGACAAGCACTCTACCATTGAATTGCATCCACAGCCCTTCTATCCCTCTCTTTTCTACTCCTTATTTAAGTTGTATTATTTCTTCATTGTCCAAATATATAATATTTGTTCAGTAACTTTCACAAGGCCTTTTGGTGTGGGGTACAGTTCTGCACAAGTCTAAGAGCTGTGGATCTTGGACTCAGGATTTGGTTACTTTTCATTCAAGTAATGTTAAGACATACTATTTTTGTAGACATAATTCTATCCTTGCTTTTTGTTGTTTTAGAGGGTAAAGGACCTAGGTAGCATTCCTTACAGCAATTACCGAAAATTCCTAAACAGACTTTTTTTTTCAAGGTAGGGTCTCACTGTAGCCCAGGCTAACCTGGAGTTCACTATGTGGTCTCAGGCTGGCCTTTGAACTCTTAGCAGTCCTCCTACCTCTGCCTCCCAAGTGCTGGGATTAAAGGCGTGCGCCACCACACCCGGCTCAGACTCACTTTTAAAAGTATTCAGTGAATACTCACTATGGTAGACATTGTTGTGCAGCTGTAATCATGAATTAAGTGGTGTCCTGGCCCTCAGAAATAGGGCATTCTATTAGTAGCAACAAAAAAAGCAACATTAGGGCTGGAGAGATGGCTTAGTGGTTAAGGCATTTGCCTGCAAAGCCAAAGGATCCCAGTTCGACTTTTCAGGACCCACGTAAGCCAAATGCACAAGGGGCACATGCATCTGGAGTTTGTTTACAGTGGCTGGAGGCCCTGGCATGCCCATTCTCTCTCTCTTTCTCTGCCTCTTTCTTTCTCTGAAATAAATAAATAAATAAGTGTAAATAAATAAATTTAAAAATAAATTAATAAAGTGAACATATATAATGGGTAATATTGCCAGCACTAGTTATGCAAAGGCAGGAAGATCACCTCACATTGGAGTTCATCCTGGCCTACAGTGTAAAACTCAGTCTTAAACACACATATAAAGAAACTTATATGGGCTGGAGAAATGCCTTAGTGGTTAAGGCACTTGCCTGCAAAGCCAAAGGACCAAGGTTCTATTTCCCAGGACCCACGTAAGCCAGATGCACAAGGCGGTCCATGCATCTGTAGTTCATTTGCAGTGGCTGGAGGCCTGGCTCACCCATCCTCCCTCCCTGCCCTTCCCCGCCTCCTTCCAAATAAATAAATAGATATTTTAAAAATATTTTTAACTGTTTTAATTTTTTTTTTTTTTTCAATTTATTTGAGAGATCCAGAGAGAGAGAGAGAGAGAGAATGGGCATGACAGGGCCTTCAGCCACTGCAAACGAACTCCAGGTACATGCGCCACCTTGTGCATCTGCCTTACGTGGGTCCTAGGGAATCAAACCAGGGCCCTTTGGCTTTGCAGGCAAATGCCCTAGCTGCTAAGCCATTTCCCCAGGCCAATATTAAAAATTTTAGAAAGAAACTCAAAGCAGCCGGGCGTGGTGGCATACGCCTTGAATCCCAGCACTCGGGAGGCAGAGGTAGGAGGATCGCTGTGAGTTCGAGGCCACCCTGAGACTACATAGTGAATTCCAGGTCAGCTTAAGCTAGAGTGAGACCCTACCTCAGAAAACAAAAGAAAAAGAAAAAGAAACTCAAACCATAAAGGTTTTTATCACCAAGCAGGAATTCCTAAAAAATCAGTTGATCAGTTTTGAAACTCATGGTAGAGTGGACAGTATGGAATGTACTCCAAATGAGAAGACTCTCAGAAAGTGCTTGGTTGCAAAACCTGAAGGCCTGGATTCAGTTTCCCCATACCTACATAAAGCCAGATGCACAAAGCAGTACATGTATCTGGAGTTTGCTTGCAGTGGCAGGAGGCCCTGGCACACCTAATACTCACTCTCTCTGTCTGTCTCTCTCTCTCATAAATAAATAAATATTTTTAAGTGCATCTCTTGGGCCTGGGGAGATGGCTTAGTGCTTAAGTGCTTGCCTATGAAGCCTAAGGACCCCAATTTGAGGCTCGATTCCCCAGGACCCACGTAAGCCAGATGCACAAGTTGGCACATGCACATGGAGTTCATATGCAGTGGCTGGAGGCCCTGGCACACTCATACTCTCTCTTTGTGCCTCTTTCTCTGTCTGTCTGTCACTCTTAAATAAATAAATAAACTAACAAACAAAAAATTTAAAGTGCATCTCTTATGTCGTTAATTGCTTCTGAATTTGTTTGTTTTGCAGTGCTAAGTTTTGTGAACATTATGCAAACACGCTCTCACTGGCCCTTATCCCTACCCTTAGGAGTAACATTTTATTAATGAGGAGAAAGGATTTCTTTGGGGTGGGGGGTGATGATAAAAAATATTTTTGAAATAGATAGGAAAAATGGTTGCAGAACATTGTGAAGATTATTTGTGTATATATGCAGTATGCGTGGTGTGTGTGTGTGTGTGTGTGTGTGCGTGCGCGTGTGTGTGTGCGTGCATGTAGCAGGTGCTACAGAGGCCACAGGCAAATACCAGGTGTCTTCCTCTATTACTTAGCCACGAATTTCCTTGAGACCAAGTCTTTCTGACCACACAACTGCAGTTTTCTTGGTCTCCAGTGACTCTCTGGACTCTGTTCCCACAGGACTGGGGTGATGGATGTGTGTGGCCTCATCCAGCTGCTTATGTGGGTGGTCCTGGGCAGTTGACTCAGGTTCTGATGCTTGTGGCATGTGCTCTTACCCTCTGAGCCCCTTCTCCAGCCTAGAGTGTATAATTTCACATTGTATGAATCACCTCACCTCAATTTCTTAAAGAAACAGGCTAATTTAAAACTCATTTGAACTAAGAGGTTTTGAAATGAAAGATCCTCTGGAGGTATTCCAGCCCAATCTCCCACCTATTGATTATATTTTTAAAATATTTATTTAAGAGAGAGTATGGCTGTGCTGAGATCTCTTGCCACTGCAAATGAACTTCAGATGCGTATGCCACTTTGTACATCTAGCTTTACATGGGCACTGGGGAATCGAACTCAGGGCCAACAGGCTTTTTCAAAGCAAGTGACTTTAACCACTGTGCCATCTCCCCAGCCCTTCTATTGTTTTAAACATGAGGAAATTGAAGTTCATCATGTTGCATAGTATAGTCCAAAACCCAAAACTGAATTTTAAGGAATGGAGTTCCTAAAACATTGGCTTTTTACAAACCTACTGAATTACATGTTGCCTTGTTAGGTGGTGTGTGTGTGTGTGTGTGTGTGTGTGTGTGTGTGTGTGTGTGTGTGTCTTTGAAACAGGGTCTTACTATGCAACCCTGACTGCCCTTAAGCTATCTTGAGTTTGCAGTAAATCCTCCTGCCTCTGCCTCCTGAATGCTAGAAAGAATTACAGGCCAATGTCACCACACTTGTTTATTATGTTGCTTTAAAACAAATAAAGATGGGCTGGAGAGATGGCTTAGCAGTTAAGGCGCCTGTCTGCTAAGCCTAAGAACCCGGTTCCAATCTCCAGGTCCCACGTTTAGCCAGATGCAAAGTGACGCAAGGGCGCAATGCCGCACTTGCCCACAAGGGAGCGCACGCATCTGGTTTTCATTCATAGCTGCTGATACACTGCTGGCGCGCCCATTCTCTGTCTCTCTCCAAAAATAAATAAAATAATTTTTAAAAAATTTAACAAATAAAGACAATGGACTGGGGAAATGGCTTAGCAGTTAAGGTGTTTGCCTGTGAAGCCTAAGGACCCCAGTTCAATTCCCCAGGACCCACATAAGCCAGATGCACGAGGGGGTGCATGCATCTGAAGTTTGTTTGCAGTGGCTCGAGGCCCTGGTGCACCCATTCTCTCTTTCTGTCTATCTGCATCTTTGTCTCTCTCTCTCTCTCTCTCTCAAATAAATAAAATAAATATATAAAAAAAAACACAGGGCCAGGCATGATGGTGCACGCATTTAATCCCAGCTCTCAGGAGGCAGAGATGGAAGGATCTCCATGAGTTCGAGGCCACCCTGATACTACATAGTGAATTCCAGGTCAGCCTGTGCTACAGTGAGACCCTACCTTGAAAAAACAAAAAAATATATATATATAATAAAATAAAAAACAAGGAAGCTTAACTTCCTTTGTACTACTTATTTTTTAAAAGTAGGCATTAAACATGTTTAATAAAGTAATTTTCCATAAATAAGCCAGAACTTGAAGTTAAAAAAGGCATGTTTAGCCAGGTGTTGTGTGCACGCCTTTATTCCCAGCACTGGTGAGGCTGAGGTGAGGTAGGAGGAGCTCTGTGAATATGAGATCAACCTGGAGCTACAAAGTGAGTTTTTGGTAAGCCTGGGATAGAGTGAGACCCTACCTTAAAAAAACAGCAGCAGCAGCAGCAGCAGCAGCTGGGTGTGGTGACACACACTTTTAATCCCAGCACTCAGGAGGCAGAGGTAGGAGGATCACCATGAGTTCAAGGCCACCCTGAGACTACATAGTGAATTCCAGGTCAGCCTGAGCTAGAGTGAGACCCTACCTCAGAAAAAAAAAAAAAAAAAAAAAAAAAGGAGGAGAAGGAAGAAAGTAGAGGAAAGAGCGGGGGGGGGGAGAGAAGAATATACATATAATAATGACCCAGGTTTGATTCCCCAGTACCCATGTAAAGCCAGATGCACAAAGTGGCATATGCCTCTGGAGTTTGTTTGCAGCAGCTGGAGGCCCTGGTGTGCCCATTCTCTTTTCTCTCTATCTTTCTGCACTTGTAAATAAATAAAGGAAAAATATTTTTTAAAATAGAGGCATGTGGGCTGGAGAGATGGCTTAGCAGTTAAGATGCCTGCCTGCAAAGCCTAGGAATGCCCATTCAATTCTCCAGGTCCCACATTTAGCCAAATGCAAGGGCACAATGCCTCACTTGCCCACAAGGAGGCGCATGCATCTGGAGTTTGTTCACAGGGGCTGAGAGGCTGCTGGCACCATTCTCTCATATTCTCTCTCTCTCTCTCTCTCTCTCTCTCTCTCTCTCTCTCTCTCTCTGACTCCAAAAAAAAAAAAAAAAATAGAAGCATGTACCCTGTAACACCTTGTCAATCATATAAGGCATGTATGTGTACAAAATTTTTCTTTGGCAGGGAGCACACAATAAGAATTGAATTCAGCCCCTTCTGCATATTAAGTAACTACTTCTGAGTTACACCCCTAGCAGTGGCACCCTAAATTTTATTTATTATTTATTTATTTTTAATGTTTTTATTTTATTTATTTATTTGAGAGAGAGAGAATGGGTGCGCCAGGGCTTCCAGCCACTGCAGACAAACTCCAGACGCATGAGCCCCCTTGTGCATCTGGCTTACTTGGGTCCCAGAGAACTGAACCAGGATCCTTTGGCTTTGCAGGCAAGTGCCTTAACCACTAAGTCATCCCTCCAGCCCTTTATTTATTTTTAATTTTATTCACAACTTCCATACATATACACAATATACAATGAACATAATCCCCTCCCACTATCCTCCTAAACGTCCTCTCTCCAGCTAATGCACCCTATGCTTTGAGTCTTTTCCCCTCCTCTGCCATCCAAGAGGATAGACTATTAATGGCCCAATATTGTGCAGGTCTTGTGCAGGTAACAGCAGTTGCTACAAGATCATAAATGCACTGGCCATGTCGTATCCACAAGACAGCATTCCACAGCACTCCTTCCTACTGGCCTCTGCATTCTTTCTGCCACAGAGTTTATTTTCATTTTCTATGAAGAGTTCGAGGTAGTGAATAAGGATTATACCACTACATAGGGTAGGGAAAACTGATGCTAGGGGTTAGCATTGCCAAAATGGTTCCGTCATCCTGGTCGTGGACAATGTTTCCCTGGCTATGCTAACTTTTCAGGCATCTTCTGGACCTTATCAGGGTTCGTCTCTTCCCAGATCCATTCATGTTGCCCTCTAGAATGCCTCCCTAATGGGCTTCCTCTTCCTGAATACTCTGAATCGTAACCATGAAGGTCTTTAGCTTTCTCAAGTAAAAGTCTTATGTCAAGGTATTTTCTTCAAATAGCTTTACAGTTCCCAAACTGTACACAGAGACACCCCAGTGTGCTACAGAAAACTCATAAGATTGCTATGGGGTATTTTGCATCGGTTTCAATATTAGATTGTACTACATTCCTCTGGGATGATGTCATAGTTTAGAAATGGCTAATGTGATTTTAAAAAATCAAAAAAGGAGGACTTCCTGAAAATCTTTGCAGCAGAAAGGAAAGAACAGTATTAAGTTGAAATACAAGGCTTGCAGAATTGTGCTAAGGCTCCCATAAATTCATATATTCCATTAACATGTTTTGTTATAACTTGAATTTTGTTTTGTTTTGTTTTTGGAATTCACTATGTAGTCTCAGGGTGGCCTTGAACTCAGGGCAATCCTCCTACCTCTGCCTCACAAGTGCTGGGATTAAAGGCATGTGCCACCACGCCTGGCTGAATTTTTTTTATTTACTACTTTTTTTTTTTGGTTTTTCGAGGTAGGGTCTCACTCCGGCCCAGGCTGACCTGGAATTAACTATGTAGTCTCAGGGTACCCTCGAACTCATGGCGATCCTCCTACCTCTGCCTCCTGAGTACTGGGATTAAAAGCATGCGCCACCACTCCCGGCTGTTTACTACTTTTCAATGTATGTTTTTCTTTCAAACTTGGTATCATTTTATAAAGATGGCACTTATGAAGTTGTTTGGACCTACTTGATAAAAAACAGAACTGCCGGGCATGGTAGCGCACGCCTTTAATCCCAGCACTCGGAAGGCAGAGGTAGGAGGATTGCCCTGAGACTACATAGTTAATTCCAGGTCAGCCTAGGCTAGAGTGAGACCCTACCTCGAAAAACTAAAAACAAAAACACCAGGGGCACACGCGTCTGGAGTTCATTCACAGGGGCTGAAAGGTCCTGGCACGCCCATTCTCTCTCTCCCTCTCTCTTTTAAAAATAAAATAAAGGGGCTGGAGAGATCGCTTAGTGGTTTAACTGCTTGCCTGTGAAACCTAAGGTCCCTGATTCGAAACTCGATTCCCCAGGACCCACGTAAGCCAGATGCATAAGGTGGCGCATGCATCTGGAGTTGGTTTGCAGTGGCTGGAGGCCCTGGTGCGCCCATTCTCTCTCACTCTATCTGCCTCTTTCTATACCTCTCTCTCTCTCTCTCCCCCAAATAAATAAATAATAATAAAGTAAAATTAAATTTGAAAAAAAAACAGAACTGTTGGTATTGGATGGATGCCAAAAACAAACAAAACAATAAAGGTTATGTGCACTAAAATGAGTTGTCTAACTCTAAAATGAGTGTATTCTTCCATCAATATGTGAAAATGCATTGGTCTTTAGTTTTCCTTTTTTTCAAAATAGCATTCCTATAACAGGACATTTCCTAGAGTACCAGTAAAACCTCAGTAACTAGAATCTTTTTTGATTAGCTGCACCCTATGCTTTAAGCTTTATGAAACAAACAAGCAAAAGAAATAAAAGGTACTCTTGCCCATGAGGGTAAGACAAATAGGAGTTGCTTATTTTATTGATTAAAATAAATATATTCTGTTATTTGATTTATTTTGCCTATTTTGGAGATTCAAAATGCAAAATGTGGTGAAAGTTAGGTTTTTAATTTTTGTTTATTTTTATTATTTATTTGAAAGCGACAGACAGAGAGAAAGAGACAGCAAGATGGGGAAAATGGGCACACCGGGGCCTCCAGCCAGTGCAAACAAACTCCACATGCATGCACCACCTTGTGCATCTGGCCTACGTGGGTCCTGAGGAATCGAGCCTCAAACTGGGGTCCTTAGGCTTCACAAGCAAGCGCTTAACCGCTAAGCCATCAATCCAGCCCCGAATGTTAGGTTTTTAAACAGGCCTTGAAGTAGTGGCAAAATTCTACAGGTAAAAGTAGTAGGCATTTCAAGTGGTCTGAAGTAAAAGACTTTGAGCATTTATTTTGGAAGAAGCAAATGATTCTGTCTGATTGAAGTCAGGACATATGTTGTAGAAACAGAGGTTACAGCTGGTTTACTATGCAAGTTGGAGTACTGTTGTGGAGAGCTTTGAATGCTGGGGTGTGAGGCATTTGGATTTAATTTACTAGCAAAAGAAGAATGATTAGGATGATTAATCTGTCAGCGGGATATAGGATAATTAAATCAAGGAGAGAGAAGAGGCAGTGAGAGCTTGTAGAAAGTGAATGATGGATTTTGTTTTATGTATTTGTATTTCAAAGGATCCAAGTTAAAGAGCACATTTTTGTTTAGCATTTTAACTAACATCTATAAAGTGGAACTTGCCATTCCTCGGGGAAGGAGGCTTTCAAATATTCTTGATATTTCTATGAGTATATTGGTTCAATGGAAATTTGCATGAATACATACTAGATGCTTTGTACTGTATTAAATACTCATTTAATTCTCACAACCTTGAGGTTTTATTATTCCCAACATAAAGGTGAGAACAGTAATGCCTAGAGATGATAAACTGCATAACGTTGGGCTGGAGGGATGGCTTAGCAGTTAAAGCATTTTCCTGCAAAGCCTAAGGGCCCAGGTTAGATTCTCCACGACCCACGTTAGCACCCGCAACTGGAGTTCGTTTGCAGTGGCTGGAAGCTCTGGTGTGCCCATTCTCCTTCTTTCTCTTTCTCTCTCCTTCTTTCTCTGTTAAAGAAATAAAAATAATAAATTGCTTAAAGTCTCAACATTATTAAATGGACAGATTGGCAAAATAAAAATAAGTACCAGCAATATGGATGATAACTTGAGCCCACTGGTTCAAGACCAGCCAGGCAACTTAGTAAAAGGAAGGGGAGGAAGGGGAGAAAAAGAGTATATTTGTTTGTTTAAATTGCCAAGAATTGAGTTAATCCATCTCCTCAGGTTCTGTAGAGCTATAGGCTACATCATTTGACTTGGGCACAGCTCCTCGTATGTTTATTTTTTTTAATTTTTATTTATTTATTTGCAAGCAGAGTGAGAGAGAGGCAGAAAGAGAGGGAATGGGCACTCTAGGGCCTCTAGCCACTGCAAACGAATTCCAGATGCATGTGCCCCTTGTGCATCTGGCTTATGTGGGTCCTGGAGAATTGAACCGGGATCCTTTGGCTTTGCAGACAAACTCCTTAATCACTAAGCCATCTCTCCAGCCCCCTTGTGTTTATTTTTCATATCATTCTTGTCATCTAATACTAACATCTTGACATCATGGGTACTTAATGTGTTTGATATATGTTCTCACATTTAAATGTGTGAGTTCTTGAAAACTGTATTGTTTACATTTGTGTATGTTTACATCATACATAATTAAAAGTATGAGCTGTATATGCATCTTGTCTAATTTAATGTATATGTTTCTACTTGGATGCTTTTAATATCTGTACAATAGTGTATATTTACCACTTTCTCCTTATATTTTCCTATATTATAGCCTTCCAGAATGCCACATACTCTTTTGATTTTAGCAAGGTGTGATAAATATCCATCTATGTTTTCTCCCTAAAATGTATATTCCTTTGATTACATCTTTCTGCGTGTTGTTTTATGTCTGTGCATCTGGCTTATGTGGGTCCTGGAGAATTGAACCGGGATCCTTTGGCTTTGCAGACAAACTCCTTAATCACTAAGCCATCTCTCCAGCCCCCTTGTGTTTATTTTTCATATCATTCTTGTCATCTAATACTAACATCTTGACATCATGGGTACTTAATGTGTTTGATATATGTTCTCACATTTAAATGTGTGAGTTCTTGAAAACTGTATTGTTTACATTTGTGTATGTTTACATCATACATAATTAAAAGTATGAGCTGTATATGCATCTTGTCTAATTTAATGTATATGTTTCTACTTGGATGCTTTTAATATCTGTACAATAGTGTATATTTACCACTTTCTCCTTATATTTTCCTATATTATAGCCTTCCAGAATGCCACATACTCTTTTGATTTTAGCAAGGTGTGATAAATATCCATCTATGTTTTCTCCCTAAAATGTATATTCCTTTGATTACATCTTTCTGCGTGTTGTTTTATGTCTTTTTTCTTTTTTTCTTTTTGAAGTAATTATATACACTAGAAGACCAACTTCCTTATTCATGATATAGTTATGGTTGCAGGTATTTTAATCCTAAGAAAGATTTAAGTATGTGTGGAATGGGAGATGGCCTTTGTACTTTCAAAAGGAGCCACATAGGCAGGAAGATCTCGGTGACTCATTCTCCATTCCTTTGATGCACGGCATTCAGTCAGTGATGACATAAACTTTACAGTACTCACTAGTGTATTTGCACTAGCTTTCTTTTTAGTAATTCTGTTGCTGTCATTCATGTGAAATATTGCACATCACAATATTGTAATTGTGATTGATTTATACGTTATTTTAATGGTTGTCAAAGCCAGTACTTTCGTTACAAGCAGATATGAACTATGCTTTGTCATAATTTATATTTGATCTCCCCAACTAGTACAAGGAAATATATTTCATACACGCGGGTAGATTCACAAAACATATAGGACCCATTAAGAGGAAGAAGACATGCTATCTGGTCATTATGTTGGTTGCTTGTGACTTCTAATTTATTCATCCTCACAGCCGCGTTCTCCAACTGATGTTACTATGGTACCTTACTTTTTGCACTGTAAACAGGATAATTATTCTCTTTAAAACAGATGATGGTACATCTTGAGACACAGGCATCTGGTACACTCAGCCCTTCCTTCCTCCATGCTCGTCAGGGCTTCCGGATGTTCTGTGTTGTTGCCCTCCCCCCTTTTTTCGGAAATCACATCTTTCTCCGCCCTTTCTCTAAATAGTGATTGATATTGACTGAAGTCATTAATCTCATACTTAGTTTGTTCCTCTTTCAGCCTTACCCACCTCAGCCATCTCTGTATTCTTACTCTTGTGTATTGAATTACTCTTCTCACTATTTGTGTAGAGATTCTCTTCAACTGAACACAGTATTTCTGCTTTTTAAACAATTTTATCAGAATAACAGTGTCATCAGGGGCTGGAGAGATGGCTTAGCGGTTACAGCGCTGACCTGCAAAGCCAAAGGACCCAGGTTTGATTCCCCAAGACCCACGTAAGATAGCTACACAAGGTGGCGCATGCGTATGGAGTTCATTTGCAGTGGCTGTATGCCCTGCTGCACCCGTTCTTTCTCTCTCCCTCTCCCCCTCTCTCTGCCTCTTTCTCTCTGTCTCTCAAATAAATAAAAATTTAGGGAAAAAAAAAAGAATAACAATGTCATCAAATTTTTAGAAATAAAGAAAATGTTAGTAGAAAAATATTTTTTTTATTTTTATTTATTTGCAAGCAGAGAGAGATAGAAGAGAGGCAGACATAGAGAGAATGGGCACACCAGGGCCTCAAGCCACTGCACACGAACTCCAGATGCAAGTGCCCTTATGCATCTGGCTTACATGGGTCCTGGAGAATTGAACCGGGATCCTTTGGCTTCGCAGGCAAATGCCTTAACCGCTAAACCATTTCTCCAGCCCCCAGAGAAATATTTTATACTGGCTCTACTTTACATCTTCATTTAAATTTATTGTTGTCTTGGTTTTTTTGTTGTTGTTGTTTTTTGGTTTTTTGGGGGGGAAGGGGTTGGTTTTTCGAGATAGTCCAGGCTGACCTGGAATTCACTATGCAGTCTCAGGGTGGCCTTAAACTCATGGTGTTCCTCCTACCTCTGTGTCCCAAGTGCTGGGATTAAAGGTGTGAGCCATCACACCCAGCTTTTTTGTTGTTGGTTTTTTGTTTGTTTTTAATTTAAGATTATTTATTTATTTATTTATCTATTTATTTGAGACAGGGAGAGGGAAAGAGAGAGAGGGAGAGTGAGAATGGGCACGCCAGGGCCTCTAGCCACTGCAAGTGAACTCCAGACATGTGCGCCTCCTTGTGCATCTGGCTTACGTGGAACCTGGAGAATCCAACTGGGGTCCTTAGGCTTTGCAGGCAAGTATTTTAACCGCTAAGCCATCTCTCCAGCCCCTTGTTTTTGTTTTTTGAGGTAGGGTCTCTCTCTAGCCCCATCTCATCTGGAATTCACTATATAGTCTCAGGGTGGCCTCAAAGTCACACTGATCCTCCTACCTCTGCCTCCTGAGTGCTGGTATTAAAGGCATGCACCACTCTGCCTGGCCTTCATTTAAATTTAAATTATAGCTAGCATGGTTGTGCATACCTGTAATCCCAATACATAAGATGCTGAAGCAGGAGGATCACAGGAGTTCGAGGCTAGCTTGGGACACATAATTCCAGGTCAATCTGTGCTACTGTATAGGTTCTTTCTTGTCTCAAAAAAAAAAAAAAAATAATTACCTAAAATTATATCAAATGTAAAAGCCAAGCTAGACTTTAATCATTAGAGTGTACCAGATGCCTGTGTCTCAAGATGTACCATCATTGTCCCAGATTTCAGATGAAAAAAATAATATATACAGTATGCAGCTGAGTTAATGTGTATATGTATATTTGCCTGTGTTTTGCATTATCTTTTTATTTATTTGCCAGCAGAGGGAGATAGAAGAGAGACAGATAGACATAATGGACACACCAGGGTCTTCAGCCATTGCAAACAGACTCTAGATGCATGCACCACTTTGTGTGTCTGGCTTTACCTGGGAACTGGGGAATCAAACCCAGGTTGTTAGGTTTTGCACGCAAACACCTTAACCCTCTGAGCCATCTCTCCAGCCTGTTGCATTATCTTTTTAAAGTAATATGTTAGTTACTTTTCTTGTTGTTGTAACATAATATAAAACAGAAGCAATTTAAGGAGAAAGGATTTATTTTATCTCACAGTTTCAGAGAGATTTCAGCTTGTCATAACATGGAAGGCAGTAGCTCCTCCCATGGTGACCATTATAGTACATGGAGAACACAGACCAGAACCAGAAGTGTGTACAACTTTCAAAGGCCTGCCACTAATGATTTATTTCCACCAGGTAGGCCCCATGTCCCAAAGGTTCCACAACGTCCCAAACTAACACCACCAGCCTGAAGCCAAATGTCCAGACACATCAGCCTATGGGGAACCTTTCAGACTCAAGCCATAACAAGTAGACTCTGAGAAGTACGGTTACTGGATCAGAGAGTATGAATTTGCTGAATGTTCCTTATGTGTGCTTTTTAATTTTTTTCCTTAAATAAGCTGTCACTTGCATGCCCATCAGCAATTCCGATGTATGTTTGCTTCAGGCTGGAAATCCAGTTCATTGATGAATACTTGCCTAGCATGTGTGAGGCCTTGAGTTCAATCTCAGCACTCCATATGTGTGTGTGTGTGTGTGTGTGTGTGTGTGTGTGTGTGTGTATGAGTGTGTGTGTGTGTGTATGAGTGTGTGTGTGTATATGGATGAGTACTTTTTAATTTCACTTAATTTTCTTCATAACTGAGTATTGCCATTGTTATTTCTTTTGATAGAGAAGAGTACTTATTGGCATATTACCTTACTACAAATTTATTATTCAATGTTCTTAGCTTACCAGTTAATTGGTATCCGAATATCTCTTTGAAACCTATTTTTCAAGGTTTTTGTTTGGTTTGGGGTCTTTTTTTAATATATATTTTTATTAATTTGAGAGAGAGAGAAAGTGTTTGCTGCTTTTTCCCTCCTCAGTTTGGAAGAAAAACAAGTGCCAGGCTGGAGAGATGGCTTAGTGATTAAGGTGTTTGCCTGCAAAGCCAAAGGACCTCAGTTTGATTCCCCAAGATCCACATAAGCCAGATGCATAAGGGGGCACATGCATCTGTAGTTCATTTGCAGTGGCTGGAGGCCCTGCCGTGCCCATTCTCCCCCTCTCTCGCTCTTTCTCTGCCTCTTTCTCTCAAATATATATATATATATATATATATATTTTTTTTTTTTTTTTTTTTTTGGTTTTTTGAGGTAGAGTCTTACTCTATCTCAGGCTGACCTGGAATTCACTATGTAGTCTCAGGGTGGCCTTGAAGTCATGACAATCCTTCTACCTCTGTCTCCCAAGTGCCGGGATTAAAGGTGTGTGCCACCACACCCAGCAATAAATTTATTTATTTATTTATTTATTTATTTATTTATTTATTTATTTATTTAGGTTTTTCGAGGTAGGGTCTCACTCTAGCTCAGGCTGACCTGGAATTCACTATGTAGTCTCAGGGTGACCTCGAACTCACGGTGATCCTCTTACCTCTGCCTCCCGAGTGCTGGGATTAAAGGTGTACGCCATCATGCCCAGCAATAAATTTATTTTTTAAAAAAGAAAAACAACTGCCATTTTCTCTTCTCTTCTCTTTCCTTTTCTTTTCTTTTCTTTCTCTCTTTTTTTTAAAGTAAGGTCTCACTCTAGCCCAGGCTGATCTGGAATTCACTATGTAGTCTCAGGGTGGCCTCAAACACACAATGATCTTCCTACCTCTCCCAAGCTCTGGAATTAAAGGCGTGCACCACCACAACCAGTACACATTTTTAAAGCAAATCAGATAATCTTTCTTTGGGTGCTTGAAAATATATTTTCCACTCCAGAGTTTGATATTTACTTAACTTTTACTACAGATTTTTCTGTATTTGTAAACTTTTGTAATTCCTGTTGATATGTTTTTGTGCAAAAGAAAGTTACAAATCTTTAATATTCATTCAAATCCAGTGTTTACTTCTTAAAATATTTATTTACGTAATAGAGCGAGAGAGAGAGAGTGGCCTCTAGCCACTGCAAATGAATTCCAGATGCATGTGCCACCTTGTGCCTCTGGCTTACATGGGACCTGGAGAATCAAACCTGGATCCTTAGGCTTCTCAGGCAAGCGCCTTATCCACTAAGCCATTTCTCCAGCCCCAGTGCTTACTTTTTATTTATAAATGAGCTTCAGTGGGTTTCTGACTCAATATATAGCCACTGCATATGATTTGAGTTTATGTTTAGATGAGGATGGACCCAAATCTGTTAACGTGGGCTTAAATATTACAAAATAATAACATATTATTCTTCCTTATTATATTCTGATCAGAGTATTTGTGTTTGTTATAGCATATCCCTACTTGGTAATTATTGTCATGGTTATGCCACATAGCTCCATTTCCTGTTGTGTTGTGTTTTGTTTTAAACAGAGTCTCAGGTAACCCAAGCTGGCCTCAAAGAAGCTATGTAGTTGCAGATGAATTTCTGCCCCCGCCCCTTGGCCTCTCAAGTGTTGGGATTACAGGAATGCAGCACCACACCCAACTATTGTATTTATGGAATAACTAGAGACTTGTACTTCCAAGAATTATAAACCCCTTTCAACAAATTTGTGCTAGTAAGTAAGGACAGTTAAGAAGAATCCCAAGGGGCTTGGAAGATGGCTCAGCAGCAGTTGAAGGCTCTTGCTTGACAAGGCTGTGGCCTGGGTTCAATTCTCAAGCCACCCACATAAGCCAGACCCAAAAGGTGGCTCAAGAATGTGGTCATTTGCAGCAGCAAGAGGCCCTAGTTCATTCATACACGCGCTACCTGCAAATAAAAATTAAAATGAATATATGAAAAGAATTCCAAATAACCATCCTGAATTAAGATAGACACTGATAATAAGCAAGTCTTTTCTTTCTCTTTTAGTGTAGTAAGTACTTCTGTTTCTAATAAGTAGCCCCTGGGTTTAAACTACCCTGACAAATCCACAGCTCAGTTGAGATGTCTAAGCATTAAGTCAGACTTTGCTAAAATGGTCTTTGGTTTTTTACCTGGTCTTTCCCATCACTCCTGGCTCTGCTTTTTTGTTTCATTTTTCCATTGTAATGAATGAAATAGCCCAGTTTATTCTAAGATCTGATGAATGCTGTTGAGTCTGTAAAGGGTCTGCTAAGGTTGCTTACAGGGACAGGCTAACAGAGTAGAATGAAATCCCTAATTAGAAAAGTACAAGATTTTGTTGGTCACGTAGAGTGTTTTTCTAAAGTGTAAACATGTAAACTGTTGCCTTGTTTTTGTTACAAACTTGACATGTGGGGGAGGGGAACAGCTTCTTTTTGTAATGGTATTGTTTTTTTTTTTTTTTTTTTTTTTTTTTTTCTGGGGGATACTATAGTCTGGAACATGTTTCCTAGCAAAGGTTATAAATCTGAGAAGAAAAATTATGGTTGGCATGAATTTTAACAGCCTTTACAATCTAACATAGCACAAATCCCAAATTGTTTAAATTCTAAATATTTACTTAAAATATAGGAGAACATTTTAAAATAGAATTAATTTAAATTGTGAATTTACTACTTATTTAAAAACTAATGGTTTCTTTTGCCTGTTCTTTATAAAATTAACAAAATCGAAGCTATACTATTCATATTACAGCCCTCTTGTGTTACATTTTAAAGTAAAGCACATAACATACACATATTTGGAATCAGGCCAGATTTGGACTCCAGAGGCATACTGTTCTGTACCTTAAATTACAATCAGATGTGTTTGAGCACAGATCAAATTTTCAGTCTGAAGTTGTTGAGAAGCCTAATTATTTGACCAGGTTACTATTTATATAGACCATTCTGTGGCTGTCTGTGGTTAATCCACAGCTGGCAGAATGCTAGCTCTGGGAGGGTTCTGTTTCATGCTGCAACAGTTTGGAGAGAAATAAGAGGGGAAAGCTTTAAACTCTTCTCATTAAATAAAAGACTGAAAAGCAAGAACTTCATACTACTATGGAGACAGATGCTATATAAACTGCTCCTTTTAGTTCTGTAAGTGACAGAAATAGCAAAGAAAACAGCTTGGATGTTCATAGTTTTCTAGTGGCATTTGACTAAAAAAGAAAGGTTGAAAACGTATAAAACGATACCTGAACATGTTACCTTTTAGAACAAGTCCATTTTGGTTGAAAAGTAATGGTTTTGATTTTTTAAAATTTATTTGCAAGGAGAGAGAGGTAGAGATGATAGAGGATGGATCTCTTGTCCGTACAAACTCCAGGTGCATGCGCCACTTTGTGCATCTAGCTTTACTTGGGTACTGGGGAATCAAACCCAGGCCAGCATATCTTGCAAGCGAGTACCTTTAACTAGTGAGCACTCTCCCCAGCCTTGTTTTGATTTTAAAAAATATTAATTATTTATTAATAAGCAGACGGAGAGGCTGAGAAAATGGGTGCGCCGGGTCCTTCTGTCACTGTAAACGAACTCCAGATGCATGCTCCAGTTTGTGCATCTGGCTTTATGTGGCTACTGACGACTCGAACCCAGACAATCAGGCTTTGTAAACAAGTGCTTTTAACCACAGAGCCATCTCTCTAGCTCCTGTTTCGGATTTTTAAATGAGAAATCACTCTGTTATTATGCCACGACAACATTTTGTTAGCATTTCATGTAATAATGTGGTAAAATGCAACTATTTAAGGAAGAAAAAAATACCTTTTCTCCACCCATTTCAAGGGCCATGGCTAATATGCCTATAATACAACAAATTTATAACAAAATTTCTTTTTGTGGCATGTGATCCCTCAGAAATTAAGACTCATGGACCTAGGAAAAATGATGAAATAAATGCTTTTAAAATGTTTTTTTTTTATTTAATTTTTTTAAATTTATTTATTTGACAGAGAAAGAGGGAGAGAGAGAGAGAATGGGCATTCCAGGGCCTCCAGCCACTGCAAACAAACTCCAGACGCATGTGCTCCCTTGTGCATCTGGCTAACATGGGTCCTGGGGAATCGAACCTGTGTCCTTTGGCTTTGCAGGCAAATGCCTTAACCACTAAGCCATCCCCTCCAGCCCAACATTTTTTATATTTATTTATTTATTTATTTGAGAGAGGGGCAGAGAGAGAGAGAATAGGCACACTAGGGCCTCCGGCCACTGAAAATGAACTCCAGATGCATGTGCCACCTTGTGTATCTGGATTACGTGGGTCCTGGGGAATCGAACCATAGTCCTTTGGCTTTGCAGGAAAGTTCCTTAACCACTAAGCCATTTCTCCAGCCCGAAATAAATGAATACTTACAGAGAAACATCACAGGGCAAATCTATGATCTGATGTCTAGTGATAAACTATTCAGACTCCGCTTGTCCTCCAGGAATGGGACAGGATACTTTGGAAGGAAAGGTCTTATGACCTGCTTTCAGGTGAGGTAGGTCAGAGAATTATTATCTGGGCAACTCTCATAGAGTTATACCTTCCTTATGTAGTTTTCTCATTATTTTGGAATATCGTGTTTTGGGCCCCCACATACTAATAATTGTCTCAAGGTTCTTAAGGACAGCAACCCTCCCTTCAAAGACAGATCTTGGGGTGAGGGAGATGGCTCACTTGGTATAGTGTTTGCCAAGAATGAGGATCTGAATTCAGATCCCCAGGACCCATTTAAATGCTGGTCATGGTGGTATGTGCCTGTCATCCCCAGTATAGCATTGTGAAATGGGAATTTCAGGGATCCTTGTCAATGCACCAATACACCAATAAACTTCATATTCTTGTCTTAAGAATTTAGAGAAATAGGGCTGGAGAGATGCCTTAGTGGTTAAGGCGCTTGCCTGTGAAGCCTAAGGAACCAGGTTTGGCTCCCCAGAACCCACGTAACCCAGATGCACAAGGCAGCACATATGTCTGGAGTTCATTTCCAGTGACTAGAGGCCCTGGTGCACCCATTCTCTCTCTCTCTCTCTCTTAAGTAAATAAATAGATAAATAAATATTTTAAAATTAATTAATTCTTTATTTATTTTGTTTTTTCGAGGTAGGGTCTCACTCTGGCCCAGACTGACCTGGAATTCACTATGTAGTCTCAGGGTGGCCTCGAACTCATGGTGATCCTCCTACCTCTGCCTCCCGAGTGCTGGGATTAAAGGCATGAGCCACCATGCCAGCGATAAATAAATATTTTTTTATTTTTTTTAAGTTTTATTTATTTGAGAGATTCAGAGAGAGAGAGAGAGATTGGTCGTGCCAGGGCCTCCAGCCACTGCAAAAGAACCCCAAGACGCATGTGCCCCCTTGTGCATCTGCCTTACGTGGGTGCTGGGGAATTGAACCAGGGTCCTTTGGCTTTGAAGGCAAACACTTTAACCGTTAAGCCATCCCTCCAAGCCCCCAATAAATAAATTTTTAACAAGAATTTAAAGAATTAACATCCATAGACCAGAGTGTAAGGTTTAGAGAGACTTTATTAGATTAAGAGTCGGAAAGAGAGCCGGGCGTGGTGGCGCACGCCTTTAATCCCAGCACTCGGGAGGCAGAGGTAGGAGGATCACCGAGAGTTCGAGGCCACCCTGAGACTACATAGTTAATTCCAGGTCAGCCTGGACCAGAGTGAGACCCTACCTCGCAAAACCAAAAAAAAAAAAAAAAAGAGTCGGAAAGAGTTGAAGGTACAGAGCTCCCACCGTGAGGGAGGGAAGAGGGGGTAAAGCCCATGTGAGGGTAGGGCAGGGGTGGGATGGTCTCCCCCTTCAGGGGCCAGCAGAGGCCGCCCAGCTGATAGGCATCTACTCATAACCTTATAGTGGTGGGCTTCACCTTCAGGCTCAGGTGAGCCAAGTGAGAGCTGACTGGTCTGGGATAGGGGCTGGCTCAAGAAGAGGACAGCCATAATGCTAAATTCTGGGGCTGAGCTTAGCCAACCACAGTGTCAGGATCAGATTTAAATTCTAGGAAAAGGGACCTCCTTCCCAGGGAGGCTCGGGTTGTTCTCAAAAAACAGGTCTAGGGAAGGCCTTTAGGCAAGAGATAAGGAGAGGCCAGCTTCTCTGGTCTCTAGCAAAGCAGAGACTATGAGGGCCGACTTAGGGACATTCCTGCCTTTACTTTGGGGGGGCAGTCACCCTAACTGCCTCAACTGGGGAGGTGGGAACAGATGGACCACCATGAGTTTGAGGCCAGTGGGACTGCACAGTGACTTCCAGGCTATCTGAGCTATACAATGTGAGACCCCTACCCCCCCACCCCCGAAAAAAAAAATATGTGTTAGTGCACACCTGTAAGCCAGCCCAGAAAGTAGAGAATGGAGAATCAAAACTTCAAGGTCATTCTTGGCTATTTAGTAAATTTGAAGCCAAATACACATATACACATTAAGGTGAGCCAGAGAGATAGCAGATTGGTCTGGACTAAAGGTTGGCTCAGGAAGAGGCTTAAGTTCTAGGGGCTGAACTTGACCAACCACAATGTCAGGATTACATTTAACTTCTAGGAAAGGGGACTTCCCTTCAAGGAGGGGCTCAGATTGTGGAAAAACAGATCTAGGCAACTCCTTTAGGCAAGAGATAAGGAGAATCCAGCTTCCTCTGTGATCTCTAGCAAAGCCCAAAGGCGTTCCCGCTTTTTCACTTTCAAGGGCCCAGTCATCTTAACTGCCTAACAATGCTACATGACTCCCTCTCAACTCTGGAGGAAGCACCTCCTCCATCAGTTAATCCTTCCTGGAAACATCCTCTCACTACCAACAGGAGGCATGTGTCTTACTTGATTCCTAATCGGATCAAGTTGGCAACAGAATGTAACCAGCAAATCTACAGTTCTCTCTATACTGTGGTATTTCAAACTCTCACCACAATGGCCCATTAAGCTCTACTTCTCTTAGCCCAAAGTTCTAAAGCCTTTCAGATTCCTACCATAAATCAGTTCCAAAAGACTAGTATGACCATGCACGGTACCATTTTCTGTGGCAGATACCCTCTTTGCTGGGACAAAACACCTGACCAGCAGCATCTTATGCAAGGAAAGGTTTTGTTTCAGGCTTACAGTTCTGAGAGGAAGTTTCATCATGTAGGAGAATGCATGGCAGGAGCAGGAAGCTGGCTCACACCATCATGTAGCAGCAGGGAGGAGGCAGCAAGAGTGAGCGCCTAGCACTAGCAGTGGGGGCTGTGACACACCTCCTCCAGTGCAGCTCTGTCTAGCACTAGCAATGGGGGCTGGGCTATAAAGTCACAAAGTCCACCCCAGTGACACACCTCCTCCAGTGTGGCTCTGTCTCCCTAAGAACCATAAATGTTCCAAATTCCCACCAGCTGGGACCAAGTGTTCAACACACTTGATGCTATGGAGGACACATTACTTTCAAACCATCACATAACGTGCTCCTTTTTGTAACCTCAGATAATGAGATTTGGGGACATTCTGTAAAATAACAACCTAGGATACTGTAGTGTGGGCCATCAAACAAGTAGTGATTGGTAAAGTGACTCTGTTCATACCTCTGAATAGGGACAGAAACCAATGCTGGCTGATGTAATTAGAAAAATGATTATTAAAAACATACTAGCCAGGTGTGGTGGCGCACACCTTTAATCCCAGCACTTGGGAGGCAGAGGTAGGAGGATCGCCGTGAGTTCAAGGCCACCCTGAGACTACAGTGTGAATTCCAGGTCAGCCTGAGCTAGAGTGAGATCCTACCTCGAAAAGCAAAAAAAAAAAAAAAAAAAAAACTAGATAGGGGCTAGAGATATGGCTTAGTGGTTAAGTTGCTTGCCTGCAAAGCCAAAGGGCCCATGTTCGACTCTAGGTCCCACATAAGCCAGGCACACAAAGGTCTGAGGCAAGCACAAGGTCACACATGCCCACTAGGTTGCATAAGTGTCTGGAGTTCGATTGCAGTGGATGAGGCCCTGGCGTGCCAATTCTCTCTGACTCTCTATCTCTCAAATAAAATAAAATAAAATAAAATAAAATAAAATAAAATAAAATAAAATAAAATAAAATAAAATAAAATAAAATAAAATAAAATAATAAAATAAATACTAGATAGCAAAAGAAAATGTTTTGGAAGGTACTAGATTGCAACTCTTCCTACTCTTCCCCCAAAAAGAAACAAATGTGAATGCATTGGTACATGTATAGAACTAACTGTTCAAGAAAAAGGAAAGGACCTGATACATGTAGCAACTCAGACAAATTGACTTTAAGGTAAGGTTGTGTGATGGTTACACAAATTCATCCAAGCACCAGTATTCACAGGTAAAGCTAAAACAAAACACCACAAAAATGTGCCTGGATTGTAAGCATTGCTTGACACCTTGATAACTTAAACAACACTCCTTGAATTGTTAACAGCAACATGTGAATTTTGATTGGTTTATACAAATATAAATATTTTTATTTAAAAATAGAGAAAGGGACTGGAGTGGAGGAAGGAGGGAATGGGGGTGCCAAGGGCCTCTGGCCACTGTAAAGGAACTGCAGACACATGTGCCACTTCATGCATCCATTTTTAATATTTTTTCTATTGCATTTCTGAATTAGTTTTTCATTATTTGAACATTCTAATTCAGAATCATTATCATGTCTGTAGTCCCAGCACTCAGGGTACTCTCCAGGCCAGACTGGGTTTACACTGGGAACTCTTGTCCCAAAATTTCAGAAGCAAAATGAAGCAAATCTTGTTAAGACACTTTTACAAGTAATAAGTAAATACTAACCTTGACAAATTGATTTTTTAAACCACTTTTAAAAAATTTTTTTGTTTATTTTAATTTATTTTATTTGAGAGTGACAGAGAAAGAAAGAGGCAGAGAGAGAGAGAAAGAAAGAGAATGGGTGCACCAGGGTCTCCAGCCACTGCAAACGAACTCTGGATGCATGTGCCACCTTGTGCATCTGGCTTACATGGATACTGGGGAATCAAGCCTCGAACTGGGGTTCTTAGGCTTCACAGGCAAGCTCTTAACTGCCAAGCCATCTCTCCAGCCCTAAATCACTTTTTTTTTTAATTTGAGAGAGACAGAGAGAGAGAAAGAGGAAGAGGCAAAGAGAGAATGGGCAAGCCAGCAGCCTCTCATCCACTGTGAAAAAACTCCAGGCACGTGTGCCCCTTGTGAGCATGTGTGACATTGCGTTCTTGCATCTTTTTTTTGCATCTGGCTAAACGTGGGACCTGGAGATTCGAACAGGCATTCTTAAGCTTTGCAGGCAGGCGCCTTAACTGCTAAACCATCTCTCCAGCCCCTAAATCACTTTTAATTTTTTTTTGTTGTTGTTTTTAGTTTTTCAAGGTAGGGTCTCGCTGTAGCCCAAGCTGACCTAATTACCATGTGAAGTCTCAGGCGCCTCAAACTCACACAGAATATCATTCCTGCCTCTGGGCCTGAGGCTGGGATTGGGTTGGTGCCCCACACCACGCCTGCTCTAAATCACTTAAAAAAGACATACTTAAGCCGACGGGTGGTGCACACCTTTTAATCCCAGCACTGGAGGCAGCTCGAGGTCGCCCTGAGATTGAGGCGCATAGTAGTTAATTCCAGGTCAGCCTGGACCATAGTGAGACCCTACCTCGCAAAACCAAAACAAAACAAACAAACAAAAAAAAAGACAGACTTACTTACAAGAAGCTGGAAGAATTCACTCTGTCTTCATTATTGTTTCTCTAATCTTTTTCTGTAATTTAAGTATAATTCTTTTCTTGATTGAAACCTCTTAAGTATTTTTATCTTTTGTAGATTTCCAGAATTCTTTGGTATTCACCATATATAATCTAATATGAATTTTTTTTATTCTCTGAAGTAATGACATATATTAAGCATATAGTACTCATGATAAACTTCATTCTAGTTAAATGTAGCCATTTTCTGCCTTGGATTTTATAATTGCATTTTATATAGGCTTTGGTATTTTGTTTAGGTTTATTTGTGGAGATGACATTTCTAATTTTCCCTCCTTTTTTTTCTTTATCCAGGGCTTTTTTCTCACAGTCTCTCCAGAGTCAGTATTAAAAGTAGCCCAGTATGCTTCTGAAAAAAACAGGATTTTCACCTTGAATCTGTCTGCACCATTCATTAGTCAGTTCTACAAGGAAGCCTTGATGAAAGTTATGCCTTATGTTGACATCCTTTTTGGAAATGAGCCGGTGAGTCACTTTTTAAAAAAAACAAACTGGTTTGTATGTTTCTGGTCTCTATATGTGTTTAGAAATACATTAATAAAACCCTACATTTGGGCATCATTCTGGTACTACAGAGTGAGTGGCAGTGAGACTCTACCTCATAAAAACAGAAAAAGAAAAGAAAATCTACATTCTTTACAAACTGACTGTATTCTTTGCCAAATACCTGAAGAGGAGCAACTTCAGAGTGAAAAGATTTATTTCAGCTCCACAGCTTTGGATAAGAAAAACCATTATGGAAGGGGAAAGTGTAAAGGCATGGCAGAAAGTTCACAGCCATCAAAAGCATGAAGCTAGACCCCCATATCTTGAAGGGAAAAGTAAAGCAGGCCAGTGATTGACCTAAATCTACATTCTTTACAAACTGACTGTATTCTTTGCCAAATACCTGAAGAGGAGCAACTTCAGAGTGAAAAGATTTATTTCAGCTCACAGCTTTAGATAAGAAAACCCATTGTGGAAGGGAAAGGAAGGCATGGCAGAGTTCACAGCCATCAAAGCATGTAGCTAGACCCCTCATATCTTGAAGGGTAAGGAAGTGGGCCAGGTGACTGACCTCAAGGCCCATTTTCTCCAGCTAAGCCTCATCTCCTAAAGCTCTACAACCTTCCATAGCAACCCTACCAACTGGAGAGCAAGCATCCAAGCACAGGAGCCTGTAGGGGACATTTTACATCCAAATCATCACAGTGACGCAATGGCAAGAAATTGTGGTGAAAGTCTTGAATTATTGGATAGCTGTTGGAATTCTCATTTGACAAAAACCTTACCTTTTAGATTTTTCTTATTAGCAGTGTTACGTTCTGAAGGGTCCGGAAAGTAATTAGGAAATACACTATTTTAGCCCCATGAATAAAAATGAAAGAATTGGTCATCAGTGTAGCGTTTTAAGAATCACTGGGGAAGGGTTGGAGAGATGTCTTAGCAGTTAAGGCACTTGCCTGCAAAGTCAAAGGACCCACGTTCAACTCCCCAGGACCCAAGTAAGCCAGGTGCACAAGGGGGTGCACACATCTGGAGTTCATTTGCAGGGGCTAGAGGCCCTGGCACACCATTCTCTGTCTCTACCTGTCTATTTCTGTATCTCTCTCTCTCTCTCTCAAATAAATAAAATACTTTAAAAAAAAAAGAATCACTAGGGAAAAAATGACATTCACCATTTATAGTCAAGAAAGATGAAACTAGTTGTACATAAATATGTGCTCTAGACTCCTAAGGCTCCAGGCCCCCAAAATAGATTTTTTTTAATCCGAGTGACAGCCAGGTATGGTGGCACATGCCTTTAATCCCAGCACTTGGGAGGCAGAGGTAGGAGGATCACCATGAGTTCGAGGCCACCCCGAGACTACATAGTGATTTCCAGGTCAGCCTGAGCTAGAGTGAGACTCTACCTTGAAAAACCAAAAAAAAAAAAAAAAAAAAAATGCAAGTGAGGGGACTGGGGCTGGAGAAATGGCTTATTGGTTAAGCCACCTGCCTGCTAAGACTAAGAACACCCATTCGATTCTCCAGGTCCCACATTTAGCCAGACGCAAAGTGATGTATGGGCGCAATGCTGCACTTGCCCACTAGGGGGCACACGCATCTGGAGTTTGTTCACAGTGGCTGAGAGGCCGCTGTCATGCCCATTCTCTATCACTGTCTATCTGTCTCTCTCTCTCTTCCCAAAAAAGCAAGTGAGGAGCTGTGTAGGTGGCTCAGCACTTAAGGCACTTATCTCCAAAGCCTAATAATTCAGGTTTAATTCCCCAGTACCCACATAAAGCCAGATGCACAAAGTAGCACATGCATTTGGAGTTCATTTGCAATGGCTACAGGCCCTGGTGGACCCATTCTGTCTCTGTTTCTCTAGCTCTCTCTGTTTGCAAATAAATAAAATATTGTTTTTGAGAGAGAGAAAGAGACAGAGAATGGGTGTGCCAGCAGCCTCTCAGCTTCTGTGAACAAACTGCAGACTTGTGCGCCCCCTTGTGGGCAAGTGTGGCATTGCATGCTTGTGTCACTTTGTGTCTGGCTAAACATGGGACCTGGAGAATGGCTTCTTCTTTTTTTTTTTTTTTTTTTTTTTTTTTGGTTTTGCAAGGTAGGGTCTCACTCTGGTCCAGGCTGACCTGGAATTAACTATGTAGTCTCAGAGTGGCCTTGAACTCTCTGCGATCCTCCTACCTCTGCCTCCCGAGTGCTGGGATTAAAGGCGTGTGCCACCACACTTGGCTTATGAATGGCCGCTTCTTAGACTTGGCACCTGGTGCCTTAACCACTAAGCCATCTCTCCAGCCCCTCACTTACATTTTTTTAAAAATATATTTTATTGACCTGGAGAGATGGCTTAGTGGTTAAACACTTGCCTATGAAGCCTAAGGACCCTGGTTCAAGGCTCAATTCCCCAGGACCCACATAAGCCAGGTGCACAAGGTGGCGCATGCATCTGCAATTCATTTGCAATGGCTGGAGGCCCTGGTGTGCCCATTCTCTCTATCTCCCTCTTTCTCTCTCTGTCTGTTGCTTTCAAATAAATAAATAAAAATTTAAAATTTTTTTTAAAAAGAAAATAACTTTAAAAAAATATAAGTGGAGCTGGGCCTTTAATCCCAGCACTTGGGAGGCAGAAGTAAGAGGATCACCATGAGTTTGAGGCCAGCCTGAGACTACACAGTGAATTCCAGGTCAGCCTGGGCTACAGAGTGAGACCCTACCTTGAAAAACAAAAATAATAATAATAATAAGGGAGGTTGTTGTAGATATCCTTTATAGGAGAATCCTAAAGAGCCTTTGAAGAAATTACAGAAAACTCTAGTAAAAGCTCATATTCGTAAAATACTTGTTAAAAAAGAAAAGGAAGGCCAGGTATAGTGGCGCATGCCTTTAATCCCAACACTTGGGAGGCTGAGGTAGGAGGATTGCTGAGAGTTCAAGGCCACCCTGAAACTACAGAGTGAATTCCAGGTCAGCCTCAGCTAGAGTGAAAACAAACAAAAAAGAAGAAAGAAAAGAAAAGGATTAGCTGGGCATGGTGGTGCACACTTTTAATGCCAGCACTTGGGAGGCAGAGGTAGGAGGATTGCCAAGAGTTTGAGGCCACCCTGAGACTACATAGTGAGTTCCAGTTCAGAATGGACTAGAGTGAAACCCTACCTTGAAAAAACAAACAAAAAACAAAAACAAAAAAAAAAAAAAAAAAAAAAAAAAAAAAGGCCACAGATAAAGTCTACAAGTTTGGCAGAGATTTAAAATAGAAAAGACAAAGCCCCAGAATTAGTCATATTTATAGAAAATGCTGGTGATATCAAAATGTTCTTTGCTTTAAAAATACAAAATAGGCCAGGCGTGGTGGCACACACCTTTAATCCCAGCACTCGGGAGGCAGAGATAGGAGGATCGCAGAGATTTCTAGGTCATCCTGAGACTACATGGTAAATTCCAGGTCAGCCTGAGCTAGAGCAAGACCTTACCTCAAAAAAAAAAAATAAATAAATGAATAAATAAAATATTTTAGGGCTGGAGAGATAGCGTGGCAGTTAAGGTACCTGCCTGCCAAGCCTAAGAACCCCGGTTCCAAATCTCCAGGTCCCACATTTAGCCAGATACAAAAAGTGACTCAAGGGTGCAATGCTGCACTTGCCCACAAGGGGGCGCACGCATCTGGAGTTCGTTCACAGCAGCTGAGAGGCGGCTGGTGCACCCATTATATCTCTCTATATATCTCTCTGTGTCTCAAATAAAAAAATAAAATATATATTTTTTAAACCTCTTATATATGTATAATGAAAAAAAATCAGCCTTAAATACAGTTCCATTTGTGCTATAGTATGAATGAGTCATGAAAACAGTAAGTTTTAAAGGCAGACACATCATACAGCTATTGGGTTTTCTTACAAGAATTATCCTTCATGGATTTGATGGTATAGTCAGTGTTAGAGTTCCTGCTTGGTATATGTGAAGCCCTGAGTTCAATCCCAACAGCACAAAAAAAAAAAAAAAAACAAGTTTGGCATGGTGGCTCATACCTTTAAGACAGCACTAGAGAGACTGAGCTTAGAGAATCGCCATGAGTTTAAGGCCAGCCTTGGTTACAGAGTTTAGTTCCAGGTCAGCCTTGGCTTAGAGTGAGACCCTACCTCACCAAAAAAAAAAAAAGCAAAGCTACTTAGGATAGGCAAATGAGCACTAGAATAGTAGTGACTAAGGGTCAGTGATAGGAACAGAATATTTTGTAATAGGCACAGAGCTTCTGTTTGGAATGAAGATATTCTGGGAAAGGATGGTGGTGGTCATTATACAATACTGTGACTGAGTCACATTCAGTGGTAAATTTTCTTAAACATAGTTTACCACAATTTAAAAAAAAAAAGATTGATTCTGCAGCTGTTAGCATTGGATTAGCTTTTACTGTAATCATTGAATAAATTATTGTTGCATGCCTAAAAGACAAAGTGGAAAAAGTATAAGCTGCTTCAAATTGTGTTATTTTAGTTCATCTCTGCTGATATTTATGTAATGATGCCTATCAATTGTGAATCAATAAATGGTAGAAACAGGGCAGTGTGATACCTGTAGGTATGGATTACAAAAATCATAAAGAATGAATATGGGGTAATTAGGTGTGCTTGATATTTTATTGAACCAAACCCAAAAGGTTTGCTGGTAAATAACCCCACTTTCTAGTGGGATGCTTCAGGGTTTACCCAGAGCTTTGCTCAAGTAACTCCCCGAGATGGAGATAAAGTTGTGTTTACCTATCTTGCAAAGGTAAATAATGCAACACCTTAGCAAACAGCAGGTAAATTGAGTGTCAGTAGACTAGAAAGATCAGCTGAGGTGATGCAGCTTAATAGGGATAATAAAAATGATACCATATTTATTATAAAGAAGGTAGATTAATACGTTCCATCTCTTCAAACACATTGCACATTGTTCTTCTCCTTGAATACTATAGTAAATTATAATAAATTACCTTAAATTGTCCAGGTTGGAGGAAAGAGCCGTTTTAGTTATAAAATGCCATGAAGTGTAGCATATATTTCTTAGGAATTATATATGTATTTATTTATGTGATTGCATTATCTTTCTTCTTCCCCCTCCCCACCCCCCCAAATTTTTTATTCTGTTTTGCCAGGTGTGGTGGCTCTTGCCTTTAATTGCAAAACTGTAAACTCTGGGGAAGGAGGATAGCTGTGAATTTGATGTCAGCCTGGGCTAGCATAAGACTCTGACTCAAAACAAAGTCAAAAACTTTTTTAACTAGGTCAGGCATGGTGGCACACACCTTTTATCCCAGCACTTGGAAGGCAGAGACAGGAGGATCGCCTTGAGTTCAAGGCCAGCCTGAAACTACAGAGTGAATTCCAGGTTAGCCTGGGCTAGAGCGAGACCCTACCTCAAAAAATTTAACTTTCTAAAATGTTAGCACTTATTTAACATCAAATTTGTGGCTCTTAATTTCCACTTGATAATATTTTGTACTTTTCTCAGAGAATTATACTAGTATTGATCATTGAAAACTTTCTTGTATCCTCATTACTTAAAATAAAAACTAAGCCGGGCGTGGTGGCACACACCTTTAATCCTAGCACTCAGGAGGCAGAGATAGGAGGATCACCATGAGTTCAAGGCCACCCTGAGAATACTTAGTGAATTCCAGGTCAGCCTGGTTGGAGTGAAACCCTACCTCAAAAAAAAAGGGTGGAGGGAGAAAAGTCTTAGGATCATTGCAATGCACATATAAAAGCATGTGAGCCTGGAAAGATGACTCAGCAATCAAGGCACTTACCTGCAAAGCCTAATGATCCAGATTTGATTCCCCAGGATCCAGGTAAAACTAGATGCACAAAGTAGCACATGAAGTTCATTGATGGTGGCTGGAGGTCCTAGCACACCCATTCTCTGTCTTGTCTCTCTCCTCTCTCTCTCTCCTTGCAAATAAATAAATAAAAATATTTTTAAATGTTTTAAGAATAAAAACATTTGGCAAGGGGCTGGAGAGATGGTTTAGTGGTTAAGGCATTTGCTTGTGAAGCCAAAGGACACAGGTTCAATTCCCCAGGACCCACGTCCAGATGCACAAGTTGGCACGTGTCTGGAGTTCGTTTGCAGTGGCTAGAGGCTCTGGCACTCCCATTCTCTCTCTCTCTGACTCTTTCTCTGTCTCTCTCTGAAATAAATAAAATAAAAATAAAACATTTGACAAAATCCAATATTCATTGCTAATAAAATCCTCCAAAAAGCCAGGCATGGTGGCGCGTGCCTTTAATCCCAGCACTCCGGAGGCAGAGGTAAGGAGGATCGCCGTGAGTTCAAGGCCACCCTGAGACTACATAGTGAATTCCAGGTCAGCCTGGGCTAGAGTGAAACCCTATCTTGAAAAACAAAAGAAAAAGAAAAAAGTCCTCCAAAATTCTAGAAGTAAAAAGAGAACTTCTTCAACTCAAAATAAAAACATCCATAATAATCATATATCGTGGGGAAAGATTGGATGTTCTCCTAAGATGAGAATTAAATCAAGTGTCTTCACTCACCCTTGACATTATACTGGAGGCATGGAAAAACAACTGGTATCGAAAGGAAATAAAATTGCTCTGCTATAAAATGCATAATGACTGGTTTGGAGCAATGGTTTAGCAGAAGGCGCTTGCCGGCAAAGCCAAAGGACCCAGGTTTGATTCCCCTGTACACACATAAAGCCAGATGAACAAGACAACACATGTGTCTGGAGTTCATTTGCAGTGGCTAGAGGCCCTGGTGTGCCCATTCTCTCTCTTCCCCCCTCCAACCTCTCTCTCTTTCTCTCAAATAATTTTTTTAAAAGTATAATCATCAAGCCGGGTATGGTGGCACATGCCTTTAATCCCAGCATTATGGGAGGCAGAGATAGGAGGATCACCGTGAGTTCAAGGCCATCCTGAGATTCCATAGTGAATTCCAGATGAGCCTGGGCTAGAGTGAGACCCTACCTTGAAAAACCAAAAAAGAAAAAAATGTTAAACAAAAAAAAAAATCAGGCTGGAGAGATGGTTTAGTGGTTAAGTGCTTGCCTGTGAAGCCTAAGGACCCCGGTTCGAGGCTCGATTCTCCAGGACCCATGTAAGCCAGATGCACAAGGTGGCGCACACATCTGGAGTTCGTTTGCAGTGGCTGGAGGCCCTGGCGTGCCCGTTCTCTCTCTCTCTCTACCTGCCTGTTTCTGTATCTCTCTCTCTCAAATAAATAAATAATAATAAATAATAATAAAAAGAGAAAATCAGAGCCAGGTGTGGTGGCACATGCCTTTAATCCCGGCACTTGGGAGGCAGAGGTAGGAAGATTGCTGTGAGTTCGAGGCTACCCTGAGAATACAGAGTGAATTCCAGGACAGCCTGGATTAGAGTGAGACCTTACCTCGAAAACCCAAAAAAAGAAATAAAGAAAGATCAGATATAATCTTCCAAAATCTATTAGAATTGGGGCTAGAGAGGTGGCTTAGCAGTTAAGGCACTTGCCTGCAAAGGCAAAGGACCCGCTTCAGTTCCCCCAGACACACATAAGCCAGATGTGCAAGGGAGTGCATGCATATAGAGTTCGTTTGCAGTGGCTGAAGGCCCTGCCCTGCATGCCCATTCTCTATCTGCCTCTCTCTCTCTCTCTCTTCCCCAAATAAATAAAAACAAAGTAAAAAATATTTTTAAAAAGCTATTAGAATTGGAAGTGAGTTTTGTAAAATTGAAGAATACAAAAGAAAATTTAAAAACTAATTTTGGAGCTGGTGATATGGTTCAGCAGTTCAAGGCATTTGTCTGCAAAGTCGGATGGTCTGGGTTCAGTTCTCCAGTACCCACATAAAGCCACATATACAAAGTGGTGCATGCATCTGGAATACATTTGCAGTGGCAGGAGGCCCTGGTGCTCTTCTTGTTATTGTATTCCTATTCTCTCTCCCTTCCCTCCCTCTCTTCTCTCCTTCTCTCCCTCCCCCCCTTGCATATAAATGAATTAATTTCAAAAAATGTCTTACTAAAAAGCTACTACTTCCTTGGCAATGTGACATTGAGATAAAATAAATGCAAGTCCTAGGAACAAGAGGAGGAGGACTTACAGTCTAGGAACAGACTTACAGTTATGATCTTCAGCAAAGTATCTGAAATAATTTCATGGAGAGGTAATAAAGTAATCCTTTTAGCAAACCATACTGGAACAATTGGTTATCCACATCCCAAGAAAAGCACCTATTTATACAGCATACAACTGCACAGCCACAAAGATGTCTGGAATTAAAAAGTGTGACCACACCAAATATTGATAATGGTATGGAATTACTAACACTGTCTTATTCTTCTGACAAAAATGAAAAATGGAACAGCCACTCAAAAAATGATTTTCTTATTTTTCACAAAATTAGATTCTACTCACCATATGATGTAGGATCACACTCCTAGGTATTCACCCAACAGAAATGAAAGCATATGTTCATATAAAGTCATTGCAAGTGTTCACAACAGCTTTGTTTGTTATAGCCAAAGCCTGGGAGAGGTGGAGACTACATAAACAAATTGGAGTGTGCCCATAGAGTAAAATACATTGAAAGTATAAGAGATGCTGGGCATTGGTGAGAAATGAGTCAACAGCATGAATGAACTTGGAGGATTTATGCTGTTTCCTCAATTAAAAATGTTTGATAAGCCAGGTGTGGTACTTCATACCAATAATCCCAGCACTCAGCAAGCTAAGGCAGGAAAGGATCGCCATGAATTCCACACCAACCTGGGCTACAGATTGTAATCGTGCCTTAATAAACAAATTGATTGATTGATTGATTGATTGATTGATTGATTGATTAAATAAAATATTGTGTAAACTTGTTACAGTGCATTTTCCACATTTTAATAAAATACCTCAATTCATTGGTTATCCTTGTTAGCGTTGAAAGTTCTCTAGCATATAAACTCTTTGAATGTTATATTTTCTGTTTGTTTCTGACATCCTTTTTTATTTCTTAAAAAAATTTTTTTATGAGTGAGAGATCGAGATATGGCACACCAGGGCCTCCAGCCACTGAAGTTGAACTCTAGACATGTGTGCCATCACACACTTGAGTCACCTTATGTGTCTGGCTTACATGGGATCTGGAGAGTTGAGCATGGGTCTTTAGGCTTTGCAGGCAAGCACCTTAACTGCTAAGCCATCTCTCCAGCCCTTGTTCCTGGTATCTTTCTAAAGTGTTTTTCTACAACAACTATTTATTTGTTAGATAAACTCACATGAACTCATCTTTTTTTTTTTTTTTAATTATTTTTTTATTGACTTTTAATCTTACATACCAAAAAAAAACCCCACCTGATATTTCCCTCCCCTCCCCCTTTCCACTTTAGAACTCCCGTCTCCATCATATCCCCTCCCTCTCTCCATTAGTCTCTTTCCTAATTTGATGACATCATCTTTCTCTTCTATTTTGAGGGTCTTGCAAAGGTATTGCTAGGCACCACAAGATCATGGATATCGAGGCCAATTTCTGTCTGGGCAGCTGCATTGTAAGAGGTCATATCCTTCCTTTGGCTCTTCCATTCTATCCGCCCCCTCTTCCGCAATGGTCCCTGAGCCATTGGAGGGTGTGACAGAGGTGTTTCAGTGCTAGACACTCCTCCATCCCTTCTTCTCAGCACTATGTTGCCTTTTGGGTCATCCCAGTGGTCATCACCATCTGAAAAGAGAAGCTTCTCTAGCCAGAAGTGAGAGTAGCATTAATATGTGAACATGAACATTTAGTGTAGTGTCCCCAGGGCAGCTTGGTGGGAATAATATATACATTTAGTCAGACATTAGCAGGCTTATACCCCCAAGGCTCATGACCTCACCTACCTTAGACTATTACTTAGGTTTTTCAGTACCAGGTATGTATTCCCTCCCACAGAGGGGCCTTCAGTCCAATTATGGAGCAGTTGGTTACCCCAAGAGTAGACACGCCACTATTGCACTCGTTCAGTCATTGGGCCTGTCTGGCCAAGCTTGAATATTCAGCATCCACTGTTTTCACTGTTGATGGCTTCTGTCTCCCCATACGCTGCGTGCAGTGCAGCTTTTTCCAGTTTTCAATTGGCTGGTCTACAGGGAGTAGGTTTTCTGGTCAGCATCAGCTTGCTTTCTCAGTGACCTTGCCTCTCAGGCATGAGATGTCTTCAGCAATAGGGTCTTACTATCTGTTTCTAGGGAAACCAAGGGCTTTGGCAAAAGCCTTAATGTTTTGGAGGCTACCGGGACCTCCTTGGCCAACAACTCACTGAAAGGTATTCCATCCCAGGTACTGAAAATTTTCTAGTAACAGTCTACATCTTCTAGACGTGCCCTTATTCAAAAAAATAATTTTTACATATGTCTTATTGATAATATCTTGAGTTTAGATTGACCCTCCCCCTGCCCTTTTTGTATGCATTCTCTTCCCATGGCCTCGCTTAGGCCATTCCCCTCCCTGTACTCAGTTCTTCTACTTACATATGTGCATTACCATACACTTAAGTCCTTCACTTTCTTCCCTCCCATATAGCCTTTTACCCGCTTACTGGTTTCTGGAACCTATTTTTGGTTCCAGTTCCCACACAAGTCTATACATTGGTAGCTAGGATCCACATATGAGAGAGAACATGTGACGTTTGGCTTTCTGAGCCTGTGTTACCTCACTAAGTATAATCCTTTCCAGATCCATCCATTTCCCTGCAAATTTCATAATTTCATTTTTTTTACCGCTGAATAGAACTCCATTGTGTAAATGTACCACATCTTTATTATCCACTCATCTGTGGAGGGACATCTAGGCTGCTTCCATTTCCTAGCTATTGTGAATAGAGCAGCAATAAACATGGTTTTGCAAGTATCTCTAAGGAAGTGAGAAGAGTCCTCTGGATATATGCCTAGGAGTGCTATAGCTGGATCATATGGTAAATCTATTTCTAGCTGTCTCAAGAACCTCCACACTGATTTCCACAGTGGCTGGACCAGCTTACATTCCCACCAACAGTGTAGAAGAGTTCCTGTTTTTCCGCATCCACGCCAACACTTATTGTCGTTTGTTTTCTTGATGGCCGCCATTCTGACAGGAGTGAAATGGAATCTCAACGTGGTTTTAATTTGCATTTCCCTGATGGCTAAGGATGTAGAACATTTTTTTAGATGTTTATATGCCATCTGTATTTCATCTTCCGTGAATTCTCTATTTAGTTCTGTAGCCCATTTTTTAACTGGGTTGTTTGAGTTCTTGTTATTCTGTTTTTTGAGTTCTTTGTATATTCTGGATATTAATCCTCTGTCAGATGTATAACTGGCAAATATTTTCTCCCATTCTGTAGGTTGTCTTTTTGCTCTATTAACAATGTCCTTTGCTGTACAAAAGCTTTGTAATTTCATAAGGTCCCAGTGGCTGATTAGTGGTTTTATTCTCTGAGCAATTGGAGTTATATTCAGAAAGTCCTTGCCTATTCCAATATGTTGAAGAGTTTCCCCTACTTTTTCCTCTAGCAGTTTCAGAGTTTCAGGTCTGATATTAAGGTCCCTGATCCATTTGGACTTGATTCTTGTGCAGGGAGAGAGACAAGGATCTATGTTTATCCTTTTACATACAGATGTCCAGTTTTCCCAGCACCACTTGTTAAAGAGGCTATCTTTTCTCCAATGAATATTTTTGGCATTTTTGTCAAAAATCAGGTAGCTGTAGCTGCCTGGATTAATATTTGGGTCTTCTATTCTGTTCCATTGATCTACCTGTCTGTCCTTGTGCCAATACCATGCTGTTTTTGTTACTATGGCTTTGTAGTATAACTTAAAATCGGGTATGGTTATACCACCTGCCTGATTTTTATTACGCAAAATTGTTTTGGCTATTCGAGGTTTTTTGTGTTTCCAGATGAATTTTAGTATTGTTTTTTCTATTTCTGTGAAGAATGCTATTGGGATTTTAATGGGGATCGCATTAAATGTGTAGATTGCTTTTGGTAAGATTGACATTTTCACAATATTGGTTCTTCCAATCCAGGAGCATGGAATGTCTTTCCATTTTCTTGTGTCTTCTGCAATTTGTCGCTCGAGTTTTTTTATAGTTCTCATTGTAGAGATCCTTCACTTCCTTGGTTAAGTTTATTCCAAGGTATTTTATTTTTTTGAGGCAATTGTGAATGGGAGAGATTCCTGATTTCATCCTCTGCATGTTTGTTGTTAGTGTATAGAAAAGCTACTGATTTCTGTGTGTTTATTTTGTATCCTGCTACCTTGCTGAAAGTGTTTATCAGCTCTAACAGTTTGCTGGTAGAGTCTTTAGGGTCTGTTATGTATAGAATCATATCATCTGCAAATAATGATAATTTGACCTCTTCCCTTCCGATTTGTATCCCCTTTATGAGTGTCTCTTGCCTTATTGCTATGGCTAAGACTTCCAGTACTATATTAAATAATAGTGGGGAAAGTGGACACCCTTGTCTTGTTCCTGAATTTAGAGGAAAAGCTTCAAGTTTTTCCCCATTAAGTATTATGTTGGCTGTAGGTTTGTCATAAATAGCTTTTATTATGTTGAGATATGTTCCTTCTATTCCAAGTTTCTGTAGTACTTTCACCATGAAGGGGTGTTGGATTTTGTCAAATGCCTTTTCTGCATCTATTGAGATGACCATATGATTTTTGTCCTTCAGACCATTTATATGGTGTATTACATTTATGGATTTGCGTATGTTGAACCATCCCTGCATCTCTGGGATAAAGCCTACTTGGTCAGGGTGAATAATCTTTCTGATATATTCTTGTATTCTGTTTGCCAGTATTTTGTTGAGAAGTTTTGCATCTATGTTACATGAACTCATCTTAATAAAGGACATTCAGGGCTGGAGAGATGGCTTAGCGGTTAAGGCGCCTGCCTGCTAAGCCTAAGAACCCAGTTACATTCTCCAGGTCCCACGTTTAGCCAGATGCAAAGTGATGCAAAGGTGCGATGCTGCACTTGACCACAAGGGGAGCGCACGCATCTGGAGTTTGTTCACAGCAGCTGAGAGACTGCTGGCGCGCCCATTCTCTGTCTCCCTATCCCTCTCTCTGTCTGTCTCTCTCCCCCCGCCAAAAAAAATAAATAAGAGCCGGGCATGGTAGCGCACGCCTTTAATCCCAGCACTCGGGAGGCAGAGGTAGGAGGATCACCGAGAGTTCGAGGCCACCCTGAGACTACGTAGTTAATTCCAGGTCAGCCTGGATCAGAGTGAGACCCTACCTCGCAAAACCAAAAATAAATAAATAAATAAATAAATTAATTAATTAATTAAATAAAAAACATTCAACATGTAGATAACTATAAATTTGGGGGGGGGGTTGAGGTATGGTTCTACTCTAGCCTAGGCTGACCTGAATTCACCATGTAGTCTCTGGGTGGCCTCGAACTCACAACAATCCTCCTACTTCTGCCTCCCAAGTGCTGGGATTAAAGGAGTGTACTACCATACCTAGCCAGTTTTGTTTTTGGTTTTTGTGCAACTCGTTTTTGAGAAGCAGTGTTTATTTTCAGTACTAGCCTGAATAAAAGTTAATATTAGGGTTGGAGAGATGGTTCAGCAGCTACCACGCTTGCCTGCACTGCCTAACGACCCAGGTCCAATTCCCCAGTACTCACATAAGCCAGACGCACACGATGGAGCATGCCTCTAGAGTTTGTTGGCAGTGGCTGAGGGCCCTGGTGTGCCATTCTCTCTCTGTCTGCCCCCCATCTCTCAAATAAACAAGCAAACTTGAAGTTTGCTAATAATGTACTTACTAGTACTAATTGTTCAAAGTAAGGAAGAATTCTTACTATGACAAATAAATCCAGGTTAGATTGAGAGTTTATAGAAAAATAATTCCTGGGGCTGGAGAGATAGATGGCGTAATGGTTAAGACATTTGCCTGCAAAGCCAAAGGACCTCCATTTGATTCTCCAGGACTCACATAAGCCAGATGCACAAGGGAGCACATGCATCTGGAGTTCATTTGCAGTGGCTAGAGGCCCTGGTGTGCCCATTTTCTCTCTCTCTCTCCCTCTTTCTCTTTCAAATAAATAAAATATATTTAAAATAATATATTAATAACTAATATTAATTAAAATATTAATTAATAATAATAATTCCCTACAGGGGAGTAGACAGGTTTTCTTTCTCTTAGCATGGGATTAATGTAAAAGTGACCTCTTCATTTCCTGCAAACCAGGAGGGAAGTGCTGTTCGGAGGTGAATTCAATTTGCTCCTTCATAATCAAACTTCACATCTGTCATGCTAAAGCCAGAGTTTATCTTTCTTTTTCTGTGGAACTTAGAAATATACCACAAAGAATACAATAGAAGAAATTGGGTGAACTTGTGCTTGTTGCTAAGGACACCAGATGGATACAAAACAGGTGAAAAAGATGCAAACTTAGGGAAGATTACTGTCATAGCTAAGTGGCACTTAGTGGTATTTTTAAATTAGGAATGGAATAGAAGATATAATTTTGATGTTTTAATTGCTTTGCAGGAAGGGCATGGTCAAAGGCTGGCCTTTGCTAGAATTAGTATCATCTCTGTTTTGACTTACAGTAACTCAGATCCAGATCTTCATTCTGTTATTTTTTTTCTAAACGAACTCCAGATGCATGTGCCACCATATACATCCTGCTTTACATTGGTACTAGGGAATCAAACCCCAGTCCTTGGGCTTTGCAGGCAATCACGTTAGCCATTGAGCCTTTTCTGCCTCCCATGTATATGCATTTTTAACAATTTCAAATTATTTGTGTTTTGAGATGGAGGTTTCATTATTTTCTCCAGGCTGGTCTTGAACTCTTGGTCTCAAATGACCTCCATATCTTAGCATCTCAAGTAGCTGGGATTACAGGCGCATGCCACCACACCCAGCAAAATTACCTTTTATAATACAGTTTTAGGTCATTTCCCCCACTTAATATTGTATTTTCAGCATTTTGCAATGTGTTGAATTGGTCTTTCAAGTGTCATTTGGATGGCCACATAAGATCATTTATTTTCATTACTCTTGCATTGTTGGACATTTTTACTGCTTCTGTTTTTTCAGTTTTACAAATACAATTGTGTAGAACATCTTTGTAAATAAATCTTCATTGTAATTATAATTTTTGAATCCATCTATCAAGTATTTCTTAAGTGCTTAAAACATGGAGCAACAAAACAGAAATCCTACAGAAGAGGATAATTAAATGTTAATCTCTATGATTCTGAATATAATTAGAATGGAAATTTGGAAAAGGGGGAAATTGCTGGATAATAAGGTTGCCAGATTTAGCAAATAGAAATGCAGGATGTCTATTTAAATTTGAATTTCAGATGGGGACACAATATTTGCTACATACTTAAACACTAAAACATTATTCATTATATATATCTCTGAAATTCAGATTTAACTTTACATATTGTATCGATCTGATGATCTTAGCGACAGTTTGAATGTTCAAGAAATGTCATAATTGAAGTGATGGGAAGGAGTCAAGGGAATGCTGAACACAGAAGGTATGGTAGTGTGCTCCCAGTGTGAGGACGAGAAGTATGCTCCTTCAGTGGACTTATGTACTATAGTCACTCAGTGAGTGCTTGTCGACTGAATAAATGAACTTGCACTGTAAATACAACCAGACCTTTGGAACGAGTTTACCTGTTACATCTGAGCCCATAAAGAGCCATGAGCCTAGAAACTGACAGCAAACTTTGGAATTCCTACCTTTCTTGCTACATTAATTCCATTTCTGAAGTAACTGTGCAATAACAGATGCTGGGAACACTTTGGTGAACAATAACCATGGTCTCTACCTTCATTTGTTTTACCCTGTGTGGGAAAAGAAAACATTATTCAATTAAGCCATTCGATTTCTAATTACAAATAGGTGATTACGGTGAGGGTCAAGTACTTCTGAAAGGATATAGGATGAGGAAGTGTTCTTAAAACAACCTGACCAAGTATAGGGTGGGGTAGTGATATATCTATAAAATCCTCATGTCTCTACTATCACTCCCCCTGAATTTATACAACACCCTTTGGGCTTATACTTGGCTGTTTGGGTTTTTTTTGTTTGTTTGTTTGTTTGTTGTTGTTTTGAGGTGGGGTCTCAATCTGGCCCAGGCTGACCTGGAATTAACTATGTAGTCTCAGGGTGGCCTTGAACTCACGGCAATCCTCCTACCTCTGCCTCCCGAATGCTGGGATTAAAGGCATGCTCCACCACACCTGGCTTTTGGCTGTGTTTTTAAAATATTTTTTATTTATTTGCAAGCAGAGAGAAGAGAGACAGAGAAAATGGGTGTGCCAGGGCCTCAAACTCCTGCAAACTCTAGATGCATATACCAGTGTGTGCATCTAGCTTTACATGGGCACTGGGGAATTGAACCCAGGTCATTAGACTTTGCAGGCAAGCATTTTAACCACTGAGCCATCTCTCCAGCCCAAGCTATATTCTTTTCTTTTTATTTTTTTTGTTTTGTTTTGTTTTGTTTTGTTTTGTTTTGTTTTGTTTTGTTTTTCAAGGTAGTTTCTCACTGTAGCCCAGGCTGACCTGGAATTCACGATGTAGTCTCAGGGTGGCTTCAAACTCACAGCGATCCTCCTACCTCTGCCCCCCAGTACTGGGATTAAAGATGTGCACCACCACATCCGACTATACTGTTTTTTAAAAATATATATATATTATTTATTTGAGAGAGAAAGAGGAGGCAGATAGAGAGAGAATGGGCACTCCAGAGCCTCTAGCCACTGCAAACAAACTCCAGACACACGTGCCACAATGGGCATCTTTCTTACATGGGTGCTGGGGAGTCAAACCTGGCTCCTTTGGCTTTATAGGCAAGCTCCTTAACTGCTAAGCCATCATCGCTCCAGCCCTCTTTTCTTTTTCTCAAGATAAGGTCTTACTCTAGCCCAGGCTTACCTGAATCTCACTCTGTAGTCCCAGGCTGACCTCAAAATCATGACACTTTTACCTCTGCCTCTGGAGTTGTGGTATTAAAGTCATGTGCCCTATGCCCGGCTTATATTTGGTTCTTATACATTTTTTAAGTCTTGACAAGGTGTTTTTTAAAATACATTTTAAAATATATATTTCATTTTTCTTATTTATTTATGAGAGAGAGAGAGAGAGAGAGAGAGAGAGAGAGAGAGAATGGGCGCACCAAGGCCTCTAGTCACTGCAAACACCTTAACCACTGAGCCATCTCTCTAGCCCTTTATAAAAAACATTTTTAGGGCTGGAGAGATGGCTTAGCGGTTAAGGCGCCTGCCTGCTAAGCCTAAGAACCTGGTTCCAATCTCCAGGTCCCACATTTAGCCAGATGCAGTGACGCAAGGGTGCAAAGCCGCACTTGCCCACAAGCACGTGGGCTGAACATTCAAAGCAGCTGATCTGGATTTCATTCAAAAATAAAAATAAAACATGGCTGAGAGACTGCTGGCGTGCCCATTCTCTATCTGTCTCCCTCTCCCTCTCTCTGTGTCTGTCTCTCTCTATGTCTGTCTCTCTCTGTGTCTCTCTCCAAAAATAAAAATAAAACATTAAAAAAATATATTTATTTATTTACAATGGAGCTTTTAATAGCTAAATTATGCCATGTGAACATAAAAGATTTTTAAAAATATTTTTTATTATTTTATTCATTTATTTATTTGAGATTTGAAAGAGGCAGAGAGAGGGGGAGAATGGGCGTGCCAGGGCCTACAGCCACTGTAAACGACCTCCAGACGCATGTGCCACCTTGTGCATCTGGTTTACGTGGGTTCTGGAGAATCAAACCAAGGTCCTTTGGCTTTGCAGGCAAGTGCCTTAAGCGCTAAGCCATTTTTCCAGCCCAAGAGATTATTTTTGTTTTGTTTTGTTTTGTTTTTTTGTTGTTTTTTGTTTTTTCGAGGTAGGGTCTTGCTCTATCCCAGGCTGACCTGGAATTCATTATGTCGTCTCAGGGTGGCCTTGAACTCATGGCAATCCTCCTACCTCTGCCTCCCGAGTACTGGGATTAAAGGTGTGCACCACCACGCCTGGCTTGAGACTATTTTTTGATTCTGAGTTTGTTTGTTTTTGAGTGATAAATTCTTGCTTTTCAAACCTGGCTGAATTGAACTCGGAGCAGTCCCCTTGCCTTTGCCTTCCAAGATGACCGTCACGGATCACCAATGCATGACCTTTTTTTTTTTTTTTTTTTTAATTTTGTGTAAATTTTTTTTTTAATTTATTTGCTAGCAGAGAGACAGAGAATGGGTATGTCAGGGCCACTTGCCACTGCAAATGAACTCCAGATACATGCACCACTTTGTGTTTCTGGCTTTAGGTGAGTACTAGGGAATCAAACCTGGGCAGTCAGACTTGGCAAGCAAGTGCCTTTAACTTCTTAGCCATCTTCCCAGACCATGACTTTTTTCTTTGAGGCAAGACCGACAGACCAACCTTTCTTTTATGAGAAAGAGAGGGAGAGAATAGGTGCACTGGGCCTCCAGCCACTGCAATTGAAATCCAAATGTGTGTACCCCCTGTGCACATGTGCTTACATTACTTTGTGTGTCTGGTTTACATGGGACCTGGAAAATCAAACATGAGTCCTTAGGCTTCACAAGCAAGCACCTTAACTGCTAAGCTATCTCTCCAGTCCCCCCTCCTTTTTTTTTAGAGTAAGTCTCACTGTAGCCCAGGTTGACCTGGAACTTACTCTGTAGCTCAGGCTGGCCTTAAACTCACAGTAGTCCTCCTTCTTCATCCTCCCCAAATGCTAGGATTAAAAGCAACAAAATTCATATCTGACCTTTCTCTCTCTCTCTCTTTCTCTTGTCATGTACTTTTTAATTTTTTGCTTGTTTGATTTTTTAATTTGAGAGAGACAGAGAGATACAGATAGAGAATGGGTTTGCCAAGTCCTCTCAGCTGCTGTGTACGAACTTTTGCTTCTGGCTAACGTGGGACCTGGAGATTCAAATGGGTGTTCTTAGACTTCGCAGGCAGGCACCTTAACTGCTAAGCCATCTCTCCAGCCCTTGTTTGATTTTTTGAGTTAGGGTCTCACTCTAGCCCAGGCTGACCTAGAATTCACTATGAAATCTCAGGCTGGCTTCAAACTTATAGCGATTCTCCTACCTCTGCTTTCCTAGTGCTGGGATTAAAGGCATGTAACACCACACCCAGCCTTTTTATTTTTTCTATGTTAACATGGTAGATTTTTTATTTTATTGACAACTTACATACATATACCCAATATACCATGATCATAATCCCCTCCCACTATTCTCCTTTGTCTACCCTTCCCTATATCCTCCTTCCAATGTAACCCTTCTTCCTTCCATCTAGTCCCTGTTCTGTTTTGATGTCATCATTTTTTTTCCTTCCTGTTATGAAGTCTTGTGTAGACAGTGTCAGCCATTGTGAAGTCAGTCACTTTGTGTCTAGAAGACAGTATTGCAAAGCATTCGTCCTCTTCCTTTGGCTCTTTACTTCTTTCTGCTGCCGCCTCTGTCGTGGTGCCTGAGCCGTGGAGCGTGTGATATAGGTGTCTTAGTGCTAAACTCTACTGTCACTTCTCAGCACTTTGAGTTTTAAGTCTCCTCAATGGTCACTGCCATCAGGAAAAAGACTGTCTAACCACAAGTGAGAGTAGAATTATATGGGTTTAAACCGAAGTGTTTGAGAGAGCAGTTTGGTGGCAGGCGTTTAGCAAAACGACAGTTAGTTTTCCCCCTAGGGCTTGTCACCTCCCCAGCCATAGGTTTTGATTAAGTTTTTAGTACCAGGCATGAATTTCTTCCCCTTGTGGAGTGGGCCCCAAATCCCATCAGAGAGCAGTTGGTTCCCCCTATACCAAACATGCCACCATTGTACCTGTTGGCCCATTTAGCCTGGCCAGGCATGAAACTTGCAAGGTCCACTGCTGGGTAAGACCAATGATCACTTACTCCTCCACCAGGCCTCGAACTCATGGTGATCCTCCTACCTCTTTTTAAAGGTGTGCCCCATTCTGATAGCTTTTCAGACAACAGAGAGGCTAGGCCCTTCCAGCTCTTCTGCTTTTAGCCTGATTCTTCAAGTATCTTCAGCAATAGGGTCTTACCATCTAGTTCTGATGGCAAAGTGATAGATTTCTTTATAACATTTTCTCCCTTTTGGTGGGGGGGTGGCTGGTGATCCTCCTACCTCTGCTTCCCAAGTGATTTTTGAGGATGGACATCTCAGGGTTTTTCACTGAACAGGTAGTCTATCAGGCCGACTTCTGGGTATGTACCCAGTAGTGCTTCACTATGTTTAGTATCAGGGTTGGTGGCTTCCTCATTCTAACCAGCATCTTTTCACTGGTGAAATTGTTATTTTTGTTTTTTTGAGAACTGACTTCAATTCACTAGCCTATTTATTGATTGGGATTGATTCAGGGTCTTCTGACTGGGGATTGGAGTATTTAATTTTTTTCACAGTTTTTTTGTATTTTATAGTTGTAATTTTGAGGAAGAGATCCCATGTCTGTCTGATTCTGTCCCAAATGCTAGTTAATAAAGATTTTTTTTCTGTTCCACTAGCCTATTTATTGATTGGATGATCTCTTATCTAATTTTGTTTTTTTATAGTGTCCTTTGCTGTATAGAAGGTGTTTTTTGTTTGTTTTTTTTAATTTCATGCAATCCCATTTGTCAATTCTTATGATTCTTCCCTGTGCTATTGGAGTCCTTGCAGGAAGTCCTTGCCTATTCCTCTACCAGGAAATGTTTTATCTGTTTTCCTCTAGTAGCACCAGAGTTTCAGGCTTGAATTGAGTTTTGGGCCAGGTGAATCTTGAACATCTTGAAGCTAGATACCTACCTGCATTCCCACATGCTGTGTGGCTGGTTTTTTTTTGTTTTTCGAGGTAGGGTTTCACTCTAGCCCAGGCTGACCTGGAATTAACTATGTAGTCTCAGAATGGCCTCAAACTCTCGGTGATCCTCCTACCTCTGCCTCCCGAGTGCTGGGATTAAAGGCATGCGCCACCACACCTGGTCCTTGTGTGGCATTTTTACATCAAAATAGTTATCCAATAATTGGTAGCTAGGGAACCATGATAGTCACTATCATATATTAAACCAGAACAAACATTTGACTCCCTTTTAATCTTACTGCATTGCTTTTCCTGGAGAGATGCACACAAATGTGTATCCAGCCTAGAAAAGGCACCAGCAGACCAAAGAAATGATTTCAGAAGCAGTGACTTTATTGGAGTTGTTTACAGAAGCAGCTGCATCACTGAAGCCTCACCTCAGCAGGGTGACAACTCCGCAAAGCTGCCTCACAGGAGTCTGGGTGCCAGTCAGCTCTCTATCTCCTGTTCACCCAAGAAGCCCACAAGACCACCTCGCAGCTCAGGAGGGGACAAATAGAATTGTGGCTGGAATCTTAGGTGAGGGTCTGACAACTCTTCTCCTGCCCTACAAGGCAAGGCAAATAGGCCCAGTCTCCTGAGGGTCTCTTGCAGGTGATCCCAGCTGCTCAGATTCGGGGCGCAAAGACATGTAATGCCTGGAGGAAAAGAGTTCTAGTATAAGTATGCAGTCTGGCATTTCTTATCTATATTTGTACAATGATAAACTGCATATACAACAATGGTCCTATGAGACTAGAATGGAAGTGAGAATTTCCTGTTGCGTGGCACTGCCACAGCCATCATAATGTCTGAAACACATTACTAATTTGTTTGTGGTGATGTTGTAAACAAATCGGCTAGTCATTTAAAAGTGTAGCAGCCTCCTTATATGCACTATATCCTACTTGATTATGTTACTGGTTTGTATACCTACCATACTCTATCATTAGTTTAGTGTGTGATTCTACTTATACAGAAAGTTTATTGCAAAACATGGCTGTGTTGTATAGCAGCAGCTTTATTTATATATCTTGTATTTACTGCATCTCTCTCTCTTCTTCTTCTTCTTTTTTTTAATGTTGCTGGGGATTACACCCAGGATCTTTTGCATGCTGGGCAAGCGCTTTACCACTGAGCTACATCCTCAGCTTGTCACTGTCTCTTGATTGCATCAAGAGTGATTGACCCATACCTTCAGGTTTGTGTAAGTACTCTGACACTCACACCATGCGAAATCATCTAAGGATGCATTTCACAAAGCATCTCCATCATTGACCAGTGCATGACTCAATGTCACCAATTCACCTCTGACCATCTCCACTGCTTCCCACTGGTTTGTGATGCCCATGCCGCTTGTCCATTTTAATGTCGTAGCCTCCTAACTGGTCTCCCTGGCCTTGGTCTTGAAGTAATTGGAAGATATTTAAAGCTTTTGAAGCAGGTCTGGTAACATGACTAGAAGTATGTTTTGTCTTGGTTACATTGTGTTTAGTAGCTTAGGATAGGAGCAGAGCTCATATGGATTAGTTTGGGGTAGTAGTGAGTCGGGGTCAGGTAGCATTCAGTTCTTCAAGATTTGTTTTGGAGTTAAAAAATATAGACTTAGGGCTGGAGAGATGGCTTAGCAGTTAAGGTGCCTGCCTGTTAAGCCTAAGAATGCTGGTTCCAATCTCCAGTGGTTCCAATCAATCTCCAGGTCCCACGTTTAGCCAGATGCAAAGTGACGCAAGGGTGCAATGCCGCACTTGCCCACAAGGGGGTGCACACATCTGGATTTCGTTCACAGCAGCTGAGAGACTGCTGGCTCGTCCATTCTCTGTCTCCCTCTCCCTCTCTCTGTTTGTCTCACTCTGTGTCTCTCTCCAAAAATAAAAATAAAAAAAAAAAAGAAATGCAGACTTACTGATGTCAGTATTTTTAATTAATTTAAATCATTTTATGAGGAAAGCATGATGGTGTGTGCCTTTAGTCCCAGTTACTCCAGATCCTGAGGCAGAAGGATCTCTTGCCAGCCTAGAAGTTCAAGGCCAGTCTGAGCCAAATAGCGAAAAAAGAAAATGTCAGGGACTGGAGAGATGGCTCAGCAATTAAGGTGCCTGCCTACAAAACCTAACTACCCAGGTTCGATCCCATTATCCATGTAAAGCCAGATGCACAAAGTGGTGCATGCATCTGGAGCTTGTTTGCAGTGGCTAGCGGCCCTGGTGAGCCCATATTCATTTGTTTTGTGTGTGTGTGTGTGTGTGTCTCACTCTCTCACCCTCCTTGCATAATAGAAAAAGAAGAAAAGGGGGCAACTCTGCAGGCTCACACCTGCAGGGGCAGGTGAGGCTAAAGCTGAAGGATTGTCACAATTTCAAGGCCAGCTTGGACTACATAATGAGACAGTGACTCAAAAAATAATAATAAGGGGCTATAGAGATGGCTCAATGTAGAAAACATTTACTAAATATTCTCAGGACCCACGTAAAGCCTGATACGGATACAGATTCAAAGCGTTTTAGTGTCTGTGACCCCAACACACCTAGTGCAAGATGGAAGATGGCAACAGGAGAAGCCCCTCCGGAAGCCCAGGGGCCACACAGGGAGCAAAGCGTCAGCAATGAGAGATCATACTTCAAATTATTTCTGTACAAGGAAATTTCCATTTTAAAAAGGTGGAAGGCTGGGCTTGGGGAGATGGCTCAACACACTTAAAGGAACCTGCTTACAAAGCCTGCTGCTCAGGTTCAAGTCCCCAGTACCCATGTTAAGCCAGATGCACAAGGTAGCACATGTATCTGGAATTTGTTTGCAGCTGCAAGAAGCAGCTGTTGTGCCCATATTCTCTCTGTCTCCCTCTTTCTCTTTCTCTCACTAACTCTTAGTCTTTCTTATTCTCTCACTCTCTCTTGAAAATAACAGGTTGTCCTGTCATCACCATATGCACCCACACTCACACAGACACACCCAAGAGACACACACCAAATTAATGAAAATAAAGTGTCAGGTATGTGGCATGTGCCTGTGATCCGAACCCTTAGGAGACTGACATGTGAAAAATCATGAGTTTCATGCCAGTCTGTGCTGCCACAAAAAAAAAAGACCCTGAAAATTTAGGGACATAAATCCTCAAACTCAGCTTTTCCCTGTTATATTCTCATAACACACATAAAAATTTTGTGACCCCCCCCCAAAGGAGAAGATTTCTCCCACATTTGCAAGTAAACAGTTCTACAGAGGACATTAACTGAGTGTCCTCCACTTCAATTCTGACATTGTCTTCTGGAGGTGACACAGATTTCAGACTCAGCCCCCAAGGCTGTAATCCTCCTCCACATACCTGTCATAACACACGGGTGGTTTTACCTTGGCCTCTGGTCAGCTGGCTCTAAATTGGGTTTCCTACAATCCCTATCTTGAGGTCAAATAATTTTCTTAGGCAGCGCATGGAGCTCAGAGAAACACATTTCCTAGCTTATTGTATAGGATATTTTGAAGAATGTAGATAAAGCGATGAGGGAAGGAGTACAGAGCTTCCTTGTCCTCTCTGGGCACACCACCTAGGAACTGTCTTGTGTTCAGCCTCCTGGAAGCTCTATGAACTCTTTGATCTTTTTTAATGGATACTTTCTTGTGTAGAAATAATTTGGGGCTGGAGAGATGGCTTATTGGTTAAAGTGTTTGCTTGTAAAGCCTAAGGACCCACGTTCAATTCCCCAGAACCCACGTAAGCCAGATGCACATGGTGACACATGCACCTGGAGTTCGTTTGCAGTGGCTAAAGATCCTGGTGTGCCCGTTCTCTCCCTTTCTCATGAATAAAAATAAAATATAAAATAAATAATTTGAAGTACAGATAGCTATGTAGAGATGAGATTGGAATAAAAGGATATGATCTAATGCTAGCAGATAGAGTTGGGAAACCCAGCAAGGCCTGTCTGTTCAGACTCTTTCTGGTGTCTCAACAACATTCCTTCCTCCCAAGTATGGGACTGGTCCTATAATCCATGAAATAATTTCTTTTGGATTAGCTCTAAGTCAGAAAGGCAGGCAAAATTAGGCTTGGCTTGGAGATAAATTCTATTTTCTATGGCCTGCTCTAAGAGACAAGTTATCAGCTAGGAACTAAAGAACAAAACATATGTAGCATATAATATCACATAGACACACTTACATGCAATCACTTAATTTACAACAATTGTGATGGTTTGCAGAGGAAAGTATAGTGTCAGAATCAGTTGTATATTCATGTGGGGGAAGAGTAGTTTTGAGGACTGGAAAAATGGCTCAGCTATTAATAATGCTTTCTTACCAAGCCTAATGGCCGGGTTCAGTTTCCCAGGACCTACATAAAGCCAGAAGGACAAAGTGGCGCATGCAACTGGATATCATTTGCAAAGTGGCTGGAGGGCCTGGATTCTTTCTCTTTCTCTTTCCTTACAAGTAAATGGGCTGGAGAGATGGCTTAGTGGTTAAGGCATTTGCCTGCAAAGCCAAAGGACCTCGGTTCGATTCCCTAGGACCCACATAAGCCAGATGCACAAGGTGGCACATGCGTCTGGAGTTCGTTTGCAGTGGCTGGAGGCCCTGGTGCACCCATTCTCTCCCTCTCTCTCTCTCTCTCTTTTCTGGGTGTGTCTGCCTCTTTCCCTCTCTTGATCTCTCACATAAGTAAATTAAATTAAAAATAAATAAAAATAAAAAACATTTAAAAATCATTACAGAAGTGAATTGATAAGATACAAATTGGGATTAAGAAATATAAGCCAAGGCTGGAGAGATGGCTTAATGGTTAAGCGCTTGCCTGTGATGCCTAAGGAAACCAGTTTGAGGCTCGATTCCCCAGTACCCACATAAGCCAGATGCACATGGTGGCACATGCATCTGGAGTTCGTTTGCAATGGCTGGAGGCCCTGGTGCGCCCATTCTCTCTCTCTCTCTCTCTCTCTCTCTCTGTGCCTCTTTCTCTTTCTCTTTGTCTTTCTGTCTGTCTGTTACTAATAAATAAATAAAAATAAAGAAATATAAGCCAGGCATGGTGGCTCACACCTTTAATCCCAGCATTTGGGAGGCAGAGCCAGGTGAGGATCACCAAAAATAAAATAAAATAAAAAAAATAAAATAAAATAAAATAAAATAAAATAAAATAAAATAAAGAAATATAAGAAGGCATGGTGGCCAGGTCAGCATTTGGGAGGCTGGACCAGAGTTCAAGGCCACCCTGAGACTACATAAAAGGTCAGCCTGGAAAAAAAAAAACCAAAAAAAAAAAAAAAAAAAAAAAAGAAAGAAAAGAAAAGAGAAGAAAAGAGAAGAAATATAAGTATTTTGCTGGGCATGGTGGTGCATGCCTTTAATCCTAACACTTGGGAGGCAGAAGGAAGATCCCATGAGTTTGAGACCACCCTGAGACTACATAGTGAATTCCAGGTCATCCTGGGCTAGAGTGAGACCCTCTTTCAAAACAAAACAAAACAAAACAAAACAAAACAAAGAAATATAAGTATTTCTTTGCTAGTATAAGGAGATATGATTGTTCATAATTTTTCTGCTACACCATAACCAACACTAAACGTAAAGATTCCTGCATTCAACTAAAGGCAAAAACATATTTCCAGATCATATTTGTTATGATTTTATTCCATTTGCTTTGTAAATGTATGTACTTCAGACTTAGAGATTCTTGCATAAAATATACACATACCAGGGGTCTGTCAGTGGCCAGGAAAACTTGGTCTTCTCCAACTCTTTCTGTTAATCCACAGCCAATGGTGAAATATGCTCTGTATTTCCTGATTAAATGGGGAAATGTCTTAGCCCTTTCCACTGATTTTTATATTGTAAACCTACCCTCTCTGGAAAAAAATTTTTTCATGCGCCAGTGCCATAAGCACTTGAAGACATTTTGTATTTCTTTGATTTAACAAAAATAACTCCAGTACTTGCCTGAGGGGTCTCCTACTATACATTCCAAACACTTTTTGATTTTCTTTTTTTTTTTTTTTTAAATTTTTATTTATTTGTTAGAGACAAAGAAAGATAGAGAGAGAGTGTGTGTGTGAGAATGGGCGTGTCAGGGCCTCTAGCTGCTGCAAACAAACTCTAGACACCATGTGCATCTGACTTAGTGGGACCTGGAGAATCGAACTGGGGTCCTTAGGCTTTGCAGGCATGCACCTTAACCGCTAAGCCATCTCTCCAGCCCACTTTTTTACTTTCTTTTCACTAAATCACAGTCTCTTTTCCTTAAGTCAGTTCAAATAGAGAAAGAGATGACTCAACAGATATGGAGGTATCCTTTGGAGGTGATGAAACCATTATAAAACAGACTGGTGTGATCTGTACAGTGATTACACAAAGATTGTACACTGAAAGCAGTGAATGTTATATTCTGTGGAAATAACAAACAAGTTATTTTGTATTATATGGACTGTTCATTCATTGGAGCCAGTTATTGTGGCACATGCCTGTTAACCCAGCACTTGGGAGACTGAAGCAAGAGGATGATTGTGAGTTCAAAGTCAGCCTGGACTGCATAGTGAGTTCCAGATCAGCCTAAAAGAGTAGAAGTCTTTGTTTCAAAAACAAACAAGCAAACCAATAAAAATATACTACTAGATTATAAAAAATGAACTCTAGTATCCTCAACTACATGGATTAATCTCAGCGACATGTTGAACAAGAAGAGTTAGACAAGCCAGGCGTGGTGGTGCATACCTTTAATTCTAGTACTCGAAAGGCAGAAGTAGCAGAATTTCTGTGAGTTTGAGGCCATCCTGGGACTACAGAGGGAATTCCAAGTCAGTTTGGGCTAGAGTGAGACCCCCCTCAAGAAAAAGAAGTGTTAGATATAAACAAGTATTTATGTTCTAAATTATTCCACTCTGGAGAGAGAGTCTGAAATAGGGTGGCTGAAACACACCATCTTCCTGTCTCAGCCTCCCAAATTCTAGAATTAGAGGTGAGGCACACTAAACCAGGCTTTATTATACCATTTAAACAGGCAAAATCAATCTATAAATAGAAATCAGAAAATAGGGATTTCTTTTTTGAAACATAGGGATTATTGGTAAGAGTACTTTCTGGAATATTAGAAATCTTTTGTTTTTATTCATTAGAGAGAAAGAGATGGAGAGTGGCAGATAGAATGGGTGTGCCAGGGCCTCAAGCCACTGCAAAAGAACTCCAGACACATGCCACCTTGTGCATCTGCTTACTGGGAATCAAACCTGGTCCTTAGGCTTCACAGGCAAGTGCCTTAACCACTAAGCCATCTCTTCAACCCAGAAATATATATATATATGTATGTGTGTTATATATATATGTATATATATATATATTTTTTTTTTCGAGGTAGGGTTTCACTCTAGTCCAGGCTGACCTGGAATTCACTATGTAGTCTCAGGGTGGCCTTGAACTCACGGTGATCCTCCTACCCCTGCCTCCCGAGTGCTAGGATTAGAGGTGTGGGCCACCATGCCTGGCAGAAATAATTCTTAAAAATACAAAATGCTACAAATAATCACCAATTCCAAGCCAACCCAACATCTATACTAATATGTTTCACCTTTCCCACCTTCCCGGTTTATTTATTTATTTATTTAGTGTGTGTGTGTGTGTGTGTGTGTGTGTGTGTGTGTGTGTGTGCCCCCTTGTGCATCTGGCTTATATGGGTACTGGGGAATCAAACCTGGATCCTTAGGCTTCACAGGCAAGTGCCTTAAGTACTAAGCCATCCCTCCAGCCTCCTTGCTGGTTTTTTGTGACAGGTCTTGTTCTATTTCCCAGGCTCACCTCAAATTTATAATTCTCTAGTCTCACCAATTTTTAAAAGAACAATAAATCCTATCTCTCTAAGTAAGAAGTTATTAAAATTAATGCTATATATGCTTATGTATGACATACAAACTGAAAAAGTTATCTACACAAGTTGGGTAAAAAACCACCATTGGAAATTGGTGACTCTTTTGCCTTATTACAGATGACTTCTTGTTTTGATTTTGATTATCCTAGGCTGGCCTATGAATACTGTATACAGCCAAGATGACCTTGAACTTCTGATCTTCCTGTCTCTATTTCCCAAGTGCTGGGATTACAGGCAGGCACCACCACATATGGCATGTGCATTGTGGGGGATTGAACACAGGGCTTCCTGCATGCCAGGCAAGCCCTCTTCTAGCTGAGCTACATCCCTAGCCCCACACGTGCTTTTATACCAGGAAAAACAAAGGAGATTTCCCATGGTAGCTTGTACTCTGTTCTTTGACTCTTTTCTTGTGGTAAAATGGGAACTGTGATGTTCTGTCCATGAAAGAACATGTAATTATACATTGATGTCTTTCCTTTTTTTCCTCTGTCCTTTTTCCTTTTATTTTTAATTATTTAATATATATCAAAGAATATGTGTAACATATGTATGTTATAAAACACATGTTCCTGCCTCTCTTATTTCAAACTCTAAGTGTGTGTTTTTTTCCACTTTATTTATTTATTTATTTATGTATTTGGGTTTTTTTCGGGGTAGGGTTCGACTCTAACCCAGGCTGACATAGAATTTACTATGTAGTCTCAGGGTGGCCTCAAACTCATGGCAATCCTCCTACTTCTGCCTCCCAACTGTGCTGGCAAAGTTCAATATGTACTCTCTGCATTTTGCTCTTTTTTCTTTTTTTGTAGAATTTCTAACAAACTTTATTGTAAATAATTACAGCTTTAATTATATTTGCATATTATACTTAATGGTGTACTTAATGCTTAAGATAATGTAAAATTTATGTAAATGCATAAATATTTAGGTCATGATAATTATTTTGAGAATAATTGTCACTGAGACCTTCTTGCTAGTAAGTGTAGCAGGAAATAAAATTTGGATTTTTTTTTCTGTCATTAGTTTTACGTTAGTCTAATCAGTTAATTGTGTTACCTCATCAACCTTAAAACAAAAAATTTTATCTCTTTTTTGTGTCAGGAATATTATTTCAGTTTTTAGATGAAAATGAATTATTTTTTATCCAGTTGTTACAAATGCAACCTCTTTGTCATTCTACCATCTCTGATAACTTCCATTCATTTTGCTCTTTTCATTAATATGGTCCCAAGATTCATACTGACTGTTTATATAGTGAAAGTCTCACTAACTTATATCACTGCATAATATTCCATTGTTGGCACTTTTTGTGTGTTTGTCCTTTCTCCCTTGACCTCTTCCCTATCCTGTCTCTACTTACAGCTGCACTTAAATTGGCTGAGATTAGGGGCTGGAGAGATGTTGGCACTTTTTCTCCAAGACCCACGTGTTCTGTCCTGTGGCTCCCTTTCTCCTCTTCTCTACCTGCCTGTTCTGTATCTCTCTCTCTCTCAAATAAATAAATAAAATATTTTAAAAAATTGGCTGAGATTAGAGGCTTCACATGTATGGAATGCTTCTAACAAAGAGTTGAAATTATGACTTGGGAATACAGATACCATTAGAAATTGCTTCTGTTTCTATAAGCAGAGTAAGCTATATGATTTGCATTTTTACAGTAGGGCATGAATTACACAGTTACAATGACAGCTGCAGGGTAGAAAGTCTTCACACACTAGAATGAAATGGATCTTGGAGACAGTGTTGGTATCTGAAGATCAGCAGGCTCCATATGGTGCCACTGAACCAATGAGTTTTTAAGGAAATATTCTTATTGCTAAAACAGTCCAAAGTATAAGTTGCTTTTTCATACACAAATACAAATGTATAGACTTTTTATCTTACTTTCTGCATGCATAATTGTATGTATAAAGTATGATAATTGTGAATGTAGCCTGCTTTATTCAGTGTATACTTTCTCTCCAAGTTCTAATAAAATGATGGCGTATTTCAAAACTAGACTTTCTAGGTCAATTAATAGCAACTTATAAGAACTATAGGGCCAGGCGTGGTGGCGCACGCCTTTAATCCCAGCATTAGGAGACAGAGGTAGAAGGATCGCCATGAGTTCGAGGCTACCCTGAGACTACATAGTGAATTCCAGGTCAGCCTGGGATAGAGCAAGACCCTACCTTGCAAAACCAAAAATAAAAAAAAAAGAGAAAAGAAAAGAAAGAACTATAGGGTTGGAAAGTTGGCTTAGCGGCTGAGGTGCTTGCCTGCAAAGCCAAAGGATCCACGTTCAATGACCTGGAACTCACTTTGTAGTCCTAAACTGGCCTCGAACTCCCAGCAAGCCTTCTACCTCTGCCTCCCAAATGCTGGGATTAAAGGTGTGTGCCACCATGCCCAGCTTTTTTTTTTTTTTTTTTTTGGCAGGGTGGGGTTCAAGATAGGATCTTGCTCAGTGATCCTCTTATCTCTGTCTCCCATGTGCTAGGATTAAAGTCATTCCTATTTCTTAATTAATATTTCTTCTACTGAAGCAATATTTTTACTTCCTATGGAATATAGTCTTTGTAAAAGAACCTAAAAGTATTTATCTTGTATTATTTAATCTTGCATATATGCAGATTTTAATTTATTTGAAATATGACTGCATTGTGATTGTCACTGTGATAACTTGGTTAATGTTACACAAATTTAAGATAATATGAAATTTAATATGAAAATTTTAATTTGTCATTATTTAAAAATAATTGACATTAGCCACACAGTGTGGTGAGTACCTGTAATTCCAGCATTCAAAAAGGCTGACCACGGGCTGGAGAGATGACTTAGTGGTTAAGGTGCCTGTCTGCCAAGCCTAAGAATTCCCGTTCGATTCTCCAGGTCCCACGTTTAGCCAGATGCAAGTTATGCATTTGTTCACAGCAGCTGAATAGCCCTGGCACACCCATTCTCTCTCTTTGTCTCTTTATGTCTCTGTTTCTTTCTGTCTCTCTCTCAAAAAAAATAAAAGGAGGCTGACCAAGCTGGGCCTGGTGATACATAACTTTAATCCCAGCACTAGGAAGGCAGAGGTAAGAAGATCTCTGAAAGTTTGAAGCCAGCCTGAGACTAGATAGTGAATTCCTGGTCAGCCTGGACTAGAGCAAGACTTTTTTTTTTTTTTAAGGTAGTGTCTTGCTAATCCAGGCTGATCAGGAATTCACTATGTAGTCTCAGGGTGGCCTCGAACTCATGGTGATCCTCCTACCTCTGCCTCCCAAGTGCTGGGATTAAAGGCGTGCACTACCACACCCAGCTTAAAATTATTTATTAATATTTATTTAGTTACTTATTCGAGAGAGAGAATGGGCACACCAGGGCCTCTAGCTACTACAAACAAACTCCAGATGCATGTGCATCTGGTTTTACGTAGGTACTGGGGAATCAAACCTAGGTCCTTTTGCAGGCAAATGCCTTTAACCCCTAAACCGTTTCTCCAGCCCAAAGTTCCTTTTTTTTTTTTTTCTTTTCTTTTCTTTTCTTTTCTTTTTTTTTTTTTTTTTTTTTTTTTGTTGTTGTTTTTTGTTTTTTCGAGGTAGGGTCTCACTCTAGCCCAGGCTGACTTGGAATTCACTCTGTATTCTCAGGGTGGCCTTGAACTCACAGCGATCCTCCTACCTCTGCCTCCAAGTGTTGGGATTAAAGGTGTGCGCCACCACGCCCGGCTCATTTTTTAAAATGACCTTGTTTCTTGGTTGCTTTGATCAGATAACACCTAGACTACATGATAATTCTAGTGTCTAATCAAAGAATTCCATCCCTATAATCAGTCTTAAATTAGCCACAGCTAGTCCCGACAGACTAAAAGATTTGGAGAAGTGTACACAGCGTATTTTCCCTAATGACCAAGGCCGAGACTCCATTCATGCTTGCTTACTTAGGGCATGGCACATACATTTCACTGCTAGTAGTAGTAACAGTAGTTCTTTCTCTAAGAAGCAGTGGAAACTGTAGGATAAAAGACGAATCATTTGTTTTCTTCAATGGGGAAGGTATTATGGGAAGTGAAGGCTTATTAACATGGAAAATAATAGAAAGAGTAGATTTTTATTCTAAGAAGTCATGCATCATTGAAATTTAAGTTATTGCAGCTCCAGGGCAGCAATTACTTATATATTGACAACTTATACATGTTTTACATGCCCGCTTGCTCTCCTGTTCACCACTGAAATGTAGTTACCATAGCAATGAACACATCACATGGTTCCTGTGCTAGTTCTAAAATAGAGAGCAGCAATACGCCATATGAGCACTTATTTTCTGCATAAGGACTGCATACACAATTTGAGGCTATTCCATACCCTCCCCAGCGCAGCTCGCTTTTCACTGATAGAGAAAGCTTTCAAAGTAAGAATGTGCTTGGCAGGAGTATATTTCAAACCTCTAGCCTCTCTTGTACTTAAGGTACATGCAGCTCTTTGCCACTGAACTAAAGCAACGCTCCACTGAATTTGACCACCGGGACTCTGCTGTTGTACGTTTAAGTTTGTTTTTGGTTTTTGGTTTTTTGAGGTAGGGTCTTCACTCTGGTCCAGGCTGACCTGGAATTCACTATGTAGTCTCAGGGCCTCGAACTCACGGTGATCCTCCTACCTCTGCCTCCCAGAGTGCTGGGATTAAAGACGTGCGCCACCACCCCTGGCTTTAACTCAGTATTTTCTATGGGCTATCAGTGCCACTAGGAAGACTTGGTGGGAGGAGCTTATACAGCGTGCGTGGAACCATCTCCTCAGTCTTACTGACCGATCAGTCCTGATCCAGTCTTGGTTTTTATCCTGTGCTCTCTAAAGATTGAGTGCATGGCTGTGGTACTGTCTCTAAAGAGAATGTCAACCTAAGAGGAGTCTGTTTCGGGACGGGAGGTGAGAAGGACACCAGGCACAGTGGAAAGTATGCTGTTAGCTTCCTTTTAGGGAGATTAGTGATCTTCAAGCTTTAAGCATAGATAGTTATGAAGCGCCGAAGCTATAGAACGGGACTCCAAATGTCCCTGATTTGTGCTCTCAGGCTCCCACTTAGTCTCCACCCTTCCTTTCTTTAGAGTATGTACTAGGATGTCAGACCTCCAGAATAAATAGCAGCATACCCTACTTACTGTGGCATGTCAAGGAATGGTGTCACTGTGGGGGTTTCTAACCATGTATAAAGTAAGCAAAATAAATATGAGCTATCGGCTATATTTCCTCTATTGCTTCCTGAACTACTAACTAACTTTTCTTTCTTTCTTTCTTCCTTCCTTCCTTCCTTTCTTCCTTCCTTCTTCCTTCCTTTCTTTTCTTCTTTTTTTTTTTTTTTTTTTTTTTTTTTTTGGTTTTTGCTGTAGGGTCTCACTCTAGTCCAGACTGACCTGGAATTCACTGTGTAGTCTCATGGTGGCCTTGAACTCATGGAGATCCTCCTGAGTGCTGGGATTAAAGGCATTCACCACCATGCCCAGCAAATTAAATTTTTTAATATCCCTTTTATGGGGGAGGCATTGAGGCAAGTTCTCATGATGGTAGCCCAGGCTGGCCTTGAACCCTTGTCAAGCTGCTTGCCTTAGCCTTCTGAGTTGATAGATATGTGCCACCACACCTAACAAGAATAGTAATTTTTAATTCTTTATTGAAATTACTAAGAACAACTATGCTGTATATAGTTGAGGGATCTGGTGTTTTATTTTCTCACTGTCTTATGCTCTTGACTAAAACTTATAAAAGGAGACTCATTTCCTTTAACCCAGGTTAGTCAATTTTTGAAGCTAAGTAGTCTCCTTTGGCTACTTACTCACAAAGACATATGTTGGTTATTTATCTGTGGTTATTCTTTAATCCTTCTTATACCTGCAAAGTACACTGCTATCTTATGTAAGCTATGTAATACTGGATCCTTCTATCCTTACTCAGCACTGACGTAGAGCAAATGGTTGGAGATGTTATTGTAATCTTGTACTTGAACCTCATTATTTATGAATTATATTATCAGCCAGGCATGGTGGCACACACCTGTAATCCTAGCACTAGTCAGACTAAGGCCAGGAAGACTTGGAGTTTGAAACCTGACAGAGCTATCTATCAAGTTCAACACTATCCTAGAATACATAGTTAAACCATTTCTCATAAACCAAAAGTTAGGTCTGCGATATGGCTCAGTGGTTAAAGGTACTTGCTTACAAGCCTTCCAGCCCCAGGTTCAATTTCTCAGCCTCCCACATAATTCTGGATGGGTGTTTTTATCAGCAAGAGATGTAGCCACCACCATCACCCCACATGTGTAGGTATGTGTGCACACACGCGCACACACACACACACAATACATTTGTAACTAAATAAATAAAAATAAAAAGTTAAGCTGAGGTAGTCATGGAGTCAGGCTGAGGTAGGAGGATCACTATGAGTTGTAGGCCAGCCTGGCTACAGTTTTAGGCTACACAGTGATTTCCAGGTCAGCCTGGGCTAGAATGAAATAAAATGAAAAAAAAAATAATGAAAAGATAAGTTATATTGAATATGAATATGCCACAGCTTGTTTTCCTACTGAAGGCTGTTGGGTTGTATTCTGGTTTTTGTTATTATAAATAGTGCTGTAGAAAATATATGTATTATGTGCTTTTGTGTAAATATTTCTTTAGGCTCAATTTCCAGAACTGAACTGCCAATTGTTAGGAAATGAAAATTAACTTCTAAGACAGTTTACAAAATTGCTTTCCAAAAAGTTCTAATAAAACATACTTAGTTTAAACATGTGTTTAAGTTTTGCCAAGATTAAAGTAATATTTTGAGAGTTTGGCATGGTGGTACATGACTTTAGTTCCAGCACGCTGGAGGCTGAGGTAGGATTACTGTGAGTCCCAGCCTCGTGCAAAAAGTATAGGTCTAGGTTAGTCTGGGCTAAAGTGAGACCCTGCCTCCAAAAAAGAGACATGTTATTTTAAAAAATTTTTTATTTATTATTTATTTTCAAGCAGAAAGAAAAAGAGAGAGAACAAATGAGGATGAGTACACCAGTAACCTCCTGTCACTGAAAATGGAACTCTGTACCACTTTGTGCTTCAGGCTCCACATGGGTACTGGGGAATCAAATCCAGGCTTTCTGGCTTTGCAAGCAAGCGCTTTAACCACTGAGCCATCTCTCCAGCCCACATTTCCTTTTTTAATTTGCATTTCTGGGTTTATTGCTGAAATGCCACAAGTTTTCATATATTTACAGGCCATTTTTATTTTTCTCCTCAAGTCCATATGTCTTTGCCTATCTTTATTTTGTATTTATTTATTTATTCATTCATTCATTCATTCATTCATTCATTCATTTATTTGAGGGAGAGAGAGAATGGGCACGCCAGGGCCTCCAGCCACTGCAAACGAACTCTAGATGTATGTGCCCCTTGTGCATCTGGCTTACGTGGGTCCTGGAGAGTCAAACTGGGATCCTTCGGGTTTTTTTTTTTTTTTTTTTTTTTTTTTTTTTTCGAGGTAGGGTCTCACTCTGGCTCAGGCTGACCTGGAATTCACTATGTAGTCTCAGGGTGGCCTCGAACTCATGGTGATCCTCCTACCTCTGCCTCCCGAGTGCTGGGATTAAAGGCGTGCGCCACCACGCCCAGCAATCCTTCGGTTTTGCAGGCAAACGTCTTAATAGCTAAGCCATGTCTCCAGCCCCACCTATGTTTATTTTGAATCATTCGATTTTTTTGGTGATGATTGTGGCTTTGGTATGGGTCTAATGTATTCCTTCAGTATCTATAGTAGTAAGTCATTTGAGTCCTAGTATACCAAGTGTCCTAAGCGATTGTCACTGTTCCCTCTAGATTTCAAGAAGGGTGTAGTCATACTGGAAACCGTGTTTCAGCCTAGCAACAGATCATTTGCTCTAGAATGATTTGCAACTTCTGATACTACTATAAAGTAAAAATAAATTGTGACATGGAGGGGCTGGAGAGAGAGGTCAGCAGTTAAAGGCACTTGCTTGCAAGGCCTGTCAGTCTCTGTTCAATATACCAGTGCCCAAGTGGAGCCAGACAAACAAAGTAGCACATGAATCGAGTTCATTTGTAGTGGCAAGAGGCTCTGGCATGCCCATATTCTCTCTCTATATATATAAATCAACTTTTGTTTTCTTTTGTTTTCTTTTGTTTTCCAAGGTAGGGTCTCGCTTTGGCCCAGGCTGACCTGGAATTAACTATGTAGTCTCAGGGTGGCCTTGAACTCACAGCGATCCTCCTACCTCTGCTTCCTGAGTGCTGGGATCAAAGGCGTGCGCCACCATGCCTGGCTCTGAGTCATAGTTTTAAATGCTAAGTTTGATAAATCCACCCTCCTACCTCTGCCTCTACCTCCCAAGTGCTGGGATTAAAGGCAGGTGCCACCACGCCCAGCTTAATTCAAATTTTTTTTAATATGACATGGAAAGCATCTGTAAAAACTAACATATAGGCCAGATGTGGTGGCGCCTACCTTTAATCCCAGGACTTGGGTGGCAGCAGGAGGAGGATCAATGTGAGCTTGATGCCAGCCTGGAACTGCAGAGATTTCCAGGTCAGCCTGGGCTAGAGTGAGACCCTACTTCGAAAAACCAAAAATAGTAATAATAATAACAGCAAGTGGGTATTTTGCCATGTTTATAAATATTAGTTTTATGGTTAGAATATATTCATCTTTCCAAGTTATGGTCATAGTACAAAAGTAATAGTTAGATTTTCACATAAATCAAGAAAGCAAGGAAGGAAAGGAGGAAGGAAGAAAGAAAAGGGCTGGGGAAATGGCTTAGCGGTTAAGGCATTTGCCTGTGAAGCCTAAAGGATCCCGGTTCGATTCCCCAGTACCCACATAAGCCAGATGCACAAGAGGGCGCATGTATCTGGAGTTCGTATGCAGTGGCTAGAGGCCCTGGCACACCCATTCTCTCTTTCTTTCTGCCTCTTCCTCCCTCCCTCCCTCTCTCTTTCTCTCAAATAAATAATATTTTTAAAAAGAAAGAGAGGGAGGGAGGGAGGGAGGGAGGGAAGAAGGAAGGAAGGAAGGAAGGAAGGAAGGAAGGAAGGAAGGAAGGAAGGAAGGAAGGAAGGAAGGAAGGAAGGAAGGAAGGGAAAATTCTCTTAGGAAAAACCCAATCCACAGTTTTCTCCACATTCTACATACCGTTTTACAAATTATCAAATAATGTTTTATTGTGTGCTTATTCTATTGCTAGGCTCTTTTACAAGAGAAAAGGACTAGAATTTTTGGTTTGTTTTGTTTTGCTTTGTTTTTTTTTAAGTAAGGTCTCGCTCTAGCCAGGCTGACCTGGATTCGCTATGTAGTTTCAGGGTTGCCTCTAACTCACAGCAATCCTCCTACCTCCTCAGCCTCCCGAGTGCTGGAATTAAAGGCTTGAGCCATCACGCCTAGCTTAGAATTTTTTAAAGTGTAGATTATCCTTTCTTTTTTTTTTGGGGGGGGGTGTTTGTTTTTTCGAGGTTAGGGTCTCACTCTAGTCCAGGCTGACCTGGAATTCACTCTTAGGGTAGCCTCGAACTCATAGTAATCCTCCTACCTCCCAAGTGCTGGGGTTAAAAGGTGTGTGCCACCACACACAGCTTGGCCTATCTTTTTAAAAAATATTTATTTAATTATTTATTTATTTATTTATTTTATTTGAGAGAGAGAGAGAATATGGGCATGGTCTTTTAGCTACTGCAGATGAACTCCAGACATATACACTAGCGTTTACATCTGGCTTATGTGCGTACTGGGGAATTGAACCTGGGTCCTTAGGCTTTGCAGGCAAGTGCTTTAACCTCTAAACCATCTCTCCAGCCCTGAAAATATTTTAATGCCTCCTGACTCAAGCATTTCCCTTGATATAATGATGCGTCACCTAGTAGGAAAGTGAGATAGGCAAACACCAGCGTAAATCATGGAAAGTACAAGTACGTTCTGCGTGGTCTTTTTCTATTGCCTGATACATTGATGCTTACTCAGTGCTTTTCAAATAAATAAGGCCTATATAGCTTTTTTTTTTTGGGGGGGTTTGAGGTAGGGTCTCACTCTGGTCCAGGCTGACCTGGAATTAACTATGTAGTCTCAGGATGGCCTCGAACTCACTGCAATTCTCCTACCTCTGCCTCCCGAGTGCTGGGATTAAAGGCATGCGCCACCACACCCGGCTCTATATAGCATTTTTAAAAGAATAAGAGCCTCCTTTTTACTTTGAGTATTTGCGTCGGGCACTTGGTACATAACTAGCATGTTTATAGAGCTAATAGAAAACCAGTTGAGGGTATTATTTTGTGTATGGATTCAAGAACTAGCGTATTTGATATTAGTTGCAAGCACACTTTCATTTCCTTTAGTTGATGGTCTTGTTCTCCTTGTCCTTGGCCTTTTACCTTTGAAATTAGTGTATCCGTTTGTACTAATTGAGAGTGCCAGTATCCAAGTGAATGTGACGTATCTATAAAAGAACAGGGAAAATCAAGTCCTTATTATGTTACCATATCACAAATCTAGACTTCCGGCTAAATGCCAGAATATAAATTAGATCCCTTATCAAATCTGGCACATAAAATTTTAGGATCCTTTTTAATGTACTACATATGCTTTCAATAAATGCCTGCTTTGGCAAGAAATTGAATCAGTGTCTTTTGTGTCAAGTACACTTGCATTATATTTTATACCTTGAAATGTTAAAATGGTCCTTATGAACCAGGTCAAGGGCAAAATTAGATGTGGTTTCTGTATTTTTGCTTTACATTCAATAAATATTACTTTTTCTTTGTTTGATTGTGTTGTGTTACAGATATTTATCTTACCATGGTTTTCTGGTGTAGCTTTTTTGGTTTTTTTTGTTGTTGTTGTTTGTTTGTTTTGTTGTTTTTCACTTGAAACAAAATTCAGCATCTGTAACACTGTCTTTCACTGACTGTTCTCCAGCCACACTGGCCTACTTTTAGTTTCTGAAATAGTTGAGCCTTTCTCCTGTCCCCTTAGGCTCTTCGCGCATGCTCTTCCTTCTGTCTTGACTATTTTTACCCCATTAGTCAGTGTTACTCACCTAGCTAACTCTTCTTTTAGGTCTCAACTTAAACATCTTTCTCAGAGATTCCTCCTCCATCCGCACCACCAGATTTATTTAATCTTCCTCTTAGGAATGACTAGTTTCTGCAAGAAATAACATTCTTAATTTTGCCTCAGGAAGTGAAGTTAAGATGTTGATGAAAATTAGAAATACAGGCCGAACATGGTGGTGCACACGTTTAATCCCAGCGCTTGGAAGGCAGAGGTAGGAGGAGCACTGTGAGTTTGAGGCCAGCCTGGGACTACAGAGAGAGTTCCAGGATAGCCTGGACTAATGTGAGACCCAAACTCAAAAAAACAAAAAAAGAAGATTATAAATAATATGATAAATGCATACGTATGTGTGTGCATGTGTGTGTATTTATCAAGTTAGAAAGTAAAGTGACCATTTGCCCTGGTTGCTCTCGTGATCCTTGAAAGCTTCCACTTCTCATACAGTACCATATGAGTATGTCTAGAAAATAACTTGTTTCTCTTGTCAATTTCCCCAAGCATCTCTCTTCTATCTGCATCTTTGGCTTCTAACAGTTCTTTCTTGAGTCAAAAGCCAGAATTCTCAGACATTCCCAGAAAAACCATTTAAATTAAATGAGCCCATCAAGATTTGGAAGAATGTCAGTTAAAAAGGAAAGTATTATATTAATTCTACCTTTAATTTCCAAAACCTGAAAACATTTTTGAGCCTAGGAAAACTAATGGCATTTCATTTATTCTTTCTGGTGGCCCCTGATCCCCAGTCATGTAATTTTCTTTGCATCCTGTAATATAATTTGCTCATATGCTTTTATTCTGTTTTTCTTTCCAGCACAGAAATCCTTTGTTTTCAACATGCTATTTTTGACTAGCCTCTTTCCATTTTTAAAAAACTTCTTTTAAAGCCAAGCATGGTGGCACATGCCTTTAATTTCAGCATTTGGGAGGCACAGGTAAGAGGATCACCATGAGTTCCAGGCCACCCTGAGACTACCGAGTGAATTCCAGGTCAACCTGGACTAGAGCAAGACCCTACCTTAAAAAACAAAAGTCTTGCTGGGCGTGGTGGTGCACGCCTTTAATCCCAGCACTCGGGAGGCAGAGGTAGGAGGATTGCCATGAGTTCAAGGGCACCCTGAGACTACATAGTTAATTCCAGGTTAGCCTGGATCAGTGTATTATCATACACTTGGCCATACATTCCTTGTGTATGTTAGGTAGTGTTTTGTTGTTAATTTCACGTGTGAACAACAAAAAAAAAAAAGCTTATTTTCCTCAAACGAAATATAATCTTAAGTTCCATTCCTGAGAAATTAAATTTCTTGTTGGGGAGATTCCCTTCATCTTCATAGGGATCTTAAACAAAGAATGGCACTGAGGGAGTGACTTGCCCCCTGCTCCCCCAGCATTCTGTCCATATTGAGTGTACTATTAGGCCTTAAAGTTCAGAGACTCTGCCACTTTCTCAGATATGAGCATCTTGGCCACAGCTGGAAGCTTCAGGATCTTCCTGTGTTGGATATTTTCTGTCATCCCCTCCAGATGGACTTCTTACTCTTACCTTCCCTGTTCTATACCCAAGGGCCCTCCAAAAACTTGGTAAGTATTAGTGGCAGGAAAAAGGGACATAGATCGGTGGCACTCTAACTTATTTAAAGGATGGATTTAAAGCTCTGGCTGCCAGACGGTTGGAAGAAAGTAAAAAGGATTAAGAAATGAGAAGCCATGGGCTGGAGCGATGGCTTAGTGGTTAAGGCACTTGCCTGCGAAGTCTAAAGACCCAGGTTCAATTCCCTAGTACCCACGTAAGCCAGATGCACATGGTTACACATATATTTAGAGTGGCTAGAGACCCTGGTGCACCCATTCTCTTATCTATCTATTTGCCCACCCACCCCCTCTCTCTCAAATAAGTAAATAAATAAATAAAATATTTTTAAAATACTAAATTTTTTAAAAAGAAAGAAAAGAGAGGCTGGGACTGGAGAGATGGCTAAGTGGTTAAGGTGCTTGCCTGCAGAGCCATAGGACCCAGGTTCAATTCCCCAGGACCCACGTAAGCCAGATGCACAAGGGGGCCCATGTGTCTGGAGTTCATTTGCAGTAGCTGGAGGCCCTGGCATGCCCATTCTCTCTTTCTCTCTGCCTCTTCCTCTCTCTCCCTTTGTCAAATAAATAAATAAAATATTTTTTAAAAGGCTGGAGAGGTGGGGCGTGGTGGCGCACACCTTTAATCCCACCACTCGGGAGGCAGAGGTGGGAGGAGCACCATGAGTTCGAGGCCACCCTGAAAATAGAGTGAATTCCAAGTCAGCATGGGCTAGAGTGAGACCCTTCCTCGAAAAAACAAAAATCAAAAAAAAAAAAGGGTGGGCCTGGAGAGATGGCTTAGCGCTTAAGCGCTTGCCTGTGAAGCCTAAGGAACCCAGTTCGAGGCTTGATTCCCCAGTACCCACATAAGCCAGAAGCACAAGGTGGTGCATGTGTCTGGAGTTTGTTTGCAGTGGCTGGAGGCCCTGGTGCTCCCATTCTCTCTATAACTCTCAAGAAAATAAATAAAATAAACAAATTAAAAAATATATTTAAAAAAGAAGGCTGCATGGAGAGTCAAATCACAAGTCGTAGAATTCACCTTCATTCCGGCAGTGCTCCTGAGCAGTACTATATCCCCCAGCAGTGCTCCTGAGCAGTAGTACCGTATCCCCAGTAGTGCTCCTGAGCAGTACCATATCCCCCGGCAGTGCTCCTGAGCATTACCGTATCCCCCGGGAGTACTCCTGGGCAGCACCGTATCCCCCAGCAGTGCTCCTGAGCAGTAGTACTGTATCCCCGGCAGTGCTCCTAAGCAGTACCGTAGCCCCCGGCAGTGCTCCTGGGCAGTACTGTATCCCCCAGCAGTGCTCCTGAGCAGTAATGTATCCTTAACTTTTGCTTATTTCACAACAACTACTATATAAGAAACAAAAGATTTTATCAGCTTAAGATTGCTGTCTGTGATACTGGTGATTTTAACAAGAGATCATACCAGGAAAAAGGCCTAAGCCTGAATTTAGTACGTATAACAATGTAATACCACCCCACTTGCAGATCTATTACTTAGATTAATGGATATGATTAAAATTGAGATGGAATAAAATTTTTAAAAGACAGTTAAATAAAATCCAAATTGATTGTGGAATAAAGGCCAAATTGTTACTTGCAGTCATGTGGTGCCTATTTCCATATGTCAAGATTCCTTCATAACTTGGCAGAAAGTTTTGCAGAAATAATTTCTCTTTCTTAAATGACAGGTGCCTCATCTTTTATTGTAACATTAATTCAGAATCCCATGAAATGAGAAATGCATGATATGAAATATAAATTTAAAAGCCTTTGCCCCCAACTTCAGCCCAGACACGTTGCTGGTGGTGTTTGCACTGCAGACTGTTCTCGTGCTCTTCTTTACCTTCTGCCTCCTTATGTCTCTGTTTTATCCTCCTTTTCCTTTTTCTGTTTTTCAAGGTAGGGTCTCACTCTAGTCCAGGATGACCTGGAATTCACTCTGTATGCTCAGGGTGGCCTCAAACTCATGGAGCTCCTCCTACTTCTGCCTCCCCAGTACTGGGATTAAAGGCGTGTGCCACCACGCCCGGCTCCTCCTTTTCATTTTAACCATGGTCATTCCTCCATCAGATGGTTCTTTTTGCCACTTCTGACTACATTTAAATGTCATTTATGCTGGACATGGTTGTGCACACTTTTAATCTCAGCATTTGGTAGGTAGAGGAAAGAGGGTTGCTGTGAGTTCAAGGCCAGCTTAAGAGTACATAGTGTGCCGGACATGGTGGCGCACGCCTTTAATCCCAGCACTCGGGAGGCAGAGGTAGGAGGATCACCGAGAGTTCGAGGCCACTCTGAGACTATATAGTGAATTCCAGGTCAGCCTGAGCCAGAGTGAGACCCTACCTCGAAAAAAAAAACAAAAAACAAACAAAAAAGTACATAGTGAATTCCAGGTCAGCCTTGGCTAGAGTGAGACCCCACCTTGAGAAATGAATGCCATTTAGGGGTTGGAGAGATGGCTTAGTGGTTAAGGTGCTTGCCTGCAAAGCCAAAGGACCAAGGTTCAATTCCCCAGTACCCACATAAAGCCAGATGCACAAGGTGACACATGCGTCTGGAGTTCATTTGCAGTGGCTAGATGACCTGATGTGCCTATTCTCTCTATATATCTGCCTCTCTCTCTCAAATAAATAAATTTTTTAAATGCCATTTATAAAATCAAAATTTCTCATTGAATTTGTGTCTAACCTAATGAGATTCAGCAGAAGGTTTGGAACTGAAACTTAATTATTAAGTGTAGCTTTTAATACTAGTGATGATTCACATTTTCCAACATATTTTACAATTTATTTCTCTTGGCAAGAGTTTGTTTTAAGTATTCATAAGTGAGGAGAAAGGTTTTTAAATTTTTGGCTTCTAGAAAGAAGTAATGCATCTTTTCCTGTTGTCTTTTAAAATGGTATTTTAACTTTTCAATATTTTTATTTATTTACTTGAGACAGAGAGAGTATGGGCATACCAGGGCTTCCTGCCACTGCAAATGAACTCCAGATACATGTAATCAACTTTGTGCATCTAGCTTCACATGGATACTGAGGAATCAAATCCAGGTTGTCAGGCTTTGCAAACAAGGGTCTTTAACTGCTGGGACATCTCCCCAGTCTGGTTTTTACTTTTTTTATTGACAACTCTATACTTACATACAAAAAAATGCATGATATTTCCCTCCCCTGCCCCCATTTTTTTTTTTTTTGGGTAGGGTCTCGCTCTAGCCCAGGCTGACCTGGAATTCACTATGCAGTCTCAGGGTGGCCTCAAACTCTTGGTGATACTCTTACCTCTGCCTTCCGAGTGCTGGGATTAAAGGTGTGCTCCATCATGACTGGCACTGATATTTTACCTTTTACAAAAATATATTAACAACAGCCAGGAGTGGTGGCACACCAAAAGAAAAATATATATATTGGAGCTGGAGAGATGGTTCAGTGGTTAAGGCACTTGCCCATAAAGCCTAGTGACCCCAGTTCAATTCCCCGTTACTCACGTAAAGCCAGATGCATAATGTGGCACATGCATCTAGGGTTTGTTTGCACTGGCTAGAGGCCCAGTGCGCCCATTCATAATATCACTCTCTGAATACTGTTTGTGAGGTTTAGTTTGTACTAATTATAGTTACCATTCAGAAGAATTCTCAAATATGATTTTAGGATTCTTATGATAAAAACTCCTAGATGCTTTTTTCAAAGGTTTCACTGTCTGAATTAAGTCTTTGTTTTGGAACACTTAATTTATAACATCAACTTATTGCATATATTTTCAGTTGTAATAAGAAAATTTCATATTGTGTCTTTAAGCTGCTCATGTACTGTCCAAAATGATGTGTGCATTGGCAGTAAAACCTCAGATGGATATATGGCATTGGATGTATTTTACCTTTTACGTTTTATTTATTTTATTTTTTAACAGTTTATTTACTTGCAAGCAAAAAGAGAGCAAGAAACAGAGAGAGTATGGGCACACCATACTCTGGCCACTACAGATGAACTCCAAATGCATGTGCCACTTTGTACATCTGGCTCTATGTGATGAACTTGTTAGGCACAATGCAATTTAACTGCTTTGCCCAAATCTTTTTTTTTTTTTTTTTTTTTTTTTTTTTTGGTTTTTCGAGGTAGGGTCTCACTCTAGAAGGCTGACCTGGGTTGTTAGGCTTTTCAGGGTGGCAACTGCTCCTCCTAACTGCTTCCCAAGTGCCATCTAAAGGCGTGCGCCAGCCCAAAAGGGGTTTTTTACAGTTGCAGAAGTATACCTTAATGGGTTTCAGGTTATAAGTTCATGTAGACTTACATTTCTATCCCACTTTTATAAATTTTCTAATTACTGTTCATGTCAGGAAAGTAAAATAGTACCTTGTCATACATTCTCTTTCTGATAGCTTACAAACTGACTCAGAACTTATTATTTCCCTGTACTTTACCTGTATGTAGGATATTTTTAGTACTTGGTTCAGTTATTTCTAGGGTCTTGGGGGGCTGTTTTTTTTTTTAATAGAATTTCTAGGTAGGCTTAGACCTACTATGCAGCCCAGGCATCCTCAAACTCATGATGCTCCTGCCTTTCCCTGCAAGTGCTAGGATTACAAGTATGCTGAAATCACTATGCCAGGCGCTATCGTTTTTCTACAGAAGTAGCATTTTTGTCAATTATCCTTGCTCTGCTTCAGTGTCCTGTTTGATATGCAGGGTCCACCAGTTCTGTCTAGCCTAAGACATCTTTAAAAGTATAATTATAATAAAATTTCAGAGTAAAACATTCTTATGGGAAAGTCCTTTTTTCTCTGATTATTTTTATGATACTTGGAAATGAGACAGACACCATAATCTTTTAGGCTAACTTTCTAGAGCAGGACAGCTGTAGGTATGGCAATATTCTTCTTCTCCTCCTCCTCCTCCTCCTCCTCCTCCTCCTCCTCCTCCTCCTCCTCCTCCTCCTCCTCCTCCTTCCTTCTTCTTTTGTTTTATTTTGTTTTTCAAGGTAGGGTCTCATTTTAGCCCAGGCTGACCCGGAATTCACTATGTAGTCTCAGGGTGGCCTCGAACTCATGGTGAGCCTCCTACCTCTGCCTCCCGAGTGCTGGGATCAAAGGCATGTGCCATCTCGACTGGCTCAATATTTTGGATTGTATCAATATCCTCATGAAATACATCAAACAAATCTCAGGTGTCCTTGAAAAATTTTATGTATTTAAGTCAAAATCTCTTTTACTTTTTTAGTAAAGATTGTATTAAATTAAGCAGCTTAACTTGTTCTAATGTACATTTTTCTGTTTCATACTAAGTATGAGACACAGTTCTAGGAAATGATTTTAAAAAAGTTGTTCTCAGGAAGCTAACCTATTTAAATACAAAACCAAAAGCAGAACTAGGTGTGTTGCATACCTGTTAACCCAGCACTTGCGAGGCAAAGGCAGGAGAATTACCAATTCCAGGCCAGCTTGGACCGCTGCGTAAAATGACTCAGTGGATTAGAGTGTCTGCTGCACAAGCATCAATACCTAATTGCAATGCCCACATTGAAAGCTGGGCTTGGCCGTGTATTCCTGTAAGACCAGTTTGAGGAAGTCAGAAACAGAAGGATCACTAAGGCTTGCTGGTCTGTCTAACCAATAATGGTGAGCCCTAGATTCACTGAGAGGCTGTCTCAAGCAAATGAAGCAGAAGAGCAATAGAGGGGAATACCCAGTGTCCTCTTCTAACCTCTTCTTACATGTGCACACATGTGCATACACTATAAGCATCACCTGTACAACACATACAAAGAAATGCTGAGGCTGGAAAGACAGCTTAGCTATTAAGACACTTCAATTCCCCGGTTCCCACATAAACCAGATAAACATGGTGGTACATGCGCCTGGAGTTCTTTTGCAGTGGCTAGAGGCCCTGGTGCACCCATTCTCTCCCTCTCTCTTTCTAATAAGTAAATATATTTCTTTTAAAGCTGGCAAACTAGGTAAGAAAACAGACTATAAATAAATTATAATGCAGCATAATACGTGGAATACTAAAGTCAGTCATCTGCTATCCCAAAAGTAAAGTCTGAGCCACAAAAAAACCACTTCAGAAGCCAGGCATGGTGGCGCACGCCTTTAATCCCAGCACTCGGGAGGCAGAGGTCGGAGGACTGCCATGAGTTCGAGGCCACCCAGGGACTACATAGTGACTTGCAGGTCAGCCTGAGCTAGAGTGAGACCCTACCTTGGGAAAAGAAAAAAAAAGAAAGAAAGAAAGAAAAAAAACCCACATCAGAGTGAGTACAGTTGAGAAGTAGCTGATGGCTGTCTTTCCTTCTTTACTTTTTCCTTATCATTTGGAAAGCCAGCAAGGGTTTATTACCGAATCTATGCAGAATAAAGTAGTAGATGCTTTGAGGATACAAACTTTAACAAAATCTTCACTGAGAATTTATATTCCAGTAAGGGAAATCAACTATCTATACAAATAAGTGTGTGTACATAAAAGCTCTTACAAGTTGCACAACATTATCATGCAACAAAAGCATCCACTTGTGGCTGCAGAGAAAGGAGAGGCCATCAAGGCTTCGTCCAGCAGAAAGAGCAGGGCTGAGCTCCCTGGAGGGATGGGAGGATGCTGACAAGAGGGGTGGAAGGTGCTCGTACTCACTTAGCACCTACATGTGCAAAGTAGCGTGAAGGCAAAGGATCCTGGGGCATGTTCAGAGAATAGCAAATAAACTCGTTTGAGTGGCACCTGGTACATATTTAAGGGCATACTAAAAGATCTGTCTAGAAAGGAAAAGTGAGGGCATATTGTGGAGGTCCTTTGGAAGTCAGTCTGTGGAGCTAGGACTTTTTTTTTTCTTTTTTTTTTTTTTTTTTTTTTTTTTTTTTTGGTTTTTCAAGGTAGGGTCTCACTCTAACTCAGGCTGACCTGGAATTCACTCTGTACTCTCAGGGTGGCCTTGAATTTACGGTGATCCTCCTACCTCTGCCTCCCAAGTGCTGGGATTAAAGGCATGCATCACCACGCCCGGCTAGCTAGGACTTTTGTTTTGTTTTGTTTTGTTTTGTTTTGTTTTGTTTTGTTTTGTTTTGTTTTGTTTTGTTTTGTTTTGTTTTGTTTTGTTTTGTTTTGTTTTCCAAGGTAGGGTCTCACTCTAGTCCAGGCTAACCTGGAATTCACTATGTAGTCTGAGGATGGCCTCGAACTCACAGCAATCCACCTACCTCTGCTTCCTGAGTGCTGAGATTAAAGGACTTTTTCCACGAAGCAACAGGTCACCTTTTGAGCGAAGGCTAATCAACGTTGGTATTTAAGAATGTGAGTCTGATGGTTATTACAAGGATGCACACAGGCTGGGTGAGACTCATTAGGAGACCACAGCAGTCATCCACGCAAGAGTCAATACAAACTTGATCTAGTTTTGAGTCAGGCGGATTGGAAACAGGTCTCATGATTATAAAATGGACTCAGCAGAATTTGGAGCTTGTCAGACGAAAAGAGAAAGTATCAAAAGGGCTCCAAAAGTGAAGCAGATATCTGCTAATGATGTCAAATGGATGAAATACAGAAAATACACACTCCACAATGTAAAGAGAGAAAAGATTCAATAGTTGAGTACTGAATTTCTGGGGGGGTTTGTTTGTTTGTTTGGTTGGTTGGTTTTTGTTTTTTTTTTTTTTGGAGACAAGGTCATACTCTAGCCCACACTGTCCTGGATCTTGCGAAGGAACACCAGCAGGCTGGCCTCAAACTCACAACAATCCTTTAGCTTCAGCCTACCACACCTGGCTGTATTTCTTTATATATACATATATATTTGAGAGGGGGAGGGAAGGAGGGAGAAAGCGAGAGAATGAATAGATGGTCTGGGGTTTCTTGTCAATGCAGATGAACTCCAAATACATGCACTACTTTGTGCATCTAGCTTTACATGGGCACTGGGGAATCGAATCCAGGCTGGCAGACCCACTCATAACCAAGTGCCTTTCCTGCTGAGCCATTTCACCAGGCCCCTGTATTTCTTTATTCTATTCTGTAGACTGAATTGGCCCCTCTTCAATATCAAATGCAATATGAGCTTTGCAGAAATAATCAGTATCTTAAAATCTATGTGTATGCTGTTACTTCCTCTTTTTTTTTTTTTAATTGTTTTTTATTTTTGGAGAGAGACAGACAGAGAGAGAGAGGGAGACAGATAGAGAATGGGCACGCCAGCAGTCTCTCAGCTGCAGTGAACGAAATCCAGATGCATGCGCCCCCTTGTGGGCAAGTGCGGCATTGCGCCCTTGTGTCACTTTGCATCTGGAGATTGGAACCCGGTTCTTAGGCTTAGCAGGCAGGTGCCTTAACCGCTAAGCCATCTCTCCAGCCCTGCTTCCTCTCTTTCTGTAATGTAATATTTTTCACACATTTATTACATTTCTCTTTTTTTTCTTTTCTTTTTTTTTGCTTGTTTTTGGTTTTCTGAGACATTATCTCACAGGATTCCCCAAAATCTAGGCTGGCCTTAAAGGAGGTGAAAAGCAGGGACAGACACCTAGAAGCTAAGCTCTGGCCTCTCCAGGCACACGTGCACTCCCACACATGAACACACACAAATCTGTCTGCCACCAGTGTTCGTGTTCTCAACACCCACACAAAGCCAGTTTCACAGTGTCACATCCATCTGCGATGTCAGTGCGCCTGCATCAGTGAGTGATGGAGTCAGGAGAAGCCTGAGGGGCCTGTCTTGGAGAAGATGCAAGGAAAAGACCAACACCCAGAGGTTGTCCTCGACTTCCACCAAGGGCAGTGGCACAGCCCCCACGCACCCTAACAGTAAAACAAAGCAGAGGAAAACAGGGGTTGTTCTAGAAGAAATTAGCTTTAAACTGTGAAGTGCTTTTCCTGAATTCATTTTTCTTTAGTTGCCACCATTAAATAATGTTTAAAGATTAAAAATGAACATTTCTTGCTAAAATAGATATATCAGCTAACTAATGAACCACTTTGTGAAAGGGTTAAGTTTCTATCATTTATGAAAGGGTAAATGCTACTTTTTGGCATGTATTTTGGCCCCTAATTTTTTTTTCAGTCTCTTCTACTGAGGTTTAATTTATATACTATCTAATTTTTATTATAAACCTATTGGATAGAGTCCATGACTGTCTTTATAGCTACACACTGCCCCACAGACTTTTTGGCACTCAATAAATGTTAAAAATATTTCTGTTCAGCATTCTGCAGACAGGAAGCATATGGTAATAAATGTCAGAGCACAGGTTGAAAATTTCCAAAAAGCTATACATTATATTTCTTAGAAAAGCCAGTTCAAACATTTTTGTGAATGAAATTTATTTTTAAAAAAGGTTCCTATGCTCAATTTATAGTTAATTTTCTTTTGTATTTAATTTTAATAGCCTTCATTTACTTTGTAAATTAAAAGTTTTCCATATCAGAAATGGTATGAAAAATAAGTATTGGGCTGGAGAGATGGCTTAGTGGTTAAAGCGCTTGCCTGTGAAGCCTAAGGAACCCAGTTCGAGGTTTGATTCCCCATGACCCACATAAGCCAGATGCACAAAGTGGCGCATGCATCTGGAGCTCATTTACAGTGGCTGGAGGCCCTGGTATGCCCATTCTCTCTTTCTCTCTCTCTCTCTCTCTCCCTCTCTCTCTGCCTGCCTGTCTGTCACTCTCAAATAAATAAATAAACAAACAAAATTTTCATTAAAAAATAACTATTAACAATAATGCATTCTCATAAGAAAATGTATAGATAATTTGTAGATAGCATAGAGGAAAGGTAACTCATTCTGCAGAACAGCATGAGAAGACATTTAGAGGTTTAAGAAACTTCAGTCTTTATGTTATGATACATGGGGCATGAAAAGAAAGAAACAGCAGGCGTTCCTTTATCTTTAAATTTCAGTGTGACTTGGAAGTATACCAATGCGACAACTGTTGTAGACCTTACAGTGGTATGAGACTTTGATCCAATAATATGTTTCTCACTTAAGTGTTCTAACACTACTTAAAAACTTACTGTGGTCTCAGTAATGTAATCATTGCTTTAGAATAACAAAAGACATGGAAAAATTTCAAACTTGATGCCAAAAAATGAATTCTTTGTAAAGGATAATATTTCCCAGTTAAAAACAAAGGGTTTAGCCAGGCTTGGTGGCGCATGCCTTTTTAATCCCTGCACTCAGGAGGCAGAGGTAGGAGTATCACTGTGAGTTCGAGGCCACCCTGAAACTACATAGTGAATTCCAGGTCATCCTGGCCTACAGAGTGAGACCCTACCTCAAAAAACTGAAGAAAAGCTGGGCGTGGTGGCGCACGCCTTTAATCTCAGCACTCGGGAGGCAGAGATAGGAGGATCGTCGTGAGTTCGAGGCCACCCTGAGATTACAGAGTGAACTCCAGGTCAGCCTGAACTAGAGTGAGACCCTACCTCGAAAAACCAAAAAAGAAAAAAAAAAAGAAAAAAAAAACCTGAAGAAAAAAAAAAAAGGTTAGGGCTGGAGAGATAGGTCCGTGGTTAAAGGTACTTACTTGCAAAGCCTACCTGCCAGGGTTCAATTCCCCAGTACTCATGCAAATCCAGACACACAATGTAGCACATGCATCTGGAGTTTGTTTGCAGTAGCAAGAGGCCCTAGTGTGCCCATACACACACACACACACAACACACACACATTCCCCTCCCATATGTATGTACAAATAAAATATTTTTTAAATATCTTATTTTTATTTATTTATTTGAGAGAGAGAATGGGTGTGGCAGGTCCTCTAACCACAGCAAACGAACTCCAGATGTGTATGCCCCCTTGTGTATCGGGCTTACATGGGTCCTGGGGCATCAAACCTGGGTCCTTTGGCTTTGTAGGCAGGTGCCTTAACCACTAAGCCATCTCTCCAGCCCACAAATAAAATATTTTTTTAAGAAAGAAATGGTGAGAAGTTGGGCATTGTGGCACAGGCCTTTAATCTCAGCACTCTGGAGTCAGAGATAGGAGGATTACTGTGAGTTTAAGGCCAGCCTGGAACTACAGAGTGATGCCAGGTCAGCCTGGGATAGAGCAAGACCCTACCTTGAAAAAAATAAAATAAAAAAGAGCCGATCGGGGCTGGAGAGATGGCTTAGCGGTTAAGGCACTTGCCTGAGAACCTGAGGACCCTGGTTCGATTCCCCAGTGCCCACGTAAGCCAGATGCACAAGGGACACATGTGTCTGGAGTTTGTTTGCAGTGGCTGGAGGCCCTGGTGTGCCCTCTCTCTCTGTCTCTCTCTCTCTCTCTCTCTCTCTCTTCTCTCTCTCTCTCTCTCTCACAAATAAATAAATAAAAATAAAATATTAAAAAAAAAAAAGAAGAGCCGATCGCCGAGAGTTCGAGGCCACCCTGAGACTACATAGTTAATTCCAGGTCAGCCTGGACCAGAGTGAGACCCTACCTTGCAAAACCAAAAAAAAACAACAACAATAAAAAAGAGCCGAGCATGGTGAAGCACGCCTTTAATCCCAGCCCTTGGAAAGCAGAGGTAGGAAGATCACCATGAGATCAAGGCCACCCTGAGACTGCATAGTGACTTCCAGGTGAGCCTGGGCTAGAGCAAAACCCTACCTCAAAAAAAATCCAAACATAAAAATAAAATAAAATAAAAAATAAATGTTTAACTATATTCAACTGTGTAAATGCATATAAATAGCATTTATCTAAATACTGTTTCCAAAATTTGCTTACCCTGTGATTGCTCTTCTGACCACACTTGCTGTGAGGTTTTCATTAACATAATTGAATGACAAATTACCTCTCTAAGTTTTAGTGGCCTGGAATATATATTCCTGGAATAAATATATATATGGTGTGGGTAGGGTATCCTGGAACAACTTAGCTATGTGCCTCTGACTTAGGGTCTTTCCCAAGTCTTAGTCAAGGTGTCACGCGGGGTTATAGTTACCTTGTTCTCAACTGGGACCCATGTCCACGTCCAGACTCAGTGACTTGTCTGTAGTCAAGCCTCCCGCGGTGGTATTGGCCATGTGATTCTCCCTGGGAATACTTACAAAAAGCCCAATTTAGCTCAGCTAGAGTGAGAGCTCAGATAGAAAAAGATTGGGGATCAGGAGGATGAGCAAGACATCACACCTCTTTTGTCATAATTAGAAGCCAGTCAGTAGTTACACCCCGTGCTCTAGGGAAGGTTGTCCAAGGGGGTTGGGTACCAGAATCAGGGACGTGCACACAGATCAAACATGGAAAGAACTCTGGATATGCTTAGAATTCACATTGGCTTTGTTTCTTTTTAAATATTTTTATTATATTTATTTGAGAGAGAGGGACTATGGACACACCAGGGCCTCTTGCCACTGCAAAGAAACTCCAGATGCTTATACCACTTTGTGTGTCTGGTTTTTTATACATTTTATTTTATTTTTAGGACACAAGGGCTTTTTTCCTTTTCTTTTCTTTCTTTTTTTTTTTTTTTTTTTTTTACTTTTTTGTTTATTTTAATTTATTTGAGAGTGACAGACAGAGAGAGAAAGAGGCAGATAGATAGAGAATAGACGTGCCAGGGCCTCCAGCCACTGTAAACGAACTCCAGATGCATGTGCCCCCTTGTGCATCTGGCTAACGTGGGTCTTGGGGGATCGAACCTGGTTTCTTTGGCTTTGCAGGCAAGCACCTTAACTGCTAAGCCATCCCTCCAGTCCTGTGTGTCTGTTTTTATGTGTGCACTGGGGAGTTGAACTCAGGTCAGCAGACTTTGCAAGCAAATGCCTTTAACAACTGAGCAGTCTCCCCAGTGCTAGAATTCAAACTGTCCTGATATCTTAGAAAAACATGCTTTCAGTCATCCAGTACAATCAGCTTTAATCTCTCTCTCTCTCTTTATTTTTATTTTTTTATCTTTTATTTTTATTTTTCGAGGTAGGGTCTTGCTGTAGCCTAGGCTGACCTAGAATTTACTATGTAGTCTCATGGAGCACTTCCTACCTCTGCCTCCCAAGTGCTGGAATTAAAGGCATGCACTGCCACACCCAGCTCCTCTTAGTTTTCTTGATAAACTGATGTATGGAGTAACGTGCTCACGACTGCATAGCAAATTAACTGTAAACCTGGGGTGTAGTGTCTTTATTCTAAGCCATATTCTCTTTCCATTTCATTGTCACTGCCTCTTGAGTAGTTCGACTTTGCATTGAAAGACGTTAAAGAAAAGCATTATACCTCTCAACTTATAGACAAGTATATGAATTTTCTATTATACAGAGGTTTATACATAGATCTATATAGAGAGAAATAAGGACAAGAGATACCATACTATCTTTTTAGATTTTTTGAGGTAGGGTGTCACTCTAGTCCAGGCTGACCTGGAACTCACTTTATAGTGCAGGCTAGCCTCAAACTCACAGTGATCCTTCTATCTCTGCCTCCCAAGTGCTGGGATTAAAGGTGTGCACCACTACACCTGGCTTTTTAGATTTTTATTTTATTTTATTTATTAGAGAAAGAGATGACATATCATGGGGATACCAGTGCCTCTAGCCACTGCAAATGAACTCCAGATGCATTACCACCTTGTGCATCTGACTTATATGTGTTCTGGGTCCATAGACTGCATAGGCAAGCGCCTTAACCACTAACCAATAAGCCATCTCTCTAGCCCTTTGTAGATTTTTTGTTTGTTTGTTTTGTTTTGTTTTGTTTTTCAAGGTAGCATCTGGCTCTAGCCCAGGCTGGTCTGGAATTCACTCTGTAGTCTCAGGGTGGCCTCGAACTCCCAGTGATCCTCCTATCTCAGCCTCCCTAGCCTAGCCTGTGTAGATTTTTTGAGGCAGGGTATATCTCTAACCCACACAGAGAAGACCTAGAACTCACTTGGTAACCCAGGCTACCTTCAAACTCATTGCCTTAGCCTTCCAAGTGCTAAGATTATAGGTGTGAGCTACCATGCCTTAAACTCATCTGTATCACATCATCCAGACTTTATAGTGTTATTCTTTCAATGTTGTGGAATCATTTTAATATCATTCTTTTTCTAATTTGAAAGAGAGACAGAGAGAGAGTCAGAAAGAGAGAATGGGCATGCCAGTGGCCTCTCAACCACTGTGAATGAACTTCAGATGCATACACCCCCTTGTGCGCATGTGCAACATTGTGTGCTTGCGTCAATTTTGCGTCTGGCTAAACGTGGGACCTGGAGATTTGAACTGGTGTTCTTAGGCTTAGCAAACAGGCGCCTTAACCGCTAAGCCATCTCTCCAGCCATTAATATCATTTAAAAAGTATATTTTATTTATGTATTTATTTGAGAGAGAGAAAGAGGTAGGGGGGAGAGAATGGGCGTGACAGGGCCTGCAGTCACTGCAGCTTTATTTGGGTGGTTAGGGAAATGAACCCAGGCTAGCAGGCTTTGCAAGCAAGTGCCTTTAACCACTGAACTATTTCCCCAGCCCCTCATTTCAATATCATTTTAAGGTGTCCAACATCTGTAACAGTATTCTGACTCTGCCCTAACAGATACTGTTAGCCTAATACTATATAGATGGAATGCAACTTATCAGATGGAATGCAACTTATCAGATGGAAAAGCAACACTGGCCTGACAGCTATGTTCTCCCTTGTCTCCCAGTCCTCTGTCTCCCAGGTCTTGAGTTAGGAATGTGGGAAGCCCCAGTGAGAGCCAGAACACATACTCCATGGACTCTTCTGCCTTTTGTGCTTGGAGCAATAAAGCAGTGTGGGTGGCTGGGTGGGCTGTTTACTGTGGGTAGTCTGAAGTTACCTTTCTGTGGCTCCCAAGTTGGACCCTCTTCCTTATGCCTCAGTACATGGAGTTGAAGCCTACGCCGAGGACCACTCATGTGTGATATGAAAGTGGTGGGGTGGTCACGTATACAGGCAGATGATGCCCTGGCCTAGGTTCATTATCTTGAAATGCAGAGCAGGCAATGGAAGGCCAAGGTTATGAGTCATTATCACAGTGGCAGTTAATAGTCATACCACCTATGGACATGAATTTTTTTAACATTTTATTTTATTTATTTATTTGAGAGAGAGAGAGAGACAGACAGAAAGAGAGAAAGCGGTAGATATATATAGAGAGAGAATGGACATGCCAGGGCCTCTTAGCCACTGCAGATGAACTCCAGACACATGCACCACCCTGTGCATCTGGCTTACCTGGGCACTGGGGAATCAAACCTGGATCCCTAGGCTTCCAGCCCAAGGACAAAAATTTTTGCCTTAGAGGCATTTGTTCACTTCTCAGAATATCTTTGTGGAATGGTTAGTAGGAATTTGGAATCTTTTCCATATAGATAGTTCCTATAATCATCTATGTTACTAATCCTAAGGAATCTCAAAAATTAAAAAAGAAAATCTTCCTGCAAGTAATATGTGCATTTGGCAAAGACTTATGATACCAGGCCAGTGCCAGTGCACTGACACTGTATGTCTGTATAACCAGTTATAAATAATTGAAGTGAGTATGAACAAAGTGTTATATCTTAAAGTTGACTACAGTAATTCTGTTTTATAAATAAGAACTTAGGTGTGTCAGACAAAATATGAGTAATTTTTTCCTCAGCTCATTATAAAGGAAATCCTTGTCTTTTATGCACACAAGCATGCACTTGAGTTTCTCTTTCCTTTCCTGAATAATCAGTGCTTTTTTTTTTTTTTCAAGGTAGGGTCTCACTTTAGCTCAGGCTGACCTGGAATTCACTAGGAAGTCTCAGGGTGGCCTCGAACTCACAGCAATCCTCCTACCTCTGCCTCCTGAGTGCTGGGATTAAAGGTGTGTGCCACCACACCTGGCAAGGATTGTGCTTTTTTAAATAGGAGCTTGGTAATCCCTTTTAAAAGCTCCTAATGTAAGCATCCCATAGTTTTCATTAATCATGAGTTTTACCCTGTTTTGGTTTTTTGAGGTAGGGTCTCCCTCTAGCCCAGGCTGACCTGGAATTAACTATGTAGTCTTGGGGTGGCCTCGAACTCACAGTGATCTTCCTACCTCTGCCTCCTGAGTGCTGGGATTAAAGGCGTGCACCACTACACCTGACTTAGCCTTTTTTTAAAGTAGATTATTTTATTCATTTCCAACCACATACCTGTGAGGGTGGTAATACTAGGTTTAAGGAAAGAGACACTGCAAAAGGGGTGACTTTTGTTTTTACAAAGTAGGGTCTTACGCCCAGGATAACTTAGAATTCACTGTGTAGTCTCAGGCTGGCCTTGAACTCACATTATCCTTCTACCTCTGCCTCCTAGTGCTAGGATTAAACCACCACACCAACCTTTCAGCCTTTTTTTTTTTTTTAACCTCAATTCCAAATCCATTATTTGATGGTTGTTTCATCAGCACCTTTCTAGCCTGGATGGTGAAGCAGCAGGACCACTGTAAATCCTCAGTATCATGGTATCGATGAGAGCCTAAGACTTTAATTATATGTCATTGTATTCATAAACACTCAATTCCAGGAAGGGGAAAATGACTCTGTTGTTGTAAAAGACATTATGTGAGAATCAGTCATTGTTACCCAAAAATGACACTGTGTTACAGCATATACAACAATGGAACTGATTCTGAAAATATGACCTGTCTCAGAAACGACATAATAGTGGAAGTTATCAAAATGGAAAGAAGTGTGAATGTGAGATGCAGCCTTCTCAGAAATATTCTTTCCTGGCCTGTTTAGTTGTGCTTTTGTTACTTGTCATGCATGAATGCAAGTGCAGTTCTCTCTCTTTCTCTCTCTCTCTCTCTGGGGAGCAGGAGCCTCGGTGTCACTTGTTTATTTCCTTAATCTTCCCCCCTCCTCTGTGATTTTTTTTTATGTCAGATCTAAATTGAAAAGCCTGGAAATATAATGATTATCCCATGGATAATCACCTGCGTTAGGCACCGCCCTGCTCTTCTATTCTAACCCTAGCTGTTCTCTGCATGTCACAGCCACTCCGTGGTTGGATTTTAACCTGACTGCTTCATTAGATTTGTGAAACTCTGTACGAGGCGCCCTGGGGCAGCACAGATGGGGACTTGCTTGTTTTCTTTTCTCACTTTTACTGCAGTGGCACACTAAAAAGTCCTTTTCAATTTAGTGTGATCAGTTCACTTGGAATTACCCTTGATATTTGGAATCTGCCTTATTCTTCTGCCTACCATCTATGCTCATTCTCCCTTGTTTCCTGATGTAATGGCTTTTTTTTTCTTTTCCTTCATCCAGCGAATCTGAGAGTAAGAATTCTGCTTAAAATTCTTACTGGGTCAAACTGTTCCCCTCTGTTGTTTTGTTTGTTTTACTAAGAGGGAAAAATAAATGCTGTTCCATCAGAGTCTACAAACACCTTCTGATCAGAGGTTAGCTGTGGGAAAGTCTACAGTGATGTGAGACAGCTGCCTTCTGTACTGCTGTGACTTGGGGCACCAGCGGAAGATCAAAGGAAGGTGAAAGGAAGTCAGAAGATAAGATCATTTTAAGCCACAGAACAAGTGCTTAGCTTTTCTTGTGATAGGACACAGCTCAGCAAAACTGTGAGGAGGCACGAAGATAGAAAATTGAATTGGCTTTTCTTAAGTATGTCCTTCCTTGGCCAGAAATATGTTGGTGCTTGAAATTGTTTACAGATGTGAAAATGTTCTAAGGCATGGTTTCCTTAAAAAAGAATAATCTCTGGCTGTGGAGATGGCTCAGTGGTTGGTTAAAGGCATGCACTCCCAAAGCCTGCCAGTCCTGGTTCAGTTCCCCAGCCACCCACATAAAGCTGGACGCAAAAGGTGGCACATTCCATTTGTATAGTTACACACACACACACACCACATGGAAATAAGTTAATTAATATTAAAAAAATAATAATCTGAAGCAGTACATGGTGGCACTTATCTATAATCCCAGCACTTGTGAGACAGGCAGGGTGATGTTCAAGGCCAGTTGTACTACATGCCCACTTGTACAATTACATGACACACACACACACACGTGTCACACATGAAGAGAGAGAAGAGATGGCAGCACAAAGCTGTAATCTAGCACTCAGGATTTAGAGTGCAGGAGGACTAAGAATTCCAGGCCTGATTTGCATAATAGGAGCCTGTTCCAAAGAAACAAACAACAATATGTATGTGTATATGTGTGTATGTACATATATGTTCAATCCCTAGCACTGCCCCCCCCACATTTAAGTACTGTATGTGAATTTTTAGTCTTTTCTGTCTTAGTGCAATTTTTGTTGTATACACTCTGCTATCCACTCTGTAGTCCCAGGCTGGCCTTGAACTCACAGTGATCCTCCTACTTCTGCCTCCTGATGGTGGGATCAAGGTGTGCGCTACCACACCCAGAACTTTAGTGTGATTGTTTTTTTTTTTAATGTGATTTTAATCCTACAGATTCTTCAGTTTTCTTTCATGGCTCTGAAGTTCCTTTGATTTTTGTTTTCTTTTTTGTTGTTGTTTGGTTTTTTTGTTTGTTTTCTTTTTGGAGACAGGGCCTTCCTCTGTAGCCTAGTCTATCTTGGAACTCACTCTGTAGCCCAGAGATGGCTTCAAACTCACAGCAATCCTCCTTTCTCAAGTACTAGGATTATAAGTGTAAACCACCACACTCAGCTCTTAAGTTCCAGTTTAAAAAGTAGTTCTTGGAAGCTTCTCAGTTATATTTTTCATATAAGAATTTAATTGGGAGCCGGGCGTGGTGGCGCACGCCTTTAATCCCAGCACTCAGGAGGCAGATGTAGGAGGATCACCGTGAGTTCAAGGCCACCCTGAGACTACATAGTGAATTCCAGGTCACCCTGGGCTACCTCGAAAAACTTTAAAAAAAAAAAAAAGGAATTTAATTGGGGAGGGAAATATCATGGTTTATTGTCTGTAAGTATATAAGTTGTCAATAAAAATTTTTTTAAAAAGAATTTGAGAACTAGAGAGATGTCTAGAGTTCATTTGCAGTGGCTAGAGGCCCTGAAGTGCCATTCTCTCTCTCTCTCTCTCTCTCCCTCTTTCTTATTCTCAAATAAATAAATAAAATACCCTTGTTTTAAATTTATTTATTTATTTGCAAGCAGAGAGAGATTGAGAAAGAAAGAGAATGGGCGCTCCAGGGCCTCTAGCCACTGCAAACGAACTCTAGACGTATGTGCCACCTTGTGCATCTGGCTTACATGGGTACTGGGGAATCAAACCTTGGTCCTTTGGGTTTGTAGGCAGGCACCTTAACTGCTAAGCCATCTATCCAGCCCAAATAAAATATTCTTTAAAAAAGAATTTAAAAAAAGAAAAAAGGAATTTGATTGGTTATTTGTAACAACTTAGAAAACACTACATTTTTTTTGTACCTTATCCTTTTCCTTATTATCTCAGATAGGAAATTGGTGTTAACTGTATGATCTAAAAAGTTCTGACTGGGATGGAGAGATGGCTTAGTGGTTAAGGCGCTTGTTAAGGCCAGATGCACAAGGTACCACACGTGTCTGGAGTTCATTTGCAGTAGCTAGAGGCCCTGGTGAGCCCATTCTCTCTCTCTTTCCTTCTCCATCTCTCTCTCTCTGTCTCAAATGAAAAAAAAAAATTAAAGTTCTGATTAAGTCAGTGGACAAGAGCATAGGATAACCTTGCTTGAACTAATAGTGAAGGTCGTAATTCAGTTTTATTTTGTTTTGTTTTGTTTTGTTTTCATCAGAAGAGGCTACTGTAGTCAGGTTTCTGCTTCTCTCATGAATAGCCTTTCACTTAGCACTTGTTAACTACAGTGTTGAGCTGTAATCATACATGTTGACCTTTTCCAACCCTTGAAATAGTTTTCTAGCTCTACCTATTATTAGGATATTGGGCTATAAGTACATGCACACGTTTTTTTCCTTAATGTTTCCCGCGACATGTAGGTAGTACCCACTTCTGTGCTGGAGACACTGCTGTACTTTCTGCCTTACATGGTTTGGTGCAGCAGTCGGTTTAGTTGAGTTGGATTTGCTCACTGTTCAGGCTCAAATCCCATCCTTCTATTAATATCTCTTGGCAAAGATAATTTTGGAGGAATGTAAGTTAAAATGTAGAGGCTCTTGACAGTTGTCTGCAATTTTTTTTCACTTTCCAGAGGGAAGTACAGTTGAAGAGTAATGTTGCCTCCATTTCTATCAGTCCTAAAATTAAAATTTATGCATCAACCAAATGGTAAAATGGAAGGAATTTGGATACACAGATGTGTGTGTGTATGTGTGTGTGTGTGTGTTTTGTCATTTGATAGCCTGTTAGAAAGGCATTAGAGAATATAATCATGTTCAGAATGTGTTCTTAAGATATTTAAAACTTATAAGAGCTTCTAAAAAATGTTTTATTTACTTATTTATTTGAGAGAGAAAAGGAGGCAGACACACAGAAAGAGATTGGGCATGCCTGGACCTCCATTCAGTGCAAAGGAACTCCACATGCCCGCGGCACCTTGTACATCTGGCTTACATGGATACTGGGTAATCAAACTGGATCCTTAGGCTTTGCAGGCAAGCGCCTTAACCACTAAGCCATCTCTCCAGCCTCCAGAACTTTTTATATTAAAATGTTTTGTGGGCTGCAGAGATGGCTCAGCTGTTAAGGTGCTTGCTTGCAAAGCCAAAGGACCTAGGTTTGATTCCCCAGGACCCACACAAGCCAGGTGCACAAGGTGGTGCATGCATCTGGAGTTCATTTGCAGCAGCTGGAGGTCCTGGCATGCCCATTCTCTCCTCTCTTGCCTCTCTTTCTCTCTCTGATTCTCTCTCTCAAATATATATATATAGGTTTTTCGAGGTAGGGTCTCACTCTAGTTCAAGCTGACCTGGAATTCACTATGTAGTCTCAGGGTGGCCTTGAACTCATGGCAATTCTCCTACCTCTGCCTCCCGAGTGCTGAGATTAAAGGCATGCGCCACCACGCCCGTCATAAATAAACTTTTTAAAGATGTGGCCAGGGAGATGGCTCATGGGGTAAGAGCACTGAGAACCTGAGTTCTGTCCCCAGCATTGAGTGGGACGACAACAGGAAGATTCTAGGGCTTACTGGTAAACCAGTCTGACGAAAACATGGTGAGCTCCAGTTCAGTGAGAGATTCTATCTCCGGGAAATAAAGTGAAAGAGTAGCAGAGGACAATGCAGTGTAGTCCTCTGTCCTACACATGTGTGCCCACAGGGCACATGTATCTGCACACACACATACCCACAATACCACACACACACACCCCAGAAAAAATTGTTTTGAAGTAGGGTCTCTCTGTAGCCCAGGATGGCCTCATATTCACAGCATCCCTCTTACCTCTGCCTCCAGAGTGCTGTGACTAAGGCATGTGCCACCACACCTGACCCCCCCCAAAATTTTTAATTTTTTTGTTTTTATTTTTCAAGGTAGGGTCTCACTCTAGCTCGGGTTGACCTGGAATTCACTATATAGTCTCAAGGTGGCCTCACAGTGGTCCTCCTACCTCTGCCTCCCCAGTGCTGGGATTAAAGGTGTGCGCCACCACGCCCAGCAAATTTTTAAAAAATTTATTTGCAAGCAGAGAGAGAGAGAGATAAAAGAGAGACAGAGAGAATAGATGCGCCAGGGCCTGCAACCACTGCAAACGAACTCCAGATGCATATGCCACTGTGGATCTGGCTTTACTTGGGAACTGGTAAATCAAATTCGGTTGTTAGGTTTTGTAGGCAAATGCCTTAGCTGCTGAGCCTCTGCAGCCCTCCCTGCCCCCACCCCCATATTTTTTAACCATCTCTTAATTATTCAACTTTTAATACCTTGTCTTCTTACTTAAAAGAGAGAATGTGGGTTTTAGTCTGGTTATTAGGAAAACTTTCAGGCTTATACGTAGTAGGAATATTAAACCCCTACATACAACCACATGCATCGTGATTTTACCATTAGTGCTTTCCTTCAGTTGTCTTTACAAAATCTCTATCAAGTAAATTACATATTTCATAGTATCTTATTCCCAAATACTTCTGGAAATATCTCTTTTAAAATATTTATTCAAAGCCGGGCGTGGTGGCGCACGCCTTTAATCCCAGCACTCGGGAGGCAGAGGTAGGAGGATCGCCAAGAGTTAGAGGCCACCCTGAGACTACATAGTTAATTCCAGGTCAGCCTGAACCAGAGTGAGACCCTACCTCGCAAAACTAAATAAATAAATAAATAAATAAATAAATAAAAAATAAATTTATTCATTTTTTTGCAAGAGAGAGAATGAATGAGTGCACCAGGACCTCCAGCCACTGCAAACAAATTCCAGATGCACACACCACTTTGTGCAATTGACTTTCCTTAGGCACTGAGGAATCGAACCAGGTTCGTTAGGTTTTGCAGGCCAGGTGTTTCATCCACTAAGCCATCTCTTCAGCCCTGGAATTAACTTTAAAAAATTAAAGAGATGGGCTGGAGAGATGGCTTAGCAGTTACGTGCTTGCGTGTGAAGCCTAAGGACCCTGGTTCGATTCCCCAGTACACACGTAAGCCAGATGCACAAGGTAGCACATGCATCTGGAGTTCCTTTGCAGTGGCTGGAGGCCCTGGTGAACTCATTCTCTCTTTTTCTGCCTCTTCCTCTCTCTGTCTGTCTTTCGCTCTCAAATAAATAAATAAATAACAAAACAAAGAAGCCTGGCGTGGTGGCACACGCCTTTAATCCTAGCGCTTGGGAGGCAGAGGTAGGAGGATCGCCATGATTCAAGGCCACCCTGAGAATACAGAGTGATTTCCAGTTCAGCCTAGACTAGAGCGAGACCCTACCTCAAAAAACCAAACAAAAAATAAATGAATAAAAAATAAAACAAAAAATTTTTAAAAATTAAAGAGATTTTCCTTATCAAACTAACATCTCATAATTTTTTCTCTCTTCTGGCTGGTTTTTTTTTTTTTGTTTTGTTTTTTTTTTTTTGTTGTTTTTTGGTTTTTCAAGGTAGGGTATTGCTCTAGCCCAGGCTGACCTGGAATTCACTATTTACTATGTATTCTCAGGCTGGCCTTGAACTCACGGTGATCCTCCTACCTCTGCCTCTGGAGTGCTGAGATTGAAGGCATGTGCCGCCATGCCCAGCTGGACTAAAGTTCTGACTAATTGGTATTGAAATGTTTCGGTCCGAATTCTTCATACGTGATGCCATGAATGTCACACTGCATCATAACAGAAGGCACGGGATATTCAGGGGTCCCACTGTGAGTGATGATGAGCGGTGGGATCGATCCCTGTGCTAAAGTGACAACAGCTTGATCCTTCCCTTGTAAAGTCACACTTGGCTCCCTGTGGTCAATGTGTAATCCCTGCCGCTTTGCTTCCGTGTAAGATCCAGCTCACCCTCACCCTTTCACCCAGTGGATTGAGCACCCATTGATGAACCCTGCCTTTATAAATTTCATCATGAGTATAGCAAAATGGTGGTGGGGGGGGTTCCTTCCCCAAATCTGTATCTATAGCAAGTATTCTATGTACACAAGAGCTTTCTGGGAGGTATTATTGTAATTAGAACTGTAACCGCCAGCCTGTTCCTTAGGTTTCAAGCGATTGTCTTCCTGGCTGAGGTCAGAACACCTGAACTCACCGTGGCAGCGCAGTAGAAATATGCACTACATCTTCTTTATTCTAACTTGTGAAGTGTGTTGACATTACACTGCCTCTTTCTTTTTTCCATGCCAAGAGAAAAAGGAATTCTTTTTTGGTATAAGAATAAAAAATGAACTATGTGAGTATATTGAGATAATTGTGTAAAAAGAAGACTTTGAATGAGTTTCAAAATGGATTATTTCTTCATTACCTAGCACTTTATAATTAACTGTTCTTTTTTTTTTTTTTTTTTTTTTTTTTTTTTTTTTAGGAAGCTGCCGCTTTTGGTAGAGAGCAAGGCTTTGAGGTGAGTTAACCCACAATTGCACACTAAACAGATCCTAAAGGTTTTTTCTAGCTGGTAATGAAGTTCTTTTGGACAGTGATTGATGTGCTATTATACTCTCAGAGCCGCGCAGCGGTTGCCATGGAAACCTGGCAGTCGTCATGGTTCCTTTGTTCTGCCAGCACAGTGTTATGACGCACTCTGCTAGGTCTGCACCCAACATCGCCTACAGATGCTATTTATTGAATTTTGAAAAGCCTCTTGGGAAGCCAAGAGGTTGGGCACGGTTTCAAGCTGCCTCTGCAGATACGGGGCCTGTCGGTTTGTTCAGTTAAGAAGCTGCCTCATTAGCTGCATTACATTTCGTGAGGACTCACTGCAGAAGCAGTGGCGGAGCAGGACTAAGTGGAGAAACAGAACGTCGCCTGATAATCTCAGCCCTGTCACATGTAGATTATCATTATGCAAATTCATTTCCAAAAGGTTGTACTTAATAGTTGTTAGGAACTGATTAATTTAAATCCTTGCTTGTGAACTTCTTGTCTGAATCTTTCTCTCTTTTTTTTTTTTGTCTTCTCTCACTTTTTTTTTAATAACATAGAATATGTTATTTGCTGAAGCAAAATATTGATAATTGGCTTTAATTTCTAGGTCTTGATTCTATTTTCCTGATAGACGTACTATCCTGTCAAGATTCAAAACTCCATGTGGTGCTTGTTGGCAAAATTAAGATCCAGTCAAGACCATGTTTTTGTCTATATAATATCCGTCTTCCAATTGATTGTTAGAAAACACTGACTTCAATATGAACCCAGGCTAATTGACTGAATTAACTGAGTTTATGAGCTTGTCTGACTATATTTATGAGCCAGAACTATGTAGAATGCTATGTTCTACTCAGCAAGTTGGAAATATTACATGATAGTAACTTTAAAAAATTAATGTGGGAGCTGGGCATGGCAGTGCACGCCTTTAATTCCAGCACTCCAGAGGCAGAGGTAGAGGGATTGCTTGGAGTTTGAGGCCAACCTGGGACTGCAGAGTGAGTTCCAGGTCAGCCTGGGCTAGAGTGAAAACCTATCTTGAAAAAGAACAAGCAGGGGCTAGAGAGATGGTTTAGTGGTTAAACACTTGCCTGTGAAGCCTAAGGACCCCAGTTCGTGCCTCAGTTCCCCAATACCCACGTAAGCCAGATACATAAGGGGGCACATGCATCTAGAGTTCGTTTGCAGTGGCTGGAGGCCCTGGCGTGCCCATTCTCTCTGTGTGTCACTTTCTCTCTGCCTCTTTCTCTCTCTGTCTGTTGCTCTCAAAAATATAAATAATAAGGCCGGGCGTGGTGGCTCATGCCTTTAATCCCAGCACTCGGGAGGCAGAGGTAGGAGGATCGCCGTGTGTTTGAGGCCACCCTGAGAACACAGAGTGACTTCCAGGTCAGTCTGAACTAGAGTAAGACCCTACCTCGAAAAACAAAACAAACAAACAAACAAACAAACAAATATATATATATATATAATAAAAACACGTAAAAGAAAAAAAACAAGCAAAAAAAATTAATGTGGGGCTAGGAAGATGGCTCAGCAGTTAAAGGTATTTGCTTTCAAGCCTGCTGGCCTGGGTCTTTCCAGATTTGATTCCACAGTATCCACATAAAGCCAGATGCACAAAGTGGCACATGTGTCTGAAGTTCATTTCCAGTGGCAAAGGCCATGGTACATGTACATGTACACACACTTTCTCTCCCATCCTCTCTTCTTGAAAATAAATAAATAAAATTTTATTATAAGGGCTAGAGAGATGGTTTCATTCCCCAGTACACATGTAAAGCCAGATGCACGAGGTGGTACATGTATCTAGAGTTTGTTTCAAGTGGCAAGAGGCCCTGGCACACCCATTCTATCTTTCTCTCTCTCTCTCTGTTTGCCTCTCTCTCTCTCTCTCTCTCTCAAACAAATAAATAAAATATTTAGAAAATATAAAATAATATATTTTTTTAAAATTACACCAGCCCATGGTGCACACACCTTTCTTTAATCCCAGCTCTTGGGAGGCAGAGATAGGAGGATCGCTGAGTTTGAGGCCACCCTGACACTACACAGTGAATTCCAGGTATATTTGGCTACAGTGAGACTATACCCCCCCCAAGAAAAACAAAACAAAACAAAATCCCTGTGACTTAACCTGCAATACAGAAACTCTCTGCTTATTTGCATACTCAGTGTTCTCGACCATCTACAGAAGCTGGTTTTGATGGAATGATTACTTAAGTATACTAAAGGTAGATTCAGTGTGGAGCAACAAAGTAATACACTCATGTGTTATCCTGACCACAGGACTTGATCAACCAGAAACAAAGCTTCCTCTCAATGGAGGAAGAAAAAGGAGTGTGTAATCTTAAGAGTTAATTCCCACACGATCTGGTGAAGGAACTATTTCAACATGGGAAAGCTGTATAGTACTTTATTTCTTAGAAGTTTGCTTTTTTTTTTTTTACTCTACTCCAGTCAATGAAGAGTCATATATAAAAGGATTTCCAAGGGTTTTTTTTTTTTTTGTCTAATTTGTTTCATTATATAATTTCACACACTAGCAGTTAATATATATAGAACACAGTGTAGTCAAGGAAAAGTTCAATTCACAAACCAAATGCTTCGACTATAAGAAGATCCATAGATGTTTGCAGTCATTTTAAAAGTTTTACCGGGTGGGAGAGATGGCTCAGAGGTTAAGGTGCTTGCCTGCAAAGACTTACAATCTGTATTCAGTTCCCCAGTACTCACGTAAAGCCAGATGTACAAAGTGGTATATGCATCTGGAGTTTGTTTGTAGTTGCTAGAGGCCCTGGCTTGCCCATTCTCTCTCTCTCTCCTTCTCTCTCTCTCTCTCTCCTTGAAAATAAATAAAATTTAAAAGTTTTACATGGGCTGGATAGATGGCTCAGCAGTTAAGGCCCTTGCCTGCAAAGCCTAAGGAGCCAGGTTCCATTCCCGAGTACCCATGATGCACAAAGTGGCACATGCATTTGGAGTTCGTTTGCAGTGGCTAGAAGCTCTGGTGCTCCCATTCTTTCTTTCTTTCTCTCTCTTTGCAAATAAATTTTTTGAAAATTTTTATAAATTTTTTAAAAGATGGTACATGCATCTGTCTCTTTCCCTCCCACCCCTCCTCTCAGCTTGCAAACAAATAGTTTTTTTTAGCCCAGCATGGTGGCACACGCCTTTAATCCCAGCACTTGGAGGCAAAGATAAAAGGATCACCCTGAGTTCGAGGCCACCCTGAGGCTATATAGTGAACTTCAGGTCAGCCTGAGCTAGAGTGAGACCCTACCTCAAAAAAACAAAACAATAATAATAATAATAATAATAATAATTAAATTTTAAAAAAAGTTTTACTCAAACAAATAGCGAAGGAAGGAAGGAAGGAAAGAAGGAGGGAGGGAGGAGGGAGGAAGGAAGGGAGGAAAAGTTTTACCCCTGCTAGTTGGACATGTGGCTCATGCCTTTTAACCCGGTACTCAGGAGGCCAAAGTATGAGGCACTCCATGAGTTTGAGCCCAACCTGGGCTACAAAGTGAGTTCCAGGTCAGCCTGGTTAGAGTGAAAGTTTTACCTAGGCTGAGTTGTTTTTCTTTCTTTCTTTCTTTCTTTCTTTCTTTCTTTCTTTCTTTCTTTCTTTCTTTAATTTATAAGCAGAGAGGGATAGAGAGTGGAGAGAGAGACAGAGAGAATGGGCACAACAGGGCCCCCAGCCACTACAGATCAACTCCAGACACATGCGCTGTTTTGTGCATCTGACTTTATGTGGGCACTGGAGACTCAAACCCGGGTGTGTCATTAGGATGCTAAACCATCTCTCCAGCCCTATGTTAAGTTTTTTGTTTTGTTTTGTTTTGTTTTGTTTTGTTTTGTTTTGTTTTGTTTTGTTTTTCAAGGTAGGGTTTCGCTGTGGTCCAGGATGACCTGGAATTAACTATGTAGTCTCAGGGTGGCCTTGAACTCACAGCGATCCTCCTACCTCTGTCTCCCAAGTGCTGGGATTAAAGGCGTGCGCCACCACGCCCGGCTCCTATGTTGTTTTTATGCTAAAAATTAGTATTCTCAGCCGGGTGTGGTGGCGCACGCCTTTAATCCCAGCACTAGGGAGGGAGAGGTAGGAGGATTACCATGAGTTTGAGGTCAGTCTGGGCTTGTGAGACCCTACCTTGAAAAACCAAAAATAAATAAATAAATAAAAATTAGTATTCTCAGCTGGGTGTGTGGTCCATGCCTTTAATCCCAACACTCAGTAGGCAGAGGTAGGAGGATCACTGTGAGTTCAGTGCCAGCCTGGGAGTACAGATTGAGTTTCAGGTCAGCCTGGGCTAGAGTGAGACCCTGCCTGAAAAAAAAAAAAAAAAAAAAAAAACTTAGTATTCTTTATTCATAAATCAAAATGCTCCATAGATAAAAGCTTTTAGAACATAACTTTGCATCCTGACAGTTTACTGTATTACCATTTAAGAAAAAGTATTTTGGTTCAATGGTTAGGTTTGCAGAAATATTTAGAAATGTAACATATGCCAGGTGAGGTGGTGCACTCCTTTAATCCGAGCACTTGGGAGGTAGAGGTAGGAGGATTGCTGTGAGTTCAAGGCCTAGGAAAATCGGAAAACCAAGAAAGAAGGAAGGAAGGGAGGGAGGAAGGAAGGGGAGAGAGAGAGAAAGAAAGGAAGGAAGAAAACATGTTATGTAGCAAATGGTCTTTGTTCTCATAGTTTTCATCTCATAATATTAAAAAATATTGTAGTGAGTCTAATACATATTTTTATTTCTCTTCTTGAGCTCCTTGCTCCAAGTATAACTGGTTTATAGTCTTAGCAACAAGCTCCTTCTTGTATTTCCTACTCCCCAGCACTATATTAACCTTTCATTAGTTCCTATTTGTTGATTTCAGAATTGTTTCTGTTTGTCATAAATCTGCCATAATTGATTACAGCATATAAGCAGAATGATGATGATTATAATCACATACCTTATTACCTCCTGACATGGCAAAACAGCTCTGCCAGTGATGTTGACAGTGATAGATTGGAAAAAGCACATAGTGTCTTGATGTGGCCCTTTATGCATTCCCCCCAAAAACCATCACAAGCACTGCAAAATATATATGAGCCATACATAGAATCACATCAAGTAAGCACTATTAATATAATCCAAAAATATAGTACTATCTAGAGAAATTCAGTGATCTTATTATGTCATTAAAATGTCCTTGGTTCAGGCTGGAGAGATTGCTTAGTGGTTAAAACACTTGCCTGCAAAGCCAAAGGACCCAGGTTCAATTCCCCAGGACCCAAATAAGTCAGATGCACAAGGTGACACATGTGTCTGGAGTTCGTTTGTAGGAGGCTGAAGGCCCTGGCATGCCCATTCTCTCTCTCTCTCTCCCTTAAAAATTTTTTTTCCATAGTTCATTAGAAATATGAAAGCAGAGTCGGGTATGGTGGCACACGCCTTTAATCCCAGCACTCGTGAGGCTGAGGTAGGAGGATTGCTGTGAGTTTGAGGCCACCCTGAGACTACATAGTGAATTCCAGGTCAGCCTGGGCTAGAGTGAAACCCTACTTCAAAAAAAAAAAAAAAAAAAAAGCAGGGGCTGGAGAGACAACTCAGCAGTTAAGGCTCTTGCTGCAAAGCCTAATGACTAGAGTTCAGTTACCCAGTACCCAAGTAAAGCCCGATGCACAAAGTGGCGCGTGCGACTGGAGTTCTTTCTTTATTCTCTCTGTCCTTTTCTACTCAAACAAATAATTAAAAATATCTTTAAAAACGTGAAAGCATAAATTTGGAAATTTGTGCTCTTGAGTAAAATAAGAATAACTCAGCCGGGCGTGGTGGCGCACGCCTTTAATCCCAGCACTCGGGAGGCAGAGGTAGGAGGATCACGAAGAGTTCAGGGCTACCCTGAGACTACATAGTAAATTCCAGGTCAGCCTGAAACAGAGTGAGACCCTACCTCAAAAAACAAAAATACAAAAAAAAGACAAAAAATAAAATAAAATAAGAATAACTCACTTTGGGCTGGAGGGATGTCCAGGTGCCAAAAAAAAAAAAAAGTTTGATTCCCCACTTGCAGTGGCAAAAGACTGGCACATTTGCATCTGGAGTTTGTTTGCAATAGCCCACATCCATTCTCTATCTCCCATTTCACACATAAAAAATAAATAAATAAATAAATAAATAAAATATTTTTAAAAAGAAAGCTCACTTTTTCTTAACAGGTTTCTATCTATGGAAGATCTTAAGTCTAGTGTGACAAACTAGACTACCTTTTTGATAAATATCCAATTTATCACTCAGAAATTTGGTAGAGAATGAGTAAAATGAAAAGATTAAAATGAAAGCACATTTTTCCTTCCCACTAGCACTTCTGTCCTCCCCTTATTTTCCATTATAAATCCCGATCAGTTCCAGCCTGAGACTATCAGAGACCAAGTTCCAGTCAGCCTGGGCTCAGTGGCATTGTGAAACAACAAAAAAGATAGTCTTTTTAAAAATCTTTAATCTTTAAAATGAATTGATAAGATTGCTCAAAAGAGGTTAAAAACTGGAGTTGAGCCGGGCATGCTTGCTTGCACTCGGGAGGGGTTCATTTCCCACCCTGTACCCATAGTAAACTGGAAGGAAAAAAAAAAAAAAAAAAACTGGAGTGGTGGCTGGAGAGTGTTAGGGTTTTGTTTGCAATGGCAAAGAGGCCCTGGTGTGTCCATACACACATACTCTCTCTCTCTCCAAAAAAAAAAAAAAAACTGGAGTTTGGGCCAGACATGGTGGCACACACCTTTAATCCCAGCACTCAGGAGGCAGAGATAGGAGGATCACAGTGAGTTCAAGGCCACCTGGAGACTACATAGTGAATTCCAGGTTAGCAGGGGCTAGAGTGAGACCCTACCTCAGAAAAAAAAAAAAAAAAAAAAAACTGGAGCTGGTCAGGACACAAAGTACATATATATATATGATGGTAATTGCTTAGTGCCTGATTTAACAGACCTGCTAAGAACTGAAAATAAAAATAACTCTCAGTCTGTGTGTGTCAGTCTGTGTGTGTGTGTGTGTGTGTGTGTGTGTAATCTGTGTAAATTGGCTGGAGGGATGGCCTTAATAAAAGCAAGGTACTTAAGACAGGGATGGTGGTGCATTTTAATCCCTGCACTCAAAGCCAGAGAAATAGTGAGTTCCAGGTCAGTCTGGGCCAGAATGAGGCCCTACCAATAAAAATAAATAAATAGAATAAATAAGGTACTTACAGGCATGTCCACGTTGCCTTTTGAAAAATATTAAAAACTGATTCAATTTTGGGCAAGGTGGCAGTTAAGGGGACCTGCCTGCAAAGTCTGGAGAACACTTGTTCAAATCTCCAGGTCCCACATTTAGCAGTGAGCTGGATGCAATGTCACACATGCGCATCGAGCTGAGTTCATTCACCCATTCTCTCTCTCTCTCTCTCTCAAATAAAAAAAAAATCAAATAAAAAAAATGAAAAATGTATAAACCTATAATTGTTCTCTGTACTTTCATTGTCTCTGCAACAGAAATCAGGTGTGGTGGCATATGCCTTTAATTTCAGCACTTGGGAGGCAAAGTTAGGAGGCCCATCTGAATCTACAAAGTGAGTTTTAGGTCAGCCTGGCTAGAGTGAGACCCTAACTAAAAAAATAGATAGAGAAAGAGAGAGATGGACTGGAGATTTTTTAAAAATTAAATAAAAAAATTAAAGTTCTTGCTGAGAGATGGCAGTGCAGTTAAAAGCTTAGCAGTTAAGGTGCTTGCCTGTGAAGCCTGGAGGACTCATGTTTGACTCCTCAGGTCCCACATCTCAGGTCCCACATAAGCCAGAGCCCAAAAAAAAAAAAAAAAAAAAAAAGAGTAAGCACACAAAGTGACGCAAGGGTACAAGGTCACACATGCACACAAGGGGACACACAAATCTGGAGTTCGATTGCAGTGGCTAAGGCCCTGGCATGCCAATCTTTCTCTCATCTATCTCTCTCTCACTCTCTCTACACGCCTTTAATCCCAGTACTCTGGATGCAGAGGTAGGAGGATCACCATGAGTTCGAGGCCACCCTTAAACTACAGAGTGAATTTCAGGTCAGCCTGGGCTGGAGAGGTGAGCAGTTAGGTGAGACTCTACTGGTCCCAAAACACCAAAAGTGAAAGGGGGTCACTGCACACAAGGGGACACATTGGGTTCTTGCCTCAAAAAAATTTGGATGGATAGATATTTTGGTGGGTTTGTTGTTGTTTTGTTTTGTTTTGGTTTGGTTTGGTTTTGTTTTGTTTTGTTTTGGTTTTTTGAGGTAGGGTCTTGCTGTAGCCCAGGCTGACCTGGAATTCACTATGTAGTCTCAGGGTAGCCTCGAACTCATAGCAATACTTCTATCTCTGCCTCCCAAGTGCTGGGATTAAAGGAGTGTGCCACCACGCCCAGCTGTATTTTGTTTTTTTGTCGTTTTTTTGTTTGTTTGCTTGTTTTGTTTTTTGTGGGTTTTTTTGTTTTGTTTTTTGTTTTTCGAGACAGGGTCTCACTCTAGCTCAGACTGACCTGAAACTCACTATGTAGTCTCAGAGTTGCCTCGAACTCACAGCAATCCTTCTACATCTGCCTCTCAAGTGCTGGGATCAAAGGCATGTGCCACCACACCCAGCTTATTTTTTGTTTCTTTGTTTTGTTTTTGTTTTTTATATTTTATTTATTTATTTGATAGAGAGAAAGAGGCAGAGAGCGAGAAACAGGGAGAGAATGGGCGCACCAGGGCCTCCAGCCACTGCAAATGAACTCCAGATGCATGCCCCCCCCTCCTGTGTCTGGCTTACATGGGTCCTGGAGAATCAAACTGGGATCCTTTGGCTTTGCAGGCAAACACCTTAACCACTAAGCCATCTCTCCAGCCCTGTTTTTTTGTTTTTTGAGGTAAGGTCTCACTGCAGCCCAACCTTACCTGAAACTCACTTCATAACTCCAGGCTGGCCTCAAACTCACAGCAATCCTCCTATCTCAGCCTCAAGAGCTGGGATTAATGGTGTGCACCAGTACACCTGGCTCCAAAAATAAATTTTTTTAAATTAAAATTCAGAGCTGAGTGTTACCCTAGGGATGCTTATCTAGCACAAAGCCCTAGGCTCCATCACCAGCACCCCATAAACAGCACGATAGTATGCACTTGGGAATCCCCATACTCAGGAGGCAGGTAGATCAGAAGTTGAAGGTCATAATCAATCAGTCAAAGCCAAGTTTAGTGGCAAGAGCTTGTAGTCTCAGCAATAGGAAGGAAGATAGCTTGAATTAAGGAATTCAAGACCAGCCAGAGCAACATAATGAGACACCTGTCTCAGCAAATAAAAATGAATACATTTCTGGTATTCTAGAGCTTATGTAGATAATGACTGCTTTACTGGACAGGACAGATACAAACATGGGCATCATCTCAGAAAGTTACATTAATCAGCACTAGATAGGAAGTCAACGGATAATGATATTCAATAGGTTATGATTCCCAAAGAATTCTCTGAGATGATTCTCTTTGAAGACTGCAATCAACTGTTACAGTTTCTGAGGGCTGGAGAGATAGCTTAGAGGTTAAGGCACTTGCCAGCAAAGCCTAAGGAACCAGGTTCAACACACCCTAGAACCCATATAAGCCCAGATGCACATGGTGGCACATGTGCTTTGAGTACATATGTAATGGCTAGAGGCCCTGGTGCACCCATTCTCTCTCTCTCTCTCTCTAATAAAATAAATAAAAATAAAATATTTTGGGATGGAGAAATGGTTTAGTGGTTAAGGCACTTGCCTGCGAAGGCAAAAGACCCAGGTTCTATTCCCCAGGATCCATGTAAGCCAGATGTGCAAGGTGGTACATGCATCTGGAGTTCATTCACAGCATCTGGTGGCCTTGGTACATCCATTCTCCCCACCCCCCTTTCTCTTTTTCTCTCTCTAATAAAATATGAAAGAAAAAAAGAAGACCAAAGTCTGGTCCTGTGGTCCAGGAGAGTTTGCTGCTGCCTTCTGAAATGCCCGGATCCCAGAAGAGGACAATTTAAAACAGATTAAGAGAAACAGTACAGACTTATAATTCTCTTCTTGATATGTGCTTGACACACTCTGATAGACAGAGTGAGCCAGACATGGTGGCGTAAGCCTACATTTCTAACCTGAAGAGCTGAGCAAAGAAGATTGTTAAGAGTTTGAGGCCAGCCTGAGCTACATATATGCAAGAGCCTGTCTCTGAAGAAAAGAAAAGGGAAAGAAGGAAGGAATATTATGTATTGTGGGAAGATTCTTTTTGTTGTTGTTATTGTTGTTGTTTTGGTTTTTTGAGGTAGGGTCTCACTCTAGCCCAGGCTACCCTGGAAGTCACTATATAGTCTCAGGGTGGCCTCGAACTCCCAGTAATCCTCCTACCTCTGCCTCCCGAGTGCTGGGATTAAAGGCGTGAACCCCCACGCCCGGCTTGGGAAGATTCTTTTTTTTAGGTATAAAACTAATGGAATGATGCTGAGAAAGTGACATGTCAAAAGTATGAATATCTAGCAATGACCAAAAAAGCCAATCAAACAGGGAAACAAATTTCAAATAGGGAACTCAGGAACACAAAGACCTCAAAACAAGAAAGAATAATGTGGGCCAGGTATGGTGGTGCACACATTTAATCCCAGCACTTGGGAGGTAGAAGTAGGAGGATCGCTGTTAGTTTGAGGCCACCTTGAGACTACATAGTGAATTCCAGGTCAGCCTGGGCTACAGAGAGACCCTACCTCAAAAAATCAAAACGGGGGGGCTGGAGAGATGGCTTAGTGGCTAAGCGCTTGCCTAAGGACCCCGGTTCAAGGCTCAGTTCCCCAGTACCCACATAAGCGAGATGCACAAGGGGACACATGCATCTGGAGTTTTCTCTCTCTCTGCATCGTTCTTTCTCTGTCACTTTCAAATAAATAAATAAAAATAAAATCAAGAAAAGATAGAAAAGGAAGGAAGGGAGGGAGAAAAGGAAGGAAGGAAAAAAGAAGGGAGGGAGGGAGGAAGGAAGGGAGGGAGGGAGGGAGGGAGGGAGGGGGGGGAGGGGGGAGGGAGGGAGGGAGGGAGGGAGGGAGGGAGGGACAGAGGAAGGAAGGGAAGAAGGAAGGAAGGAAGGGAAGGAAGCCAGGTGTGGTGGCACATGCCTTTAATCCCAGCACTTGGGAGGTAGAGGTAGGTGGATTGCTGTGAGTTCAAGGCTAGCCTGAGTCTACATAGTGAATTCCAGATCATCCTGGGCTAGAGTAAAACCCTATCTCAAAAAAATAGAAAAATCAAGGCCACCCTGAGACTACATAGTTAATTCCAGGTCAGCCTGGACCAGAGTGAGACCCTACCTCGAAAAACCAAAAAAAAAAAAAAAAAAAAAAAAAAAAAAAAACAAACAAAAAAAATAAATAAATAAAGGAAAAAGAGCAGGGCATGGTGGTGCATTCCTTTAATCCCAGAAGAGATAAATAGATTGCAGTGAGTTCCAGGCCAATCTAAGACTACATAATGAATTCCAGGTCAGCCTGGGCCAGAGTGAGACCCTACCTTGAAACCCCCCCTCCCAAAAAAAAAACAGCAAAAGAAAGAAAGAAGAGAGAGAGAATAATGTACTGTGAATCCCAGAAACTGATAGAAAGCTGGTTTCGCTTCATGGATTGGAGTGAGTGAGGAGGGAGGGTAGCATGAGATCAGACTGGTGACTGACACATCATGTGAGCACCTTGACTATTAATAGAAGTTTCAGTTTGGAAGACAAAGCAAAATGGCATAGTTCAGTGAGGCAGTGTGTGGAAACACCAGAACTGGAATTCTACAGAAGTAGGTGACTATGACGGGCTTTTTTCAACATTTGTATCACTTGCTTCACAAAAATAGAATGAAGAAACAAAACTGGAATGAGAAGAATGTCTCCTCTAGTTTGGAAAGCAATGCTAAGCTAAACAGTGACAATAAAAGCACATATTTTCATTTATAAAATACTTTGCAGTTTGTAAAGCCTTATCCCAATGTGTCATTAATACATTTAATACTTATACAAGCCTTGAGAGGTAAAACGGAGTTTATTGCCATCGTCAGCTCAACAGATAAAATACAGGCCCTCTGACTTGTGCCAGGTCACAGAGCTAACCCGTACTGGCAGCAGAGCCAGCGCTCAGCACTGTGAGGTTGGTTCCTCTTCACTATAAACGTTCATATTCTAGTGTTGGTGGAAAGGGTTAGACTTCAGAATGACCTCAGAAAATGAAAAATATCTTGAAATTCAGTAACTGGAATTTAATGGTATAAAGTACAAGAATAAGAAAAAGCAAATTCAAACAGAAGATCAGGAATGACTTGAATGGGCAGAAAAGTGATTTAGGAGGAACAGTCAGTGCTTTCATGATACTAAACAGAAGCACACACCAGAATTCGTAGAGGCAATGCAGTCTGTGGGTAACATGGGAGCGTGGTTCCGAGAACTGTGATTCTTGGACTCAGACTGTGGAATGGTAATCCGGGCTCCGTTACTTATATTTATGGCCTTGGGCAAATTACCTAGTATCTGTGACTCAGTTTCTTTATCAATAAAATGAGATATAGTAATAATACTGCTTATGGTGCAAAAGATTGCATGAAGAATTTGGAGCTATCCATTAGCCATTGATGTGTGGTTTTTGTTGTTGTTGTTTTTTTTTTTTTTTTTTTTTTTTTTTTTTTGAGGTAGGGTTTCACTCTAGCACAGGCTGACCTGGAATTCAGTATGTACTTTCATAGCTCAGTCGTCAAAGGCATTTGCTTGCAAAGCCTATCAGCCCAGATTACAGTCCCCAGTAACCACATGAAGCCAGATGCACAAAGTGGCACATGCGTCTGGAATTTATGGTGGTAGGAAGCTATGGAGCGCCCATGAATTCTCATTCATTCTCTCCCCCCCCATATTGCAAAATGAATAAGTAATTTTTTTTTTCCAGGTAGGGTTTCACTGTAGCCCAGACTAACCTGGAATTCACCATGTAATCTCAGGGTAGCCTCGAATTCATGGCAATTCTCCTACCTCTGCCTCCAGAGTGCTGGAATTAGTCATGTGCCACTATGCCCAGTGAGTAAAATTTTTTTTAATTTTATTATTATTATTATTATTATTATTTTATTTATTATTTTTTTTTGGTTTTTCGAAGTAGGGTCTCACTGTAGCCCAAGTTGACCTGGAATTCACTCTGTAGTCTCAAGGTAGACTCGAACTCACAGCACTCTTCCTGCCTCTGCCTCCTGAGTGCTGGGATTAAAGGTGTATACCATCATGCCCGGCAAGTAAAAAAAATTTTAAAGAGTTACAGTTGTACTATCTATTATGTAGAAAGTTGAGATTTGGTCTGGAAAGGCTTTGTAGTTAAGGCTCTTGCCTGTGAAGCCTAAGGACCCAGATTCAATACCCCAGGATCCATGTAAGCCAGATGCACAAGGTGGTGCATGTATCTGGAGTTCACTTTGCAGTGGCTATAGGCCCTGATGAGCCCATTCTCTCTCTCTCTTTGTCCCTCTCACAAGTAAATAAATAAAATTGAAAAGAAAGTTGAGATTTATGAGCACTGTAGAATCTGAAGTTGCCCTTAGCTCAGCTGTAGGAACTGTTTCCTGTCTCCTCATCATCATGTTATTTATATACTATCATTGAATTTTCACTCTTCATAACTCTTGAAACTCTTTCTAGAGATTTTGGGAGCAAATCTAAGGAATTGATAGTTCAAAGTAATATTAAAGTAAGCATCATTGAGATGAATAAAAATATTGTTTTAATGCCGGGTGTGGTGTGTATGCCTTTAATCCCAGTACTCGGGAGGCAGAGGTAAGAGGAGCAGCTATGAGTTTGGACGCCACCATGCCTGGCTAACCTTTTATTTTATTTATTTATTTTTCTTTTCTTTTTTTCTCTTTTTTTGAGGTAGGGTCTCACTCTAGCCTAGGCTGACCTGGAATTCACTATGTATTCTCAGGGTGGTCTCAAATCATGGTGATCCTCCTACCTCAGCCTCCCAAGTGCTGGGACTAAAGGCGTGCGCCACCACGCCTGGCTACTTTTTATTTTAAAAGAACTTTAGGGGTTAGGATGATAGCTCAGCCATTAATGGCACTTGCTTCCAAAGCCTGACATCCTGGGTTCAATTCCCCAGTACCCACATAAAAGCAGATGCACAAAGTGGCTCATGCATCTGGAGTTCCTTTGCACTTGCAGGAGGCCCTGGTGTACTCATATTCTCCTTCCCCCTAACTTTAGTCTTAGAAAATTAGAAATATAATACAGTATTCCCACACACCATTTCACCTGCCTTGCCCTACTGTTAACATCTCATGTAACCAAAGTATAATGACCAAAATCAGAAAATAAAGCATAGGTATAATGCCAAAAAAGAAAAGAAAAGAAAAGAAAATGAACTACTGGTGTTTTCTTTTCTTTTTTCTTTTCTTTTCTTTCTTTCTTTTTTTCTTTTTCTTTTTTTTTTTTAAATATTTTGTGCCTTGGATAGATAGCCAAATGCACATCCCTAGTCTATGGAATTCTTTTTTTTTTTTTTTAAGATTTTATTTTTATTTATTTATTCATTAGAGACAAAGAGGGGGGAGAGAGAGTGAAAATGTGCATGACAGGGCCTCCCGCCACTGCAGATGAACTCCAGATGCATGCGCCACCATGTGCATCTGGCTTACATGGGACCTGGAGAATCGAACCGGGATCCTTAGGCTTAACAGGCATGTACCTTGACCATTAAGCCATGTCTTCAGCCCTCACTGGTGTTTTGTAATTTCACAAGTGTTTCTTCTACTTTCCTTTTCCTATTCCAGAATCTAATCCAGTGTAGGACATTGCATTTATATTGTGCCTTTTTAGTGTTGGTCAGTCCATGACAGCTTCTTGGTCTTTGTTACTGTTCATGACTGTGATGCTTTTGAAGAGCCCTAGTCAGCCATTCTGTAGAACGGCCCTCTCTTTGAGTTTGTCTGATGTTTGTTCATGAATAGGTTGAAGTTATATGTTTGGGGCAGGAAAAAAAACCACAGCAATGTGCCCTTTGCAACACAGTGTCTCATTGTCTCATTAACCTTGATCGCTGAGTTAAGGCAGTATTTGCTGGCCTATGCCTTATAAAGTTGCTCCTTTCCTATTGCAATTAATAAATATTTTGTGGCCAGAGAGATGGCCTACTTGTAAGGCACTTGCCTGCAAAGCCCAAGGACCCAGGTTCAATTCCCCAGAACCCATGTAAGCCAGATGCACAAGGTGGCACATGCACCTGGAGTTCATTAGCAGTGGCTAGAGACCCTGGCGCACCCATATATTCCCTCCTTCTGCCTCTTTCTCTGTCTGTCTCTCCTCCTCTGTCCCCCCTCCCCTCTCAAATAAATAAAAGGGCTGGAGAGATGGCTTAGCGGTTAAGGCACTTGCCTGCAAACCAAACAACCTAGGTTCTATTCCCCAGGACCCGTGTAAGCCAGATTCACAAGGTGGCACATGCATCTGGAGTTTGAGAAAAAAAAAAAAAGAAAAAAATACTTTAAAAAAATAGGGCTGGGGCTGGAGAGATGGCTTAGCGGTTAAACGCTTGCCTGTGAAGCCTAAGGACCGTGGTTCGAGGCTTGATTCTCCAGAACCCACGTAAGCCAGATGAACAAGGGGGCGCACACATCTGGAGTTCGTTTGCAGTGGCTGGAGGCCATGGCGCGCCCATTCTCTCTCCCTCTCTCTCTACCTGCCTATTTCTGTATCTCTCTCTCAAATAAATAAATAAATAAAATATTTTTTAAAAAATAGGGCTGGAGGATAGCTTAGCAGTTAAGGTGCTTGCCTGTGAAGCCAAAGGACCCAGGTTCAATTCCACAGGATATTTACTGTTGTATTGCTCTAACACTTGTTAAGGTAACATCTGCCACATTTCTTCTTTTACTTTTATAAGATTATTTTATAAGATTCCTTACACTTTTATATGGTTCATATGAAATAAAACCAAAAGCAGGGGCTGGAAAGATAGCTTAGCAGTTAAGGCGCTTGCCTGCAAAGCCAAAGGACCCAGGTTCAACTCCCTAGTACCCACAGAAGCCAGATGCACAAGGTGGCATATGAGTCTGGAGTTCATTTGCAGAAGCTGGAGGCCCTGATGTGCCCTCTCTCTCTCTCTCAAAAAAAAATAAATAAAGTCTGTCTATTATATTATAGTCTCAATTACTCTTCAGGCTGAGATAGGAGAATGACTTGAACCCAGAAGTTTGAGACTATAGCAAAACCGCCCCCTCATTTAATCTCAAAACAATCAAAAACATCTAGTATATGCATACAATTCTATTCTGAGAAAATAGTGAATCTATTTACCTTGTTATTAAATATAAACTATACGTAATCATAAAAGATTTTATAGTAGGAAAATATAATTGTGTCAAGGAATTTGGCAGGTTATACATAAGTCATTATAATTAAATGTGTATTATTTAACAGTGAAAACATTGTTGTTATATGGCATTTTGTTCCTTTCAGCTGTTACTAATTATTTCTAATAGTCTATCTCCAAAAAGTTAGGGAATATTTTTTTCTCATCTCATCAGAGTTCAGGCTTAGTTCTGTTATAAAATAAACACCTGAGGGCTGGAGAGATGCCTTGGCAGTTGAGGCACTTGCCTGCAAAGCCTAAGGACGCAGGTTCAGTTCTCCAATACCCACGTAATCCAGGTGCACAAGATGGCTAGAGGCCCTGGCTTGCCCATTCTCTCTCTCTCAAATAAAATAAAAATAATTAATCAGTTGAAAATGAAATAGCATGTTTGAAAGGTCACTGGCATTTTCCTACCCCAAATGTCTATTTCTTCTTTTTTTAAAATAATCCTAGAAGTTACACTGGATGTATTAGAAGATTAATTCCCTGTATTATCTCAAATTTCTTAAGTATTTAGTGAGCAAAGTGAAAACAAATATTTCACTACAGTTTGTCATATTGTTTAATTTGGTTTGGTTTTTACACAAGGTCTCATAACCCAGGCTGGCTTAACTCACTTTGTAGCCAAGGATGACCTTGTACTTGTGATCTTCCTCCCTATATCTCTCGCGTGTTAAGATTACAGCTATGCTGTTATGCTTCCTTAAATGTCAGAGTTGTGTATTATTTGTAGCAGTTATAGGCCATGTGACTCCTCTACTTTGCATACTTAAATATCTTCTCTACAAGCTTTTTGGGTTTGTGTATTTATTTTTCTTTTTTGGGTTTGTTTTATTTATTTATTGGCGGGATTTGTTTGTTTCTTTTGGTTTTTCGAGGTAGGATCTCGCTCTAACCCAGGCTAACCTGGAATTAGTGAATTCCAGGTAAGTCTCAGCTTGAATTCACAGTGATCTTCCTTCCTCTACCTCCCAAGTGCAGGCATTAAAGGCATGCGCCACCACGCCCAGCTAGTTTTTTTTATTTATTTGAGAGAGGGAAAGAGGCTGACAGAGAGAGAAAGAATGGGCGCACCACGGCTTCCAGCCACTGCAAACGAACTCCAGACGCATGCGCCACCTTGTGCATCTGGCTTACCTGGGTCCTGGGGAATCGAACTGAGGTCTTTTGGCTTTGCAGGCAAGCACCTTAACCACTAAGCCATCCTCCAGCCCTATCTATCTTTCTTTTAGGCTACTTACATATATGCTGGTATGTGCTTCTCTCTCTCTCCAAAAAAGCCCAGTTCATGGACAGTTTTAAAGGTCTACTGAATGTGATCATGAAATTTGGTTTTATTTTTATTTATTTGGGAGAGAGAGTATGGATATGCTAGGGCCTCCTGCCACTATGATTTCCAGACACATGCATCTGGCTTTATATGGGTACTGGGGAACCAAACCCAGGCCATCAGGTTTTGCAAACAAGCGCCCTTAACCTCTGAGCCATCTCTCTAACCCCTGAAGTCATGAATCTTTTTGTTGTTGTTGTTGGTTTTTTGAGGTAGGGTTTCACTCTAGCCCAGGCTGACCTGGAATTTACTATGTAGTCTCAGGGTGGCCTCACAGCTATCCTCCTACCTCTGCCTCCCAAGGGCCGGGATTAAAGGCGTGCGTGGACCAAGCCAGTGAGAGAGAAGGTCGGGGCGGGGGGGGCAGCGGACAGGAACTGAGCTAGGAATGCTGAACAAGTGCGGAGCTGGGGAGATATATATTTTTGTTGTTGTTGTTGGTTTTTTCAAGGTAGGGTCTCACTCTAACCCAGGCTGACCTGGAATTCACTCTGTATTCTCAGAGTGGCCTTAAATTCATGACTATCCTCCTACCTCTGCCTCCTGAGTGCTGGGATTAAAGGCGTGTGCCACCATGTGTGGCTCTAAGGTCATGAGTTTTTAAGTTATTTAAAATGTGTGAAAACATAGATTGGGAATGTAGTTACATTGGTAGAGGATTTGCCTACCATGCAAAAGGCCCCTAAGAGTTCAATTCCTACCACCATATAAACTGGGCATGGTGGCACACACCTGTAATCCCAGCAGTCTCATTGTGTAGTTCAAGCTATCCTCAAACTCAGTACCACCTTCCCCAGCTTTCTTGGGTGCTAAGAGTAGAGGTGTGCGGGCTCTACACCTGGTTCTGAAACTTCCTTTAACTTAAAGACTTAGATTCCAGGTTGGAAAGATGATGGCTCCCAAGTGCTGGGACTAAAGACATGCACCACCACTCCAGCTCCATAGCAAGTACTTTAAACTGTTGAGCCATATTCCTAGCTCCTATGAACCTTTATGTCATAACCATTTGAACTTGAAGTCTAACTTATTTATTTATTTAAGAGAGAGAGAAAGAAAGAAAATGGGCACCCCAGGGCCTTTTGACACTGCAAACAAACTTCAAATACATATATCACTTTGTGCATCTGGCTGTATGTGGGCACTGGGGAACTGAACCCAGGGGTACCAGGTTTTGCAAGCAGGGACTTTTTTTTTTAAAAATTAACTTTCATTTATTTATTTGAGAGAGACAAAGAAAGCGACTGTGGTAAAACAGGGCCTCCTGCTACTGCAAACGAACTCTAAATACAGGTGCCACTTGGTGCACCTGACTTTATTTAGACACTGGAGAATCAAACCCAGCCCATTAGGCTTTGCAAGCCAGAGCCTTTAACCACTGAGCCATCTTTCTGGCCCCAGCATCAGGATTTTGAGTATTAACCTATAATATTTTAATCATCCTTTTGTTTATTTGAGACATCAGCCCTCCATGTAGTCTTGGCTGCCGTGAGCTTAACAGCAATCCTTCCATCTCTGCCTCCCCAGTGCTGGAATCACAGGCTGTATACCAAAAAAAAAAAAAAAAAAATCTTCAGGATCTGGGCATAGAGGCTCAACCCTTTAATCCCAGCACTTAGGTTTTTGGTGGTGTTGTTTGGGTTTTTCCGAGGTAGGGTCTCACTCTAGGCCATGCTGACCTGGAACTCATTCTAGTCCCAGGCTAGCCTTAAACTAACAGCAGTCCTCTTACCTGTGCCTCCCAAGTGTTGTGATTAAAGGTGTGCAGCACCATGCCTGGCTAATCCCAGCTGTTGGGAGGCAGAGGTAGGAGTATAGCCATGAGTTCGAGGCCACCCCAAGATTTCATAGTGAATTCCAGGTCAGCCTGGGCTAGAGCAAGACCTTACCTCAAATGACCAAACAAACAAAAATTGTACAGAACTTGAGCACTGCCCTGTTGGTAATGGCTTCCCTAGAAGTTACTGTTCCATTCTGTGGACTGTGGCGGTTACCTTGTTTTCTATGTGCTCTAGTAGGTACCTGGGGGCATCACAAGCTAAATTGTTAAGCTACTAATAAAGTTTTGCTTTACTGATTATAAACGTTTTCCTTCCTATTCATAGACTAAAGACATTAAAGAGATAGCAAAAAAGACACAAGCTCTTCCAAAGGTGAACTTGAAGAGGAAGCGAATCGTGATCTTCACCCAAGGGAGAGATGACACAATAATGGCTACAGGTACAGTGGGGAACTGTGGGACAAACCCAGTATTCTGAGGGATCATTTGCAACCGAAGTCTGTCTTCTTTCCACTACAAGCTATTCACAGCCGTGTAAACTTTGCAGGTTTTTTTTTTTTTTTTTTGGAGAGACACAGAGAGAGAGGGAGAGGAAGACAGATAGAGATGGGCACGCCAGCAGCCTCTCAGCTGCTGTGAACGAAATCCAGATGTGTGCGCCCCTTGTGGTCAAGTGCGGCATTGCGCCCTTTGCATCTGGCTAAACATGGGACCTGGAGATTAGAACTGCTGGAGATTGGAACCGGCGTTCTTAGGCTTAGGAGGCAGGCACCTTTAACCACTAACCTATCTCTCCAGCCCCAAATTAAAGACAACTCTTAAAGGCTACATTTTACTAAAAACAATCTGTCTCAAAGACATTTAATCGGGGCTGGAGAGATGGCTTAGCAGTTAAGGTATTTGCCTGCAAAGCCAAAGGATCCCAGTTCAATTCTCCAGGACCCACATAAGCCAGATGCACACAGGGGTGCATGCATCTGGAATTCATTTCCAGTGGCTTGAGGCCCTGGCGTGCTCATTCTCTCTCTCTCTCTCTCTCTCTCTCTCTCTTGCTCGCTCTCTCTCTCCCCTCCCTCTTTCTCTCTCTCAAATAAATAAATAGTAGATACTTAAAAAAAAAAAAAAAGACATTTGGTGAGGTATGGTGGTGCACACCTTTAATCCTAGCACTCAGAAGGCAGTGATGGGAGGATTTCTGTGAGTTCAAGGTCACCCTGAATTCCAGGTCAGCCTGGGCTAGAGCGAGACCCTGCCTCAAAAAGCCAAGAAAAAATAATAAGAAGAAGATATAATCCTTAAACATCTGAGAAATAAAATTAATACACATAAAATGTGAATACAGGGCTGGACAGATGGCTTAGCAGTTAAGGCACATGCCTGCAAAGCCTAAGGACCCTGGTTCAATTCTCCAGGTCCCACATAAGCCAGATGTACATGGTGGCACATGCCTCTGGAGTTCCTATGCATTGGCTAGAGGCTCTGGTGAGCCCATTCTCTCTCTCTCTTCCCTTCTCTCTGTCTCAAATAAATAAAAATAAATCTTTTTTTAAAAAATGTGAGTACATGGGCTGGAGAGACGGCTTAGCCATTAAAGTGCCTGCCTCCTAAGCCTAAGAACGCCGGTTCCAATCTCCAGGTCCCACGTTTAGCCAGATGCAAAGTGATGCAAGGGCGCAATGCCGCACTTGACCACAAGGGGGCGCACGCATCTGGATCTCGTTCACAGCAGCTGAGACGCTGCTGGAGCGCCCATCTCTATCTGTCTTCCTCTCCCTATCTCTCTGTGTCTCTCTCCAAAATAAAAATAAATTAAAATTTTTTTTAAATGTGAGTACAGTATAAAGTATAATTCCATTTCCTAATTGTTGATACAAACTATATGGATTAAATTGATTCAGAGAAGGAGATAAACAAAGCTTGAAAAAAATGCTATAGTGAACATGAAATAATTCTTTGATATGTGTCTGTTGGTATGTGTGCGTTCCTGTGGGTGTGAGCACTTACATGCATGTAAATGCTGAAGGGCAAAATCTGGTGTCAGTCCTTGCCTTCCCCCTTTTTTCAGGAAGGGTGTCTTGTGGTCTTATGATCCAGGAGCTTCTGTGAAATTCTCTTGTCTCCACCTCCCATCTCACCATCATGAGCACAGCAAGTACTTTATCTGCTGAGCCATCTCCCAGCCCAGTGTTGTTTGTTGTTGTTTTCCTCTTTTAAAATATTTTATTTATGTATTTGAGAGAGGAAGAAACAGATAGAGAGAATAGGCGCACCAGGGCCTCCAGCCACTGCAAACAAACTCCAGATGAACGCACCACCTTATGCATCTGGCTTATGTGGGTCCTGGGGAATTAAACCTGGGTCCTTATGCTTCACAGGCAAGCACCTTAATTGCTAAGCCGTCTCTCCAGCCTGGTTGTTGCTTTTTTAAAATTAATTAATTAATTTATTTATTTATTTATTTATTTATTTATTTGAGCGAGAGAGAGAGAGAGAGAGAAAGAGAGATACAGAAATAGGCAGGTAGAGAAAGAGAGAATGGGCGCACCAGGGCCTCCAGCCACTGCAAACAAACTCCAGATGCATACGCCCCCTTGTGCATCTGGCTTACATCGGTCCTGGAGAATGGAGCCTCAAACCGGGGTCCTTAGGCTTCACAGCCAAGTGAACTGCTAAGCCATCTCTCCAGCCCAGTTGTTGCTTTTTTGATACAAGGTCTCACTCTATAGCCCTGGCTCACCTTCCACTCACTATGTAGTGCAGGTTGGCCTCAAACTTGCAAATCTTCTCCTGCCTCCACCTCAAAAGTGTGGGAATGCCAGGTGTGGTGGCGCATGCCTTTGATCCCAGCACTCGGGAAGCAGAGGTAGGAGGATCGCCATGAGTTCAAGGCCACCCTGAGACTACAGAGTGAATTCCAGGTCAGCCTCGGCCAGAGCAAGACCCTACCTTGAAAAACCAAAAAAAAAAAAAGTGGGATTATGAATGTATGGGAGTCATGGTGACATTAGATCCATTCATTTATATGCTAAACATTTAATGCTTAAGACTTTTGAAAAGAAAAGTATGCTAGGTATGGTGGTATACACCTTTAATCCCAGCACTTAGGAGAACCACCATGAGTTCAAAGCCAGCAAGGACTACTAAGTGAGTTCTAGGAGGTCAGCCTGGGCTAGAGTGAGACCCTACCTCATAAAGAAAAAAGAGAAAGCCAGGCATCCGGGTATGGTGGCGCACGCCTTTAATCCCAGCACTCGGGAGGCAGAGGTAGGAGGATCGCTGTGAGTTCAAGGCCACCCTGAGACTACAGAGTGAGTTTCAGGTCAGCCTGAGCTAGAGTGAGACCCTACCTTGAAAAACTAAAAAAAAAAAAAAGAAAGAAAGAAAGAGAGAGAGAAAGGAGAAACATAAAAAAATTTTTTTTCAGGGCTGGAAAGATGACTTAGCGGTTAAGGCGTATGCCTGCAAAGCCTAAGGACACTGGTTCGATTCTCCAGGTCCCACATAAGCCAGATGCACATGGTGGCACATGCATCTGGAGTTCGTTTGCAGTGGCTAGAGTCCCTGGTGCACTCATTCTCACTCTTTCTCTCTCCCCCTCTCTCTGTCTCTAATAAATAAATAAATTTTTTCAAACAAAATTGAGAGATGTTATATCAATATCCTTGCTAAGCTTTGAATTCTAGGAGTCATTTAAAGTTAGATGGCAATCCAGTCAAAAAGGACCAATACCCACACTGAGGTAGGTCCTCAGTGGAATTGGGGTGGGGAAGAGGAGGCAAAAGATGATAGAAAGCCAGGTGTGGTGGCACACGCCTTTTAATCCCAAAGGTAGGCATAGTTAGGAAGATCACCATGAATTCGAGGCCACCCTGAGACTACATAGTGAATTCCAGGTCAGCCTGGGCTAGAGCAAGACCTTACCTCAGGGGGGAAAAGGAAAAGATAATCTGATGGGAATATGACCAATTTACAGTATGCTCAAATACTAAAGTTCCCAATAAAGATTATTTAATAAGGGCAGGAGAAATGGCTTAGTGGTTAACACGTTTGCCTGAGAAACCTAAGGGCTCAGGTTTGATTCTCCATGACCCACATAAGCCAGATGCACAAGGTGGCACATACATCTAGAGTTCTTTTGCAGTGGCTATAGGAACTGGTTTGTGCCCATTCTCCTCTCTATCAACTTCCCTCTTTTTCTTTCTCAAATAAATAAATAAAATAATCATTTAAAAAATTATTACTAAAATATCAAAAATCTTAGTTTTAAAAAAATTAGAGGATCACGTGTGATGGAACATGCCTTTAATTCCAGTCTGAGGTAGGATGATCACTGTGAGTTCGAGGCCAGCTTGAGACTAATTCTAGGTCAGCCTGGGCTAGATTGAAACCCTACCTCGGTGGGGGGGGGGGGAGAAGATCATGTAAGCTAAAGTGCCAGGAATTATGTAACTTTTTTTGTTTGTTTATTTTATTTGTATTTATTTGAGATTAACAGACAGAGAAAGAGGCAAAGAGACACAGAGAGAGAGAGAGTGGGCACACCAAGGCCTCCAGCCACTGCAAACAAACTCCAGATGCATGCGCCCCCTTGTGCATCTGGCTTACATGGGTCCGGAGGAATCAAACCTTGAACCGGGGTCCTTAGACTTCACAGGCAAGCACTTAACTGCAAAACCATCTCTCAAGCCCATTATGTAACTTTTTTATTGCTTTGACAGAAAATGGCATGGTAAAGTTGTTGTGTAAGTGTGTGTGTATGTGTGTGTGTGTGAATTTGTGTTCAGGTGCATGTGTGTAAACAACACGCATGTGGAGGCCAAAGAATAGCCTCAGGAAGCCCCATTCATCTCTTTTGAGACAGGGTCTCTCTCATTGGCCAGGAGCTCACCAATTAATGCTAGACTAGCTGGCCAGCAATCCCCAGGGATCCTGTGTCTCCCACCTCCCCAGCCCTGGGATTGCAGGCATTTTGTGTGGGTGCTAGGAATTGCATTCAGATCCTCTTGTTCATCAGGCAAGCACTTTACTGACTGAGCTCTGCCCAGCCCAAGGCATGTTAATTTGTATGAGGGAAAAGAAAGAAACCAAGAAAGATGTGCCTGCATTCAACAAACTGTCTGAATTGCTGTCTACCATAGTGTGGGCTATTCCTGTCTTAGCAGTGAACAGGTGAGAAAAGTGAAAACCATGCAGGCTTATCTTGCAGGCAATGTAATACTACCTTCAGGTTCACAAAATGCTATTTGGTTGCTTTTTGTAGAGACATTCATTTTAGGCTTTCTATATTCCAGAACCGTGCAAGTGTCTTTCTCATTGTGAATTTGCATGATTTTTCCAAAATTGAAATTTAGCCTCCCCCATCTTTTGACTAAATTTGTTTCTGAACTTATTTTATTCTTTATTAAATCTATTAAACCATTTTTACAAATGCTTATAATGTTGAATTTATTTGAGGAAAGACACTGGCTAATCTTTGCTGATCCTACCATATGAAATGAACTTAAATTAGAGGATGCACTATATCTGCAATGCATGATAAATACAAGATGGATAGAGAATCTGTTCAGTGGTGTCAGCCACAAAAGCAAACATGATAAATGTTAATGCAGTTTTGAGCCCTGGGATAAGCTATTCAGTGCACAAGCATAGCCGAATCTCTTTGCTATGTTGTTATTCATAGCAGCCAAATAAATGTCAATAATAAAAGAGAATTAAAGATTTTCATTTCCCAGAGGCAGTCCTCTAATACAGCTTGATCTTTCATTTCATTTGTAATTCGTTCTCATGTCAGGATGCAATCATTCGCCAGGCTCTGGGTGTCATGTTAAGTCATTTAATAATGATTAAGAACATAAAAATGCTTGGCCTGTGGGGCAATTCACAGAAGAGATGCCAATTTGTTATTGTTTTCCCTCCTTTCCTCTTGAATATGGATCAGCATTTTCCCACCTCCTAGCATTCAGATACTAATGGAAGTTCAGGAGGGAAAGTATCCCTTAATTTACCATAAGTGAGATTCCAGAACCGCACAAGGCAGTGCTGGCACACTTATTAAAACACTAATTAGGAATCATTGTACCTTAAACCTCACACTATAGAGTATCTTAACATGATCACTGTGTTGAGCTTAGGCATTTAGCAATCATGGTAACAAGATCAGTCTTCTTGGTATTTTATTCTGAAGACCTGTCTCCTTTTGAGATATGGTCTCTGTAAACTACTTCCTTTCATAATTATTTGGTGTTTGTTTTTGTTTGTTTGTTTGGGGTAGGGTCTCACTCTAACCCAGGCTGACCTGATACTCACTCTGAAGTCTCAGGGTGGCCTGGAACTCATAGTGATCTCCCTACCTCTGCCTTCCAAGTGCTGGGATTAAGGGTGTGCACCACCATGCCTGGCTACTTCCTTTAATAAATTTAATTCTTTAAATTCTTCATATTGAAGTGCCAGTAAATGTACAGTCTTCCACTTATCCTATTTTACAGGTCATTTTTCTTTCAGAGTGGGTTTTCATCCAGACCAGGGGGTTGTCATGTATCAGTTATTGTTTCAGTATTTACAGGCTAATTGAGTTTTTTAAAAGATTTTTTTAAAGAAGTCTGGGCACTAAAGAAGATTAAAAGTAATAGAGCAGCCGGGAATAGTAAAATAAATAAATAAATAAATAAATAAAACAAACCACATCAGGGGCTAGAGAGATGGCTTAGCAATTAAGGCACTTGTTTGTGAAGCCTAAGAATCCAGGTTCGATTCACCAGTACCCACATAAGCCAGATGCACAAAGTTGTGCATGCATCTGGAGTCCATATGCAGTGGTTAGAGGCCCTGGCATGCCCATTTTCTCTCTCTCTTCCTCTTTCTCTCTCTCCCTCTCTCAAATAAATAAATAAATAACCATATCAAACCTTGTGATGGCTGAGTCTTCAATATAGTTTTGTACTAGGTGAGTTCTACAGGAAGATAGTAACACAGAAACTCTACAACTTAATTTATCAGGGAAATGTTTAACATTTGATAAAAAATTATCAGGCAAACAAAGAAAGAAGCCCTGAAGAAAAGAAGTCAGAAGAGACAGATCTCTAGATAACTGAGACGCACACGGCAGCTTTCTGTCAAAGAATTTATTCCTACTGAGATCAGTATGTATGTTCCAAAAGTAGATGCCGGGACAGGACACCATTGAGAACTGGCATCAGTAAAAATAATTGAATAGGGCTGAAGAGGTTGCTTAGTGGTTAAGGTGCTTGCCTACAAAGACAAATGACCCAGGTTTGATTCCCCAGGACCCACGTAAGCCAGATATACAAGGTGGCACATGCACCTGGAATTAATTAATTCCTTCCTTCCTTCCTTTTCTTTCTTCTTCCCTCCCTCCTTCCCTCCCTTTCTTCCTTCCTTCTTTCCTCCGTCCCTCCTTTCCATCCTTCCTTCCTTCCTTCCTTCCTTCCAGAGGTAGGGTCTCTCTGTAGCCCAGGCTGACCTGGAATTCACTCCGTAGTCTCAGGCTGGTCTCGAACTCATGGTGATCCTCCTACCTCTGCTTCCTGAGTGCTGGGATTAAAGGCGTGTGCCACCATGCCCAGCTCCTGATGTGGTTTTTTTAAAAGTCAGTCTTCCTCCAACTTACCTTCTCATCCATGCCATAGTCTTCCTGGAATCTCATATATAATACTGGAATATTGGACTGGAGAGATGAGTAGTTAATGCCTGCGAAGCCTAAGGGCCTGTGTTCTATTCCCCAGTACCCACATAAGCCAGATACACAAGGTGGCACATGCACTTGGAGTTCCCTTGCAGTGGCTAGAGGCCATGGCACACTTTTTTTCTCTCTCCCTCTAATAAATAAAAAAATTAAATATTTATTTGTTTATTTTGGTTTTTCAAGACAGGGTTTCGCTCTAGCCCAGGCTGACCTAAAATTCTGAAAACAAACTCCAGACACATGCTCCACTATGAACAACTGGCTTTATGTAGGTACTGGGAATTGAACCCAGGCAGTCAAGCTTTGCTAGCAAGTGCCTTTAACCACTAAGCCATCTCTCTAGCCCCTTGGTATTGTTTTTCAAGGTAAGGTCTCGCTGAAGCCCAGGCTGGCCTTGAACTCACCTCGATCCTTTTACCTCTGCCTCCTGAGAGCTGTGATTATAGGCATGTGCCACCACTCCCAGCCGCTTGTTGGGTTCTGAACTCCAATTTTTATCTCTTTGGCACTATGCAATTACTAAAAATACCACCCTGCCTTTTAAAGGTCTCCTGTTTGGTGCTTTGGCCTCTTGTCCTACTGCCTGACAAATTTGGCAAGTACTTCCTAAAGAAAACCCCTGATTTTTAGACTCGCTTTATTGTTTTCTATGGCTACTCAGAATTTAGAACCATCAATTCTGACAGCCAAACTCCAGTTTTTGTCTTGGCGCTCCCCAGAGTTTGCCAAAGCTCTGCTGGCTTCTCTGCAGCTGAGCTGGACCTGGTTTCCCAGATTCTCTGACTCTCACCCAGCTTGGAAATTAGGCGATGCTCTGGAGGAGGAGACAGCTTTCAGAAAGTCAGCTGAACTCTTTCAAAAAAGATTCTCTTATCTCTGGAACCTTGTGCTCTCAAGTTTTGGTTACTTTGTCAGCTGTCACACTTTGATTAAAATTTGTGGGTGGAGGATTTCATATTTTTCTCTTACTACCTAAATTTTATTAGTAAATTTTTTGTTATTAGTAAGTATTGATAATATTCAGAAAAAAATTGTAGGTCTGGAGCTGGAGAAAAGGCTTAGCGGTTAAGGCACTTGCCTGCAAAGTCTAAGGACCCAGATTCGATTCCCCAGTACCCATGTAAGCCAGATGCACAAGGAGGCACATGAGTCTGGAGTTCATTTGCAGTGGCTATAGGTCCTGGCATGCCCATTCCCTCTCTGCTTTTCTCTCTCTTAATTAAAAAGATGAAGGTCTGGAGAGATGCCCCAGGAGTTAAGGTGTTTGCCTGCAAAGCCTAAGACCCTGGTTCAAATCCCCAGTACCCATGGAAAGCCAGATACACAAACTGGCGAATGCATCTGGAGTTCATTTGCAGCAGCTAAAGGCCTTGGCACATCCATTTTCTACACTCTCTCTCTCTCTCTCTCTCTCTGCTTGCAAATAAATAAAAATTAAAAAAAAATTTGTAGGGGGCTGAAGGTATGGCTTAGTGATTAAGATGCTTGCCTGCAACCAAAGTACCCAGGGGCGATTCCCCAGGACCTATGTAAACCAGATGCACAAGGTATCGCATGCATCTGGAGTTTGTTTGCAGTGGCTGAAGACCCTGATACACCCATTCTTCCTCTCTATCTGCCTTTTTTTTGGCCTGGAATTCACAGCAATCCTCCCACCTCTGCCTCCAGAGTGTTGGGATTAAAGGTATGTGCCACCATGCCTGGCTTTTTAAAAAATATGTTATTTTTTATTTATTTGAGAGACAGATACAGAAATAGGCAGGTAGAAAAAGAGAGAATGGGCGCACCAGGGCTTCCAACCACTGCAAACGAACTCTAGATGCGTGGGCCCCCTTATGCATCTGGCTTATGTGGATCCTAGGGAATAGAACCTGAGTCCTTTGGCTTTGCAGGCTAGCGCCTTAACTGCTAAACCAGCCGGGTATGGTGGCGCACACCTTTAATCCCAGCACTCAGGAGGCAGAGGTAGGATGATCGCCATGAGTTTGAGGCTACCCTGAAAATACAGCCTGAATTCTAGGTTAGCCTGAGCTAGAGTGAAACCCTACTTTGAAAAACCAAAACAAACAAACATACATACATACATACATACATACATACATACATACATACATACATACATACATACGTACTAACTGCTAAGTCATCTTTCCAGCCTGTTTTTTTTTTTTTTTTTAATGTGAAAGAGGGAGAGGGAGAGAATTGTAGCCACTGCAATTGAACTCCAGATGTGTGTGCCCCTTGTGCACATGTGCGACATTGCACACTTGTGTCACTGCGTCTGGCTTACATGGGACCTGAAGAGTCAAACATGGTTCCTTAGGCTTCACAGTCAAGCTCCTTAACCGCTAAGCCATCTCTCCAGCCCTCAATTTTGTTTGTTTGTTTTTCCAGGTAGGGTCTGGCTCTAGCCCAGGCTGATCTGGAATTCTCTATGTAGTCTCAGGGTGGCCTCGAACTCACAGCACTCCTCCTACCTCTGCCTTCCTTGTGCTGATATTAAAGGCAATGCACCACCATGCCCAGCTTAACTTTTAATGAAGTGATTATTTTACATTGTCCCATTTCCTCTGGGTGCTATTTAATCTTTTCAGAAGCTATCTAGATCTTGAGGGAGACTGTGAGGAACAATGGGTAGAAACCTAGAGAACAAAGGCCAGTGCCCCAAAAGTGACACGTCTCTTTCACAGGGTTCCTATTTCTGTCTGTCCTGCCATCCTCACTGCATACATCCATGAGTTCTGGAACATAAACTGTGGCTTTGATTTGCTGTGTTTTGCAGTTGGATTTGCCATTTTATTTCTACCATAAATTAGAGGTCATTACAAGATGACTGTAAAGGATCAACTTTGCTATTTGTTATGATCAAATAAATAGTATGTTTACCAGTTGGCTAGTTTGTGATCTATTAAAGCATTTAGATCTTAAGCCTTCAGATAAAAACTCATAAATATTAAAGTTTTCTAGAGCCCTAACTCTAGCAATGGAGAATTCAGCACATGGGAAAATAAAAACAGGTTTCTTTCAAAATTGCCTCAGCATTCTAGGTTCTTATCTTAACATTACTCTGTATATTTAAATTTATCTTACTGGAGTCAGGTGTGGTTGTACCCACCTTTAATCCCAGCATTTGGGAGGCAGAGGAAGGAGGATTGCTGTGAGTTCTAGGCCACCCTGAGACTACATAGTGAATTGTAGGTCAGCCTGAGCTAGAGTGAGACACTACCTTGATAAAACACACACACACACAAAAAAAAAATGTTATCTTATTGGTTTTTTTTTTTTGAGGTAAGGTCTTGTTCTAGCCCAGGCTAACCTGGAACTCACTATGTAGTCTCAGGGTAGCCTTGAACTCCTGGTGATCCTCCTACCTCTGCCTCCCAAGTGCTGGGATTAAAGATGTGCGCCACCACGCCCAGCTTTTTTTTTTTTTTTTTTTTTTTTTTTTTTTAAGCACAGAGATCTATTTAGGAAAAAATGAGAGAAAATCCTAAGTTTTTTTTGAACTGGTTATGGTGATTCTTTAGAAGTCTGCTTGTTGGTATTTGAGCATATGAAGTAGATCATAACAGGGGTCATTAGATTTCTTTAACAGGTGATAGTAAGACCCCCAACTCAGCATGTCACTTGTTGCTTATCTACACTACATAGAGGTGCTTGTCTCCATTGACCGTCCTGACATTTAATCTGGGATCTGTTCACAGCTTAGTTTTCCATGTCTTATTGTGTTCTTGGTAGTCTTGGTTCAGATTCTAAACACGGACAGTTTTTCCATCTTGTTCTTGTGCATTTTACCTAATAGGAAAATAGAAATACCTGTTTGAGCTGGGCATGGTGGCTTACACCTATAGCACTTGGGATGCTGAGGCAGGCAAATTGCCATGAGTTCAAGGCGAGCCTGGTCTACATTGTGGGTTCAGGACAGCTTAGGCTACAGAGTGAGAACCTGTCTCAAACCTCCCTTCCTCACAAAGAGAAAAAGAAATACCTTTCTATTGTTTTTTCTAGGTAGATTGTACTGATCATAATTTTTTTTCTGTTTTGTTTGTTTGCTTTTTCAAGGTTGGGTCTCACTTTAGCCCAGGCTGACCTGGAATTCACTCTGTAGTTCCAGGCTGGCCTCAAACTAATGGTGATCCTCCTGCCTCTACCCTCTGAGTGCTGGAATTAAAGGTGTGTGCCACTATAGCTAGTATTCCTGACATGGTTTTTTTTTGGGGGGGGGGTTGAGGTAGGGTGTCACTCTAGCCCAGGCTGACCTGGAATTCTCTATGTAGTCATAGGCTGGCCTCAAACTCACAGTGATCCTCCTATGTTGGTCTCCTCAGTGCTGGGTTTAAAGGTGTGCACCACCATGCCCAGCACTCCTAGCAGTTTTTAAAGATTTGTTTTATTTTTTAGTCTTTTATTTGAGAGAGAGAGAGAGAGAATGGGCATGCCAGGGCCTCCATTCACTGCAAACGAACTCCAGATGCATGCACCATCATGTACATCTGGCTTACATGCGTCCTGGGGAATCAAACCTGAGTACTGTAGGCAAATGCCTTAACCACTAAGCCATTTCTCCAGCTCTCCTGATGTTTTTATATGCTTTCTTCCTGGACCACTTACCTAAATCTGAGTTGTGCAACAGCCTCTAGTATGAACACCAATAAGTTATTTTGACCTAGTGCTAAAAAACTCATAAAAGCTCTTTCCTAGGAGATAATCAGTGTCATTCAGAAAGGTCTATTCTTTGGACATGGGAAAATGGCTCAATGGTTAAAGGTGCTTGCTTACAGAAGGGTCTATTCTTATATAAAAGGAACGATGTTGAAGCTGGTCATGGTGGCGCACACCTTTAATCCCAGCACTCAGGAGGCAGAAGTAGGTGGATTGCCATAAGTTCAAGGCCACCCTGATACTACATAGTGAATTCCATTCTAGCCTGGGCTAGAGTGAAGCCCTACCTCAAAAAATCAAATTAAAAAAAAAAAACTATGTTGGTCTGAAAAGAAAGATTGAGCTAAGAAGCCCTGAAGTGCCTTTGAATTAGAGCAGTCTTTTTAAAAATATTTATTTATTTATTTATTTATTTATTTATTTATTTATTTATTTATTTGCACTCAGAGACAGAGAATGATTTAAGGTACTTGCCTGCAAAGCTTAAGAACCCAGGTTCGAGTCCCTGTACCCACATAAAGACATATGCACAAGGTGGCACATGTGTTTGGAGTTTGTTTGCAGTGGCTAGAAGTCCTGGCATGTCCATACTTTCTCACTCTCTTACTCTCACTCTCTTTCTCTCTCAAATCAATCAATAAATAATATATATATTTTTTAATATTGTGGGGTTTTTGTATTCTTTTTGTTTTATTTTATTTATTTTTGGAGAGAGACACAGAGAGAGACAGACAGAGAGAGGGAGAGGGAGACAGATAGAGATGGGCGCGCCAGCAGTCTCTCAGCTGCTGTGAACGAAATCCAGATGTGTGCGCCCCCTTGTGGTCAAGTGTGGCATTGCACCCTTGCGTCACTTTGCATCTGGCTAAACGTGGGACCTGGAGATTGGAACCGGGTTCTTGGGCTTAGCAGGCAGGCTCCTTGACCGCTAAGCCTTCTCTCCAGCCCAATAAAAGGCACTTACCTGTGAAGCCTAAGGACCTATGTTCTACTCTCCAAATCCCACATAAGCCAGACACACAAAGGTGAGGCAAGCGCAAGGTCGTACATGCCCAGTAGGTGGCACAAGCATCTGGAGTGCAATTGCCTTGGCTGAGGCCCTGGCACGTCAATTCTCTCCCCCACTCCTTCTCTCATTTTCTTTCTAAAATAAACAAATAAATAAATAAATAAAGTTCAAGGATGGTGATAGAATCCAAGATCTTACCCTGCACCTAGTAGGAAGTCACATCTTCAGCTCTCTTGAAGTCTGGCATAGTTCTTCTGTATTTGTCTTTCATAATTTTGACATTTTTGAAGAGTGCTCCCCAGCTATTTCATAGAATGTCTCTCAGTTTGTGTTTAACTGATTTTTCCTCGTGATTAAATCCCAGTTATGCATTTTTTGGCAGATACACCCCAGAAATTCTACTATGCTCTTCTCAGTGAATCATAGCCAGAGACATATGATAGCAATTAGACTCACTAGTGGTGACGCTAACTTTGATTCACTTCACTTGGTAAAAGTTGTCCCTGCCAGGTTTCCCATTATGAAGTTAGCATTCTTCTTGCATTAATGAATAAATATCTCCTGAAGAGGTAGTTTGCAATTTTGAATCTTTCATACATCCATTGATTAATCGTGGGTTTTTTTTTTTTTTTTTTTTTTTTTTTTTTTTTGTTTTGTTTTGTTTTTTTGGTTTTTCAATAGTCTGAGGGTGGCCTCAAACTCATGGAGACCTTTCTTCCTCTGCCTCCCGAGTGCTGGGATTAAAGGCATGCACCACCATACCATACTCTGTTTTTTTTTTTTTTTTTTTTTTTTTTTTTAGAGGTAAGGTCTCACTCTAGCCCTGGCTGACCTGGAAGTCCCTCTGTAGTCTCAGGGTGGCCTTGAACTCACGGTGATCCTCCTACCTCTGCCTCCCGAGTACTGGGATTAAAGGCATGTGCCACCACACCCAGCTCCATTGATTAATCTTGTCTGTAATAATTATTATGTGGTGGAAGACAAATGATGACTTTTATGCTTATTATTCCTTATACTTTATTAATTGGAATTCTATCAGAGCTTGCTCACTCACTCATGCTCTTTCTCTCTTGTCTGTGTGCGTGGGCATGTGCATGCATGTCACTAGTGATTGAACGAACCTAGGGCCTTTCACATATAAACACATGCTCTACCACTAATCTATACCTCCAAAAATAGTCTGCTTGTGTTCTTATGCATTGGGCTTCTTTTACTTACCATGATTTTAAGGCTCTCCCATGGTATAGCAGATATGAATATTCAGTTTCTTTATATTACCATATAAATTCTACTGAACAGACTTGACTTCCTAGGCTTCCATCACAAGTGAACACTACCTGAGTAACAACAGAACTTTACCCTCTCCCAGTTCTAGAAGCCAAAAGGCAAAATAAAAGTTACCCGCAGGGTTGCCAGGCATGGTGGCACACGACATCAATACCAGCACTCAGGAGGCAGAGGTAGGAGGATCACTGTGAGTTCCAGTCCAGCCTGAGAAGACATAGTGAATTCCAGGTCAGCCTGATCTAGAGTGAGACCCTACCTCGAATAAAACAACATAAAAGTTGCCGGGCATGGTGGCACACACCTTTAATCCCAGCACTAGGATGTAGGAGTTCAAAGCCATAAGTTCAAAGCCATCCTGAAACTACGTAGTGAATTCCAGGTTAGCCTGGACTAGAGTGAGACCCTACCTCTGGAGGAAAATGTTATTAGCAGGGCCACATCCCCCAATTCTCCAGGAAATCCTTCCTTGTCTCTTTCTAGCATCTAGAGGCTCCTGGCCATCAGATCTGCACCTCGCTTAGCTGGCACAGGTAGTGCTGCAGCCTCTGCTCCTGTGTCTCCAGTCCCTGTCTTCCTGTGGCCACTCATCTTTGTCCTGTCCTCTTACTGGAAGTACACCTCTAACCTACACATCATCTTCACTAGTGACATCTGGAAAGGACTACTTCTAAATAAGACTGGATTTTCTACTCTCCAAATCCCACATAAGCCAGACACACAAAGGTGAGGCAAGCGCAAGGTCGTACATGCCCAGTAGGTGGCACAAGCATCTGGAGTGCAATTGCCTTGGCTGAGGCCCTGGCACGTCAATTCTCTCCCCCACTCCTTCTCTCATTTTCTTTCTAAAATAAACAAATAAATAAATAAATAAAGTTCAAGGATGGTGATAGAATCCAAGATCTTACCCTGCACCTAGTAGGAAGTCACATCTTCAGCTCTCTTGAAGTCTGGCATAGTTCTTCTGTATTTGTCTTTCATAATTTTGACATTTTTGAAGAGTGCTCCCCAGCTATTTCATAGAATGTCTCTCAGTTTGTGTTTAACTGATTTTTCCTCGTGATTAAATCCCAGTTATGCATTTTTTGGCAGATACACCCCAGAAATTCTACTATGCTCTTCTCAGTGAATCATAGCCAGAGACATATGATAGCAATTAGACTCACTAGTGGTGACGCTAACTTTGATTCACTTCACTTGGTAAAAGTTGTCCCTGCCAGGTTTCCCATTATGAAGTTAGCATTCTTCTTGCATTAATGAATAAATATCTCCTGAAGAGGTAGTTTGCAATTTTGAATCTTTCATACATCCATTGATTAATCGTGGGTTTTTTTTTTGTTGTTGTTGTTGTTTTTTTTTTTTTGTTTTGTTTTGTTTTTTTTGGTTTTTCAATATGTAGTCTGAGGGTGGCCTCAAACTCATGGAGACCTTTCTTCCTCTGCCTCCCGAGTGCTGGGATTAAAGGCATGCACCACCATACCCGGCTCTGTTTTTTTTTTGTTGTTTTTTTTTTTAGAGGTAAGGTCTCACTCTAGCCCTGGCTGACCTGGAAGTCCCTCTGTAGTCTCAGGGTGGCCTTGAACTCACGGTGATCCTCCTACCTCTGCCTCCCGAGTACTGGGATTAAAGGCATGTGCCACCACACCCAGCTCCATTGATTAATCTTGTCTGTAATAATTATTATGTGGTGGAAGACAAATGATGACTTTTATGCTTATTATTCCTTATACTTTATTAATTGGAATTCTATCAGAGCTTGCTCACTCACTCATGCTCTTTCTCTCTTGTCTGTGTGCGTGGGCATGTGCATGCATGTCACTAGTGATTGAACCTAGGGCCTTTCACATATAAACACATGCTCTACCACTAAGCTATACCTCCAAAAATAGTCTGCTTGTGTTCTTATGCATTGGGCTTCTTTTACTTACCATGATTTTAAGGCTCTCCCATGATATAGCAGATATGAATATTCAGTTTCTTTATATTACCATATAAATTCTACTGAACAGACTTGACTTCCTAGGCTTCCATCACAAGTGAACACTACCTGAGTAACAACAGAACTTTACTCTCTCCCAGTTCTAGAAGCCAAAAGGCAAAATAAAAGTTACCCGCAGGGTTGCCGGGCATGGTGGCACACGACATCAATACCAGCACTCAGGAGGCAGAGGTAGGAGTATCACTGTGAGTTCCAGTCCAGCCTGAGAAGACATAGTGAATTCCAGGTCAGCCTGATCTAGAGTGAGACCCTACCTCGAATAAAACAACAAAAAAGTTGCCGGGCATGGTGGCACACACCTTTAATCCCAGCACTAGGATGTAGGAGTTCAAAGCCATAAGTTCAAAGCCATCCTGAAACTACGTAGTGAATTCCAGGTCAGCCTGGACTAGAGTGAGACCCTACCTCGGGGGGGGAAATGTTATTAGCAGGTCCACATCCCCCAATTCTCCAGGAAATCCTTCCTTGTCTCTTCCTAGCATCTAGAGGCTCCTGGCCATCAGATCTGCACCTCGCTTAGCTGGCACAGGTAGTGCTGCAGCCTCTGCTCCTGTGTCTCCAGTCCCTGTCTTCCTGTGGCCACTCATCTTTGTCCTCTCCTCTTACTGGAAGTACACCTCTAACCTACACATCATCTTCACTAGTGACATCTGGAAAGGACTACTTCTAAATGAGACTGGATTTTTTTTAACTTTTTATTTTTTATTATTTTTTTGGAGAGAGACACAGAGCAAGAGACAGAGAGTGAGAGAGAGAGGAAGACAGAGATGGGCGCGCGAGCAGTGTCTCAGCTGCTGCGAACGAAATCCAGATCTGTGTGCCCCCTTGTGGTCAAGTGCGGCATTGCGCCCTTGCGTCACTTTGCATCTGGCTAAACGTGGGACCTGGAGATTGGAACCGCTGGAGATTGGAACCCGTGTTCTTAGGGTTAGGAGGCAGGCGCCTTAACCCCTAAGCCATCTCTCCAGCCCTAAATGAGACTGGATTTTGAGACATTAGGTGAACATAAATTTTGAGGGTGTACCATTCAGCCCATCACTACAGATAAAACACACTCTATTTATCAAATTCATCAGAAGGTGATATTTTTCCCCTGCACTTTTTTTTTCAAGGTAGGGTTTCGTTCTAGCCCAGGCTGATGACCCGGAATTCTCTCTGTAGTCTCACTCAGGATGGCCTTGAACTCATGGCAATCCTCCTACCTCTGCCTCCCCAATGCTGGGATTAAAGGCGTGCACCACCACACCGGGCTTCCCTTGTTCAAATGATCCAACATACGAATATTTTTTCATTTCTCCTTCCTTATACTTTGAAAAATGGAAGACTGATACTCTCGCTTTTTTTATTTTGTTTTTTTTTTTATTTTTATTTATTTGTTTGAGACAGACAGAAAAAGAGGCAGATAGAGAATGGGTATGTCCTTTTTGATTTTTCATTTATTATATATTCGGAAAATCCATATAATTTATGGAGATCTTATCTACTTTTATTCAAGGTGTTTGCCACTATATCTGGTGAAAGTTTGTTTTGTTTTGTTTTGTTTTGCTTTGCTTTGTTTTCAAGGTAGGGTCTCGCTCTGGCCCAAGTTGACCTGAAATTCAGTGTGTAGTCTCAGGGTGACCTTAAACTCACAGCACTCCTCCTATCTCTGTCTTCTGAGTGCTGGAAGGAAAGACGTGTACCACCACGCCCAACGGTTTCATAATTTTTTAAATCCGTGTTTGGACTGGAGAGATGGCTTAGCAGTTAAGGTGCCTGCATACAAAGCCAAAGGACACAGTTTGATTTCTGGGTACCCACATAAGCCAGATGCACAAGGTGACAAGGTCTGGAGTTCTTTTGCAGTAGCTGAAGGACCTGGTGTACTCCCATTCTCTCCTCGCTTGCGCTCTCTCTCTCTCTCTCTTTTCTCTCATATAAATAAAATTTAAAACTTACAGTCATAACATCACATATTCACATTATGTGCACTTCTCCCTCCCTTTCTAAGTCCAGTAATGCTTCAACTGGGTATCAGCTTTACACACCTTGCCTTATTGCCAATCTGCTGTGGAGATTGTTCCATATGTTTTGGCTCAAAATCCTCCATTTTATTCATACATCACAGTTGAGTTTACTAATGCTGTTGTACAACTTGGTAGTTCTAGGCTTTTGCAAATATCAGCACTATTTGTAATGACCAAAATAATTAGAAACAAATGAAATGTCCATAAGCAGTGAAATGAATAAATTATGTGCTTAGAAAATTGAATACATAATGTAAAGAGAATAAATGAATTACCATTACACTCAGTGATATGAATGAATATAACAAACATAATGTTCAGCAAAATCAGACCCACAGGGGTTCAAAACTGACTTCCGACTTTGTTAGGGTAGCCATGTCTCCAGTGGGGAATCATGTGCCAGGACAGTTGCCACTCCAGACAAATGCCTGTCTGGCATCACATGGGTTAATTACTGGGAAACTGAGTTCCTGCCTGGTAAGCTTTGTGACCCATCTCCCCAGCCCTCTCAAGTAACAAACAGTGAAAATTGGACAGAAATTGAAGAGCAGTCTTTAGGGCAGACCAAAGTGGACCCCCAAGTGACACACCTAAAACTCAACAGAAAACATGTTTTGTTTTTGTTTTTCAAGGTAGGGTTTCACTCTAGCCCAGGCTGACCTGGAATTCACTATGTAATCTCAGGGTGGCCTCGAACTCACAGCGATCCTCCTACCTCTGCCTCCCCAGTGCTGGGATTAGAGGCATGTCCATCATGCCAGGCTCCTTTTTTTTTTTTTTTTTTTTTTTTTGTTTTTCAACATAGGGTCTCTCTCTAGCCCAGGCTGACCTGGAATTAACTATGTAGTCTCAGGGTGGCCTCGAACTCTCAGCGATCCTCCTACCTCTGCCTCCCGAGTGCTGGGATTAAAGGCGTGCGCCACCACGCCCGGCTTTTTTTTTTTTTTTTTTTTTTTTTTTTTTTTTTTTAGAATTCTTCTTCACCATACAAGGATAGCTCTCAACTCAGGATAAAAACCTGTCCAAATCTCTACGTGACCCCTGAATTATTATACAGGCAGGAGTGGTCTGCTGACAACCCAGCTAAGACTAAAAGAGCTAAATGGAGGCCTGGAGGGATGGTTTAGCACTTAAGGTGTCTGCCTGAAAAGCCAAAGGACACAGGTTCAACTCCCCAGGACCCACATTAGCCAGATACACAAAGGGGCGCATGTATCTGGAGTTCGTTTTCAGTGGCTGGAGGCCCTGATGCACCCATTCTCTCTCTCTCTCCCTCTCCCTCTTTCTCTCTGTCAAATAAGTAAATAAATAAATAATAAAATTAAAAAGAAAGCAAAATGGAAGCTTCCATTGTCCATTGCTGTGGTAGAGTTTGGAATTAATATCAACTTACCTGCTTACTTTAAAAAAAAAGCAGTTGGTCTCTCCTTCTCTCTCTCTCTTCCTGCCTCTCCCTCTCTCTCTTTCTCTTTCTCTAATAAGTAAATAAAGACAATTTTTTAAAGTGCTGGAGAGATGGCTTAACGGTTAAGGCACTTACCTGCAAAGCCAGAGGACCCAGATTGGATGCCCCAAGACCCACGTAAGCCAGATGCACATAGTGACACATGCATCTAGAGTTCATTTGCACTCTTTCTCAAATAAATAAAACTTTTAAAAGCAGCTAGAGAGATGACTCAGCAGTAAAGGCACTTGCTTGCAAAGCCTACTGATCCAGCTTCGATTCTCCAGTACTCACGTTAAGCCAAATGCATAAAGTGTGCATGTGTCTGGAGTTTGTTTGCAAGAACAAGAAGCCCTGGTGCACCCATACATTTTCTTAAATAAAAAAAAAAATAGGGCTATAGAGATTGCTAAGTGGTTAAAGGCACTTTTTCGCAACGCCTGAAAGCCTGGGTTTGATTTCCCAATACCCATGTAAGGCCAGATGCATAAAATGGCCCATGCATAGGATCCAGGTTCGATTCCCTAGGACCCACATAAGCTAGATGCATAAAGTGGTGCATGTGTCTAGAGTTCATTTGCAGTGGGTGGAGGCCCTGGCATGCCCATTTTCTCTCTTCCTTTCTCTCCTTCTCTCTGCTTCTTTCTCTCTCTCTCTCAAATAAGTAAATAAAAATAAATATATTTTTTTCTGGTTTTTTTGAGGTATGTCTCACACTATCCTGGGCTGACCTAGAATTCACTGTAGTTACCTCAAACTCATGGCAATTCTCCTACCTCAGTCTCCCAAGTGCTGTGATTACAGGCATGCGCCTGTAATCTGTAATCTGGTCCAGGCTGACCTGGAATTCACTATGTAGTCTCAGGGTGGCCTCGAACTTGCGGCAATCCTCCTACCTCTGCCTCCCAAGTGCTGGGATTAAAGGCGTGTGCCACCACGCCCGGCCCAATTAGCCAAAATAAAAATAAAAATAAAAATATTAACAACAGATGACATACTTTTACGTGGGTACTGGGAAATTAAACCTGGGTCCTTGGCTTCACAGGCAAATGCCTTAACCACTAAGCCATCTCCAGCCGTATTTAATTTTTTTATGAAAACACTGTTAACTTGTTTCTGCAATAGGGGTCAACTGTTTTTTCCTAAAGGACCAAAAAGTTATTAGTTTAGACTCACAGGCCTTCTATTCTCTGTTGTAACCACACAGCAGTGCTATTACAATGCAGAACCATCCAGGGACAGTACACAAATTGGCATGGCTGCATTCCATTAAATCTCAAGGCTACTGACTATACTTTGACAGCTGCCTTGACCTATAGCATCTTTATCGCAGTGCTCCTTGATACAATCTAAAACTTTTTGAGTTTTAGAAAATATGAGTGCTTCTATATGATGAGTGTAGAGTTCTTATAAGAAAAATTAATAGATGATAATGTAAGAAAGTTAAGGCACAGTTAGATTGAAGTGAGATTTAAGTGCTTGGCCAAGGAACTGGACCTTAATTGAAAGGATGTGAGACACTGTTCAAGGGTTTGCCACAGAGGAATAATATGTTCAAACAGTAGTGTAGGAGTTATCATTCCACGCTGGTATCCAAATTGGACTGGAAGAGAGAAGATAGATATAAAATCAGGCATACTGATTTGGAAATGGCAGAATCAATATGCACCAACAGGAAGTTGAATTGGAATGGAGAGAAGCAAATGGAAAGCAGGGTTCACCTACAGGAAGTGAGGACCTACTGTGGTTCCAGAAACTGGGGAGGGTGCTGTGTATATGGTGGTCTCTACAATCAGGGAACTCAGAATTTATGAAACAGACTTGTAAAGAACAGGTAATTCGTGTAATACCTTGTGTAACAGATGACTATTTAAGGTGTTAAGCCAAAAGAAAGGCTTTTCAGGCAAGTGCCTTAACTGCCGACCATCTCTTTAGCCAGGAAATGATTTTTTTTAAGTATGCGTGAAGAATAATAACATCAGGTATGTTTTATAAATGGAATTCTGAATATTAGATGCTTACCATAAATTCTCAAAACCAGCCAACTATCTAAAACTGATAATTGACCATTGACAAAATTTCAAAATTGTAAGCTATTTAAAAAAAAAAAAAGGATGGGATTGCCTGAGTGTTTTTCTGAATTCAGAAGAAAAAAAATCTTCCCCCAAAATTATATAATATATATATATATTTCAAAAAGAAAGTGAATGTTGGAGAGGGCTCATTGGTTAAAGGTGCTTGCTTTCAAAGCTTGACGACCTGAGTTAGATTCCCCAGTACTCACACAAAGCCATATGCACAAAGTGGTACAGGCATCTGGAATTCATTTGTAGTGACAAGAGGCCCTAGCAAAGTCCTATTCATATTCTCTTTCTGTCTCTCTCTCTCTTCTCTCTCAAATAAATAAAAATATTTTTAAAAGAAAATTAAGCCGGGCGTGGTGGCACACGCCTTTAATCCCAGCACTCGGGAGGCAGAGATAGGAGGATCGCTGAGAGTTCGAGGCCACCCTGAGAGTACATAGTTAATTCCAGGCCAGCCTGGACCAGAGTGAGACCCTACCTTGAAAAAACAAAAAAAAAAAAAAAGAAAAAGAAAAAGAACTGAATTGCTGTGAAATTCCAAAGGCCTATGTTGCAGTTACTTTTTCAGTGCTAGGACAAACACCCTTCCAGCAGCAGCTTATGGGAGGAAAGGATTGTTTCAGGCTTACAGGGAAATCATCATCTTCATAGTGGCAGAAGAAGCTGGTTCACTTCAGCATGCATCCATAGCAGAGAGGGAAAAGCGAGCAACCTCAGGCGCTCACAGCCAGAGCTCAAGCTGGCTCTCCACACTGCTGGTAGGGCTGCACTCAAGATCTACCCCAGTGACACAACTTTCCAACAGGGCTCTGCAGGCTGGAGACTTAAGTAGAAAGCTCAGTCTTAATCAGAAACACCACAGAGCTAGATATGGTGGTGGAAGTCTTTCATCCCAGCACTCAGAGGCAGAGATAGGAGGATTGCTGAGTTCCAGGTCAGCCTGGAAGTGGGGAAAGAGAAAAAAAAAAAAAAAATACCTCAATCTATGAAGGACATACATTCACAGTCAAACCACCACATCCTGATTCTAAATAATCAAATTGATTCCTCTTTCATTTGTTCTACAATACTGCTGTTTGAAGAGTCACCAATCCTCAAGAAATACTTGAAGTCTATAATTATGCATTCATGTATGACAGGGCTGTCCATCTTCCCAGAAGATTGACACTTAGCAAAATGCCTAAAACTGCTGTTGGTCCAGTGAATCTGTAGCTCAGAACTTTTTCTTCAAAGTAACCTTTGTTGTCAAAGTACATACCCTTGTGTGCAAATCAAGCCCACTGGTTATAGGCAGTGTTACCTAGTTACAGGACAATTGATTGGAGATGCCTGAGCACTGCTAAGAAAAGAGAAGTAGTGGAACCTTATTAAGAAAGCATGGGGGGGGGTTGCTAAAGAGAGGGCTCAGCAGTTAAAGGCATGCTTGCTTTCAAAGCCTGAAGTGCTGAATTTGATTACTTAGTACCCATGTAGAACCAGATGCACAAAGTGGCACGTGTGTAGAGTTCATTTGCAGTGATACTAGGCCCTGGTGTGCTCATTCTCGCACTCCCTCTCTCTGCTTGCAAATAAATAAATAATACAAAAAAAGAAAGCAGACAGGTATGATGGTGCACACCTTTAATTCCAGAGAGGCAGAGAGAGATAGGAGAATCACTGTGAGTTCAAGACCAGCCTGGGTCTACCGAGTGAGTTCTAGGTCAACTTGGACTAAAGTGAGACCCTACCTTGAAACCCTCTTACCCCAAAAAAAAAGAAATAAAAAAGCATAAATGGCGGGAGAAATGGCTTAGTGGTTAAAGGCATTTTATTGCAAAGCCTAACAACCCAGGTTCAATTCCCCAGTATTCATGTAAATCCATATGCACCAAGTGGTACATGAATCTGCAGTTTGTAGCAGTAAGAGGCCCTGGCACACGCATTCTCTCTGTCACTCCCTCTCTGCTCACAAATATATATCCAGAAAGCTGGGCGTGATGGCACACATCTTTAATCCCAGCACTTGGGAGGCAGAGATAGGAGGATCGCCATGAGTTCGAGGTCACCCTGAGACTACAGAGTGAATTCCAGGTCAGCCTGGGCTAGAGCGAGACTTTACCTCAAAAAACCAAAAAAAAAAAAAAAAAAAAAAAGCCCAGTCTTGTAATCACACTTGGCAAGTGGAGGCGGGAGGACCATGAGTTCAGGGTCTTTGTGGGCTACATAGCTGGGACGAGTTTGAGGCCAGTCTGAGATACATGAGACAGAGTCTCATGAAAAAAGAAAGAGGAAACTGGTGTACACCTTTAGTCTCAGCACTCTGGAGGCTGAGGTAGGAAGATTACTGTAAGTTCAAGGCCAGCCTGGGGCTACAGAGTGAGTTCCTAGCTACAATGAAACCCTGCCTCAAAAAACAACAACAAAAAAAAAGGGCTGTAGAGAAAGCTCAGTGGCTAAGGTACTTGTCTGCAAGGCCTAGGACCCAGGTTCAATTCTTCAGTACCCACATAAAGCCAGATGCACAAGGTCGCCTTTGTATCTGGAGTCCATGGCTAGAGGTTCTGGCATTCCTTTTCTGTCTCTGTCTCTGTTTCTTTCTCTCTCTCTCAAATAAATAAATAGGAGTGGAGGAGAAGGAGGAAGCAGATAGAAACTTAGCAGTGATGGGTATATTCATTGCTTTGATTGTGGCATGTGCATATTCATACTTACCAAATTGCATATTTTATGTACAAATATGTACAGCTTATTGTAAATCAGTCATGCCTTGATAAAGATGTTTATAAAAGAAGTGAATTTTGCCGGGGGTGGTGGCACACACCTTTAATCCTAGCACTCAAGAGGCAGAGGTAGGAGGATCGCTATGAGTTTGAGGCCACCCTGAGACTACATAATTAATTCCCTACCTCGGAAAAAAAAAAAAAAAGAAATGAATTTTGAAAGGCCGGGCATGGCGGCGTACACCTTCAGTCCCAGCACTCAGGAGGCAGAGGTAGGAGGATCGCTGTGAGTTTGAGACCAGCCTAAGAATACATAGTGAATTCCAGGTCAGCCTATGCTAGAGCAAGACCCTACCTCAAAAAAAAAAAAAAAAAAAAAAAAAAAAAAAAAAAAAAAGAAAAGAAAAGAATTTTATAATAAAATCGACATAGGGACTGGAGAGATAGCTTAGCAGTTAGGGAATTTGCCTGTGAAGCCAAAGGACCCAGGTTCGATTCCCCGGGACCCACATAAGCCCAATGTACAAGATGGACCATAAGTCTGGAGTTCATTTATAGTGACTGAAGGCCCTGGAGTGCCCATTCTCTTTCTTTCTCTCTCTCTCTCTCTCCATCTGCCTTTCTCTCTCTCTCTGTCTCTCCATCTGCCTCTCTCTCTCTGTCAAATAAACAAAATAATGAAAATTTAAAAAAAAACTTATTAGTTGTTTATAAAGGAACCTCTTAATTACAAACATACCCTACCCTAAAGTAGCATAGAAATAGTACCAGTTGAAGCTCTGGGGTTTCATTATATAGTGATGACTTAATTAACAAATCCTCTATGAACAAAAAGCCCTTTTACTCAAGTCTGTCCTTGGTGCGGCAGGCACGGGGGAAGGATCAGCTTTCTTCGAGTTAGATTGGTGGCAGCAGGGACTAATGAGGCAGGGCCCTGAAAGCGGCTCTCTCTCTCTCTCAGATCTGACTCCTCAGGGGCTGGCGAGAGCTGAAGCTAAGAGCCCTGCTGCACTTCTGGGACCGCCACAGCCTGGTTACCCAGGTGCTGAAAAACAATTTCTGTGCCAAGACCATATGTGGCTTTTCAGAGACTCAGCAGGACTCTTGCTTTAGGCAGAGCATTCCTCTTGTGGGATGGTGTGCTAGAAAACAGCAGAGGGAATCCCATGAGCAAGAGGGTTCCCCTTGTCTTCTCTGCTCTCTAGGTACTGTTTCAGTTCTCTGGCTCTCATTTCACTCAACTCTAAAATACAAGAACCAGCAAGAGCATCTAGACTGTGATCTATACTGTAACTTTTCTATTCTAAATAGAGAACATGCCTTTAGCAGGAGACAGCAAACTTGTAAAAGGCCAAATAGTAAATGTTTTCTGTTGTGTGTGACTCATGATCTCTGTCACAAATGCTCAACTGTATCTCTATAGTTGAAAACAATCCTATTTATCAATATGTAAACAGATGAGTATGGTTATGTTCAAATAAAACTGTATTTATGTGCCAGGCGTGGTGGCACACACCTTTGATCCCAGCACTCACTTGGGAGGCAGAGGTAGGAGTTCAAGGCCACCCTGAGACTACAGAGTGAATTCCAGGTCAGCCTGGGCCAGACTGAGACCTTACCTCAAAAAAACAAAAAGAGGGGCTGGAGAGATGGCTTAGTGATTAAGCACTTGCCTGTGAAGCCTAAGGACCCCAGTTCGAGGCTCGATTCCCCAGTACCCACGTAAGCCAGATGCACAAGGTGGCGCATGCATCTGGAGTTCATTTGCAGTGGCTGGAGCCCTGGTGCACCCATTCTCTCTCTCAATCCCTGCCTATTTCTGTATCTGTCTCTCAAATAAATAAATAAAAATTTAAAACATATATTAAAAAAAAAACAAGCTGAGCCGGGCATGGTGGCGCACGCCTTTAATCCCAGCACTTGGGAGGCAGAGGTAGGAGGATCACCAAGAGTTCAAGGCCACCCTGAGACTACAGAGTGAATTCCAGGTCAGCCTGGACCAGAGTGAGACCCTGCCTCGAAAAACAAAAAAAAAAAAAAAAAAACAAGCTGGGCGTGGTGGCACACGCCTTTAATCCCAGCACTCGGGAGGCAGAGGTAGGAGGATCACCACAAGTTTGAGGCCACTCTGAGACTACATAGTGAATTCCAGGTCAGCCTGGGCTACAGTGAAATCCTACCTCAAAATTGCTTAGCAATTAAGGCGTATGCCTGTGAAACTTAAGGATCCAGGTTCAATTCTCCAGGTTCCACGTAAGCCAGATGCATATGGTGGCACTTGCTTCTGGAGTTAGTTTGCAGTGGCTGGAAGCCCTGGCACGCCCATTCTCTCTCTCTCTCTCTCTTTCTCTCTCATTAATAAATAAATAAAAATAAATCTTAAAAAAGAAAAGAAAAAACAACAAGAAAAACTAAAAGAATTCTTTGGAAAATAGGTAAAACTTATGGTCTCAATCATGATTTAGAGTGTTGGAATTATAGGTGTGGGTCACTATGTGCGGCTCTTCAACACTTGTAACTGGATTCTTTAAAGTCTTCAAAATTTTTTAGTCTATTTTTTTAGAGAGTTCCAAGGGACAGTTAATATTCTTTCTTATAAAACAGGCCAAATTGGTCTGGCTATTGGACAAAATGTTTGCCATGTAAGCCTGAATACTTAAGTTCAGATCCCCAGAAGCCATATAAAAGCCAGACAACTGTGGCGAGTTATCTGTGATCCCAGGAACACTCCAGGAAAGAAGACAGAAGCTCATGCCATCTAACCTGGCAAATACAGCAGCTCAAACAAGGCAGAAGCAAGGACAGACATCCAAGATTGTCCTATGACCTCTGCACTCGGTGATAGCTAACCACCCATACACACATGTCATACACAATAGAACAAAAGGAGCCAACTCATGCCTTTCATAGGATAGTGTGGGCTCCTTTGTCTGTCTGGGTTTTTAATGTTTTTTTTTTTTTTTTTGGTTGTTGTTTATTTGGTCTAAAAAAAGGGGCATCTGCCACGCTTAGCATAAGGATTCAGATCTCTGGTGTGTCAGCACTTTAATATGGAGAACAGTCTGTCTTTTAAGACCTTTCTTAGTTTGGCTTCACTTGTTCTAATTTGTCCATTACATTCTTATCAAATGTTACTCTGTTCCCAACAATGAAAACATTACCTGGTAGTACACGCCTTTAATCCCAGCACCCGGGAGGCAAAGGTAGGAAGACCACTGTGAGTTCAAGGCCACCCTAAGACTACATAATGAATTGCAGGTCAGCCTGGGTTAGTGTGAGACCCTACCTTGAAAAACAAAACAATAAATATATAAAAATAAATTCTGGAGCTAGAGACGGCACTTGCATGCAAAGCCTTAAGGACCCAGGTTCAGTTTCCCAGAACCTATGAACACTGTCTGGGTTCTTTTTCCAAGTTGCCGAGCATGAGCTTCTTCCTGGCCTGCTCCACTGGCTGCAGCTGTTCTGTGAGCACACAGAGCTAACACATTCCTCGTAATTACATCTTGTCTAGGTGCAGCGGGGTCACCATCCTAGCATGCAACAATATTAGCTCTAGGACAGCAGTTCTCAAAGTGAACACGTACAAGGCAAAACCATTCCACACTGAAGCCAGGTAAGGTGGCAGAGGCCTATAATTCAGCCCCTTCTGAAGCTAGGCCAGCCTGGTCTGTGGGGATTTTTTGTTGTTGTTGTTGTTCTTCTTCTTCTTCTTTTTTTTTTTTTTTTTTTTTTTTTTTTTGGAGGTAGGGTCTCACTCTAGCCCAGGCTGACCTGGAATTCACTATGTAGTCTCAGGGTGGCCTCGAACTCACGGTGATCCTCCTACCTCTGCCTCCCATGTGCTGGGATTAAAGGCGTGCGTCACCACGCCCAGCATTCTTTATTTTTTGAATATTTTTATTTATTTGCAAGCAGAGAGAGATAAGGAGGAGAGAGAATGAACGCACCAGGGTCTCTAGCCACTACAGACAAACTCCAGATTCATGCATCTGTCTTTACATGGGTACTGGAGACTTGAACCTCCATTGTTAGGCTTTGCAGGCAAGCACCTTAACTGCTGAGCCATCTCTCCAGCCCCTGATTTTTGTTTTGTTTTGTTTTTTTGAGACAGGGTAGTGTAGCCTGACCTAGAACTCAACTATATAGCCCAGGTTGGCCTGCCAAGTGTTTGGATTATAGGTACGAGCCATCACACCTGACTCATTTCTCATGCAATAAGCATGAACAATTATAACTCATACAAATAAAAGCTATTTGGGGACATCAGTTCTTTTTTAAGTGTTACAGGAACCTGGGTCCAAAAAGTTGGAGCACACATACCCTAATGTGATTTGCCCTAATACTGCACTGATCTCATGTTTACTGATATCATCTCCTCTGTTCCCTGACATGAGCTATCTAACGTTCCCCCGGAGAGAACAAATATAAACAATTCCAGACATCTTTTACTAAGTTCTTACAGGTACACACATTACACAATTTTATATATTTAGGATTGTACTGTGTTCTTCCAGATTTTTCCTCTTGAGACATTTCAGTTGAATTTTTCCCCCTGTTCACTTTCTGAATTCATAGGGTTTTATAGTTTATACTCTAGTTTTTCAACTAGACCATCTTAAGTCATTCCCAACTCAATACAGAAACCTTTTCTAAAACACGCAAAATTTAATAATCTGGAGGGGATACAATGGAGATTGGAGTTCTAAAGGGGAATGGGGGAGGGGAGGGAAATATCATGCGTTTTTTTGCATGTAAGTATAGAAGTTGTCAATAAAAAAAAACTTAGTAATCTGTTTATTGCAACTTTACTAATCCTAGTTAGAACTCCTTACTTGTGTTGGACATAAATTCTTTGTCATGAAATCTATCCATTGGTCCTAACACAACTTTTGAGAACTGTGCAGAATATAGCTTACCATCTTCACTATTATTTATCTGTGTGTTATCTTCTGATCTACCTTTCAGTTCACTAATTTTCTGAGTTGAATTGAAGCTTTAAATCTATCCATTGGATTCTTTTTCTTTTCTTGCCTTTCCTTTTTTTTTTTTTTTTTTTTTTTTTTTTTTTTTTTTTTTGTCGAGGTAGGGTCTCACTCCAACCCAGGCTAACCTGGCACTCTCTTTGTAGTCCCAGGCTGGCCTTGAACTCATAGAGATTCTCCTACCTCTGCCTCCTGAATGCTGGGATTAAAGGCGTGCACCATCATGCCTTGGCTTCCTTTGTTTTTTTTTTTTTTTTTTTTTTTTTTTTTTCCAAGATAGGGTCTCGCTCTAGTTCAGGCTGACCTGGAATTCACTATGTTGTCTCAGGGTGGCCTTGAACTCACAGCAATCCTCCTACCTCTGCCTCCCAAGTGCTGGAGTTAAAGGTGTGCGTCACCACGCCTGGCTCCATTGAATTCTTTATTTTCAGTTTCCATTTAACTTTGTCTATTGTTTTCTGTATTTCAGTTCCTATTTTTATAGTTTTTAGGCCTCTCTTAAAATTCTCTATTTTATTTTTAGCTCTTGACCAGTAAGCATGTTATTTCAGAGTTTGCTTGGTAAGTTTTTGTTTGTTTGTTTGTTTTTTTTTTTTCAAGGTAGGGTCTCACTCTAGTTCAGGCTGACCTGGAATTCACTATGGAGTCTCAGGGTGACCTTGAACTCACGGTGATTCTCCTATGTCTGCCTCCCGAGTGCTGGGATTAAAGTCATGTGCCACCAACGCTTTTTTTTTTTTTTTAATTATTTGAGGGCTAGAGAAATGGCTTAACAGTTAAGGCACTTGCCTGCAAAGTCAAAGGACCCGGTTCAATTCCCCAGGACCCACATAAGCCAGATGCACAAGGGGGCACATGCATCTGGAGTTCATTTGCAGTGGCTAAAGGCCCTGGCGAGCCCATTCTCTCTCTCTCTCTCTCTCCCCCCCTGTCTCTCAAATAAATAAATAATAAAATATTTTTTAAAAAATTTGAGAGAGTCATGCCGGGCGTGGTGGCGCACGCCTTTAATCCCAGCACTTGGGAGGCAGAGGTAGGAGGATCGCCATGAGTTCAAAGCCACCCTGAGACTACATAGTAAATTCCAGGTCAGCCTGGGCCAGAGTGAGACCCTACCTCAGAAAACCAAAAAAAAAAAAAAAAAAAAAAAAAAACTTGAGAGAGAGATAGAAAGAGGTAGAGAGAGGGAGGGAGAGAATGGGCACACCAGGGCCTCCAGCCACTGCAGACAAACTCTACAAGCAAGCGCCACCTTGTGCATCTGGCTTACGTGGGTCCTGGGGAATCGAACCTGGGTCCTTTGGCTTTGCAGGCAAGCGCCTCAACCGCTAACCTGTCTCTAGCCCATCTCTTTTCCTTTTTTTTTTTAAATTTATTTTTGTTTCGCTTGGTAAGTTCAATAGCAATGGCAGCTTTAAACTAGTTACTGTTGCATAATTTTTGCTGGTTTTAAAATTCTGCTTGCCTCCCCATATTGCTCTGTTTTTGTTGTGGATGAGGTGTTTTATTTGTACAATTGCTTATAGAAATAATTTGAGGCATAGGATGATTCCTGTTGTTTTTGGCAGGCACAGGAACGGTAATACGTTGAGTTGTCGTTTTTGTTTTTGTTTTTGTTTTTGTTTTTGTTTTTGTTTTTCGAGGTATGGTTTCACTCTAGCCCAGGCTGACCTGGAATTCACTATGTAGAATGGGCATGCCAGGGCCTCTAGCCACTGCAAATGAACTCCAGATACATGTGCCACTTTGTGCATCTGTTTTACATGGGTGCTGGGGAATCAAACTTGGGTCCTTAGGCATCACAAAACAAGCACCTTAACCACTAAGCCATCTCTCCAGCCTGAACTCACTCTTAAAAGAGGACAGCTCTATTGTGTTTCCTATTGATATGGTACATTCATTAGCATTGCTTCCTATACCAACTTTTCTAGAATTTTTATTTCAAAATTTTTACTTTTGGCCAGGCGTGGTGGCACACGCCTTTAATCCCAGCATTTAAGAGGCAGAGGTAGGAGGATCACTGTGAATTTAAGGTCACCCTGCAACTACATAATGAATTCTAGGTCAGCCTGGACTAGAGTGAAACCATACCTCAGAAAAAAAGAAATGTTACTTTGTATTGCATTTCCAGTTCTTCTCTAATTGTCTTAATTGTCTCCCACCTACATTTAGTATCTCTCTCTCTTTTTTTGTTTGTTTGCTTATTAAAATAGGACCTTTTTTTTTTTTTTTTTTTTTTTTTTTTTTAGGATAGGATCTGATGTGTCTCAGGTAGCCAAGGATGACCTTGCACTCCTGATCTTTCTGCCTCTACTTCCTGAGTGCTGGGATTGTAAGTGTGCTCCATCACTCATAGTGTGTATGATGCTGGGGACTGTCCATGCTAGGTAAACATTCTCCCAGCAGAGGACATCTCCAGCCCTCCCTCATCTTTGTAGTCAGCTTATATGGCTGTAAATTGTACTCATGGTATCCTAGTTCTTCTTATTTGTTTGTTTGTTTGTTTGTTTGTTTGAGAGAGAGAGAGAGAGAGAGAGAGAGAGAGAATGGGCACACCAGGGCATGCAGCCACTGCAAACAAACTCCAGATGCGTGCGTCTCCCTGTGTATCTGGCTTACATGGGTCCTGGAGAAGCAAACCGGGATCCTGTGTCTTTGCTGTCAAATGCCTTAATGGCTAAGCCATCTCTCCAGCCCTAGTTCTTCTTTACGAGATTTTTCTAGTTATTCTTCTGTAACTGCTCAGTATAATTGGGAAGTTACTCGGTTTTCTGCAGTGTTTCAAGGTCTCTATTTTGTCATTTTATTTTCCTACATCAGAGTAATTCCTACCATTCTGTGTGGGTTTCCTACATTATTTTTTTTTCATGAATAAAATCGACATCATTGACTAACCTGGACAATTTTATTATTTCTTAAACTGAATACTTAATAGGAGATGGAATCACAGTTTCTGTGAAAGAGCAAAAGGCATTTCTCTGTTATACCTGTGTCAAAAAGCTACAAGTGCTACACAGTTCTGTAATGCCTGAATAATTTCTGCTCTCTTTATACTTGCTATAATAGTAATTGAACCCAAAAGAGATCGCAGAATTCCCAATTGTTAGCTTTATAAATGCACTGATGAGTACCTTGTTTGATGGGATAAAAGCTTCAGTAAGTGATGTTCCCACCTGTGTGTTTGCCTAACACATTGTCCTCAGTGACAACTGAACTAGAACTTCTAGGAGCAGTTGGCTATCCAGTAATGGCAAATTTCAAGGCTATGCAAATTGTGCCAGTTCAACCCAGCTCTTTTCTCTATTATCATATCAATTGAGTCAGTTCATAGTAGACAAAGCAAGGTTATGGGAACCACCTAGAGCATCATGCACCATTTAACATCAATGCAGCATACACGAACATCTGCAACTTCAATCTTATTAACAGAGGATGGAATGGAAGGCAATACACAGCTTTCCTCGTCATTTAATTGCAAAATAGTATTTCCTAATGTTTGCATTGTTTGTCAACAGGAACTTCATCAATAATTGTATAATCATGGTGGCTTAGATTACAGTGCCTTCCTGCATCTTTTCATTTGTTGCAGAGTGGTCTGAATTTAATCTGAATCTGAACACATTATTCAAGGCTAATAATATAAACCCCTTGAAATGTGAGTTGCACAATACAGATGCGTTGCATAGCAGGAGAATGGTATTTTATGATTCTTCAATCACTTTGAGGATTAACATAACACAGGCGAAAAAGAAGAATGAAAGGCAGTGAGAGGAGGGAAGCCAGTACTTAGGTTCAAACATAGACCCGCTGATCATGAGCATGGGTTATGCTCTTTAGAGTTAATCACGAGTAATTAGGTGTTTACTGTAGGCCACAATTGGGCTGAATTAAAATAGGATTATTATGCTGCAGTCTTCCCCTCTGTCTGTATTTAAAGGGAGAAAATGGCAGAAAACGACAAATATAATGAGAATAAAACTCTGGCAGTAAAAGTTAGAAATGCCAAATGCAGACACAAGCTTTGGCCTGTCTCTTCAGGCTTCACTGCTGTGGCACTGCCCTCTGCGGCCAGTGCTCCCGCCCGCAGTGAGCAGACAGGTGTGGCTGCAGGCCGCAACCGCAGATTTCCTGTTGGTACACAACATCCATGAAAACTGAAGGAATACAGGATGAGCTCAGGCAGCAACTGATATGGTCAGTAGGAGTCGTCTAACAAGAGAAAGGAACGTGAAAAACAGTGGGTACCTTCAAAGTGTCACTAAGGCAAGACACTTACCTACACAGTATTTTAAGCGTGGCCATCTCTCATCTTCCCTTAAATATATTTTACATTTAAGGGAGGGGGAACCTGAGGCCTACTCATGAAATTGCATTTTAAGGGCTGGTGTGATGGCTCAGCAGTTAAGATACTTACCTGCAAAGCCTAACGATCAAGGTTCGATTCCTCAGTACCCAGTAAAGTCAGATGCACAAAGTAGCACATGCATCTGGAGTTCATTTGCAGTGGCTACACGTCCTGGCATGCCCATTCATTCTCTCATATTCTCTCTCTATCTCTCGACTCTGTCTCTCTCTCTCTCCCTTGCAAATAAATAAATAAAAATACAGAACATAAGCCAGGTGTGGTGGTGCCTTTAATCCCCAGCACTCAGGAGGCAGAGGTAGGGGATCATTGTGAGTTCAAGGCCACTCTGAGACTACATAGTGAATTCCAGGTTAGCCTGGGCTAGAGGAAGACCCTACCTCAAAAACCAAAAAAAGAAAAACAAGGAAGGGAGAGAAGAAAGGTCTGTGCAGAATCAGACTGTATATGATAGGGCTGGAGAGATGGTTAAGGCGAATGCTTGCAAAGCCTAAGGACACCAGTTTGATTCTCCAGGTCCCATGTAAGCCAGATGCACATGGTGGCTCACGCGTCTGGAGTTCATTTGTGGTGGCTGGAGGCCTTGGTGCGCTGATTCTCTCCCTCTCTCTCTCTCTCTCTCTTTCCCTTTCTCTGTGTTTAATAAGTAAATAAATGAAAATAAAAATTAAAAAAAAAAAAGATGGTACACACGTCTGGAGTTTGAAAAAAAAAGAATGTATATGATATTGTACACATACATGCAAAAACATACTCGTGCCTGTTGCTGAGTACCTGGGGCTGCATAGTCTGTTCTGCTGGGACTTTGGCATAAATGAATGTGCACTACCAACTCAGACTCAGGAATGTACCTATTCCTGAAAGAACTTACACGCAAACATTATTCAGGGACCTTTCCTAGGATCTACTTGTCAAAACTGCTATGATAATAACTTTGTCCTGATAAGTTCTAGTCTCTGTTTAGAGAAAAATCGATAAAGTTCAAGTTAGTGTTCCATAAATCACATTACAATGCACATGTAATTATTTTGAGATGAGGCAAACCCTATGCATTTAATTTACAGCTGTAATTAAGTAAACTCATTTGATACTAATTAGATGAATCTGAAAGGATCATAGGTTTCTGTATTTAATTATCAAAGTAAAATCAGTGACTAATTTCCGAAAAGCTTTCCTATCTTGAGCCCAGCACTGATATCTGCCCACATTACAATTTTATCTTCATAAACCTTCAGTAAGTTAAAATGAATTGTGAATTGTGGAGAATCTACCTCATGAGTCTGCCAGCTGGAAGGATGTCTTAAGAATATAGAAATTGGCTGGGCGTGGTGGCACATGCCTTTAATCCCAGCACTTGGGAGACAGAGGTAGGAGGATCACAGTGAGTTCAAGGCCACTCTGAGAATTCAGAGTGAATTCCAGGTCAGCTTGGGCTAGAGTGAGACCCTATCTCAAAAAAAAAAAAAAAAAAAAAAAAATAATATAGAAACTGTGGGGCTGGAGGGATGGCTCAGCAGTTAAGGTGCTTGCCTGATAAACCTAAGGACTCAGGTTCAATTCCCCTGTACCCGCATAATGCTAGATGCACAAGGTGGCACATGCATCTGGAGTTCATTTGCAGCGGCTGGAGGCCATGGTGAGCCCATTCTCTCTCTGTGTCTGTCACTCTCAAGTAAATAAATAAAAATAAACAAAAATTTTTTTAAAAGAGGGCTGGAAAGATGGCGTAGTGGTTAAGGCATTTGCCTGCAAAGCCAAAGAATCCTGGTTCAGCTCTCCAGGACCCATGTAAGCCAGATGCACAAGGGGGCGCATGCATCTGGAGTTCATTTGCAGTGGCTGGAGGCCCTGGCATGCCCATTATTTCTCTCTCTCTCTCTCTCTTCTCTTCCTCTGCCTCGTTCTCTCTCATAAATAAATAAATAAAAATAAAATATTTTTTAAAAAGAAACAGGGCTGGAGAGATGTCTTAGCAGTTAAGGTGCTTGCCTACAAAGCCAAAGGACCCCGGTTCAATTCTCCAGTACCCATATAAGCCAGATGTACAAGATGGCACATGCATCTAGAGTTCATTTGCAACAGCTATAGGCCCTGGTGTGCCCATTCTCTCCCTCTCTCTCCCTGTCTCTCTCTATATAGCAAATATAATAAAGAATACAGAAATTGAGCCACATGTGGTGGTGCATGCCTTTAATCACACCACTTGGGAGGCAGTGGTAGGAGAAGTTCAAGGCCAACCTGAGACTACATAGTGACTTCCAGGTGAACCTGGGCTAGAGCAAGACCCTACCTAGAAAAAACAAAACAAAAGAATAAAAAAATTGGGGCATGGCAAGATGGCTCAGCAGTTAAGTCACTTGCCTACAAAGCCCAACAGCCTGAGTTTGATTCCCCTGTATCCACATAAACCCAGTTGTACACGCAACATAGCTCATGCATTTGGAGTTCATTTACAGGTGCTGGTGTGCCCATTCTCTGTCTCTCTCTCTCTCTCTCTCTCTCTCTCTCTCTCTCTCTCTCTCTGCTTGCAAATAAATTTTTAAAAAGTGAGTGGAGAGATGGCTCAGCAGTTAAGACACTTGTCTGCAAAGCTTGAGGACCCAAGTTCAGTTCCCTTCTATCCATGTAAAGCCAGATGCACAAGGTGGCACATGTGTCTGGAGTTTGTTTGCAGTAGCTAGAGGCCCTGGCATGCCCATTCTCTCGCTCTTTATCTGCCCCCACTCTCAAATAAATAAATAAAATATTAAAGAAAAACAGAATACAGAAACTAGCCAGGCATGGTTGGTGTATGTCTTTAATCCCAGCACTTGGGAGGCCGATGTAGGAGGATCGGTATGAGTTTGAGGCCACCCTGAGACTACATAATGAATTCCAAATCAGCCTGGGCTAGAGCAAGACTCTACCTCAAACAAACAAACAAACAAACAAAAACTAAATAAATAAAAGAAAAGAATGCTCTTCCTGGTTATCTATTTAAAAATTTAAGCTGGGCATAGTGGCACACCTTTAATCCCAGCACTCAGGAGGCAGAGGTAGGAGGATCACCGTGAGTTCAAGGCCACCCTGAGACTACATAGTGAATTCCAGATGAGTTGAGCTAGAGTGAGACCCTACCTTGAAAAACAAAACAAACAAAAAAAATTAAGCTGGGCTGGGCGTGGTGACCACACCTTTAATCCTAGCACTCTGGAGGATAACCATGAGTTCGAGGCCAGCCTGAGAATACATAGTGAATTTCAGGTCAGCCTGGACTAGAGTGAGACCCTACCTCCAAAATATATATATTTATATTTATAATAATATATATTATATTTATATATGTATTATACTTGAAAGGTTGTAGGTTTTTTTTTTTTTTGGTTTGGGTTTCTTTCAACAGGTAATTAACCATACATTTGCACAAGTTAATCTACTTTTAAGTGCAAAAGAGATTAGCAAATGACTCAATAAAAAAAATGTACTGTTTAAATCAGATAAAGTGTTTGTTTACTGGTATTTATCCCTACTCCAAGAAGACAAGTTATCTGTGATGCCAATTTAGTTTATTGAACTACAATTAGTACTCATAACTTTTATTTGTGTTTGATTGCCATGGTATGGTACCTTTTAACATTGACTCCATGTTTTGGGGAATTTGCATTCCATTGTACAACATACAATAGTTTTAGGGACTGGAGAGATGGCTGAGCTGTTAAAGGCACTAGCCTGCAAAGCCTGGCAGCCTGGATTCAGTTCCCCAGTACCCTCACAATCCAGATGCACAAAGTGGTGCATGCATCTGGAGTTTATTTGTAGCCTTGGTATATGTCTATGTCTGTCAAATAAATAAGTAAATAAATAGTTTTAAGCAGGTATGATGGCACAGACCTTTAATCCCAGCACTCTGGCAGCAGAAGTAGGAGGATCGCCATGAGTTTGAGTCTACCCTGAGACTACATAGGGAATTCCAGGTCAGCTTGGGCTAGAGTGAGACCCTACCTCAAGAAAAACACACACACAAAAAAAATAGTTGTAAAATATTTTTCTTTCAGTATAAACCAGATGCATTGTGCCTCTTAGTGTATCTGGTTTATGTCTGTACTGTGGAATCCATACTGGGTTATCAGGCTTTGTAGGCAAGCATCTTAACTGCTGAGCCATCTCTCCAGCCTTCACCTGGTTTTGTTGTTGTTGTTGTTTGTTATTTTTTTATTTTTTTATTTTTTTTATATTTCGAGGTAGGGTCTCACTCTAGCCCAAGCTGACCTGGAATTCACTGGGTAGTCTCAGAGTGGCCTTAAACTCATGGCGATCCTCCTACCTCTACCTCTGCCTTCTGAGTGCTGGGATTAAAATTGTGTGCCAACACCCCTGACATTCACCTGTTTTTTTTTTTGTTGTTGTTGTTGTTGTTGTTGTTGTTGTTTTGAAAGCGAGTCAGAGAGAGAGACAGCAAATGGGCATGCAAGAAGTCTCTCAGCCACTGTGAATGAACTCCAGACATGTGCACCCCCTTGTGGGCAAGTGCAGCATTGTGCCCTTGCATCACTTTACATCTGGCTAAACATGAAACCTGGAGAATTGAACCGGCATTCTTAGGCTTAGGAAGCAGGCGCCTTAACCACTAAGCCATCTCTCCAGTCCTCACCTGGTTTTTTGAAACAGGATCTTACAGTATAGCCTTAGCTAACTTCAAACTCGTGGCCTTCCTCCTGTTTCAGCCTCCCCAGTGCTGGGATTTTAGGTTTGAGCCACCATACCTACCTAAGCAGTGCTTTCTTTCTGTGAGATTTCTTCTCCATAAAAAAGGTAGGCTTGGGCTGGAGAGATGGCTTAGCGGTTAAGCGCTTGCCTGTGAAGCCTAAGGACCCTGGTTCAAGGCTCGATTCCCCAGGACCCACGTAAGCCAGATGCACATGGTGGCACATGCATCTGGAGTTCGTTTGCAGTGGCTGGAGGCCCTGGCATGCCCATTCTCTTTCTCTCTGTGTCTCTCTCCTTCCCTGCCTGTTTCTGTATCTCTCTCGCAAATAAATGAATAAAAGAAATTAGAAAAAAAAAAAGGTAGGCTTGGGAGATGGTACAACAGTTAAAGGCACTTAATTGCAAAGCTTGATGGTCTGGGTTTAAGTCTTAGTACCCATGTAAATTCAGATGCACAAAACAGCCCGTGCATCTGGAGTTTGTAGTGGCAAGAGGCCCTAGAATGTCCATACTTACTCACTCTCTCTGTTTGCAAATGAATAAATAAATAAATTTTTAAAAAGAAAGATGCTGGGTTTGGGATATAGCTCAGGTGCTAGCTTAACATGCACAAGGCCCATGCATTGATATAAACTGGACATGAGTAACACATGCTTATAATCCTAACACTTAGGAGATGGATGCAGAAGAATCAGAAGTTCAAGGTCATCCTTAGCTACATATCAAATTCTAGGTCTACCCATGCAACATAGCAACCTGTCAAGAGAGAGAGAAAGATGGGGGAAACCATTGGTCCATTCATATTTATTTTAGTTTTAAAAAATATTTTTATTTATTTGCATGCTGAGAGAAATAGAAGAAAGACAGAGAAAATGGGTGCACCAAGACCTACAAATGAACTTCAGATGCATGTGCCCCTTTGTGCATCTGGCATTATGTGGGGAATCAAACCCAGGTCATTAGGCTTTGCAGGCAAGCACCTTAACTGCTGAGCCATCTCTCTAGCCCAAGTCCACTCATATTTAATGTAGCTTTTCCATTATAAACTTGGTAAATATTTCCTAATGCCATCATCAGCAATTCAAAGAATAGCCAGCAACTTTGTGACAATACTAAGTGCTGTACTATGAAGATTTGTGATTTTAAGAAGTACACTTAAACCCAGGTATGGTGGTTGGTACACATGCCAGCATTTGAGAGGCAGAGGTAGAAGGATCACTGAGTTTGATGCCAGCCTGGGACTGCAGAGTGAGCTCCATGTCAGCCTGGACTAGAGTAAGACCTTACCTTGGGGGTGAGGGATGTATACTTGGGGCTAGAGAGATGGCTTAGCTATTAAGGTGCTTGCCTGCAAAGCCAAAGGATCCAGGTTTGATTCCTCAGGACCCACATAAGTCAGATGTACAAGGTAGCACATGCATCTGGAGTTCATTTGCAATGGCTGGATACCCTGGCATGCCCATTCTCTCTCTCTCTCCCCACCTTTTTCTCTCTGTCAAGCAAATAAAAATAAAATAGTTTTTTTAAAAGTATATTTAAAATACCGCTATGTCCTTATGCTACTACTACACTGATCTTATGTCTGCCAGTGTTTTCCATTAACTGTAATGCCCTGGTCTCAGATAGCTAATAAATACTATTTTTCATTCTCCCCGTCCTAAGAATTCATGGTCCCTTTAAAGGGAAAGACTGCATACATGTATGTGTTAGATCAACTTAGCATCCTCATCTGAGTTGAACCCTCACCTCTTTGCTAACACCTTCTTTTGATTTTGTTTTTTTGAGTGATCTAAGCTAATCTTACTTTTTTTTTTTTTTTTTTTTTTTGGAGTCCTGCATCAGACCTGCATCCTCCCCTCCCCAACACCTTCTTTTGTTGTTTGTTTTTGCAGTGCACGTGGGACCTGGAGATTGGAACCAGCGTTCTTAGGCTAATCTTAACCCCTAAGCCATTTTTTTTTTTTTTTTTTTAATCAATATATATTTTTTATTATTCTGATTTTACATTCATAGTAGGTTCCATTGTCCTCCTCCCCTTCCTCCCACTTTCAAAGGGGGGCCTCATCAATGGGAATGTTTATCATGAGATGAGTTTGCTCAAGAGTTCTGGTGGATCCCAGTCTGCTGAAAATGCCCCAAACCTCAGAATCTTTCCGCCCCTTGTGGTCAGCCACAGTGTGGCATTTTAGTGCCCTTGATGATCACATTGCATCTGGCAAATGACTGGAGGGACCTGGATTTATCTGCCTTTTCTGGTGTTGTGACCAGCGTTCTTAGGCCCTTAGAAGGTTCTATGGTTTCAGCTGGTGAGGTGTGGTTAGCCATCTCTCTTCAGCCCATTGTCCACCTGACCAACCTTTAAAAATCATTTTTTTATTTATTTATTTGAGACAGAGAGATGGAGGGAGGGATGGGGGGGGAGAGAGAGAGAGAGAGAATGGGCACACCAGGGTCTCTAGCTACTGCAAAGGAACTCCAGATGTATGTGCCACGATGTGCATCTGGTTAACATGGAGCCTGGAGAATCGAACCTGGGTCCTTAGGTTTCTCAGGCAAGCATCTTAATCACTAAGCCGTCTCTCCAGCCCTAACCGTCTTCTTCTTCTTCTTTTTTTTTTTTTTTTTTTTTTCTAGGTAGGGTCTCAGTCTAGCTCAGACTGACCTGGATGGAATTTCACTATGTAGTCTCAGGGTGGCCTCAAACTCATGGCGATCCTCCTACCTCTGCCTGATCACATTTATAGTTAGTGTATGTTTGAGTAAATTATGAACTCTTATGGCTAGGAATTATAACAATCTTATTTCCAGTCTTTAGTGTTATATCTAGTACATAGTAGATGCTCAGTTTACATTTATAACTGAATGATTATTCTTGCTAGACTGACTTGAAATTCCTTGAGTCTCGTATCTGTGTGAGCCAAACTTGATTCTCTCCCAGAATATACTGACTGCACTGTGAACTTATATTTTCTGGTTGATCTTGAGTATGAGGTACATTACCTTAATATACTTCTCTAGTTTAGTTTAGTGAACCAAGTAAACTAAACGTGTTAGTTGTCAATGAGCTTGTCTGTTATGGTTATTAAAATTTAATCTAGCATTTCAGATGTTTGTATAAAAGACACTCATTCAATTGCTTGACATTCAGAAGGAAGAACGTTATTTCACCAGCAAATAAATGCAACCTTGCACAACTGATCCCTTAAACACATTCTGATCTAACTGAGCTGAACACATTCTAGAGAAATAATGAAAACACAAATTGGCTGGCATCGTCATGTAACTTAACTTCTCAACACTCAGACATATTTATGACCGGATGAACACAGGCTCAAATCCTGTCATGGCCTTCCTCCTACTTCAGATTATAGGTATGAGCCACCACACCTACCTCAGCACTGCTTTCTTTTTGTTTGTTTGTTTTTTGTTTTTCGAGGTAGGGTCTCACTCTGGCCCGGGCTGACCTGGAATTAACTATGTAGTCTCAGGGTGGCCTTGAACTCACGGCAATCCTCCTAGCCTCCCAAGTGCTGGGATTAAAGGCGTTTTTTTTCTTTTTTTGTTTTTTGTTTTGTTTTGTTTTTCACGGTAGGGTCTCACTCTAGCTCAGCCTGACCTGGACTTCACTATGTAGTCTCAGGGTGGTTTCAAACTCACTGCGATCCTCCTACCTCTGCCTCCAGAGTGCTGGGATTAAAGGCGTAGACCACCATGCCCAGCGCAGTAAGCAGTGTGTTCTTGCTGTGAGATTTCTTCTCCATAAAAAAGAAAGGTTTGGTGGCTCACGCCTTTACCTCGAAAATCAATCAAACAAACAAACAATCAATCAAAAGAATAATAGGAAGGAACTAATTCTGCTTGGAGGTCAGGGACCACAGTCATTATCTGGAATTTGGAATGAAGAACAAAGACTAGCTGAACAACAAGTCTGATTTCTATAAATGGCATATTTGGGGAAATTACAAATATGACTAAAGAGTGACAGGTCAAGGGAAAGGGAAGCAATGAAGTCTGAACAATAGGCTGAATTCATATCCTAGAGTTAAGATTTCATTCAGGAGAGCCACCAGTGCCAGGCATGATGGCGCCAACCTGGTAGCATCCCAAGCCCTGGGGAGGCTGAGGCAGGAGGATCATAAGGTTTTTTTGTTTTGTTTTGGTTTTTCAAGGTAGGGTCTCACTCTAACCCAGGCTAATCTGGAATTCACTCTAGTCTCAGGCTGGCCTTGAACTCACAGCAATCCTCCTACCTCTGCCTTCCAAGTGCTGGGATTAAAGGCACCACCACACCCACTTTATTTCCAATTTTCAATGTGTGTATATGGGTATATGTTTGTGTTTGGGGGGGTGCACGTGTGTAGGAGGGTATATGTGTACCTGTGTACAAGTGTGTGTGTCAGTCAGAACAACCTAAAATGTTATCTTCAGGAACACTGACACTTTTTCTAAGAAAGAGTTTCTCATGGGCCTGGAGCCTCCGCAATTCTACTAGACTTGGCTGGTCAGCAAGCCCCAAGGATCCATCCTTCTGCCTCTGTCTCCCTAGCACAGGGACTGTGGACACATGCCACCATACCCAGCATTTTTTACCATTTTAAGTTCTGGGGATCTAACTCGGGTCCTCATGCTTGCAAGGCAAACACTTTACCAACTGAGCCATCTCCCAGCCCTGAAATTACTACCTTTTCTATGGACCCTTTAACCTAGGCAGCCAAGTTTTGTGCCATGAGGCCTAGTCTCTCAGCTGATTAAATCAGGATTAGAGACCCTACCTCGAAAAACCAAAAATAAAAAATAAAAAAAGGGCCGGGCGTGGTGGCACTCCGGAGGCAGAGGTAGGAGGATCACCATGAGTTTGAGGCCACCCTGAGACTACATAGTTAATTCCAGGTCAGCCTGGACCAGAGTGAGACCCTGCCTCGAAAAACCAAAAAAAAAAAAAAAAAAAAAAATTTTAGTATGTGTACTGTGTCCCATCTTTTCTTCTAAGTGCTTTACGTGATAACTAAAGCTCACCAAACCTAGCAGAACAGTATTTATTGTCCCTTCTAAACCTGCGCAAAGTTGAGACAGAGATAGTTCAGCTTGGTTACGAGAGCGTGAGGTGAGGGCAGAGCTGAAATAAGAACCCACACAGCCTGGCTCCCCCTCTGAACCACCATGCTATACTGCTTCTGTTGTCTTTGGAGTGTTTATCAATTAATTTGGTCAAGCTTCGTTATCAGTGCCAGGCTTAAGGGAATTTAAATTTCAATTAATCCTGTATAATGCTTAATCAAGGTCTGTTCTATCATGATCACAAAATGGTAGCAGTGTTGCTTACATAGCAGCCTTAGAATCACATTTTCTAACTTCTTTCTCATTCATTTTTTCTGAAAGACCTGCCTTTACCATGAGACCACAACACCTAGTTTATTACTGACTTTCAATGTGTATATATGGGTACATGTTTGTGGTGTGGGAGGGTGCATGTGTGGGCAGGGTATATGTATACCTGTGTGCAAGTGTGTGTGGCAGTCAGAACAACCTAAAATATCCTCAGGAACAGTGACACTTTTTCTGGGACAGGTTTCTCATTGGCTTAAAATATGGGGCGTGGTGGCACACACCTTTAATCCCAGCTCTTGGGAGGCAGAGGTAGGAGGATCACTGTGAGTTCAAGGCCACCCTGAGACTACATAGTTAATCCCAGGTCGGCCTGGACCAGAGTGAGACCCCCTACCTCGAAAAAAAAAAAAAAAAAAAAAAAAAGAAAAAGAAAAAAGAATTAAAAAAAGAAAAGAAAAACAAATAAAACATTAACGCCTCATGAATTTGTATGACCTTCTTGTACATGGGCCATGCTACTCTATGTATCATTCCAGAATTAGTGTAAAAAAAATAAGGGCTGGAGAGATGGTTTAGTAATTAAGGCACTTGCCTATGAAGCCCAAGGACCTAGGTTCAATTCCCAAGAATCCAGATAAGCCAGATTCACAAGGTGGTGCATATATCTCGAGTTCTTTTGCAGTAGCTCGAGGCCCTGGAGTGCCTATCTTTCCCACCCCCCATCTATCTGCCTCTCTCAAATAAATAAAAATAAATAATAAAAAAAAAAAAAAAGAGAGAAGGGCTGAACACAGTGGTGCACCACTTTAATCCCAGTTCTCAAGAGGCAGAGGTAGGACTAGAGAGATGGCTTAGTGGTTAAGGCATTTGCCTGCAAAGCCAAAGGACCCAGGTTCAATTCCTCATGACCCACATAAGCCAGATGCACATGGTGGCACATTCATCTGGAGTTCCTTTGCAGTGGCTGGATGCCCTTGTACTACCATTTTCTCTCTCTCTTTCCCTCTCTTTGCATCTCTCTCTCAAATAAATAAATAAAAATAAAACATTTTTTTAAAATTTAAACAAACAAACAAAAAAAAAAAGGAGGCAGGGGTAGGAGGATCACTATGAGTGCGAGGCTACCGTCAGCCTGGACTAGAGTGAGACCCTGCCTCGAAGAACCAAAAACAAAAACAAAAAGCAGTGCTGGAGAAGATGGCTTAAGGTTTGCCTGCAAAGCCAAAGGACCTCAGTTCAATTCTCCAGGACCCACATAAGCCAGATGTACAAGGAGGCACATGCATCTGGGGTTCATTTGCAGTGGCTGGAGGCCCTGGCACACCCATTGTCTCTCACACACACTCTCTCTCTTTCTCAAATAAATAATTTTTTTTTTTTTTTTTTTTTTTTTTTTTGGTTTTTCGAGGTAGGGTCTCACTCTGGTCCAGGCTGACCTGGAATTAACTATGTACTCTCAGGGTGGCCTCGAACTCTCGGAGATCCTCCTACCTCTGCCTCCCGAGTGCTGGGATTAAAGGCGTGCGCCACCACGCCCAGCTTGTTTTTGGTTTTTGGTTTTTAGGTTTTGGTTTTTAAAGGTAGGGTCTCACTCTAGCCCAGGCTGACCTGGAATTCACTCTGTATTCTCCAAATGGTCTCGAACTCTCGGCGATCCTCCTACCTCTGCCTCCACAGTGCCAGGATTAAAGGTGTGTGCCACCATGCCCAGCTGGCATGTTCTTTCTTGTCAAACATCACCTCAGTGAGAAAATAATGCCTACCTAAGTTAAGTCTTTTCTGGAACACTTCATCACATCCTAGGGCTGTACTGTTTCTGAGGCATCAGTTGACATCTCACTTACCTGAGTCATGTCTTCGTTACTGATGTACCATTGGCTATCCCCACTAGAATGCAGGCCCCATAAAACCAGGGCATATTCTGCACTGTTGACCTAAGTATTATTAGTCCCTAATACAGTAACCTTATACAAGGATAGGATTTATTTTTTTTTATTTTATTTTTTTTTTTTTTGGTTTTTCAAGGTAGGGTCTCACTGTAGCCCAGGCTGACCTGGAATTAACTATGTAGTCTCAGGGTGGCCTCGAACTCACAGCGATCCTCCTACCTCTGCCTCCTGAGTGCTGGGATTAAAGGCGTGCGCCACCACACCTGGCTTGGATAGGATTTTTTAGAGGTGTAGCTCAGGCTGGCCTCAAACTCATGATCCTCCTGCCTCATCTCCTTTAGTGCCTACCAGAGTGTACCACTACAGCTGGAAAACTTTTTTTTTTTTTTTTTTTTTTTTTTTAGGTAGGGTTTCACTCTGGTCCTGGCTGACCTGGAATTAACTATATAGTCTTAGGGTGGCCTTGAACTCTCAGCGATCCTCCTACCTCTGCCTCCCAAGTGCTGGGATTAAAGGTGTGCGCCACCACGCCCGGCTGGAAAACTTTTAATATTTATTGAATAAGCCAAAATCAGACTTGCTAGTTTTATTTTACTTTTATTTATTTGGTTGGTTGGTTGGTTGGTTGGTTTGTTTTCCGAGGTAGGGTTTCACTCTAGCCCAGGGTGACCTGGAACTCACTATGTAGTTCTAGGATGGCCTCAAACTCACAGTAATTCTCCTACGTCTGCCTCCTAAGTGCTGGGATTAAAGGTGTGTGTTACCACGCCTGGCCTTATTATTTTTATAATATTTGTATTTATTTGAGAGAAATGTACAGAGAGAAAGAGGCAGACTGTGAGAGAGACTATGGGTGCTCATGGCCTCCTGCCATTGAAAATGAACTCCAAATATATGTGCCACTTTGTGCATCTGGCTTTACATGGGTACTGGGATTCAAACCAAGGTCATCAGACTTTGTAAACAAACATCTTTAATCACTGAGCCATCTCTCCAACCCTAAACCCAGGCTTTAAAAAATATATTTTATGGGTTGGAGAGATGGCTTAGCACATGGTAGTGCATGTGTCTGGAGTTTGTTTGCAGTGGCTAAAGGCCCTGGCACACCCATTCTCACTCTCGTTCTCTTTCTCCCTCTCTCTGTCTCTAATAAATAAAATATATATATGTAATTTATATATATATTATATATATTATAATATATATTATATATAATAAACAATATATATATTATATATATATATTTTATATATATATATAATTTTGGAAAAGAAAGGGAAAAAGAATGAGTATGCCAAGCCCTCTTGCTGCTGCAAATGAACTCTACTTTGTGCATCTAGCTTTACATGAGTACTGGGTAAATTGAACCTAGGCTGACAGGCTTTGCATGCAAGTGCCTTTAACCACTGAGCTATCTTTCTAGCTTTGTTTTAGACTTTTAAAAAAAGTTTTTATTTATTTATTTATTTGAGAGCAACAGGCAGAGAGAGAAAGAGGCAGACAGAGAGAGAGAGAGAGAATGGGTGCACCAGGGCCTCCAGCCACTGCAAACTGCATGCGCCACCTTATGCATCTGGCTTATGTGGGTACTGGGGAATTGAGCCTCGAACCGGGATCCTTAGGCTTCACAGGCAAGTGCTTAACCGCTAAGCCATCTCTCCAGCCCTGTTTTAGACTTTTAAATTATTTATTTATTCATTTATTTATTTAAGAGAGAATAGGCACACCAGGGCCTCTAGCCACTGCAAATGAATTCCAGATGCATGTGCCACCTGGCTTTACATGGGTACTGGGGAATCAAACCCGGGTCCTTAGGCTTTGCGAGAACGCGCCATAACTGTTGAGCCATCTCTGTAGCCTTGTTTTAGACTTGTAATCCATAGCATCTCCCACCATTTCATTTAGCTTGCTTTCCATGAAAGCACACGTTTGTAACTACAGTAAGAATTGATGCTCAAGGGGCTGGAGAGATAGCTTAGCAGTTAAGGTGTTTGCCATATATATATATGAAGAATTGATGCTTGAGATAATGATGTTCAAATGTGCTGTAGGAGTCTCTGTTATCAAAGAACATTTTCATTCAGTTCAACAAACTAATTAAACTAGGGATGTCATGGTATATTAATATATTATGTTAATATATCTAAAAAAATTCAACTAGAAAGACTACTTTTTCTTTAGTTAACCAGAAAATTAAATTAACCCAGAGCTCTTCATTCCCCCAAAGTCCTTGTTAATTAGGATTGTTCTATAAATCTCTATTATTAGAAGAGTTTGTCATCTGTTTCATTACCCTGTTTATTAGGGCAGTGTGAGCAGGGTGTCTTTGCTCATATCCTGGTGTGTGTGTCCTCGTAAAAAGGAAAGCATTTCCTAGGTCCTTTCTTCTGTGTTTGTTCAACCATGTTTCATGCTGTTAGTGTGACAACTTAGTTTCATGTGTCAGTTCCTTGTGTAAAGGAGGAATGAGCCTATTGACCTGGCTACTAAACAGAATAATTAAATTTAAGTAGAATTTTAGATAAAAAGCTTTAATGCTTTGCAGCATTGTGATAACAGAAGTTTAAAAGTAGTCTAAAAAGTCCATCATTAAAGGACTGATTAAATAAATGATACCATAGCCATACAATGGACATTATATTTTTGTTTGTTTTTGAGGTAGGGTTTCACTCTAGCCCAGTTTGACCTGTAACTAAGTCTGCAGTCCAAGGCTAGCCTCAGCTCACAACAATCTTCCTACCTCAGCCTCTACAGTGTTGGGATTAAAAGCATGCTCAAAGCCGGGCATGGTGGCCCACGCCTTTAATCCCAGCCTTTAATCCCCCTGGAGGAAGATGTAGGAGGATCACAATGAGTTCGAGGCCACCCTGAGAATACAGAGTGACCTGAATACAGGTCAGCCTGGGCTAGAGTGAGACCCTACCTTGAAAAACCAAACAAATAAAAACTAAGAAAAGGTATATGCCACCATGTCCAGCAAAAAAAAAAAAAAAATCTTTATTTAATTGTAAACAGAGAGAAAGAGAGACAAAGAATGGGTGTGCCAGGGTCTTTTTTTTTTTTTTTTTTTTTCCAAGGCAGGGTCTCTCAAACTCATGGTTGTCCTCCTACCTCTGCCTCCCAAATGCTAGGATTAAAGGCATGCGCCACCATGCCTAGCAGGGTCTTTTTTGTTGTTGTTTAACAAATTAAATGAGGTATGTTTCACATATAGTACAATTTTCTCATTCAAAATGCAAAGCCTGCTGGCCCAGGTTTGATTCCCCAATACTCACTTAAAGCCATATGCACAAAGTGGCACATGTGTCCAGAGTTCATTTGTAGTGGCAAGAGGCCCTGGTATGCCTATTATATCCCCTTACTTGCAAATAAATAAATATATACTTTTAAAAATATTTTATTTGTGGGCTGGAGGGATGGCTTAGCCATTAAGGTGCTTGCCTGCAAAGCCAAAGGACCCAGGTTTAATTACCCATGTATGCCTGATGCACAAGGTGGCACATGCATCTGGAGTTCATTTGCAGTGGCTGGAGGCCCTGGCGCATCCATTCTCTCTCTCTTTCCCTGCCTCTTCCCTGTCAAATAAATACATAAATAAATTTAAAAATATATTTTATTTATTTATTTATTTATTTTTATTTGAGAGATACTGGGAATACAGAGAGAGAGAGAGAGAAGAATGGGTGCACCAGGTCCTCCACACATTGCAAATGAACTCCAGATGCATGTGCCACCTTGTGCATCTGACTTACATGGGTTCTGGGGAATCAAACCTGGGTCCTTGGGCTTTGCAGGCAAGCACTTAAATACTAAGCCATCTCTCCATCCCTATTTTATTTTAATTTTTGGTTTAATTTTTTCTTTTATTTATTTGAGATGAGAAAGAGGCAGATAGAGAGAGAAAGAGTCGGATATATAGAGAGAGAATGGGCGTGCCAGGGCCTTCAGCCGCTGCAAATGAATTCCAGAAGCATGTGCCACCTTGTGCATCTGGCTTACATGGATCCAGTGGAATCAAACCTGGGTCCTTTGGCTTTGTAGGAGGGTTCCTTAACTGCTAAGCTATTCCTCCAGCCCCAGCCCTATTTTATTTATTTATTATTTATTAGAGAGAAAGAGGAACAGGCAAACACACACAGAGAGAGAATGAACTCACCAGGGCCTCTAGCCACTGCAAACAAACTCCAGACACATGCACCACCTTGTGCATCTGGCTTACATGGGTAATGGGGAATCTAACCTGGGTCTTTAGGCTTTGCAGGCAAGCACTTTAACTGCTAAGCCATCTCTCTAGCCCCCTATTTTCTTAAACAAAAAAATAATAAAATATACAATCCAATCATCTTTAGCCTGTTCACACAATTGTACGATCTTTACCTTAATCAATTTTAGATTTTTATTACCCAAGAAAGAACTTCCATGAGTATTTGCCATCATTGCTAATTTCTCAGTCCCATCCCACCCCACCTATTCTCCCCACTCAATCCTACTGCCCCACGCAGTAATTTGTCTGCTTTCTGTCTCTGAATTTCTTTACTTACCACACTGTAATTGTTAATGCTTTATTTTTTCAAGGTAGGGTCTTGCCCAGGCTGACTTGGAATTCACTATATATTCTCAGGCATGTCTCAGACTCACAGCGATCCTCCTACTTCAGCCTTCTGAGTGCTGGGATTAAAGGCATGCACTACCATGTCTGGCAACATCAGGGTTTTTTTTTTGTTGTTGTTGTTGTTTTTCAAAGTCCACATATGAATGAGTTCTTATCTTTCTATGCCTGGCTGTTTCACTTAATATAATATCCTCAGTTTTATCTAGTTTGTCACAAATGACAGAATTTTGTGCTTTTTATAACCTCATATTACTCTGTCGTGTATACCACATTTGCTTTATACAGTCATCCACTGCTGGACACTTAAGTTGATTCCATGTCATTGCCATCGTGGACAGTGCTGTAATGAACACGGGAATACAAAGCCTTGGTCAACTCTTCCGTGTTGGCCTGTAGAGAGAGCTCAGCAGTTAAAGATGCTTGCTTGGAAATATTCAGTCTCGATCCAGTAGCAGAACGTTGGATCATATGGTAGTTATAGCTTTCATACGTTGAAGAACCTTCGTATTGATTTCTACAATGTCTGTACTAATTTACCTGATCACTAGCATTGTATATTCTCATAGATTCTCACTGACACTTGTCAGCTCTTGTCTTTTTGATAATAGCCGTTGTCAGAGGTTGATTCCTTGTTTTAATCTGCTTTTCCCTGGTGATGAATGATACTAGGAACTTTTCCTGTGCACATTCATCATTTGCATGGCTTCTTGTGAGAAATGTTTGTTCAGGTCTTAGTCTTCTGCACATTTTAAATTTAAGGCTTTGCCAGACGTGGTAGCACACTCTTTTAATCCCAGCACTTCAGAGGTAGAGGTAGGAGGATCGCAGTGAGTTCAAGGCCAGCCTGGGACTACAGAGTGAGTTCCAGGTCAGCCTAGGCTAGAGTGAGACCCTACCTTGAAAAAAACAACAAAAAAAAAATCTTTAAAAAAATAGAAATTAGATTTTTCTTCTCTTGCTGTTATTGAGTTCCTTGTACATTTTAATATTAACCCCTTTGTCAATGTCTCTTCACTCGATTCCTGTTTTTAAGCTTTTTCATTTGATATAATCCTGTTTGTCTATTTTAGCTTTCGCTGCCTTCTGCTATTGCTTTTGAGGGTGTTTGTTTTGAGACAAGTTCTCACTATGTAGCTCAAGCTGGCCTTGAACTCTTGGAAATCCTCTTGCCCCTGCCTCTCAAGTGCTGGGATAACAGGCATGTGGCACCATGCCCATGCTGATGAGGTTTTACCCAAAAGAAAAAGACCATTTTCCAGGCCAGTATCATGGAGCTGTTTCCCTACAGTGCCAAATGATACCTTCTTTGCTTGGAAGAAAAGAAAAAATAATAATATGTTTTGCTTATAGGTGCATACAGAAACTGTGGAAGTATATACAAGAAACCAGCAACAGTGGTATCTGAAGGAAAAGAAAGAATAGAATCCAGTTAAATGGGAGAGAGAAAAAGAGGAATCTTTTAGAAAACATAACTTTTTAAAATTTAGTTTTTGGCCAGGCATAGTGGTGCGTAGCTTTAATCCCAGCAGAGGCAGATGGATCACCATGAGTTCAAGGCCACCCTGAGACTACATAGTAAATTTCAAGTCAGCTTGGGCTAGAGTGAAACTCTACCTCAAAACAAACAAACCAAAAAAAAAAAAAAAAACCCCACAAAGTTTATTTTTGGGGTGGGGTGGGTGTTGTGATATGTGTGGTATGGTCCATGCATTTGTATGTATGTGCCCCATACATTTGCTTTTGGTTGAGGTTACTCACCAGCAGTGGCTGGAGGAACATCAGAGTCCTGCTCCATCACTTTTCCACTTGGACTTGTTTTGAGCCAGAGTCTCCTTTTTACTGATTCCATAGTTTATGAGGTTCTGAAGATTCTACGATCTCTGCTCTCCTGCAGGCCTGGTATAAGTGAGAAAAAAAATCAAAAACAAAAATTATCAAGGAAAGCCGGGTGTGGTGGTGCACGCCTTTAATCCCAGCACTCGGGAGGCAGAGGTAGGAGGATCGCCGAGAGTTCGAGGCCACCCTGAGACTACATAGTTAATTCCAGGTCAGCCTGGACCAGAGTGAGACCCTACCTTGAAAAAAAAAAAAATTATCAAGGAACTTGATAATACGCTTTACTTGTCATTTATATATAGTTATTTTTAAATCTATAGCTCTAGTGATTAATTTTAATATAACTTAAAGTATTTTATAGACATGTTATATTATTACATAATATAACCCTGTTATTAATAGTAATGGTATCATTAAGTTAGCTCATTTTACTTATTTAGTGCCCACTTGTTCTAGGTTTATAGTTGTTAGTTGCCCTTTTCTTACAGCTTATACTTGGAAGCAATAAAACCGGATTTCTTTATAAATATTTATGGAATAGACCTTTTCCTAAGTCAGTCTACAACCCTTTCCCAATTATTTCTAATAAAGTTTACTTACATCTCTTTTACTTTTTCTGTGTGTGTAGTCAGCCATATGTACTACATGTACCCTAGAAAATGTAAGGTGACAGTTTGCAAAGCCAACCATGTAAAGCCAGACCCAAAAAGCATTGCAACTATCTGCCATTCATTTGCAGTAAGAGACCCTGTTGTGCCCATATGCACACACACACACACATGCATGCATACACACACATACACTTGTGCATGAGCATAAATAAATAAAAAGTTTAGCCTGGGGCTAGAGACATGGCTTAGCAGTTAAGGCACTTGCCTGCTCGGCCTAGGAACCCCAGTTCAATTCTCCAGGTCCCACGTAAACCAGATGCACAAGGGGGCACACACATCTGGAGTTCATTTGCAGTGGCTAGAGGCCCTGGCGTGCCCATTCTCACTCTCCCTCTCTCTCTTTCCCTCTCTCTGTCTCTAATAAATAAATAAATTAAATTAAATTAAATTAAATTTTAACCTGTATTTACACCATAACTTCCAATTAATCAAAATCTTGGGCTAGGGCCTGGAGAGATGACTTAGCAGTTAAGCGTTTGCCTGTGAAGCCTAAGGACCCAGTTTGAGGCTCGATTCCCCAGGACCCATGTAAGCCAAGATGCACGTGGTGATACACGCATCTGGAGGTCATTTCCAATGGCTGGAGGTCCTGGCGCACCCATTCTCTCTATATATGCCTCTTCTCTCTCTCTGCCTGTCTGTCGCTCTCAAATAAATTTAAAAAATTTTAATTTAGCCAGATATGGTGGCACATGCCTTTAATCCCACCCAGCACTCGAGAGGCAGAGGTAGGAGGATCGCCGTGAGTTCAAGGCCACCCTGAGACTACAGAGTAAATTCCAGGTCAGCCTGCACTAGAGCAAGACCTTACCTGGGGGAAAAAAAATTTTAATTTTTTTTAAATCTTGGGCTAAGCCAGGCATGGTGGCGCACGCCTTTAATCCCAGCACTCGGGAGGCAGAGGTAGGAGGATCACCATGAGTTCAAGGCCACCCTGAGACTACATAGTTAATTCCAGGTCAGCTGGGGCCAAAGTGAGACCCTACCTCAAAAAAAAAAACAAAAAAAAAAAAAAATCTTGGGCTAGAGAGATGGCTTAATGGTTAAGGCACTTGCCTGCAGAGCCTAAGGACCCAGGTTCAATTCCCCAGTACCCACATAAACCAGATGTACATGGTGGTGCATGCGTCTGAAGTTCATTTGTAGTGGCTAGAGGCCCTGGCATGCCCATTCTTTCTCTTTAACTGACTCTTTCTCTCTAAAGGAAAACATAAAAGGAAAAAGCTTTGTTAAATGCCATGTAAGCCGTGAAGTTACACGGTAGAAAGTTCAGTTACTTAGAATTGATTGTGTGTGGCAGGTTGGTTGGTTGGTTCATCACAGAGGCTCGAACTTGGTATGATCCTTCTACCTTAATCTCTGTAGTGCTGGGCTTGCAGGCATGCACCACCACACTTGGCTCAGGAAAATGTGTTTTTCATTAATGCCTGGGTTTGTTGTTGGAAGCTCCTTTTGAGCTGGCATGGTAGTGCATGCCTCTTGTCTCCAGCACTTGGAGACATTTGTTGGAGGCATTTTGAATTACAAAGTGAGTTCTAGGCAAGCCGGGGCTATAGGATAAGATCCTATTAACCAAACAATTCCAGGCAGACCTGGAATTCACTATGTAGTCTCAGGGTGACCTCACACTCTCAGCGATCCTCCTACTTCTGTTTCCCAAGTGCTGGGATTAAAGGCATGTGCCACTACACCCGGCTGTGTGTGTGTGTGTATATATATATGTGTGTGTGTGTGTATAATGTAATAATATATTATATTATATTATATTATATTATATTATATTATATTATATTATTTATTTATTTGAGAGAAAGAGAGAGAGAATGGGCATGCCAGGGCCTCCAGTCACTGCAAACGAACTCCAGATATATGCGCCCCTTTGTGCATCTGGCTTATGTGGGTCCTGGAGAGTCGAACTAGCTTTGCAGGCAGACGCCTTAACTGCTAAGCCATCTTTCCAGCCCCCCCTTTTTTTAATTTTTATTTTTTGTCTTTTGTTTTTTGTTTTTGAGAGTCTCATGTAATCTGGCTGGCTTTCAACTCTCTGTGTAGCTAAGGATAACTTTGAATTTCTGATCCCCCTGCTTCCATCTCCCAAGTGCTGGGATTAGAGACTTGAGGCACCACACCCAGTTTATGTGGTGCCGGGAATAGAACCCAGGGCTCCATACATGCTAGGTAAACACACTACCAGCTGAGCTACATCCCATTCCCTAAAAGTCAGTCAGTCTCCCCCACCCCTGCCCCTCTCTCATTTGTTATTTCAAGGCAGAGTGTAACTCCAGGTTGACGGCTGACCTCTAGTTCCAGGGTGGCCTTGAATTCATGGCGATCCTCCTACCTCTGCCTCCCGAGTGCTAAGACTAAAGGCATGTGCCACCATGCCCGGCTTCTTTGTGAGTTTTTTTTTTTAATCTCTTATAGCCCAGGCTGTCCTTACACTCACTACAAGTAGGCTAGGCTAGCCTCAAGGCCATGATATTTCTGCCTCTACTCCCAAATGCTGAGATTACAGGTATGGGCCATGGCGCCCACACCAATTCTTATTAATATCATTCTTGAGGTCCCCATGGTCTCCCTTTACTACCTCTTTGTTCTTAGTTGAGAATGACATTTGCAATTCCTTAGCTGTGTCTGTCTCCATCACGGATGCAAATTTGTAATTTCAGAAGTTCCAGCTCCCAATAAAAAAATACTATCCAATCATTTGCAGATGTCCTCCAAGCAGATTTCATCACAAATAACTCTAAAACAGTCATGTGCCAAGTTTAGAGTACTATATTGGGTTAGTCTGTAGTCAAAACAAGGACTGTTCCAGACTGAGTAGGACAGGAGCCCAGCGCACTGTCCCCTTTGTTCTGCCCATGCCTTCGGGGGTAGCTTTCCCTTCTGTGAGCTGGTGGATAGCTAGCTAGTGACTCCTTTACAAAAAGTAACCAGATGAGGTGATTTGTAATAAGCCAGCTACAATCAGTAATCCTTGACATGAAGTGTTGTAGCAGAATCATAGTAACGTTTTCATTGTGCCAGTGTGATTTTCTGTAGAGGAGCCCCCAAGACTCACTATTTATATTTTTTAAACTTACAGCTAGCTCTTTAGCTGTATGCACGATCACTGCCAGGAACCTAGTCAGGCTTGAAGCTTTATTAGAGATTATGATCCAATCCACACAGACACTTCCTTCAGCTCAGTTTCTGGTCACTCATCCGTACTGAGCAAAACGGTACTGCTTCCATCTGCAGTTGTTCCCTCCAAATGTGAACTACCTCAGTCGAACTCTCCTAAGACACAGGCACCATCTGTATCCTCAGAATTACAAAAGATACTGCCTCCGAGGGACAGCTTTGCACCCTGCTTCTCCAGGCGCCCAGTTCTGAACGCAGAGCTCATGTCCTGTGTCTCCCTGCGGGATGGCTAATGAGGAGGTTCAGACTTTGCTGAATGATCTTGAGTATTACAAAGAGAACTTAGCCGGGCGTGGTGGCTCACACCTTTAATCCCAGCACTTGGGAGGCAGAGGTAGGAGGATCGCCGTGAGTTCGAGGCCAGACTGAGACTATATAGTGAATTCCAGGTCAGCCTGAGCTAGAGTGAGACCCTACCTTGGAAAAAAAAAAAAAAAAAAAAGAGTATTTACCACAAAGAGAACTTAGTCTGTCTCTCTTTGGCTTTCTTTACAGAAAATGAAGTCAGTGCCTTTGCTGTCTTGGATCAAGACCAGAAAGAAGTCATTGACACCAATGGAGCTGGAGACGCGTTTGTTGGAGGTACAGACGCATTTATTTCATGTTTACTCCTGTCAAACATCTTAACTTTGGTCTCTATCAGATAGCCAAGATTTATTAATTCAGTAACCTTTAATTTCTTCTTTTAAATAATTAACTCCCAGTGTTCTTCCATCTGCTACTATCATTGTGTGTATTATGAGGGGATTTTACTACAGGAAAAATATGTGTTTGGCAAAGATAATTTGCTATTCTGCTATACCCTAGTCATTTCACAAGATTAATTGTATCTGTCAGAATATTGCATAAACAAGCTGCATCAAGTACAGTAGATAGTAGATTCATAGCCCTTCAGACCTAAGTGTTAACACACTGTTGTTCCTTGAAACAAGTTGTGGTGAATATTAAGCAGTATGCTAATAATAAGGGTGAGATCTTTTAGCCTTTGGTACAACATCTGTGCCTAACACGATAGTGGGTGTTTATGATACTGGGAAAGGTTAAAGTTTTGTCTAATTCAAGCTTGGTAAGAATGAGCAAATTTTATAAGGACTAAATCATTTGCAGTATAAACACAAAACTAAGATCAAGACAGTTAAAGCTGATTTTTGGTGTGATGACTCATGCTGAATATCTGATTTGAAGGTCTTTTAGGGACTGAAGAGATGGCTTAGCAGTTAAGGTATTCGCCTGCAAGGCCAAAGGACCCCGGCTCATTTCCCCAGGACCCACATAAGCCAGATGCACAAGGGGGCGCATGCACCTGGAGTACATTTGCAGTGGCTGGAAGCCCTGTCGCACCCATTCTTTCTCCCTCTTTCTCCCTCTTTCTCTGCCTCTCTCTCTCAAGTAAATAAATATTTTTTTTTAAAAGTCTTTTAGTAGATCTTAAAGTTCACTATAGCTAAGGTAAGTTACTTAGTCTCTAGACAGCTTTAGATTCCTGAAAGTTAGGCCAAGGAATCTCTTCTGGTCCCTGTCTTATTCTCATAATATCAAACAGCACAAGGTTAACATAGTTTTAAAAAGGGGGAAGGGAGGCTGGAGAAATGACTTAGTGCTTAAGGCGTTTGCCTGCAAAGCCAAAGGACCCAGGTATGATTCCCCAGGACCCATGTAAGCCAGATGCACAAAGTGGTGCACACATCTGGAGTTCATTCAGGCCCTAGCGTGCTCATTCTCTCTCTACCTGCCCCCATCTCTCTCTTTGCTTCTTTCTCTGTCTCTCAAATAAATAAATAAAAGTAAAATATTTTTCCTTTAATCCCAGCACTCAGGAGGCAGAGGTAGGAGGATCACAGTGAGTTTGAGGCCACCCTGAGACTACATAGTGAATTGCAGGTTAGCCTGGGCTAGAGCGAGACCCTACCTTGGGGGCGGAGGGGCAATTAAGGCACTTGCCAGCCTAAAGATCCAGGTTTGATTCCCCAGTACCCACGTAAAGCTAGATCCACAGTGGCACATGCATCTGGAGTTCCTTTGCAGTGGCTAAAGGCCCTGGCATGCCCATTTCTCTCTCTCTTCCAAATAAATAATTTTTTTTTTAAAAAAAGGATGGATGAGCCCATTTAATCCCAGCACTCTTCCAAGAGTTCAAGGCCACCCTGAGACTACATTTTCCAGGTCAGCCTGGACCAGAGTGAGACCCTACCTCGAAAAAAAAAAAAAAAAAAAAAAAAAAAAAAAAAAAAAAAAAAAAAAAAAAAAAAAAAAAAGGATGGATGGAATTGACTTTTGCTCACTTATCCTGAAGAACAATGTGGATCAAGGGAAACATTTAAATTTGTGTGGTGGTATGAACAGTATTGTTGCTTTGAAAGTAGAATTTCATTTTAATAATCAACATAAGTGTTTTTTTTTTCATTTTTCTTCCTGAAATTTATTCACGTCCAGTCTTAAGGCTATTAGATAGGCTGCACCATGCCTGTATTCTTTAATCCAAGTATTTGGGAAACTGAGGTGAGTTCAAGGCTAGCTTGGAGCTACAGAGTGAGTTCCAGGGCAAACGAGGCTAAAGAGAGACCCTAACCTCAAAAAAGACAGAACGAACATCAAACTGAAAAGAGAGACTGATTGAAAGGGGGAGGGGATATGATGGAGAGTGAAGTTCAAAGGGGAAAGGGGGGGGAGGAAGGGAAGTACCATGGGATAATGTCTACATTTAAAGAAATTGTCAATTAAAAAAAATTTTTTTTAAGTTAAATCTCAAAAAAAAAAAAAAAAGACAGAAAGAGTAATGCCACGGACAACGCCCTCTTTCACGCTCATGCTTGCGATTTTGATTCTCTTGCTCTCAAAGACTTCAGCATTGATAATATTAGAATAATTTGCAGCTAATTTTCTTATTCCATCCTCTTTAGAGCTATAAATCTTTGTAAGTTCAAAATATTTTCTTCAGAATTAAGCCACATTGCACAATGCATTATGGAAACAATAGTAATTTTCTGATTAGAAATTGGTTACCAGAAATCTTAGTCTAGAAATTTGAACACATGTACCCTGTTTGGGGATTATTCAAGTACTTTAGAGTTTTTAAAATAGTAAGCATTCTATTTATTTGACACACCATGAAGCTGCCTCTGGCCTTCGGTTCTGGGTTTCCTGGCCCTGCAACAGTAAACTGCCTGACAGATTGCACATTACTCTTAGTGCTGTCAGTATTTAGGAAGATGGGTAGACTTTTTCTTTTTCTTTTTCTTTTTTTTTTTTTGTTTATTTGTATTTATTTATTTGAGAGTGACAGAGAGAGAAAAAAGTAGAGAAAGAGAGAATGCGTGTGGCAGGGCCTCCAGGCACTGCAAACAAACTCCAGATGCATGCGCCACCTTGTGCATTTGGCTTACGTGGGTCCTGGGGAATCAAGCCTCGAACCGGGGTCCTTAGGCTTCACAGGCAAGCACTTAACCACTGAGCCATCTCTCCAGCCCTTCTTTTTTTTTTTTGAAATATATTTTATTTATTTATTTATTTAAGAGAGAGAAAGGCAGACAGAGAGAGAGAAAGGGAGAGAATGTAGTGGCTGGGCATGCCAGGGCCTCCAGCCACTACACACGAACTCCAGATGCATGCGACACCTTGTACATCTGGCTTACGTGGGTCCTGGAGAATCGAACTGAGACCCTTTGACCTTGCAGAAAAATGCCTTAACCTCTGTGCCTTCTCTCCAGCCCCTGTTTTGGGTTTTTCGAGGTAGGGTCTCACTGTAGCCCAGGCTGATCTGGAATTCACTATGTAGTCTCAGGGTGGCCTTGAACTCATGGCGCTCCTCCTACCTCTGCCTCCCAAGTGCTGGGATTAAAGGCGTGCGCCACCACGCCCGGCTTAAAATATCCTCTTTAAAAAAGCTGGTAGGGTACAAGGTAAAGGTTATCTACTGCTATTAATAGAAAGAATGTACTGATTACACCAACATATTCCAGTGATCTCTGACATTAGGTGTTATCTCGTTTTATTACCTCGTGTTTCAAGATATGATTATCCCTATATGAGCCTTCACACCTGACTTTTGTGCTTTGTTTTGTCAGAAAGGGTCTCATGTAGGCCAGGCTAGCCTCTAGGTTGGTGAGGATGACCTTGAACTTCTGATCCTCTGGTCTCTATGTTCTGAGTTCAAAGTAGGTCTGAAGTGAGAAAAAAAAAAAAGAGGATATTTTATTTATTTGTTATGCACAGAGAGAAAATGGGCCCACCAGGGCCTCCAGCTGCTGCAAAGGAACTCCAGATGCATGTACCACTTTGTGTATCTGGTTCTATGTGGGTACTAGGGAACTGAACCCGTTGTTAGGCTTTACAGGCAACCACCTTAACTCCTGAGTCATCACTCCAGCCCCCCCTTTTCTGTGAGGTGCTGGGTATCAAAGCCTGGGCCTTGCACATGCTAGGTAGCACTCTTCAACTGGGCTGCATCACCTGACCTTGTTTGCTTGAAACAGGGTCGCATTCAAGCTGGCCTCAAATTTGAGATCTTTCAACACAGATTTTTTTTTCCAAGTTAAGGTTCTCACTTTAGCCCATGCTGACCTGGAATTCTCTATGTAATCTCAGGATGGTGTCAACCCACAGCAATTCTTCTCGTACTTCAGCCTCCCGAGTGCTGGGATTAAAAGTGTACAACACCATGCCAGGCTTTAAAAATATATATATATATATTATTTTTATTTATTTATTTGAGACTGAGAGAAAGGAGCAGAGAGAGAGAGAGAGAGAGAGAGTGAGAGAGATAGAAAGAGAATGGGTACTCCAGGGCCTCCAAAGACACATGTACCACCTTGTGCATCTGGCTTACATGGGTCCTGGGGAATCGAACCTAAGGCCTTTGGCTTTGCAGGCAAGTGTTATAAACTCTAAACCATCTCTCAAGCCCCCAGGCTTTTTAAAAAACAATATTTTGAGCCGGGCGTGGTGGCGCACGCCTTTAATCCCAGCACTCGGGAGGCAGAGGTGGGAGGATTGCCGGGAGTTCGAGGCCACCCTGAGACTACATAGTGAATTCCAGGTCAGCCTGAGCAAGAGTGAGACCCTACCTCGAAAAACCAAAAAAAATAAAAATAAATAAAATAAAAAAAAAACAATACTTTGTTTGTTTATTTATTTCAAGAGGGAGAGAGAGAGAATGGGCATGCCAGGGCCTCCTGCCACTGCAAACAAACTCCAGACACATGTGCCACCTTGTGCATCTGGCTTTACCTGGGTACTGGAGAATCAAACCTGGCTCCTTTAGCTTTGCAGACAAGCTCCTTAACCAATAAGCCATCTCTCCAGCCCCTTTAAAATATTTTAGTTAGTCAGTTAGTTATTTGCAAGCAGAGACAGAGAAAGTGAGAGTGAGTATGGGTGTGCCAGGGCTTTTAGCCACTGCACATGAACTCCAGATGCATGTGCCACTTTGTGCATCTAGCTTTACATGGGTACTGGAGAATTGAACCTGGGTCATTGGGCTTTATAGGCAAGTGCCTTAACCACTGAGTCAACTCTCCTGCCCCCAGATTTTTGTTTTGTTTTTTGTTTTTTGAGGTAGGGTCTCGCTCTAATTCAGACTGACCTGGAATTCATTATGTAGTTTCAGGCTGGCCTCCAACTCAGAGCTGTCCTCCTCCCTCTGCCTCCCAAGTGCTGGGATTAAAGGTGTGTGTCACCACACCCGTCTTAGACTTTTTTAGTATTTTTATTTATTTGTTTGTTTGTTTATTTATTTATTTATGAGAGAGAGAGAGAGAGAGAGAGAGACAGAAAAAATGGGTGCACCAGGGCCTCTAGCCATTACACATGAACTCCAGATACATGTACCTGCCACCTTGTGCATTTGGCTTTACACGGGTACTGGGGAATCATTCAAACCTGGGTCTTTTGGCTTTGCAGGCAAGTGACTTAACCGCTAAGGTATCTCTTCAGATTTGTTTTGTTTTGTTTTGTTTTGTTTTGTTTTGTTTTGTTTTGTTTTGTTTTGTTTTGTTTTCCAAGGTAAGGTCTCACTGTAGCTCAGGCTGACCTGGAATTCACTATGTAGTCTCAGGGTGGCCTCGAACTCATGGCGATCCTCCTACCTCTGCCTCCCGAGTGCTGGGATTAAAGGCGTGACCCACCATGACCAGCCAGATTTTTTTTTTAAATGTTGTTTTACTGATGAGAAAAATAAGGCAAAATAAGGTAGGGAATGTGTTCATAATGTATTAGGTTGACAGTAGCAGCACAAGCATCCAAATCCACATTGTGGAGTCATGAGTCCCTGCACAGTATGCTCTTTTTTTTTTTTTTTTTTTTTTTTTTTTTTTTTCCAAAGTAGGGTCTCACTCTAGCCTCTAGCCCAGGCTGATCTGGAATTCACTATGTAGTCTTAGGATGCCCTTAACTCACAGTAATCCTCCTACCCCTTGCCTCCCAAATGCTGGGATTAAAGGTGTACATCACCAAGCCTGGCTTCACAGAATGCTTTTTGAAACCTTTAGAGAGCTAATCAGTAAAACTGGGGCTGAAGAGATGGCTCAACAGTTAGAAGGGTGCCTGCTTGCAAAGGGTGACACTGTGGGTAGAGTTGTTTTTAGTAGCAAGAGGCCCTGCTGTGCTGTGCTCATTCTTCCTCTCCCTCCCTTTCTCTTTCTCATAAATAACTATTTTTTTTTCAAGGTAGGGTTTCACCCAACCCAGGCTGACCTGGAATTCACTATGTAGTCTCAGGGTGGCCTCGAACTCACGGCGATCCTCATATCTCTGCCTCCCGAGTGCTGGCTGGCATTAAAAGCATGCGCCACCATACTCCGCTTAAAAGATTAAAAACAAAACAAAACAAAAAAACTAAGCATTGGAGAGATGGTTCATCAGTTGACACTTGCCTGCAAAGCCTCATGACCCAGCTTCAATTCCCCAGTATCCTCGTAAAGGCAGATGCACAAAGTGATGCATGAGTCTGAAATTCGTTTGCAGCAGCTAAAGGTCCTGGAGTGCCCATTCTCTGTCTCTCTACTCTCTCTCTCTACTTGCAAGGAAGGAAGGAAGGGAAGAAGGAAAGAAACTACCAACTAGCCTCCCTTTCAAACAATGGTCTTGCTAAAGAGAATCTTCCTGTTACCTGAATAGATAATTTCTAAAGAGAGGCTTTTGTTACCGCAGAGGGAGCTAAAGTAAGTTTGTTTAGTAAGAGATAGAAACTGAGCCAGGCGTGGTGGCTCACTTCTTTAATCCCAGGAGAATCGCCGAGTTCAAGGCCACCCTGAGACTCCATAGTGAATTCCAGGTCAGCCTGAGCTACAGTAAGACCCTACCTCAAAAAAACAAGAAAGAGCGGGGCATGGTGGCGCACGCCTTTAATCCCAGCACTTGGGAGGCCAAAGTAGGAGGATCACTGTGAGTTCAAGGCCACCCTGAGACTACATAGTGAATTCCAGGTCAGCCTGGCCTAGAGTGAGACCCTACCTCAAAAAAAAAAAAAAAAAAAAAAAAAAAAAAGAAAGAAAGAAAGAGCTAGAGAAAGAAAGAGGGAGGGAGGAAAGGAAAGAGAAAGAGAGAGAGAGAAAGAGAGAAACTGAAAGGTGGCACACACCTTTAATCCCAGCACTCAGGAGGCAAAGGTAGGAGAATCTGTCTGTGATGTGAGTTCAAGGCTAGCCTGGGACTACAGAGTGAGTTCCAGGTCTGCCTGGGCTAAAGTGAGACCCTACCTGTAAAAACCAAAAAAGAAAAAAACAAAACTGAAAGGAAAGAATCGAAGGAGTACAGTCTTTGGTGAGTTTGAGCCAAGAGCTTTTTGTTAAGAAGTATAATCAATTACAGAGATACAGAAAGCCCAGATCATAGGTTTGCTTAGTTATCATGGCATCCAAATAGTAGAGCTATGTGAACAAGCTGTTTAATTGTGCCAAGGTAAGTTACCCTGGCAGATCTATCTTAAAATAGAAATGATCTTGTTAACTGATGAAAACACCCCCCCCCCGCTCCCATCTCCATATCAGCAAGAGCCTTTCTACTGGGATTAGAAATAACTCCAGCTGCTAAACTCGCTCTATCCTGGCCACAAATGGAGAGGCAGGGGCAACTTTCACGTTAGTAAGTAGTATCTTTTCTTCCCTTCATTGCCTAATTAGCATATCTCCTTTTTGATTGGCACATTCTATCTTTAGACAGATAATATATTCATCCTGTTTCTTTCAAGTTTTGCTGGCCTAAGAGTATTTGTCTTTTGTGACTTTGCATATATGTAATATTCCATCCTACAAAGTATTATGGTGATGTCGCTCTCTGAAGGACAATTTTCATTTCATAAATTTCAAGATTTTGGTTAAAGCATCTCCTTGGCTGCCTTGTGCTAATTGCAAAGCTCAGTACTAGAGTGCCATGTGTTCCTTTAGCCAGTTATGACTACATCATGGACTTTCACATGTAATTTTAAATGAGTACCCCTGATGTACATAAATTAAATTCATAGTTCCACCTCAAGGGTTTAGTGGCAGTGACAAATCCCTCTAGCCTTGACAGGCATGCCTCCTTGTGCTATTTGGAGGTCTTGAGTGCTCTGTGACCTTTGCTCTTTACTTGTCGCTGATGAAACCACTCTTCTCTCATTCTTCCTCCAAAGCCCAAGTGCCAGGATTGTATCTTTTGAAACAGAGACAATTCTGTAATCTCTGACTATGATTTCTTAATTTCCCAGGTCAGGAGAAAATTTCTTCTGTTGTCCTGCTGTGCTTTGTCACAGCCTTTTCATTTAGAGCCCTCTTTGTCACCGCCATAGTAACAAATGGAAACACTGAGAACATCTTCTGACAGGCACTGTCATTGTTCCCAGTGAAATCTCTTCCCCAGTGTCTTCCCAGTAAATGACACTGAGAAGAAAAATCACAACAAATAGCATGAAAGGGGATCTAATCAATATGTCCCCACTAGGCTGTCAATACTAGCCTGTGTTAATGTAATATAATTTAGTCATGCGTTTTATGGGAACTATTATATGGACTACACCTACAAATTATCTTTCAACTGAAAGTGAGTACACTTTTGACAGATAGATAGTCAGGTAGTCCAAGTGTCTGCCGCATAAAAGAACAGAGGCTTCTCCCAAGAATCAATATTCCTTTTTTTTTTTTTTTTTTTTTTTTTTCAAGGTAGGGTCTCACTCTACACTCTAGCCTAGGCTGACTGGTATCATCCACTATACAATCTCAGGCTGGCCTCAAATTCTCAATGATTCTCCTACCTCTGCCTCCTAAGTGCTGGGATTAAAGGCGTGCACCACCATGCCCAGCTAAGAATCAATGTTCTTAGGGAAAAGTAGTGCATGCCTTTAATCCAGACATGTATGCCCCCTTGTGCATCTGGCTTACGTGTCCTGAGGAATTGAACCAGGGTCCTTTGGCTTTGCAGGCAAATGCCTTAACCACTAAGCCATCTCTCCAGCCCCCATCCTCCTTTTGTTTGTTTGTTTGTTTGTTTGTTTGTTTCGGTTTTTTTGAGTTAGGGTCTCACTCTAGCCCAGGCTGACCTGGAATTTACTATGTACTCTCAGGGTGTCCTCGAACTCACGGTGATCCTCCTACCTCTGCCTCCCAGTGCTGGGATTAAAGGCGTGCGCCACCACGCCCGGCTCATCCTCCTTTCTTAATTGTGCTTTATAATACCATTCAGAGAAGTGATGCCAAGTTCTTAAGACTCTTTATTTTTCTGTACCATTTCCTTTGGTTTTTAACTCAGAAAACTAGAAAACAACTTGATGGATATTCAATACATTGATTGTCACTCTTCTGTATTCAGAAACCAAAATCTGCATGTGACCACTGTCTCCTAGGGATTTACTTGCTAGTGACCTACATGACAGCCGTCTGCTGGGACAGACCCTGCGTCAGTGACCCTGCCCTAACGTGGCTTTCTCCTCTAGTAGGGCATGTCTCTTTCTCTTGCTTGCTTGCTTGCTTGCTTGCTTAGTGTTTTTTTTTTTTTTTAGGCAGAGCAAATATGATATACCATTTGGAAGAATAAATATGATATACATTTATTAAAAGTGACATATGTGCCTGAGACTACATAGTGAATTCCAGGTCAGCTTGGGCTAGAGCAAGACCCGACCTTTTAAAAGCCAAAAAATAAAATAAAATAATAAAAATTACATATGTGGCCAGGTATGATGGCTCACGCCTTTAATCTCAGCACTCGGGAGGCAGAGGTAGGAGGATCACGGTGAGATCAAGGCCAGCCTGAGACTACATAGTGAATTCCAGGTCAGCCTGGGCTAGAGACCCTGCCTTCGAAAAGAAAGTGACATGTGTATATGTTTAATGTATACTTTTAATTTTTTTGTTGTTTTTAGGGGGAATGGTAGTTTCTAAGTTGTTTAATTTTGGTTTTGGTTTTTCTAGGTAAGGTCTCACTCTAGCCCAGGCTGACCTGTAATTTGCTGTGTAATCTCAGGGTGGACTCAAACTCACAGCAATCCTCTACCTCTGGCTCCCTAGTGCTGGGATTAAAGGTCTGTGCAACCACACCCAGCTAGTTTTGTTTATTTTTGAGGTAGGGTCTCGCTCTAGCCCAGGCTGACCTGGAACTAACTCTGTAATAGTCCTTGGCTGGCCACAGATTTACAGTGATCCTCCTACCTCTGCCTCCTGAGTGCTGAGATTAAAGGCTTGGGCCACCACGCTCACCAAAATGTGCTATTATTGGCTTTGTAATTAATGTAATTTCTAAATCACAGATGCAAAGCCTGCCCAGCCTTGAGACTTAGCAGAAGTCTTAGCCGTGGCAAATGAGTCATTAGATACAACAATCCAAACTACATAATAATTTGCATGAAATGTAACCTCTGATCTTGTGAGGCTATTTAGTATCAGCAGAGGTCTGAATAAAACAAAAAGCATTATGATTACCAAATTAGCGGCTTATCTCAAATTAGATATGAGTTCTTCAACCTGAGGTATGAGCATGGGCTCTTAATTTATTTTCCGTTTAATTATCTACTTAATACTGACATTTTATAGTTTAGATAGAATGTGTTATACATGAAATGGCAAATTAAAAACGTTCCCAGTGGGGCCAGACAGGAGACTCAGTGGGCAAAGTGCTTGACATTCAAGCACTGAGAACCTGGATTCAGACCCCAGGACCCACAGAAAAGCAGGGTGCAGCAGCACCCCAGGGAGGCAGAGACAGGAGAACCCCAGACTGAGGCTAGCTAAATTGGGTAAGCTCTGACTTCAGTGAGAGACCATGTCTCAAAAAATAAGGTGAGGGCTGGAGAGATGGCTTAACAATTAAGGCACTTGCTTGGGAAACCTAAAGACCCAGGTTCACTACCCCAGTACCCACATAAGCCAGATGCATAAGGTAGTGCATGCGTCTGGAATTCGTTTGCAGTGGCAGGAGGTCCTGGTGTCATTTTCTCCTCTCTCTCTCTCTCTCTCTCTGTCTCTGTCTCATATAAATACATAAAAACATTTTTAAAAAGCCAAGCGTAGTGGCACATGCCTTTAATCCCAGCACTTAGGAGACTGAGGTAGGAGTATTGCCATGAGTTCGAGGCCACCCTGAGACTACATGGTAAATTCCAGGTCAGCCTGATCTACAGTAAGACTTCAAAAAACCAAAAACACAGCCGGGCGTGGTGGCGCACGCCTTTAATCCCAGCACTCGGGAGGCAGAGGTAGGAGGATCACCATGAGTTCGAGGCCACCCTGAGACTGCATAGTGAATTCCAGGTCAGCCTGAGCTAGAGTGAGATCCTACCTCGAAAAAAAAAAAAAAACACACAGGCTGGAGAGATGGCTTAGCAGTTAAGGTGCTTGCCAGCAAAGCCAAAGGACCAAGGTTTGATTTCTCAGGACCCACATAAGCCAGATGCACAAGGGGGCACATGCATCTGGAGTTCGTTTGCAGTGGCTGGAGGCCCTGGCACGCTCATTCTCTCTCTCTATCTCTGTCTGTCTCTCTTCTATGTCTCTCTGCTTGCAAATAAATAAATAATTTTTTTCCCAGGTAAGGTTTCGCTCTAGCCCAGGCTAACCTGGAATTCATAAAGTCTCAGAGTGGCCTCAAAATCATGGCAATCTTCCTACTCCCAGCTCACCTTATTTTTTTTAACTTTTATTTATTTATTTAAAAAATAATTAGAAGCTGAGTGTGGTGGCACATGCCTTTAATCCTAGGACTCTGGAGGCTAGAGGTAGGTGAATCGAAGTGAGTTCGAGGGCAGCCTGAGACTACATAGTGAATTCTAGGATAGCCTGTGCTAGAGCAAGACCCCACCTCAAAAAACCAAAGCAATAAAAATAAATAAAAAATAAGGTGGCCTGGACCAGAGTGAGACCCTACCTCGAAAAACCAAAAATAAATAAATAAATAAATAAATAAATAAATAAATAAATAAATAAATAAATAAATAAATGAGGTGAATGACAACTAAGAATGACAACTGATACCTGCCTCTGGCCTGCACACACACACCTACATGCACACACTTTTACACACCCCTCCCCTCAAAAAAACAAAAGGTATCTGCCATCAAATACTTTTCAATTTTTAGAATCATCCTCCTATGAGCAGTACTCAAATACAGGCTATTTAGTTATACTAAATAATTGTTATATTAGTTGTACTTATGAATTAAGAGCTCAAGTACAGCCTCATAAACAAGTTTCCTGTCATCCCAACAGCCATGACTTTGCCTCAGTGAGATTTGTTTTGTTTTGTTTATTTATTTATTTATTTATTTGAGAATGACAGACAGAGAAAGAGGCAGATAGTCAGAGAATGGGCGCTCCAGGGCCTCCAGCCACTGCAAACGATGCGCTACTTTGTGCATCTGGCTTAAGTAGGTCCTGGGGAATCGAGCCTCAAACCGGGATCCTTAGGCTTCACAGGCAAGTGCTTAACGGCTAAACCATCTCTCCAGCCCTCAGTGAGATTTCTGTTGGGTTTGTTTGGGTGCTGTGGGTTAGCGAGCACATGCTCTACCTCTACACCTCTGGCCCTTAAGTGTGTCTGTTTGTTTGTGTGAGTGTGTGTTTATATATTTTTATTTATTTATCTGAAAGGAGAGAGAGAGAGAGACAAAAGAATGGGTGTCCCAGGCCCTCTAACCACCGCAAACTCCACATACATGTGCCACTTTGCACATCTGGCTTTATTGCAGGTAGTGGGGAATTGAACCTGGGCTGTCATGCCTTGCAAGCATGTGCCTTACTTACTGAGCCATCATCTCTCCACCCACTGTGTGTGTCTGTGTGTGTTTTTTTGTTTGGGGTTTTTTTGGGTTTTTTTGTTTTTTGTTTTTTGTTTTTTTTGTAATTTGGTTGGGTTTGGTATGGTTTGGTTTTCAAGGTAGGGTATGACTCTAGTCCAGGCTGACCTGGAATTCACTTTGTAGTCTCAGGCTGGCCTTGAACTCACCGCCATCCTCATACCTCTGCCCACTGAGTGCTAGGATTAAAGGCGTGCAACACGACACCCAGCTGTTTGTGGGGGTTTTTTGTACTATTTTATTTTTATTTATTTATTTTTACTATTTTATTTTTATTTATTTGTTTATTTGACAGAGAAAGAGGAAGAGAGAGAGAGAATTGGTGCGCCAGGGCCTCTAACCCCTGCAAGCAAACTCCAGACACGTGCGCCCCCTGTGTGCATCTGGCTAACGTGGGTCCTAGGGGATCAATCCTGGGTCCTTTGGCTTTGCAGGCAAATGCCTTAACTACTAAGCCATCCCTCCAGGCATTTTTTTTTTTTTTTTGACGTAGAACCTCGCTGTAGCCCAGGCTGACCTGGAATTCACTATGTAGTCTCAGGCAGGCCTCGAACTCATAGCGATCCTCCTACCTCTGCCTCCCAAGTACTGGGATTAAAGACATGCATAACCACACCTGGCATTTGTTTGTGTTTTTTTTTTAATTATAATTTTTTTTATTGACAACTTCTGTATTTGTAGACAATATCCCATGGTAATTCTCTCCTTCCCCCACTTTCCCCTTTGAAATTCCACTCTCCATCATATCCCCTCCCCCTCTCAATCAGTCTTTTATTTTGATGTCATCATCTTTTCCTCTTATTATGATGGTCTTGTGTAGGTAGTATCAGGCACTGTGAGGTCATGGATATCCGGGCCATTTTGTGTCTGGAGGAGCACGTTGTAAAGAGTCCTACCCTTCCTTTAGCTCTTACATTCTTTCCGCCCCCTCTTCCGCTCTTCCACAATGGACCCTGAGCCTTGGAAGGTGTGTTTGAGATGTTTCGGTGCTGAGCACTCCTCTGTCCCTTCTTCTCAACACCATGGTGCCTTCTGAGTCATCCCAAGGTCACCACCATCTGAAAAGAGAAGCTTCTGCAGCCAGGCGTGGTGGCACACACCTTTGATCCCAGCACTCAGGAGGCAGAGGTAGGTGGATCATCATGAGCTCAAGGCCACCCTGAGAATACATAGTGAATTCCAGGTCAGCCTAGACCAGAGTGAGACCCTACCTCAAAAAAAAAAAAAAAAAAAAAGAGGGAGAGAGAAGCTTCTATAACCAAAAGTGAGAGTAGCATTAATATATGTGTATGGACCTTAAGAAAAGTACTTACTGGGCAGTTTGGTGAGCATAGTATGTACATTTAGCCAGACACCAGCAGATGCCTCCAAGGGCTCATGATTACTCCTGTTGTAGGTTTTCAGTATCGGGGATGTATTCTCTCCCATGGAGCAGGCCTCCAGTCCAATTAGAGAACGGTTGGTTTCCCCTGTAACAAACATGCCACTATTGTACCTGATGGCTCATTTGGCGTAACTGGCCAAATTTAAGGCTTGCAGTGTCCACTGTTGAGTATCACCACTGGTGATTTCTCTCTCTCCCATTCAACTGCATGCAGCATAGCTTTTTCCAGCTTTCTGTCAGCTGGTCTACATGGAGGAGACTTTCAGCTCAGCTCCAACAGGATTTCTCAGTGACCTTGCAGCCCAAGTATGTGGAATCTTCAGCAATAGGGCCTTACCATCTATTCCTGGTTGGAATACAAGGGCCCTGGCAATAGCCTGTAATGTTTCGTGGGTATCAGTGACCTCCCTGGCCAACAACTCACTGGAATGTATTCCATCCCTGGCACTGAAATTTTTCTAGTAACATTCTATGGCTTCTGAGTGTTCCATTGTCCAGAAAAGTAAGTTTCCATATGACTTATTTATATCCTCTTAGATTTTCATTAGCCCTCCTTCCACCTTTCCTTTACTCAATACTTTCCCCGACCTCACTTAGGCCTTTTCACCCCCATTAATCTGTTCTTTATAGTTTTTAAAAATATTTGTAGCCGGGCATGGTGGCGCACACCTTTAATCCTAGCACTCAGGAGGCAGAGGTAGGAGGATCGCCGAGAGTTCGAGGCCACCCCGAGACTACATAGTTAATTCCAGGTCAGCCTGGACCAGAGTGAGACCCTACCTTGCAAAACCAAAATATATGTGTGTGTGTGTATAGTTGTTTGGGAGCCGGGTGTGATGCTGCACACCTTTAATCCCAGCACTCGGGAGGCAGAGGTAGGAGGATCACCATGAGTTCAAGGCCACCCTGAGACTACATAGTGATTTCCAGGACAGCCTGGGCTAAAGTGAGTCCCTACCTCAGAAAAAAAAATTGTTTGCACGTGTGTGTATGAGTGTGCATGTGTGTATGTGTGCACACACCAGGGTATCTTACCAGTGCAAATGAACACCTGTCTGGCTTTATGTGTGAGTGGCTGGGAAATTCAATCCAGGCTTTATGCCACATAAGCAAACTGAAGCTCTTTTTTTTTTTTTTTTTTTTTTTTTTTGAAACAGGGCCTCCTTTAGCCCAGGCTGGTGTGGTGTAGAATTCACTATGTAGCCAAGGATGACGTCGAGTTCCTAATCCTCTTGTTTCCACCTTCCAAACTCTGGGATTAGATGGACACCACCATGCCCGGCTACACTGGATTTTTGGTTTTTTTTGTTGTTGTTGTTTTGTTTGTTTGTTTTTTGGTTTATTGAGTTAGGGTCTTGCTTTAGCCCAAGCTAACTTGGAACTCACTATGTAGTCTCAGTGTGGCCTCGAACTCATGGCAGTCCTCCCACTTCTACTTCCTGAATGCTGGGATTAAAAGCATGTGCCAGCCGGGCGTGGTGGCGCACGCCTTTAATCCCAGCACATGGGAGGCAGAGATAGGAGGATCGCCGAGAGTTCGAGGTCACCCTGAGAATACATAGTGAATTCCAGGTCAGCCTGGACCAGAGTGAGACCCTACCTCGCAAAAACAAAAAAAAAAAAAAAAAAAAAAAAAAAAAAGCATGTGCCACCATGCCTGGCTTGGGCTTTTTTTTTTTTTTTTTAGTTTTTATTTATTTATTTATTTATTTATTTATTTATTTATTTATTTATTTATTTGGTTTTTCGAGGTAGGGTCTCACTCTAGCCCAGGCTAACCTGGAATTCACTCTGTAGTCTCAGGCTGGCCTTGAACTCACAGTGATTCTCGTACCTCAGTCTTCCAAGTGTTGGGATTAAAGGCATGCGTGCGCCACCATACCTGGCTCCTTTTTTTTTTTTTAGTCGGAGGGGTTTGGGTTTTTGTTTTTTTTTTTTTTTTTTTTTTCGAGGTAGGCTCTCCCTCTGGTCCAGGCTGACCTTGAATTCACTATGTAGTCTCAGGGTGGCCTTGAACTCTCGGTGATCCTCCTATCTCTGCCTCCAGGCTGCTGGGATTAAAGGCGTGCGCCACCACGCCCTGCTGGTTTTGTTTTTAATTCAAATGCAATATTCCTTAATACATTAATAGGACTGCAGCTGTCAGGTTAGCATTGCTGGTAGAAATCACCCAACCAAAAGCTGAGTGTGATGGCGTGTGTCTTTTTTTGGTTTTTTTTTTTTTTTTTTTTGGTTTTTCAAGGTAGGGTCTCACTCTGGTCCAGGCTGACCTGGAATTAGTCTCAGGGTGGCCTCGAACTCCCGGCGATCCTCCTACCTCTGCCTCCCGAGTGCTGGGATTAAAGGCGTGCGCCACCACGCCCGGCGGCGTGTGTCTTTAATCTCAGCACTTGGGAGGCAGAGGTAGGATGATTACTGTGAGTTCAAGGCCACCCTGAGACTACATAGTGAATTCAAGGTCAGCCTGGGCTACAGTGAAACACTACCTCGAAAAACCAAAAAAAGAAAAAGACAAAAAAAAAAAGAAAGAAAGAAAGAAAGAAAGAAATCACCCAACCAAGAGCGGCTTGTGGGAAAAAAAAAAAAAAAAAAAGGTTTATTTTGGCTTGCAGGCTCAAGGGGGAAGCTCCATGATGGTAGGGGAAAACTATGGCATGAGCAGAGGGTGGACATCACCCCCTGGCCAACATAAAGTGGACAGTAGCAACAGGTGGCGGTGCACACATTTAATCCCAGCACTGGGAAGGCAGAGGTAGGAGGAGCGCCATGAGTTCAAGGCCACCCTGAGACTACTTAGTGAGTTGCAGGTCAGCCTGGACTAGAGTGAGACCCTGCCTTGAAAAACAAAAACAAACAAACAAAAAAAGGACTGAACAGCTTTTCATTTTCAGCCACCATGAAGAAGTGAGTTAGCCTCATAGACATCAACACAGCAATGGACACTAGAGTTATGCCATAGCGACAGAACGGACCAGGAGCCTATATATTCTATGCATTTCTTATGTGGAGAGTGTCACAGAGAAATGTCTGCTCTGAGTCGGCTTCCTGTACAGGTCAGCCACTTCACCATCTGATACCACTTAAACTTTGGTTTCATTATGTAAATACCTGGCTGACACAGTAGCTTTTTTAATTACTTCAAAACTTGGTGTTTGTTGATTTCGTTTTCCCTGGGGCGGGGGAAATGTGTGTTTTCTAATATGTGAGCAGCAAGTTATTGTGTGAGCTCATGACTAGCTGGTAAGTGGTAGTCAATGGGAAGTCAAAGGAAAACAGTTTTACCAACTAGTCTGCATAGAAAATAGAAAGAACGGTTTCTATCTGAGCACTTTTCAGCGTGGGGAAACTATTATTTTATCACATCTGGATAGTTTAAGCTGGCCAAATTGCAGTGGGAATTTCCTGCCAGATGTTAGTTCTCTGAGCAACCTGTGGACATCTAAATGAGGGTGTATGTGTCCTGGTTTGCTAAAGCTGTCCCCACTGTGGAGCTGCTCCTAATAGGTAGCAGACACTGTGTATGTACTACCACTTCCCAGCAGGGCACACAGCCTGATTAGCGCCAACACTGTTTGCTCTTGTTAAATGCGTGAACATGAAAAGCCGGATTCTGAAGGAAAAACCTCTTTCTCGGACACGACTGTAAGAGTGAACATCCTATTGAAATGTAGAGGACAGAAGCATTGTTTCATTAATAAAAAGAAGGTAAACCGGGCGTGGTGGTGCACGCCTTTAATCCCAGTACTCAGGAGGCAGAGGTAGGAGGATCACTGTGAGTTCAAGGCCAGCCTGAGCTAGAGTAAGACCCTACTTCAAAAAAACTAAAACCAGGGGCTGGAGAGATGGTTTAGCAGTTAAGCGCATGCTTGTGAAGCCTAAGACCCTGGTTCGAGGCTCTATTCCCCAGTACCCACATAAGCCAGATGCACAAGGTAGTGCATGCATCTGGAGTTCGTTTGTAGTGGCTGGAGGCCCTGGTGCATCCATTCTGTCTCTGTCTCTCTCTCTCTCTGCCTCTTTCTCTCTCTGTTTGAAATAAATAAAAATAAACCAAAAAAAAAATTTAAAAAAAAAAAAAAAGGTAAGACTGAGCCACCACAGGTATTCCAGGTAACTGGGATAGGATCATTTTACAAAGTCAGATAAGACTAAAATGTGTTTCTGAATATTTAAGGAAAATAAGGAATTTGAAATGACATGAAAAATGGCAAGTATTGATGTGAACTTCCTATTTCAAATTCACACGGGAATTAGGAAGTGAAAATTTCATTCAGAGAAGCTGTGCACAAAAAGTAGAAACACTTTATCCATTTGTAACAAGAAGCATTGTTAAGGGAGAAAAAAAAGACTTTCCACATGATCTCACTGTTTTTGTCATCCTCTGTAAGGGAAAATATTGACATTTGCCAGACTGTTTGCTCCAGCTTTCTGATCTCCTGCAGTTTATTTTTATAACAGCGTTATCGATGGGCCTCTTACCCAGCTCTCTAGGTTTAACTGAGTCCAGTCGATTTGTTACCACAGCTTCAAGTAGCTGTTACGGAACAAGGAAGACATCCTAATAAAGCTGTAAACGTGTTTACTCAAACAGGGCATTGATTTGACTTGGAGAGGGAGAAAGCTGGTGCTTAGCACAGTGTCAGGGTGGGTGAATTTCCCTGCAGTTTCTCATTGTCATCTGTCATGGTACTGAGACACTAAGTAAAGCCATCAGAGGATAATTAGAAGTACCAGAAATTTACCCCTTAAAACCAGCTAACCACAAGGGAGTTTTCTAGCTTAATTAGCTTTTATTAAAACTTTCTCCCTAGTAGTGATAGCAAAGCACTTGGAACAGTATTTTCAGGTGGAGCAAGATTTCAAGGTTGTGACTTTTCCCCATTCTAGTAATTAGGACCATCAGAGCTGAAACTAGTATACAAACAAGTCTATGATTGTATCCATAGAACAAATGCATGACTTTTCGGGAAAAAAAAATCGATTTAAAAAATTAGTAAAGCAATTAAATAGAAATAACTTAAAGCATATCTTTGTAGGAAAAAAAGTTGTTAGCATCAGGGCTGGAGAGATGGCTTAGCAGTTAAGGCGTTTGCCTGTGAAGCCTAAGGACCCAGGTTCGATTCTCCAGGTCCCACATAATTCAGATGCAAAAGGTGGCACATCCATCTGGAGTTCATTTACAGTGGCTAGAGTACCTGGTGTGCCCATTTTCTCTCTCTCTCTCTCTCTCTCCCTTTCTCCCTCTCTCTGTCTCAAATAAGTAAATAAATGGAATTTTTAAAAATGTTAGCATCTTTAAGACACATGCATGTTTTTGTCCTACAATATGACCTTCACAGATAAAATTGCCAGTGCCTGGCTGAAGAGATGGCTTGCTTAGCTGTTAAGCTGCTTGCCTGCAAAGCTGGAAGGACCCAGGTTTGATTCCCTAGTACCCACATAAGGCCAAATGCACAAGGTGGCGCATGTGTCTGGAGTATGTTTGCAGTGGCTAGTGGCCTTGGCATGGTGTGCCCATTTTCTCTCTCGCAAATAAATTAATCTAAAATATAAAAATGAAGTGGCCTCTCTATATCTGCCTCTCTGTCTCTCTCAAATAAAGAAAAAAATATATATATATATATATATTCTTTTTAGTTTTTTGAGGTAGAGTCTCACTCTCTAGTCCAGGCTGACCTGGAATTCACTATGTAGTCTCAGGGTGGCCTCCAACTCACAGCGATCCTCCTACCTCTGCCTCCCAAGTGCTGGGATTAAAGGCATGTGCCATCACGTCCAGCTCAAGAATATAAATTGTTTTTCTTTAAAAAAAGAGGCTGGGGCTGGAGAGATGGCTTAACACTTAAGGTGCATGCCTGTGAAGCCTAAGGACTCTGGTTCGATTCTCCAGGTCCCTCATAAGGCAGATGCTTATGGTTGTGCATACATGTGGAGTTTGTTTGCAGTGGCTAGAGGCCCTGGTGTGCCCATTCTCTGTCTCTCTCTCTCTCTAATAAATAAATAAATAGTTTGTTTTAAAAAAAAAAAAAAAAAAAAAAAGGCTAAAGTGATGGTCTAGTGGTTAAGGCACTTGCCTGTGAAGCCCAAGGACCTAGTTTCAATTCCCCAGTACCCACATAAGCCAGATGCACAAGGTGATGCATGTGTCTGGAGTTCGTTTGCAATGGCTAGAGGTTCTGGCATGCCCATTCTCTCCCTCTCTCTCTCTCTCTCTCTCAAATAAAAAAGATTAAATTTTTTTAAATTAAACAAAAATAAATAAAGTGGGTTGGAGAGATGGCTTAGCAGTTAAAAGCCCTTACCTGCAAAGCCTAAGGACTCAGGATCAATTCCCCAGAGCCCGTATAAGCCAGGTGCACATGGTGGCACATGTTTCTGGAATTCATTTGCTATGACTAGAGACCCTGGCATGCCCATTCTCACTCTCTCCCCCTCTCTCTCTCTCGCAAATAAATAAATAAATAAATATAAGAGCTGGGGAAATGGTTTGGGAGATGGTTTAGCGGCTAAGGCATTTGCCTGCAAAGCCAAAGGACCCAGGTTCAAATCCCTAGTACCCAAACAAAGCCAGATGTACAAGGTTGTACAGGCATCTGGAGTTTGCAGTGACTAGAGGCCCTCTTATGCCCATTTTCTCTCTAGCTCTCTCTCTCTCTCAAATACATACATATATATATATATATATATATATATATATATATATATAATTTTTTTTTAAGTAAAAGCAGGGCCAGGTGTGGTGGCACATGCCTTTAATCTCAGCACTTGGAAGGCAGAGGTAGAAGAACTGCCATGAGCTGGAGGCCACCCTGAGACGACTACATAGTGAATTCCAGGTCAGCCTGGGCTAGAGTAAGACCCTACCTTGAATGAAAACAAAAAAACCTAGTAGTAGGATTACTGTGAGTTCAAGGCCACCCCGAGACTACATAGCAAACTCTAGGTCAACCTGGATTAGAGTGAGACATTACCTCAAAAAAGTTAATAAATAAATAAAAATAGGGCTGGAGAGATGGCTCAGCTGTTAAGATGCTTACCTGTGAAGCCTAAGGACTCATGTTCAACTCTCCAGGTCCCACATAAGCCAGATGCACAATGTAACACAGGCATGCAAGGTCACACATGTGCACAAGATGGTGCACGTGCCTAGAGTTCAGGTACAGTGGCTGGAGGCCCTGACACACCATTTCTCTCTCTCTCTCTCTGATAAAAAATAATAAAGAGTAAAAATATAGTAGGGCAAAATTTATTTTTAAAATATTGTTAGTGCCATTTTTATTTTCTAAATGTTTTTTTTTAATTTTTCATTTATTTATTTACTTGAGAGAGGGGGAGAGAGAGAGAATGGGTGTGCCAGAGCATCCAGCCACTGCAAATGAACTCCAGGTGCATGCGCCCCCCCCCCTTTGTGCATCTGGCTTACCTGAGTCCTGAGGAATCAAACCCAAGTCCTTTGGCTTTGCAGGCAAATTCCGTAACCACTGAGCCATCTCTCCAGCCGTTGAATTCACTACGTAATCTCAGGCTGGCCTCAAACTCACAGCAATCCTACCTGTATATATTATACAGTGTATATGTGTGTGTATAGAGAGTGAGAGAAAGAGAGGAAGGGAGGGAGAGAGAGAGGGAGGAAGGGAGGGAAGGAGAGAGGGAGGCAGAGAATGGGCACTTCAGGGCATGTAGACACTGCAAACAAATTCCAAATGTATGTGCCACCTCGTGCATCTGGCTTTATTTGGGTATTGGGGAATCGAACCTGGGTCCTTAGGCTTTGCAGGCAAGCATCTTAACTGCTGAGCCATCCCTCCAGCCCATCACTTTTTTTTAATATTTTATTTATTCAGTTATAGGAAGAGACAGAAAGAGAGGCTGAGAGAATGATACACCAGGATCCTCATCACTGTGAACATGTGCCACTTTGTGCATCTGGCTTATGTGTGTACTGGGGAATCGAACCCAGACTGTGGAGCTTTGTAACCAAGCACTTTTGACTGAGCCATCTCTCCAGTACCCAAACAAATGTTTCTTTTTCTTTTTTTTTTTTGAAGGGTCTCACTCTCCAGCCCAAGCTGACTTGGAACTCATTCTGTAGTTCCAGGCTGGCCTTGAACTCATGGAGATCCTCCTACTTCAGTCTCCAGCTTTTTTTATTTAATATTTTGATTTGTTTGTGGGGGAGAGGGTTGGGCACATCGGGGACTCTGCAAATGAACTCTTGGTGCATGTGCCACTTTGTTCATACTTTACATGGATACTGGGGAATCAAACCCAGGCCTTCAGGCTTTGCAAGCAAGCACCTTTACTGACTCATCTTCCCAGCCTCATTATTTTATTTTATTTTATTTTATTTTATTTTATTTATTTATTTATTTATTTTGGATTTTTTGAGGTAGGGTCTCACTCTAGTTCAGGCTGACCTGGAATTCACTATGTAGTCTCAGGGTGGCCTCGAACTCATGGTGATCCTCCTACCTCTGCCTCCCCGAGTGCTGGGATTAAAGCCGTGCGCCACCATACCCAGCTTCATTATTTTTTTTTCTTTGTTTGTTTTGTTGTTTTCAAGGTAGAGTCTCAATTTAACCTAAGCTGTCCTGTAACTCTCTGTGTAGTCCCTGGCTGGCCTCAAACTCAAAGCAATCCTCCTACCTCTGCCTCCCAAGTGCTGGGCTTGAAGGCATTTACCAACATGCCCAGCACCTTCATTTATTTTTAATTGACAATTTGGGGGCTGGAGACATTACTCAGTGGTTAAAGGCACTTACTCCCAAAGTCTGGTGGCCTAGGGTCAATTGCTCAATACCCATGTAAAGCCAGATGCACAAAGTGGCCCATGTATCTGGAGTTTGTTTGCAGAAACAGGAAACTTTGTCACACCCATATTCACTCACGCTGCCCTCCTGTCTCTCCAGAAAATCAATAGACAAAATAGTTGACAATTTTTAAACATGTATATAATGTACTTTAATCATGAGCTCTTCCTGTTACCTCATCTTTCCCAAACCCTTCTCGCTAACTAGCCCCTCTTCCACTTTGATGTCTCTCTTTTTATTTATTTATGCATTTATTTATGTATTTATTTTCAAGGTAGGGTCTCATTCTAACCTAGGCTGACCTGGAATTCACTATGTAGTCCCACGGTGACCTTGAACACTCTCAGTGATCCTCTTACCTTTGCCTCCCAAGAGCTGGAATTAAAGGCATGCACCACCATGCCCGGCTGTTTCTTTGTTTATTTTTTTGCTCTCCTCTACCATCCATGACAGGATGTTGATGGGCCACTGTTGTGCAGGAAATGATTATTACTGTGAGCTCTTGAATGCCGCTGCTTGTGTGGAAAACATTCCAAAGCACTCTTCCCCATGCTCTGACTCTTCATTCTTTCTACTCCCTCTTTTGTAGTGTTCCCAGGTCTCAGAGTGGGTGATATAAATATCTCATTTAGTGCTAAGCACTTAACAGTCACTTATTCTCAGCACTTTGCTAATAAACTTTTTAAAAATATTATCTATTTATTTGTAAGCAGAGAAAGAGAGGGAATAGGCGCGTCAGGGCCTCCAGCTGCTGCAAATGAATTCCATATGCATGTGCCACTTTGTGCATCTGGCTTTACATGGGTGCTGGGGAATAGAACCCAGGTTGTTTGGCTTTGCAGGCAAGCGCATTAACTGCTGAACTCCTGATGATCAACTTTTTATGCATTGTTTGACATTGAGGTTGATCACGGTGGCACACATCCTGAATTCTAGCACTCGGGAGGCAGAGGTAGGAGAAGCACTGTGAGTTCCAGGCCACCCTGAGACTCCATAGTGAATTCTAGATCAGCCTGGGCTAGAGTGAGGCACTACTTTGAAAACAAACAAACAAATAGTAGGACACTAAAAAGACCATGAGTTGTTTGCACCTGGGTTAGCTATCAGCCAGCCCTTGGCCCAGTTAGTAGTAAGGTTGATCTTTATGCACCGAACATCTCAGCTGACCCCTCCAGCAGCAATCCTGAGGGTGAGAAAGGCCATCTTCCCTGAAAGGCTAGCAAGTGGATGGATTCTATAAACTGGTATGGTTGCATGCCTTATCCACATCCTTTTTCCTGTTTTTAAAAATATTTTATTAGCCGGGCGTGGTGGCGCACGCCTTTAATCCCAGCACTCGGGAGGCAGAGGTAGGAGGATCGCCGAGAGTTCGAGGCCACCCTGAGACTACATAGTGAATTCCAGGTCAGCCTGGACCAGAGTGAAACCCTACCTTGCAAAACAAAAACAAACAAACAAACAAAAAAAAATATTTTATTATATTTATTTATTTATTTGACAGAGATTGGGGGAGAGAGAGAGAGAATGGGCGCCCCAGGGCCTCCAGCCACTGCAAATGAACTCCAGAAGCATGTGCCCCTTTGTGCATCTGGCTAGAGTGGGTCCTGCAGAATTGAACCTGGGTCCTTTGGCTCTGCAGGCAAACACCTTAACCATTAAGCCATCCTTCCAGCCCATTTCCTGTTTTTGTTTTGTTTTGTTTTGTTTTGTTGTTTTTCAAGGTAGGGTCTTCAGACTACATAGTGAATGCCAGGTCAGCCTGGAATGTCTAAGAACACATTCGTGTGTGTGTGTGTCTAGGGAAGCTGGGAGAAGAGTTCAATGCTATTGCTTGCTAAAATAGTGTGTCAGGTTTGCTTTAATTACATGGTAATGCCTTTAAGAACAAAGGTAATTACCTGATAATGTATGTTACCACTCCCACAGTATATCTTAATAACTGTGTAATTAACTTGTCACTACTGTACAGTGTGAAGTTTGATGTTACTCATGTATAAAGAACATTGATAAGTTAAATGATTGAGCTAGAGTGAGGCATGGGATAGCAGCAATAGGGAAATCACAGAGTTACCATAATCAGGCAAGCAAATGATTAACTAGATCACTGTATCCAGTCTGCAAGGACTAGATTCAAAACCATGGAGAATACCAACAAAATGGGGGTGAATCATAATGTTCTGGAGAAAACAAATATACAAGAGAATAAACTGACAAAGTACTGGAATGAGTGAAAGAGTGTGAATACTGCAGAGGCTTCCCTACAGCCAATTTTGTTTTGAAAGGTTTTTGGGTTTTTTGTTTGTTTTGTTTTTTTGAGGTAGGGTCTCACTTCATAGCCCAGGCTGATCTGGAGCTCTGGAACTCATTCTGATCCTCCTTCCTCTGTCTCCCAAGTGCTGGGATTAAAAGTGCATTCAAAATATATATCTGCATAAGCCCTCTTCTTGCCTTCGTCCCTTAGGCAGGTACCACCATGCCTGGTTCAAGAATTTTTTTGTTTGTTTGTTTTGTTTTTCAAACTAGGGTCTCACTCTCTAGCCCAGGCTGATCTAGAATTCACTATGTAGTCTCAGGGTGGCCTCCAACTCACTGTGATCCACCTAACTCTGCCTCCAGAGTGCTGGGATTAAAGTCGTGCACCACCACGCCCCACTTAAAAAAAATTTATTTTAATAGGAAAAACCTGACAGGTGTGATGGTGCACGCCTATAATCCCAACATTTGGGAGGTAGGAACAGGAGGATGGGGAGTTCAAGGCCATTCTCAGCTACATAGTGAGTTTGAGGGCAGTCTGTCTATAGGAAAACATGTCTCAGAAAGAAAAAAAAAGACAAAAAAAAACTGTCTCTTATCTTATTCTGCCAACATCTTGAGTTTGTGCACATGGTTGATGTGGCAAAGATGTACAGCACCAGGAGCTTTGATTCACTGTTGGTGAAATGAAGAACAGTATGGCCGCTGTGGAAGATGGTCTAGCAGTTCTTTCAAACTCAACACATGTTTACCATATGATCCAGTGATAGCATTCCTTGGCCATCCAAATGAGTTAAAAACATATGTCTACACAAAGCTCATACAGAAATATTTCTAACAGCTTTATTCACAAATAACAAGACTTGGAAGCAACTGAGATTTTAGTAGTCCTTTAGTAGGTGAGTGGATAAGCAAAGCATGTGGATCCAGACACTCGAGTATGATTCAGCCAGTAAAAAGGAGCAAGATGAGCCGGGCATGGTGGCATATGCCTTTAATCCCAGCACTTGGGAGGCAGAGGTAGGAGGATCACCGAGAGTTCAAGGCCACCCTGAGACTACATAGTTAATTCCAGGTCAGCCTGGACCAGAGTGAGACCCTACCTCGCAAAACCAAAAAAAAGGAAGCAGGGTGTGGTGGCACACACCTTTAATCCTAGCACTTGGGAGACACAGGTAGGAGGATCGCCATGAGTTGGAGGCCACCCTGAGACTACACAGTGAATTCCAGGTCAGCCTGAGCTAAAGTGAGACCCTACCTTGGAAAAACAAAACAAAACCAAATAAAAAAGGAGCAAGATGGCTCAGGTTTATTTGCACGTGTACGGTAGTGGGGTGGGGGGTGCGCTCCAGGATCTCTTGTCACTACGAACAATGCCCATCCACCTTTATGTGAATTGAGCCTGGGCCAGCGGGCATACATGTACAGAGATTTCAGTTTTCAGTGTAACAAGAGTATGCTGTACTCACTGCCTCTTGATTTTTCACTTACTCTTGTCTCAGAGAGTGTTACACTGCAGCCCACATTTATCTACTTCATTTTCTGTTTATTTTTGCTTTGTTGAAGCAATGTCTGACCCCGAACTCAGTCTGTAGCTCCAAGCTGGCCTTGAATTCATGGCAGTCCTCCTACCTCAGCCTCCTGAGTGCTGGGATTAAAGATATGCACCACCACGTCTAACTTCACATTTATCTACTTCTATCTGGTTAAATGCTTTAATTATTCCTATGGCAGATTAAAAAAAAAAATTGTTTGCTTTTGGTTTTATTTCATGTGAATCATGTAAAAGTATAAGGAATCTTATAAAAGAATTTTATAAAAGTAGAAGGAGAAATGTGGCAGATGTTACCTTAACAAGTGTTAGATCAATGCACTAAATGTTTCCAGGACACCTCAAGGAAGCAGCATCACTCCTGTGATTTTCCCACCACAAATATTAAAGCTGGATCGGATCATAAGGAAACATCAGACCAACCAATTAAGCAACACTTCAGAATAGTTTACCTCAGTTCTCCAAAACTGCCAACGACTTGATATGCTAAAGAGGTAGGAGACTTCCTAGATTAGCGACGAACAAATGTGACAAGTAAAGCAACCAGGGATCCTAGATTAGATTCTACAGCAGAAAAAAAAAGCTATAAAAGCTGGGCGTGGTGGCGCATGCCTTTAATCCCAGCACTCGGGAGGCAGAAGGTAGGAGGATCCGTGAGTTCAAGGCCACCCTGAGACTACATAGTTAATTCCAGGTCAGCCTGGGCCAGAGTGAGACCCTACCTCGAAAAACCAAAAAAAAAAAAAAAAAGCTATAAAAGATATTAGGGCTGGAGAGATGGCTTAGCAGTTAAGGCGCCTGCCTCCTAAGCCTAAGAACGCCAGTTCCAATCTCCAGGTCCCACGTTTAGCCAGATGCAAGGGCGCAATGCCACACTTGACCACAAGGGGGCGCACGCATCTGCATTTCGTTCACAGCAGCTGAGAGGCTGCTGGCGCGCCCATCTCTATCTGTCTTCCTCTCCCTCTCTCTCTGTCTCTCTCTCCAAAAAAATAAAAATAAAAATAAAGAAAGACATAAAAATAAAATATTTTTTAAAAAGATATTATTGGAAAATCAGAGATACTTTGGCATGGACTATATATTAAACTATGTATTTATATATACATGCATGCGTGTGTGTGTATGTATGTGTATCTGAGTATACTTATCTTTTTTTGTGGGGGGAGAGAGGCAGAGACAAAGAAACAGGGAGAGAATGGGCGCACCAGGGCCCCCAGCTGCTGCAAACTAACTCCAGATGCATGCACCATCTTGTGCATCTGGCTTTATGTTGGTCTTGGGGAATCAAGCCTGGGTCCTTTGGCTTTGTAGGCAGGTGCCTTACTCAAAGCCATCCCTCCAGCTCTTTTGTTTTGTTTTGTTTTGTTTTGTTTTGTTTTGTTTTGTTTTGTTTTGTTGTTGTTGTTGTTGTTGTTGTTGTTTTTCCAGGTAGGGTATCAATCTAACTCAAGGTGACCTGGAACTCACTCTGTAGCTCTAGGCTAGCCTTGAACTCACAATGATCCTCCTACCTCTGCCTCCCGAGTGCTAGGATTAAAGGTGTACGCTATCACGCCTGGCATTCTGGGGCTCTTTAATTTGCACTATTTATCTGTATAAACGCTGTAGTTGTTGTTTATAAATGTATGCGTGGACTCTGGTGAGGCAAGTCTTCTCCTGTCCTATTTCCACCAAGTGGCACATACATCCTGCTGGAAGTCCTGGCATGCTCATTCTATGTCTCTTCTCTCTTCTACTTTTCTCTTCTCCTCTCCCTTTGTCCTCTTCCTGCCCCCTCCCCTCTCTGCTTGCAAATAAGTAGGAAATAAAATACCTCATTCTGAGGCTGGAGAGATGGCTTAGCAGTTAAGGCATTTGTCTGCAAAGCCAAGACCCTGGTTCGATTCCCAGTACACACATAAGACAGATGTACAAATTGGCACATGTATCTGGAGTTTGTTTGCAGTGGCTAGAGGCTCTGGTGTGCATATTCTCTCTCTATCTGCCTCTCTCTCTCTTTTTCTTCCTGTCAAATAATTAAAGCCTGGTCCTTTGGCTTTGTAGGCAGGTGCCTTACTCAAAGCCATCCCTCCAGCTCTTTTGTTTTTTTGTTTTGTTTTGTTTTGTTTTGTTTTGTTTTGTTTTGTTGTTGTTGTTTTGTTGTTGTTGTTTTTCAGGTAGGGTATCAATCTAACTCAAGGTGACCTGGAACTCACTCTGTAGCTCTAGGCTAGCCTTGAACTCACAATGATCCTCCTACCTCTGCCTCCCGAAAGTGCTAGGATTAAAGGTGTACGCTATCACGCCTGGCATTCTGGGGCTCTTTAATTTGCACTATTTATCTGTATAAACGCTGTAGTTGTTGTTTATAAATGTATGCGTGGACTCTGGTGAGGCAAGTCTTCTCCTGTCCTATTTCCACCAAGTGGCACATACATCCTGCTGGAAGTCCTGGCATGCTCATTCTATGTCTCTTCTCTCTTCTACTTTTCTCTTCTCCTCTCCCTTTGTCCTCTTCCTGCCCCCTCCCCTCTCTGCTTGCAAATAAGTAGGAAATAAAATACCTCATTCTGAGGCTGGAGAGATGGCTTAGCAGTTAAGGCATTTGTCTGCAAAGCCGAAGACCCTGGTTCGATTCCCAGTACACACATAAGACAGATGTACAAATTGGCACATGTATCTGGAGTTTGTTTGCAGTGGCTAGAGGCTCTGGTGTGCATATTCTCTCTCTATCTGCCTCTCTCTCTCTCTTTTTTCTTCCTGTCAAATAATTAAATAAAAAGAAAAAGGGGCTGGAGAGATGGCTTAGTGGTTAAAGCATTTACCTGCAAAGCCAAAGTACCCAGGTTCGATTCCCCAGGACCCATGTTAGCCAGATGCACAAGGGGGTACATGCGCCTCGTGTTCGTTTGCAGTAGCTGGAGGCCCTGGCGTGCCCATTCTCTCCCTCTCTCTCCCTCCATCCCCCCTTTCTCTGTCAAATAAATGAAGAAAAGAAAAAGAAACCTCATCCTGAGCTAGAGTAAGACCCTGCCTCGAAAAAGAAGTGGGCTATGTGTCATTTGAAATGGCAAGAGACCCTGGCAAGTTCATACACACACATGCAAAGTCAATAACTAGATCTGGGTATGGTGGCACATACAGCGTAATCCTAGAATTGGGAGAGTCAGGAGGACTAGGAGTTCAAAGCCAACTTGTGCAACGTGAAACCTGACTGAAAAAAAGAAAGAAGAAAGCAAATGATAGTATGTAAAATTTAATTATACCTTAAATATAGGCTAAGAATTGAAGATCGAAACTTAAAATTGCATTGGGAAACATTATGATAACAAAATAAACCAGACTTTAAAGAAAAGGTATTGTAGTATTGGCTGATCTCTTGTGTGGTACCTAAAATAGGCAAATTCATAGAGACAAACAGTAAAATAACAGTTACCAGAAACTGAGACAAAAAAGAAGTGTGTGTGTGTGTGTGTGTGTGTGTGTGTGTGTGTGTGTGTTTTGAGGCAGGGGCTTACAACATAGCTCAGGCTGGCCTCTAACATTCCATCCTCCTCCCTCAGTCTCTCAAGTGCTGATTATAGATGACACCACACTGAACTAGAGGATTTTTTTTTTTTTTTTTTTTTTTGAGGCAAGGTCTCAGTCTATCCCAGGCTGACTTGGAACTCACTCTAGAATTCAGGCTGGCTTTGAACTCAAAGAAATCTTCCTATCTCCAAGTGCTGAGATTATAGGCATGAGCCAACAACCATGCCTGGCATGGCTAGAAAATTTCTCATTTTATTTTCTTCAACAGGGCTGGGAGTGGAACTTGGCAAGTTCTATCACTGAACTACACGCCCAGCCCTGGGAGATGTTTCTAATGGATTCAGAGCTTCTTTAAAGGTGATGAAATAGTACTGAAAATGGGCAGAGGTAGTAGTTATGCAACATTCTGATGTACTTATGGCCACCAAAATATACATTTTAAAATTGCAGGGCTGGAGAGATGGCTTAGCAGTTAAGGCGCTTGCCTGCAAAGCCTAAGGACCCAGATTCCCTTCTCCAGGTCCCATGTAAGCCAGATGTGCATGATGGTGCATGCATCTGGAGTTCATTTGCAGTGGGTAGAGGCCCTGGTGCACCCATTCTCTCCCACTGCCCCCTCCGCCCCCCGTCTCTAATAAATACAAATTGTAGCCAGAGGCTGGAGAAATGACTTAGGAGTTAAGGTGCTTGCCTCAGAACTTGCCTTAGAACTCAGGTTCAATTCCCCAGTACCCATGTAAGCCAGATGTATAAGGTGGCGCATGACTCTGGAGTTCATTTGCAGTGGCTAGAGGCCCTAGCACACTCATATTCTCTCCCTCTCTCTCTCTCTCTCTCTCTCTCTCTCTTTCTCTCTCTGCCTCTGACTCTCTGTCTCTCAAATAAGTATATATATACACACACACACACACACATACATATAGTAATTGAGGGCTGGAGAGATGCCTTAGCAGTTAAGGTTCTTGCCTGCATAGCCTAAGGACCCAGGTTCAATTCTCCAGGTCCCACATAAGCCAGATGCACAAGGTGAACACATGCGTCTGGAGTTTGTTTGCAGTGGCTAGAGGCCCTGGTGTGCCCATTTTCTTTCTCTCTCTCCCTCTCTCTCTGTCTCAAATAAAAATAGTTTTTTTTTTAAAAGTTTGAGCCAGGCGTGGTAGCACACCCCTTTAATCCCAGCACTTAGGAGGCAGAGGTAGGAGGATCACTGAATTTGAGGCCACCCTGAGACTACATAGTAAATTCCAGGTCAGCCTGGGCTAGAGCAAGACCCTACCTTGAAAAAAATTTGTTAAAATAGGGGGCTGGCTCCACGGTTAAGGAGCTTGCCTACAAAGCCTAAGAACTCCCCAGGACCCACGTAAAGCCAGATGCACAAGGTGGCACAAGTGTCTGGAGTTTGTTTGCAGTTGCTAGAGGTCCTGATTCACTCATTCTCTCCCTCTCCCTCTCTGCATCTTTCACTCTTTAAATAAGTAAATAAATAAATAAAATATTTACACACCTTTAATCCCAGCTCTCAGGAGACTGAGGTAAAAGGATCACTGTGAATTTGAGGCCAGTCCAGAACTACAGAGTGAGTTCCAGGTTAGCCTGGGCTAGACTGAGACCCTGCCTCAAAAAAAAAATAGTTAAAATGTAAATTAAAAAAAATTTTTTAATCGAGAGACAGAGAGAGGGAGAGAGAAAGGGGCAGATAGAGGAGGCGGCACACCACGGCTTCTAGCCACTGCAAAGAACTCCAGACGCATGTGCCACCTTGTGCATCTGGCTCTACGTAGGTACTAGAGAATGGAACGTGGGTCCTTAGGACTCACAGATAAGCATCTTAACCACTAAGCCATGTCTCCAGCCCAAAAATAGTAAAATTTTTTGCTATATATAACATTTACATAGTAGAAAAATACCTTGAGGATGTTTGTTCACATTATAAAAGGGTTCCTAGATCCTTTGAATGTAAGTTCTGTGTGTTTATTTAAACAACTTAATATAACTTAAAACTCAGCCGGGCGTGGTGGCGCATGCCTTTAATCCCAGCACTCGGGAGGCAGAGGTAGGAGGATCGCCGAGAGTTCGAGGCCACCCTGAGACCACATAGTTAATTCCAGGTCAGCCTGGGCCAGAGTGAGACCCTACCTCAAAAAAAAAAAAAAAAAACTCATAGACTACTTTTTGAAGGTTCCACTTATAAATGATTTTGTTATATCTGTAGTTCATCTTAGCCTGTTCTTAAAAATAGATTATTGAAAAGCTGATATTCTCCTGGGGCAAAGGTCTTTGCTTTTTTCAGCATCCAGGTTTTCCACTTGTCAAAGCAAATGACTCTTCAGAACACTTCATTCATCGGCCAGCTCTTCTCTTGGAAGGAGGATGCTGGTACTTAAGCTTCACAAAACATTCCATAAACATAAGCTTTGCTTTTTCTCACAAAGACCATAGCAGGAGGAATGAGAAAAACAGATGTTGCTCCTAAGACTTCTAATCGACGTGTTTCCATTGTAAGCTGATCTGACTCTGCTCCACGCTCCATCCTCCATCCGCTGTGTGGGCTGAGCAGTTCAGCCTCACAGTTTGGCAGAAAGTTAATGTTGACCTTTGACGTTACCTGAAAACTCAGTGATAAAAACACTCTTGCTAAAAAAAAAAAAAAAAAAGCCGGGCGTGGTGGCGCATGCCTTTAATCCCAGCACTCGGGAGGCAGAGGTGGGAGGATCGCCATGAGTTCGAGGCCACCCTGAGACTACATAATGAATTCCAGGTCAGCCCGGGCTAGAGTGAGACCCTACCTCGAAAAACCAAAAAAAAAAAAAAAAAAAAAAAATACTCTTGCTTCAACACCTCTTGGGAGAATCATTTCACAGTCTAAGCAAATGTCTTCAAAATACACCATTCAATTTATTCTTTAATTGGACTTACTTATTTATCTTATCACATACAGAGCATTTCCAAAATCTGAGTGGGAAAAGCCTGTGTGGTCAGAATAGTAGAAGAGAAGGACATAAATCTCTCCTAATGCTCTCCACAGGTCATTATACACAGCTTCTCAATTAACCTTCAGCTCCCCTCCTTCCAGTCTGCCCAGGGCCGGAGGGGAGTCCCAGAGCCTGGCTACAGCACCACTTCTCACTATCATCTGTCCTTCGGAGCGTTTGAACACTGGCTCAAGTTTCCTCAAGGGGAAAGCAGCCCAGATTTTTCTGTTCTTGACCTATCTTATTTGTAACTACAGTTTTTCGTTTTTCTTTCTTTTTTTTTTTCAGTTTTATTGCAGTGTAATTGGCATACAGTAAAGTACACATATTTGAAGTGTACAATTTTATACATTCTGACACATGTGCGCAGTCCTCATTCCCATGCCCTTTTGTAATTCTGCCTTCCCGCCCCTTCTCACCCATTCAGGTTGCCTCCATTTGGGGGCTGTCACAAATAAGTTATTGTGAATATTCATGTACAAATCTTTCATAGATGTTTGCTTTCATTTTGGTAAGTAGTAAGAAACAAAAAGAAGATTGCTATGCCGGGTGTGGTGGCGCACGCCTTTAATCCCAGCACTTGGGAGGCAGAGGTAGGAGGATCGCCATGAGTTCAAGGCCACCCTGGGACTACACAGTGAATTCCAGGTCAGCCTGAGCTAGAGTGAGTGAGTTCGAGTCCAGCCTGAGACTACATAGTGAGTTTCAGGACAGCCTGGGCTAGAGTGAGACCCTACCTCGGCAAAAAAAAAGAGAGAGAGAGAGAGAGAAGATGAGAAGATGATGTTAGGGGGGAAACATCTCTAGCCCTTGGAGGCTTTGACTTATTGCCAACACAGAAAACAGACAAGATGCTTTGACCTGACCCAATGACGTGTGTGTGTGTGTGTGTGTGTGTGTGTGTGTGTTTTTCAAGGTAGGTAAGGTCTTGCTCTAGACCAGGCTGACCTAGGATTTGTTTTTAATGTTTATTTTTATTTATTTATTTGAGAGGACAGGCAGACAGAGAGAGAAAGAGGCAAAGAGAGAGAAATTAAAGGCGTGCACCACCACACCCGGCTTCTCTTTTATTTTGATGCCATCATCTTTTCCTCCTATTATGAGGGTCCTGTGTAGGTAGTGCCCGGCATTGCAAGGTCATGGATATCTGGGCCATTTTGTTATTATAAGCAGTCCTACCCTTCTTTTGGCTCTTACGTTCTTTTTTTTTTTTTAAATTATTAACTTATTTGAGAGAGAAAGGGTGGGAGTGAATGGATGCACCAGAGCCTCCAGCCACTGCATTGAACTCCAGACATGTGCCACCTTGTGCATTTGGCTTATGTGGGTCCTGGGTAATTGAATCAAGGTCCTTTGGCTTTGTGGGCTAATGCCTTAACCACTAAGCAATAAATATTTTATTTTTATTTATTTATTTGAGAGAGAAAGAGACAGGTAGATAGACAGACAGACAGATAGATGATAGAGAGAATGGGTGCACCAGGACCTCCAGCCACTGTAAATGAACTCCAGATGTTGTGCTACCTTGTGCATCTGGCTTTAGTGGGTCCTGAAAAATTGAACGTGGGTCCTTTGGGTAAGCACCTTAACCACTAGGCCATCTCTCCAGCCCTGGCTCTTTCGTTCTTTCTGCCACCTCTTCTGCAATGGACCCTAAGCCTTGGAGGGTGTGATAGAGATGTTTCAGTGCTGAACACTCCTCTGTCACTTGTTCTCAGTACCATGGAGCCTTTTGAGTCATCCCAGAGGTCATCGCCATCTGAATAGAGAAGCTTCTCTAACCCAAAAGTGAGAGTAGCATTAATATATGAGTATGAACATTAAGAGAAGCACTTACTGGGCACTTTGGTGAGCATAATATATGTATTTAGCCAGACACTAGCAGGTATTACACTCCTAGGACTCATGACTTCCCCTGTCATAGGTTTTCAGTATCAGGCATGTCTCCTCCCGTGTAGCAGGCCTCCAGTCCATTTATTGAGTGGTTGGTTTCCCCCATAACAGACATGCCACTATTGCACCTTTTGGCTCATTTGGCCTGGTTAGCCAAACTTAAGGTTTGCAATGTCCGCTGTTTTTCATCTCCACTGATGACTTGTCTTTCTTATAGGGCTGCATGCAGTGTAGCTTCTTCCAGCTTTCAACAGGTTGGTCAACAGGGAGGAGTTTTTCAGCTCAGCTCCAGCCTGATTTCTCAATGCCCTTGCAGTCCAAGCATGTGGAGTCTTAAGCAATAGGCTCTTCCTTCCTGGCTTGTAATGTTTTGAGGGCATCAGGGACCTCCCTGGGCAATAACTCACTGGAAGGTATCCCATCTCTGGCACTGAAATTTTTCTAGGAACAATCTATGGCTTCTGGGTGCACCATTCTCCAAAAAAGTAGGTTTCCATATGGCTTATTCATACCCTCTTAAATTTTGATTAGCCCTCTCCCCACCTTTCCTTTACTCAATCTCTTCCCCTGACCTCACTTAGGCCATTCCAACCCCCGTGATCTATGCATATACTTACATATATATAATACCATCCCAAGTCCTCCCCTCCCCTCCCCTCCCTACTTTATAGCCTCTCTCTGGCTTATTGGCCTCTGCTACTGTTTTTCACTCCAACACAATACAAGTTTTAAGTATTTGTATCTAGGATCCACATATGAGAGAGAACATGTGGCATTTGGCTTTCTGGGCCTGGGTTACCTTACTTAACTATAATCCTTTCAAGATCCATCCATTTCCCTGCAAATTTCATAATTTCATTTTTCTTTACCTCTGAGTAGAACTCCATTGTATAAACTTACCATACCTTTATTGTCCATTCATCAGTTGAGGGACATCTACACTGGTTCCATTTCCTAGCTATTGTGAACAAAGTGGCAATAAATATGGACGTGCAAGTATCTCTAAGGTAGTGAGACAAGTCCTTAGGATATATGCCTAGGAGTGGTACAGCTGGGTCATTATGTTAAATCTATTTTTAGCTGTCTCAGGAACTTCCACACTGATTTCCACAATGGCTGCACCTGACCCAATGACATTTCTGATACATAATCTTAATGTCCTTCCTTTTTATCCATTGTAGGGTTTCTGTCTCAACTGGTCTCTGACAAGCCTCTGACGGAATGCATCCGTGCCGGCCATTATGCAGCAAGCATCATAATTAGGCGATCTGGCTGTACCTTTCCTGAGAAGCCAGACTTCCACTGATGGAAGGAAGAGCAGAAAGCTCCACCCGAGTGCAGACGCTGCCCTCCTTGCTCCCTGAGAGTCCCCACAATAATCACGAGACTCTTCTGTCACCTTTTCCTACTAGAATCAGAGTCATTCTTAATTTAGAGGCACAGTAATGCTGGCAGAATCTTAAATCTCTCCACAATCTGAAAAAAAAATGTTTATTACCATAATTTGCTAATGCCTCTTAAATGTCAATTAAACAGGAATATAACATTTCCATAGCAATTTTTATTTCATTTTCAATTATTTTGTAAATTCATCTGTATTTAGCAAATTGATGAGGTTTTTTTTTTTTTTTTACATTTCTGCCTTAAATGCAGGTACAATTTAATATAATAGACTTTTTAAGGAGGTTAAATCTAATACATCAATCCTTAGCTTTTTATATAAATATATTTAATTTGGGAGTATGTGTGCATCCATATGTGCATAACTGTCACTCATACACTGATAACTGGTCAGATCAGGTACAGACACATTCTTTGTGCCAAGTTATTCGAAATAACCTCTTCAGTATGCATCCAAACATGTGATGAACTTTGGATAATTGAATAATTTGCCAAAATTTGCAGTATGTTACAATATTCAAATCATAACCTTATGGCTTACTTACGGTACTCTGTAATTTGATACAAATAAAAACTTGTCATATGGGGATTATTTTTTCTGTGTTTGGTCTGTGCTCAATAAAACTAAAGAAGAAAGATTATTTAGTTCTGGGCTCTGACATAATATGTAATTTATTGATGGGGGAAGGCAGAAAGAATATAATGCATTGAAAAATAGCACTTTTTTTTTCCTTTTATTGTTTCTCGCTGTCAAATAAGTAAACACATAAAATTTGAAAAAATAAATAAATAAAAGTAAGAAAGGGCTGGAGAGATGACTTAGCAGTTAAGGCACTTGCCTGCTAAGCCTAAGGATCCAGGTTTGATTCCCCAGTACCCATGTAAGCCAGATGTACAGGGTGGTGCATGTGTCTAGAGTTTGTTTGCAGTAGCTAGAGACCCCTGGTGTGTCCATTCTTTCTCTCTCCCTCTCTTTCTCTCTCTCCCCACCCTGTCTCTGTCTGAAATAAAAAAAAATTTTAAAGAAGAAGAAGAAGAAAAAGAAATAAAGAGGTAAGAGGTTTGAAGGACTTCATGGTTCCACAAAGGTGTCTAGGCCCTGACCCCGTAGCCTATAGCACAGCCAGAGGACATGACAGATACACAAAAGGGGTAGACTGTAACACCATTTTGGAATATCTGGGGAGCCCTGCCAGAGCCCAGCCAGAACCTTGAAAAGGAGAGAACTTGCCAGGTGGGTGGCGTGTAATCCCAGCAGGAACATCAGAAATTCAAGGCCATCCTTGGCTACATAGTGATTTTTAGGCTAGCCCAGCCTAGCATGAAACCTTGTCAAGAAAGAGAAAGAGCTGGGTGTGGTAGCACACGCCTTTAATCCAAACACTCAGAGGTAGGAGGATTACCGTGAGCTCAAGGCCACCCTGAGACTACATAGTTAATTCCAGATCAGCCTGGACCAGAGTGAAACCCTACCTCGAAAAACCACACACTAAATAAATAAATAAATAAATAAATAAATAAATAAATAAATAAGAGAGAGAAAGAGAACTTTCTCTAGCAGGAAGAATAGAGAAGGCAGCAGTCAGAGAGGTTTGAAGTTTGAGAAGGATCCATTAATGGCCTTGAAGTTGTACGAACCGGGTGACAAGATGTGCAGGAGACCTTAAGGACCTGAGAGATGTTCAGGCCTACAATCTGAAAGGAAGAGGAGTCTCACTGCAAAGAACTGAATTTGACCCACAACCTGAATGAGCTAGTTAGCAGGTTCTTCCCTAAGGCCTCCTGCGGAAGGCTGACTACAGCATTCTGCTACCCTCAGGAGAATACCCAGCCAAGCCCACTACCTCACACAATAGAACTGTGACTCAGCACCTGAATGTTGGTGGCCATCTCTAACCAGCAATAGGAAAGAAATAGATGACCTCTAAAAACAGAATCCAGACCAGGCATGGTGACTCACACCTTTAATTCCAGTACTCAGAAGGCTGAGATAAAAAGGAATGCCATAAATTCAGAATTAGTTCCAGGTCAGCCTGGGCTAGAATGAGACCTTACCTCAAAAATAAATAAATACTTAAGCCGGGTGTGGTGGCGCACACCTTTAATCCCAGCACTCGGGAGGCAGAGGTAGGAGGATCACCATAAGTCCAAGGCCACCCTGAGAGTGAATTCCAGGTCAGCCTGGGCTAGAGTGAGACCCTACCTCATAAAATAAAAAAATAAAAAAAAGAGAGAGAGACAAACCTTGAAGCTGATCAGGTTTTAAGTGTTTATGTTTTATTTATTTACTTATTTATTTATTTGAAAGAGAGGAGAGAAAGATGCAGATAGAAAAAGAGAGACAACGAATGGGCACACCAGGGCCTCCAGCCACCGCAAACAAACTACAAACGCATGCGCCACCACGTGCATCTGGCTAACGTGGGTCCTGGAGAATCAAACCTGGGTCCTTTGGTTTTGCAGGCAAGCGCCTTAACCACTAAGCCATCTCTCCAGCCTCGACTAGGTTTATTTTTAATGCCAAGCGCCACTTTGAAATGTAGGTTCAGATAGCGTGTGAGCTGCTGGTGAGTAATTACTTCAACAGGATCAGGCCTTGAGGGCCAGAGGAGTCAACATGATCTTCCCGTGAATGAAGTGCGAGGGCTGTGTACAGATGAGACACAGTAAGGGTTGAGCGCGGGCAGCTAAGGAGCCGGCTTCCCTACTCAAGTGTGAAAGCCCATCTGTAAACAGCATTAGCAGCTCTATGGTGACAGTGAAGGACAAGATGTGAGTGCTCCAATTTCCTGATGACTCCATGTGTCTCAGAAGTGAATGTCTTTTCTTCCAGGGGCTCATCTCTAGTCATTCAGTCCTATCAACGGTGGGGAAGCCACAGTGAGAGAACTGGCTGCGGAACGCGCCCATCTCCGGGACCTGAGAGATGGCAGAGCCAAAGGACCCAAGTTCAATTCCCCAGGTCCCACGTAAGCCAGATGCACAAGGCGCGCATCGTCTGGAGTTTGTTTGCAGTGGCTGGGGGCCCTGGCGTGCCCATTCTCACCCTCTCTTATCTCTATCTCTGCCTGCGCCATCATGCCCAGCTTTAAATATTTTTTAAAAGTATTTTTCATCCGGGCATGGTGGTGCACACCTTTAATCCCAGCACTCAGGAAGCCAACGTAGCAGGATCACTGTGAATTTGAGGCCAGCCCGAGACTACAGAGTAAGTTCCATGTCAGCCTGGGCTACAGCAAGACTCTATCTCAATAAAAATAATAATAGGGGCTGGACAGATGGCTTAACGGTTAAGGCATTTGCCTGCAAAGCCAAAGGATCACACTTTGATTCTCCAGGACCCACGTAAGCCAGATGCACGAGGGGGCGCATGCATCTGGAGTTCAGTTGCAGTGGCTGGAGGCCCTTGCATGCCCATTCTCTCTTTCTCTCTCTCTGCCTCTTTCTATCAAATAAAGAAATAAAATATATTTAAAAATATAATGCCAGGCATGGTGGTGCACACCTTTAATCCCAGTACTTGGGATGCAGAGGCAGGAGGATCGCCATGAGTTCGAGGCCACCCTGAGACTACATAGTAAATTCCAGATCAGCCTGGGCTAGAGTGAGACGCTACCTCGAAAAACCAAAAAAAGAAAAGAAAAGAAAAAAATTTAAATATGTATATATATATATGTACATACATATATTACAATTATTTTTCAAACCATTATAAATCACATGATCCAAAAGTGTTTACTGAAGCCTGGGAGATGGCTCAGCCATAAAAGGCACTTGTTTGCAAAAGCATTTACTGGGGGAAAAAAAGTATTTACTTAAACCCAGATCATGGGCCAGGACCTGAGGAAAAATTCTGCTGAGAAGCAAGTCTGTTCTAACAGAGCCCGCTTTCTGGGAGGCAAGAGACAAACAGATACAGAAGCAAGCGTTCAGCCCCATGGCAGAATGCTTGCCTGACGTAAGCTAGGTCCTGGGTTCAATCCCTGGCACCAAACAAACAAAACAAACCTGGTAGAAATGATGTCTCTGTGTGAACCCTCTCCATGGTTTGATCCTGCCCATCAGTAGAAGTCATGTCTTCTAATCCCTCCACCCTGTCTCCTTTGCACGTGTCCTCCAGGGACTTAGAAGTGCTAGACAAACGCTGGACCTCTACCCTGTGGTTCCAGCCCCAGCACAAGTTCTTTCTAGCTGACCTGAGCTGATGAAATCCAAGCTGCCTCTCAAGCAAAGCTATAACAGAAAGGGCTGGAGAGGTGGCATAACATTTAAGACACTTGCCTGCAAAGCCTAAGGACCCAGGTTCGATTCCCCAGGACCCGCATCAGCCAGATGCACAAGGTGATGCATGTGTCTGGAGTTTGTTTGTAGTAGCTGGAGACCATGCCATGCCCATTCTCTCTATATGCCTCTCTCTCTCAAATAAAAAAATAAAAATTAAAAATATTCTTAAAAAAGAACAGTGTGCTCTAGATGTAGCTCAGCGAATAGAGTACTTGTCTATCATGCGTGAAGCCCTGGATTCAATCCCCAGCACCTCATAAACCAGACATGTGGCACATGCCTGTTATGCCAGCACTCAAGAAGTTGAGGCAGCCAGGCATAGTGGCGCACGCCTTTAATACCAGCACTTGGGAGGCAGTAGGAGGATCAATCGTTGTGAGTTCGAGGCCACCCTGAGACTCTATAGTGAAGTCCAGGTCACCCTGAGCTAGATTGAGACCCTACCTCAAAAAAAAAAAAAAAAAAGTTGAGGCAGGAGGATAAGGAGTTCAAAGTGATCCTTACATAGAGAATTCAAGACCAATTAAGACCCGGCGTGGTAGCGCACACCTCTGGTCCCAGTATGCAGAGGTAGGAGAAAAGCTGTGAATTTGAGGTGAGTGAATTCCAGTTCAGCCTGGACTAGAGTAAGACAGAGAAAAGAGGCAGCCAGAGAGTAAGGGTGCACCAGGGCCTCCTGCCATTGTAAACAAACTCCAGAAGCATGTCCAACTGGCTTTATGTGGGTGCTGGGGAATTGAACCTGGGCTGTCAGGGTTTACACACAAGTGCCTTTCACCACCGAACCTTCTCTGCCCCGTTTTCTTGAAATTTTCATGACAGTACCTTGCCTCTTGAGAGCTGGAATTGTAGGTAAATGACTCCACATCCTACATTTCCTCCTCCTCCTCCTCCTTCTTCTTCTTTTTTTGGTTTGCTTTTTGAGGCAGGATCTCACTCTAGCCCAGGCTGACCTGGAATTCTCTATGCAGTCTCAGGATGGCCTTGAACTCACCGTGATCCTCCTACCTCTGCCTCCCGAGTGCTGGGATTAAAGGCGTGCTGCATCATGTCCAGCTGTTATTTTTTTATATATAATATATATTTGAAAGCGAGAGAGAAAGTTATATGGGTACTATAAATGAACCCAGACACATGTGCTAATTCATGTATCTGGCCTTACATGGGTACTGGGGACTCAAACCTGGGCCACCGGGCTTTGCAAGTGAGCACCTTTAACCACTCCACTCTTCTTTTTTTTTTTTTTTTTCTTTCAAGGTAGGGTGTCACTCTAGCCCAGGCTGACCTGGAATTCTCTATGTAGTCTCAGGATGGCCTTGAACTCACGGTGATCCTCCTACCTGTGCCTCCTGAGTGCTGGGATTAAAGGTGTGTGGCCACCATCCCAGGCTCCTTTTCTTGTCTTTTGAGACAGCGTCTCATGTAGCCTAAGCTGGTCTTGAATTCACTAGGTAGCTGAGAATGACCTTGAACTCACTCCTTATCGTCCTGCTTTCACTTCCCAAGGGCTGGGATTACAGGTATGTGATACCTCCTCCTCCTGGGTTTCTGGGTTTCTTTTCTTTTCTTTTTTTTTTTTTTTTTTTTTTTTTTTTTTTTTTGAGGTAGGGTCTCATTCTGGTCCAGGCTGACTTGGAATTAACTATGTAGTCTCAGGCAGACCTTGAACTCACGGCGATCCTCCTACCTCTGCCTCCCAAATGCTGGGATTAAAGGCGTGTGCCACCATGCCTGGCTCTGGGTTTCATTTTTACTATTCATTTGGTATGTGGTGTGCTTTGCTAACGTGGCACTCAGCTGGCAAGCTACAGAAGGAAGAGGAGAGACCTGGCACTTTTGTTGAGTTTCCCCTCCGTACACTCACCACCACCACCTCATGGCTTAAGGCTGAGGACACTGAACATGTTCAATAAAGAGGTATTTTTTGTTTGAATGAACGATCTAGAGGGCTGTTCCTTTCAACAATTATGGCCCAATAAATTATACTGGCCTTGCCTCCTGAAGGGAGAAGCCACACCAAGGCCTCCACAGATGGGGAAACAACTCTGTCTGCCAAAACCCAGCAGCCTTGGCCCTCTTGAGCTTTCTACCCGGATCTGGTTTAACAACCTGGCCAGTGGTTTGACAGTCTGATTCACTACACCCAACACAACAGCATGAATTTTTTTTTTCAAGGTAGGATCTCACTCTAGCTAGGCCAAGATGAATTCTTTGTACACTCACTGGCGCCAGGTACTGAGAGAACCAGCTTTGGGGACCCACCCGGGAGAGGGGATCTGTACCCCAGGCTGTGAGGTCAGAGAGACTTCTCTTAAAAAAAAAAAAAAAAAAAAAAAGAAAAAGAATGCTTGTGTGGGGCTGGAGAGATGGCTCAGAGGTTAAGGCACTTGCCTGCAGAACCTAACAACCCAAGTTTGATTCCCCAGGACCCACATAAAGCCAGATGCACAAATTGGCATCAGCCAGTGGTCCTGGTGTGCCATTCTCTCTGTCTGTCTCTCTTTAATTTGCTCTACTTGCAAATAAATATTTAAATTAAAAAAAAAAAAAGAGCTTGGCATGGTGGTGTACACCATTAGTCCCAGCACTCAGGAGGCAGAGGTAGGAGGATCACAGTGAATTAAAGAAAAAGAACCAGGCGTGGTGGTGCACACCTTTAATCCCAGCACTTGGGAGGTAGAGGTGGGAGGATCGCTGTGAGTTCAAAGCTACCGTGAGATTACATAGTTAATTACAGGTGAGCCTGGGCTAGAGTGAGACCCTACCTCAAAAAACCAAAAAAGAAAAGAAAAAGAAAAACTAAAGAAAAAGGGGGGAGGCTGCAGAGATGGCTCAGTGGTTCAGGCGCTTGCCTACAGAGCCTAATGACCTGAGTTCTATTCCCCAGTAGCCATGTAAAGCCAGATGCACAAAGTGGTGCATTCATTTGGAGTCTGTTTGCAGTGCCTGGAAGCCCTGCAGCATGCATTCTCTCTAAGTCATCTCTAGAGCTCCAATGACAGATTTTATCTATTTATTTATTTATTAGAGAGAGAGAGGAGAAAGAGGCAAATAGAGAGGGAGGGAGAGTGGGCATGCCAGGGCCTCCAACCACTGCAAACAAACTCCAGACACACGTGCTACTTTGTGCATCTGGCTTTACGTGGATATTTGGGAATGGAATTCAGGTCATTAGGCTCTGCGGACAAGTGCCTTAACCGCTGAGCCAACATGACAGATTTTAAACTGCCCAGAATCTAGGTGCCAGTGTACAGTTGGGAAGAACTGGATGTGGTGACCCACACCTGTAATCCTGACATTCAGGAGTTAGAGACAGGAGGATCAGAAGTTCAAGGTCATTGTTGGCTACCCAGCAAGTTGGAGGCTAACCTAAGATACATGAGATCCCATCTCAAGAGTAAATAAGTAAAATGTATGGGGACCCATCCAGCTGACGTGGAATATGGTAACACTCTTCCTATTTCAGCTCTCAGTCTATGGAGAAATGTGCTCTCCACAGTCTAATGCCAAGTTTCTGCACTTTTGTCCCTTTTGTTGGTGATGTTGGCGATGTTGGCGTTGACCCCCACCCCCTGTGTGGCACTGAAGTGCTGGTCGGTGTACCTCAGCACAAGAGGCTGTGACGTGCCCTGTGGAGAGAGAGAAAAAAAGTGTCAGGTAAGCATGAGCTGTACTGCAGCTGACTACGAACTCAGAATTGATGAATCAACAACGTATATTAATAACATGTGTTTAAACAGAAATAAACCTCAACTAAGGCTATAGATTAATCAGTTAACAAAAAGTAATTAGAAACCTGTGTGTGTCCCTTCAGAGCAATGATTCAGCATTCACTAATTTGATGTTTACAGAGACTATTTAGCACAAATACCTTGAAAAGTGAGGATCGATTGTATCTGCAGGTAGAAGTTGAGAGGGCTGCCATGGCCCAACAGAGTGTCAGGTCCCACGCAGGGTGACAGGGAGTACAAGAGAAGTCTAAGGAGGGTGCTGGGTCCAAAAAGAGGGCAGTGCCCAGTTGGGAGATGAATTACACAGGTAGGTGTGGATGAACTGGTAATGAGGGAGGTGTGCCTCAATGAATCATTTGCCTACCATGTAAGGTCCTGGGTTCTATCCCCGGCATCACCAAGAGAGGAAAAACAACAAAGTAGAGAGTAAGAGAAGGAGAGAGAATGTCATTAATTCTGCGTTTCTGCTGAGATGCATAACCTCAATTTAATCAGAAAGATCAGGCGTCCTCACACCAAGGAATAGTCTCCAAAATAATTGGCCTGTAACCTTCAAGAATACCAAGGACACAGGGCTGGAGAGCTATTCGGGACTTTAAGAGACTAAAAGAGACAAGATGACTGAATGCTGAGCTGTCTGCTCCAAAGGACGCTTACAGGACTACTGGCAAAACCTGGATGGGCTACAAACACTTAACGGTGGCAATGCTCAGTGTTATCACTGATTTCAATAGCTGGGTTGTGATTATATAGGAAAATGTCCTTTTTGATAGGGAAACCTGTTCAAATGTTCACAAGTCCCAAGCATGTAATGAAGCATGCCTGTATTCCTGCTATTTGGAGGGAGGAGGGTCAAAAGCCCAAGGCCCGGGAGAGATGGCTTAGAGGTTTTAAGGTGCTTGCCTACAAAGTCTAAGGACCCAGGTTTGACTCCCCAGAACCCATGTAAGCCAGACACACAAGGTGGTGCACGTGTCTGGAGTTTGATTGCAGTCCCCAAGGCCCTGGCGCACCAATTCTTTCTCTCTCTCTCTCTCTTTTTTTTTTTTTTTTTGCTCATTAAAGAAAAAAAAAAGGGAGGGCCTGGAGAGATGGCTTAGTGGTTAAGCACTTGCCTGTGAATCCTAAGGACCCCAGTTCAAGGCTCGATTCCCCAGGACCCACGTAAGCCAGATACACAAGGGGCGCATGCATCTGGAGTTCCTTTGCAGTGACTGGAGGCCCTGGCACGCTCATTCTCTCTATCTCTGCCTCTTTCTCTCTTTGTCTGTCGCTCTCAAATAAATAAATAAATAATAAAATAATAATAATAAAAGCAAAGGAGCTGGAGAGATGGCTTAGATGTTAAGGCATTTGCCTGCAAAGCCAAAGGATCCGGGTTCAATTCTCTAGGAATCACGTAAGCCAGATGCACAAGGGGGTGCATGCATCTGGAGTTCATTTGTAGTGGCTGGAGGCCCTGGCACACCCATTCTCTTTCTCTCTCTCTCTCTCAAATAAATTATATATATATATATATATATATATGGCCCAGGGCCTCCTGGCATGGTGGCACACATCTTTAATCCCAGTACTCGGGAGGCCTAGGCAGGAGGATCACTATTAGTTCAATAGTTTGAGGCCAGCCAGAGACTACATAGTGAATTCTAAGTCAGCTTGGGCTAGAGAGAGATCTACCTCAAAAAAAAGGTGGGGAGGGGCCAGGTGTGGTAGTGTATGTCTTTAATCCTAGCACCTGGGAGGCAAAGGTAGAAGTATCACTGTGAATTTGAGGCCAGCCTGGGCTATAGTGCCCTGCCTTGAAAATACCAATAAAAGGTCGGATGTGGTGGTACACACCTTTAATCCCAGCACTCGGGAGACAGAGGTAGGAGGATTGCTGTGAGTTCAAAGCTAGCCTGAGACTACATAGTGAATTCCAGGTCAGCCTGGGCTAAAGTGAAGCCCTACCTCAAAAAATACAAAAAGAAGCCGGGCATGGTGGCACACGCCTTTAATCCCAGCACTCAGGAGGCAGAGGTAGGAAGATCGCCGTGAGTTCGAGGCCACCCTGAGACTACATAGTGAATTCCAGGTCAGCCTGAGCTACCATGAGACCCTACCTCGGAAAACCAAAAAAACAAAAAGAAAAAGAAAAAAAAATTAACAATCCCTGATCTGCTATAGCAACATCACACAGAGGACAGTAACAAATACAGCAGTATGACAAGTGTCCGACACTGACGTTATGTGACATCTTTTTTTTCTGATTTATTGTTAAATTTATTTATTTATTAGAGAGAAAGAGAGAGAGAGAGGAGAGAGGACCTCCAGCCACTGCAGACAAACTCCAGACACATGCGCCACCATGTACATCTGGCTTACGTGGGACCTGGAGAATCGAAGCTGGGTCCTTAGGCTTCACAAGCAAGCACCTTAACCACTAAGCCATCTCTCTGGCCCTATGTGACATATCTTTTGTGTGCAGCCATAGAAGGCACAAGTCCAATGGAGAAGAAAATGTAGGAAGGCACAGTAATATTTGACTTTAATGGGTTGAGGTCATCCAGCTGGTGACACACTTCAGTGACTGAATGCTTGAGACCTCAGTTTCAATCCTAATACTGAAAAAGTAAATAAATAAAGATGAAGGTGAGCTAGTCTGTACTATAATAACTAAGAGCACACTTGATCTCTCAGAAGCGTCGGGGTAGCTCCGTGCTACCTGGTGACTCAGGCAGGACTCTATCCACCTCTTGCACTCCATACCTCTTCAGTCTGCCCATGGCTTCCAGGACTATAGCACCAGGGAAAGAGAACAGGCAGTGCCTGTCTGCTTTGTTTTCTGCCCTCCCCCAAAATGTGTTTGTGGTGCACAGCCATGTGGAGACCAGTAGAAGATGCCAGCTGTCCTCTATCTTTCTCTCTCTCTTTCTTTCTTTTTTTTTTTTAATTTTTTTAAAGGGATGGAGTTTTTTTTTTTTTTAAAGATTTTATTATTTATTTATTAGAGACACAGAGAGAGAGTGCGAATGGGCACACCAGGGCCTCTAGCCACTGCAAATGAACTCAGATGCTTGTGCCACCATGGATCTCTCAGAAGCGTCCGGGTAGCTCTCGTGCTACCTGGTGACTCAGGCAGGACTCCCATCCACCTCTTGCACTCCATACCTCTTCAGTCTGCCCATGGCTTCCAGGACTATAGCACCAGGGAAAGAGAACAGGCAGTGCCTGTCTGCTTTGTTTTCTGCCCTCCCCCAAAATGTGTTTGTGGTGCACAGCCATGTGGAGACCAGTAGAAGATGCCAGCTGTCCTCTATCTTTCTCTCTCTCTTTCTTTCTTTTTTTTTTTTAATTTTTTTAAAGGGATGGAGTTTTTTTTTTTAAAGATTTTATTATTTATTTATTAGAGACACAGAGAGAGAGTGCGAATGGGCACACCAGGGCCTCTAGCCACTGCAAATGAACTCCAGATGCTTGTGCCACCATGTGAATATGGCTTACGTGGGACCTGGAGAATCGAACCTGGGTCCTTAGGCTTCACAGGCATGCACCTTAACCGCTAAGCCATCTCTACAGCCCTGTTGTTGTCTGAGGTAGGGTCTCACTCTAGCTCAGACTGACCTGGAATTCACTATGTAGTCTCAGGGTGGCCTCGAACTCATGGTGATCCTCCTACCCCTGCCTCCCGAGTACTGGGATTAAAGGCGTGCACCACCATGCCTGGCTCAGGAACTTGCACTTTTTGTTATTGTTGTTGTTGGTGTTTTTAAGATAGGGTCTCACTCTAGCCCAGGTTGACTTGGAACTCACTGTGTAACACCAGGCTGGCCTCAAACTCACAGTGATCCATCTACCTCTGCCTCCCGAGTGCTAAGATTAAAGGTGTGCACCAGGATACCCGTGCACATGCTTATTTATTTATGTTAATGTTTTAAGTGAGCAAGGCTGAAATCTTTGCTCTGAAGAACCCAGTCAGTGAAATAAAAAACTCTGTGGAAAGTCTCACCAGTAGAATGGATGAAGGAGAGGACAGAATATCTAAACTAGACCAGATGGCAGACCTAATACAGTCCAACAAAGAGAAAGACAAGCTAATAGAAAGGTATGACATAAGAATTCAGGGTATAACAGAAGGGGAAGAATTTCAATCCAGAGGCTTAGTAGATGTTTTCCACAAAATCATAGAAGAAAAATTTCCCCAAATAGGGAGAGAAATGCCAATGCAGATACAAGAAGCTTTTAGAACACCAAACAGACAAAACCTAGAAAGATCCTCTCCTCGCCATGTTATAATTAAACTACTAAACATGCAAACCAAAGAAACTATATTGAAAGCAGTTAGAGAGATAAAGCAAGTGACCTTTAAAGGGAACCCATCAGGATCACAACAGATTACTCAACACAAACGTTAAAAGCCAGAAGGGCTTGGAGCCGGGCATGGTAGCACACGCCCTTAATCCCAGCACTCGGGAGGCAGAGGTAGGAGGATCTCCGAGAGTTTGAGGCCACCCTGAGACTACAGAGTTAATTCCAGGTCAGCCTGGACCAGAGTGAGACCCTACCTTGCAAAACCAAAAAAAAAAAAAAAAAAAAGCCAGAAGGGCTTGGAGCCGGGCATGGTAGCATACGCCCTTAATCCCAGCACTTGGGAGGCGGAGGTAGGAGGATGACCATGAGTTCGAGGCCACCCTGAGCCAGAGTGAGACCCTTCCTCGAAAAACCAAAAAATAAAAATTAAAAATTAAAGCCAGAAGGGCTTGGAATGATGTATTCCAAGTTCTGAAAGATAAAAACTTTTCATTTTTTATTTATTTTTATTTTTTTTTATTGACAACTTCTTACTTACAAAAAAAAACATATTTCCCTCCCCTCCCCCCCATTCCCCTTCAGAACTCTATTCTCCATCATATCCCCTCCCTCTCTCCATTAGTCTCTCTCTCTCTTTTTATTTTTAATACTTTATTTATTTATTTGAGAGAGAGAGAGAGAATGGGCACACCAGGGCCTCCAGCCACTGCAAACAAACTCCAGATGCATGCGTCCCCTTGTGAATCTGGCTTATATGGATCCTGGGGAATTGTACTGGGGTCCTTCGACTTTCAGGCAAATGCCTTATTGGTTTATTCTTTTGTTTGTTTGTTTGTTTGTTTGTTTGTTTGTTTGTTTGTTTGTTTGTTTCAAGGTAGGGTCTCACTATAGTCCAGGCTGACCTGGAATTAACTATGTAGTCTCAGGCTGGCCTCGAACTCATGGCAATCCTCCTACCTCTGCCTCCCGAGTGCTGGGATGAAAGGCGTGCGCCACCACGCCTGGCTTGGTTTATTCTTTTTTATTTTTTATTGACACCTTCTATACTTACATACAAAAAAATGCATGATATTTCCCTCCCCTCCCCCCATTCCACTTTAGAACTCCACTCTCCATCATATCCCCTCCCTCTCTCCATTAGTCTCTCTTTTAATTTAATGTCATCATCTTTTTCTTCTATTATGAGGGTCTTGCAAACGTATTGCTAGGCACTGCAAGGTCATGGATATCGAGGCCAATTTCTGTCTGGGCAGTTGCACTGTAAGGAGTCATACCCTTCCTTTGGCTCTTACATTCTTTCCGCCCCCTCTTCCACAGTGGACCCTGAGCCTTGGAGAATGTGACAGAGATGTTTCAGTGCTGGACACTCCTCCATCCCTTCTTCTCAACACTATGTTGCCTTTTGGGTCATCTCAGTGGTCATCACCATCTGAAAAGAGAAGCTTCTCTAACCAGAAGTTGAGAGTAGCATTAATATGTTAATTATTAATTATATTAATATGGGAATAATATATACATTTGGCCAGATAAGAGCAGGCTTTATACCCCTAAGGCTCATGACCTTCCCTGCCATGGACTTTTGCTTAGTTTTTTCGGTACCAGGCATGTATTCCCTCCCATAGAGAGGGCCTTCAGTCCAATTAGGGAGCAGTTGGTTTCCCCAAGAGCAGACATGCCACTATTGTACCTGTTCGGTCATTGGACCTGTCTGGCCAAACTTGAGTTTTCCAGTGTCCACTGTTTTCACTGTTGATGACTTCTGTCTCCCATACAGTTGCATGCAGTGCAGCTTTTTCCAGCTTTCAGTTGGCTGGTCTACAGAGAGAAGGTGAAGGTTTTTTTTTTTTTTTTGGTTTTTTCAGGGTAGGGTCTTACTCTGGTCCAGGCTGACCTGGAATTAACTATGTAGTCTCAGGGTGGCCTCAAACTCTTAGCGATCCTCCTACCTCTGCCTCCCGAGTGCTGGGATTAAAGGCGTGCACCACCATGCCCAGCTCAAGGAGAAGGTTTTTTTGCTCAGCACCAGCTTGCTTTCTCAGTGACCTTGCCTCTCAGGCAAGAGATGTCTTTAAGAATAGAGTCTTACCATCTGTTTCTCAAGGGAAACCAAGGGCCTTAGCAATAGCCTTTAATGTTTTGGAGGCTACTGGGACCTCCTTGGTCAACAACTCACTGGAAGGTATTCCATCCCAGGCACTGAAAATTTTCTAGTAACAATCTATAGCTTCTGGATGTGCCATTATTCAAAAAAGTTAGCCGGGCGTGGTGGCACACGCCTTTAATCCCAGCACTCGGGAGGCAGAGGTAGGAGGATTGCCATGAGTTCAAGACCACCCTGAGACTACATAGTTAATTCCAGGTCAGCCTGGGCCAGAGTGAGACCCTACCTCGAAAAACCAAAAAAAAAAAAAGTACTTTTACATAACTCTTATTCAGACTATCATGAATTTTGATTGACCCTCCCCTGCCCTTCTTTTACAGCATTTTCATTAGGGAGTTTCCTTCTTTCCCTTCCTTCCTTTCTTCTTCCCCTCTTTTCCCCTTCCTTACTTTCTTCCTCCCTTCCTCTCTTTCTCCCTCCCTTCTTTCTTCCTCCCTCCCTCTCTTCCTGATGGTCTCAACTACCCTGGTGGCTTCAAACTACCTAAGTAGCTGAGGATAACCTTGGGCTTTTGATCCTCCTATCTCTACTTCTCCTGCTGGGATTGTGGGTATGTAACCATCCAGCGTAGGTGGTGCTAGGCATGGAATCCCAGGCTTCATTCATACTAGTTAAGCACTCTACCAGCTGAGCTACATCCCTAGTCCTCAAGCATTTCTTTGTGCCAGGTACTGTTCTGTTCAGTTGGGATGCAAGATTGGTAAAAAATAAACAAAATTTCCTGGCTTTGTGCTGTTCTTGTTCTAGAGGGAGGGGGACAAAGAAACAAAACTAACAAATTAGCAAATGGCATATCCATTCTAAGGGGATAAATGCTGCGGAGGAAAGCTGTAAGGCGTGGGAGGCTGAGGGTGTGAGGGAATGTGAGGAGGTGGTTGCAGTTGTTAAACCTCAGGGTTAGGCCAGTTCTCATGGGGCAGGAAATACATTTGAGCAAGCCTTGAAGGTTGGGGGCACTGGCCCAGGCAGGCTGAAGGCCCCGAGCTTGGTCTATCTTAGAATCTGCAGGGACTGCCCTGGCTGGTACCCGGTGTCTGTTTGATGGATGGTTCACAAGTTTCCTTTTTCCTGTCCTGGGCTTTGGAGAGGTGGGTATATGACCCGTAGGATTCCTTCTAACGTGAAACTCTGGTGACAGGTTAGTGCTGAGATGAAAAAGAAAGAGAAGGAAAGGAGGGAGGGAGAGAGGGAAGAAGGAGGAAAAGGAGAAAGGAAGAGAGAAAGAAAGAGAAAGAAAAGAAAACAAAAGAAAAGAAAAAAGGGAACCCAAGTAGCCAAGGTGTCTGGAGGAGCCAAAGCAAGTTTGTGACACTGTGTCATAGCACAGGCAGCTTGAGTTTAAGGCAGAATGACAGTAAGTGTGGCTCCTTAAATAACCCTAACCTCATGACTCATTGTTTGGACCGCACCCCAATTTCATACAGGTTATAGGTACGAGATAACAATGTGCATATATTTTCAACCATTATTTAAAGAGGAACCTATTGCTTTAGGGCATGTCATTTACAAAGTTCTTGGAAATGGAATAGTCGGCTTATCCCCATACACTCACGAGTGAGCCCTTGAAGTGTAATAGGTGCTAAATAGGACTTCACACCAGGCGGGTGCCAGTCAGCAGAATAAGCTGTGTTACAAACAGTCCCAACCTTAGTGGTTCATGACAACAACGGCTGGCTTCTCACTCAGACTCTGTGGGTGTCAGGAGTTGGCTGAGGCCACTGTGACATGTCTCATCATCGGGGGAAGCAGCTGTCATCTGTTACTTC